>JANZLQ010000055.1:14316662-14344769 GCA_026212715.1 Elanus axillaris | reverse complement strand
GCGGCTTCCACTGCCTCCGCGGCCGGGGTCCGCCCGTCTGCCCGGCGGCCTCGGACGGGGCCGTGCCGGCATGGAGACCTAGAGGGGGAGCCGCCGAGGAGGTAAGCCCTGCCGCGCCGCAATTTCATTTTTATTTTTAAAATCTTCCCTCAAAAAAAAAAAAAAAGTTCGGGTGTAACGGGTATCCCCTCGGTGCCGCCCCCGCCGTGCGCGGGACGGGGCTGAGGGGCGGCTGCCGCCGCGTCCCTCCCTCAGCCCCGGGGCGGGCGGAGGGAGCCCGGCGAACCCGCTGCTACCGGGGCGCTCCCGAGGGGCTCCGGGCGGGGACCCCCCCCGGCGGGGATCCCCCCGCTGTCCGTCCCGTCCCGGGCCGGGAGCCGCCAGGAGCAGCGCTCGGTGGCAGCGGAGCGACACGGACTCTCCCGTTCTGGCGGGCACCCCCGCCTCTTGCTGGCGTTTCCTTCTCTCCCGCTTCTGCCTGTTGGAAATTGGCACCCGCAGGTGCTCCGATTTGTGCTCGGATCCTTGCGTTGCCGGCAAGGCCTTTCTTGTTAGGGTGTTATCCCTGGGGGGGGATATCCTGTGATGCGTAGTTCACGGCAGACAGCAAAAGACACTCCTGAGTAGGGAAAGCATAAATACCTGCAGAAACGAAGGATGTGTGTGTGTCAGTCTGTGTAGAGAGACTAGGTATTTAAATTGACCGTAAACTTCCTTCGGAGTCACTCGTGCACTGACGTTTCTTGACAACCATTCCGCTGCATTATAGTCACTTGAGAGCTGCTGCCGATTTGGCTGTAAATTGAGTGCTTCGTTCGCTCCCCCTTCTCCTGAGAAGTGACTGTCATTTGATTAGCTCATGCTTATTGTTGAAGTACTAAAGGTGCCCCGAATTAGTTCCTGTTACTTTAGTGACACTTTGTTTTACTATGAGGAGAATATTGTCTGGAGATCTTAAGGGGCTAAAACTAGTGATCCTTGGAATTGCTTAAGTAAAGTAGAAAATATTTGCCTTATCTGTAAATGGAAAAGGGGGCACTAATATGCAGAAGCTTAGAAGGTTCTGTGTTAACTGCAGAAAATCAAATTAATTAATTAAAACCAAAGCATCAAGTACTAAATCTCAAAGTTTTTTTCTTCAGGTTAAAACTTGAGGAAGCCAAAGAAGTTCAGAGCCTCAGAAAGCGACCCAATGGGGTGAGGTAAGGGATGTGGCACCAAGGATGTGAAGTTGTGTTTTGTCCGATGGTGTAATGTAACAGTAAATTTCTCTCATCCTGTGCTTCCTTTCGGTAGAAACCGTTACATGTCGGATAGTGCCAAAACCATGTTCTTGATAGAGGAGTTTCTGCATTAAAGCCTGAGGGTGGAGAAGAAGGGGAGTTTGGTCCAGGCACGCAGTGTCAGTTTAGAGTGAGCAAAGTCTGTTCTGTAGCCCAGCCGTGAAGAAAGAGATTAAGATTGGGATTTACCATGAAATGTATTTTCAACACATTTCTTTTGTACTGCATGCCTGGTTTAAATTGGATACTTCCACACCTCCTCCATCCTAATTTCCCTCTCCCCTCTCACTTAGTGCCATTGATTAGTTGATGAGCTAGTTGAAATGTGCACCAGAAATGAACTTTGTTCCTTATTTTGGTGATTCCCTGTAAGGCACTAAAATCTGCCTTAACTTTGCTTCTCCCCAAAACAGTAACAGTTCCTCTACCCATGTAGAGGTATTATTTAGTGTTAATGCAGTGTGTGAGACCACCTGCTAGATTTAGAGAAGGATGAAGAAATGCAGTATGGTTGGTAATATGTTTCTTTCCACTGAAGTTTATTTACTTTCTTTATCTGCTTGACTAGCGCTGTAGCTCTGCTTGTGGGAGAGAAGTTGCAAGAAGAAGCAACACTTGTGGTAAGTGCTGGACACTTGTCACCTCGATGCCAAGATGTAATGATGTGAAAACCTCTGTGTGGTCCCCCCGATCGCTGTGCGAATCTGGCCTGGGGTAGGACTGGTGTCACAGCTCAATACTTAAATGTTTTCTCTGTTTTTATCCAGATTTCAAAGACTAGCATTAAACTGGTTGGAAGCTTCAGGGCTTCTCATTATTTCTTTTACAGGATGACCCATTTAAGATAAAATCTGGGGGAATGGTGGACATGAAGAAGCTGAAAGAAAGAGGCAAGGACAGGTGGGTGCATATGAGCTCTGAAGATCTCTACCTGGACAAGTATTAAATGACAGCTAGTAGTGAAGTAACCAGAAGTTGTGTTGCTTTGAAGAGTTTAACATAATGCAGTTTGGCCAGTTATTGTTACCCTAACTTGTCAAATTAGTTTAAAAAAACCCACAAAACCACACTCACAAAAAAAGAACCAACAAAAAAAAACCCTGTAAAACTGTAAACATTGTGGTTTCTGTTTAGGATTAATGAAGAGGAAGACCTTAACTTGGGAACTTCCTTCTCAGCTGAAACCAACAGGAGGGATGAAGATGCTGACATGTAAGTTGTGCTGCATTGTGTCTGGGATGTTGAATTTGGGGTTGGGTGTCCCCTCACAATTTATTTTTTTTTCTGTCTTGGATACTGAGTAGCCCCAGAACACATTCCCAGTTCTCATGGAAACTTTCACTTGCCCTTTCACCTCGTGGCTGCCAGACTTGAGATGGCTTTTTCACGGACAATGATGGGAGGTGGCAACCAGCTGGCTTGGCATTAAATAAAATAGCAGTGGGAGCCTTCCCTGGAGGCTGTGAAAGAGCTTGGAGGATCTGACCATTTCTTGGACAATTGCTTCTTGCAATTGATGTTAGTTGAGTTGTTCTGGAGAGATTATTCATTCCTGTCTCCTAGCTATCGGGACAGTGATGCAGCTGTGCTCAAGCAGTGCTGGGACAGAGTAGAGAAAACAGAATTATGTGATGTGTGTCTCTCATGTGCTGCGGTTTAGGATGAAGTACATTGAGACTGAGCTGAAGAAGAGAAAAGGAATTGTGGAGAACGAGGAGCAGAAGGTGAAGCTTAAGAATGCTGAGGACTCTCTGTATGAGCTGCCAGAGAACATCCGTGTCTCCTCTGCCAAGAAGACTGAGGAGATGCTGTCCAACCAGATGCTGAGCGGCATTCCTGAAGTGGACCTGGGAATTGAGTATGTGATTCACATATCTGTTGTTTATCACCTGAATTGCCAGGATGAGCGACTGTTGATTGGCAGATCGGTGGTATGGCTGCATTATACAGCCCCAGTTTGGCTCTGTGATGGGATTGAGCCTTGTTCCGGATTAGCGCGGTATCTAGCACAGCATATTCTACACAGCAATGGGACACCAGTGCAGCTCTATCGTATGACTTCTGGGAAAAGTCTCTTAATTTTTGTGACTTGAATCTAGCAGCTTTCTGGAGGATCAGTTTATGCCCTGCACTGAACGAGGATGCAGTAAAGATGCGAGCTTCCCTTTTGCCTTTGAAACAAAGCCTCTGTTTCTATAGTACTGCCTCCTCTCTCAAAAACACATCAAATACTATAGCAGTGCTAGTACTCTGCCCAAAAGCCATCCACTTAGCAGTTTTGTGCCTCCTATGCTTTCTGAATGAATGAGGTTTTTTTTTCATTGTTTTTCTTCTAGCGCAAAAATAAAAAACATAATCTCAACTGAAGAGGCCAAGGCCAAGCTGCTGGCAGAGCAGCAGAACAAAAAGAAAGACAGTGAAACTTCCTTTGTTCCCACCAACATGGCTGTTAACTATGTCCAGCACAACAGATGTAAGTCTCGCATAGCTCCCGTGACGCAGGTGTGACCCTCTGCTGAAGAAAAGCAGTCAGTTGGGACAGAGTCTGATGCAGGAGAAATTAGTTCACGTATTTGCACAAGCAGCTGTCCAATTCCTTTCTCTGGGATGCTCCTATAGACCCCATCGGGCTTTCTTCCATTTGTCAGCAAGGAGAGGGACATATTACTCATGGCTTGACTTTCTGCTCTTGAACTCCCAGCTGACACTGCCTCATAAATTTCAAACCTTTTTCTGTAAGTGGTGTCTTGAGGATGTGCTGGAAATGCCTGCCTCATTTGCAGTTCTAAATGATGGTTTATAATTGAGAGAATCCATTTTGTAGGCTGCTGAAGCAGACAGGTGGTCAAGCAAACACAGACCTTACTAGACAGGAGATTGGAATTAATTTCCGGGAGGGCCTCTCATACTGCAGACATCTGGAGGAAAGGCAACCTTCTGCTGTGTCTGACTGTTCTTACAGGGGTGATTTGGAGTCAGATTTGTGTGTTCTGAAGGAAATGAAGAGTCTTTGGGCCACCTCTGATGAAATAGTGCTGCTGAAATTTGCTGTCTCCCATCTTGTGTGTATTGATTATCCATAGATACTAATTACAAGAATGCTTGTTCTCAGGTTCTGTTGTTTCTGCTAAAGATCAGTTGGAACAAATGCCATAGAAAGATGTCCATCTGAATAACACTGCTCCTGATAATATTCCTTACCTGATGTTTTCCTTCTTTCAGTTTATCATGAGGAGCTAAATGCGCCAGTGCGAAGGAACAAAGAAGAGCCAAAGCCCCGTCCACTGAGAGTGGGGGATACGGAGAGACCAGAACCTGAGCGTAAGTTCCTAATCTGAAATGTCATAAGGAGAGACACTGAAACTCTTCAAGGGTCTTGCATAGAGACATGATCTAGCTCTTCTCACCTCCTCTTCTCTGGGAGCCCTGAGACAGTGGGGAAATGGAGCAATCTAAGTCCACCAGAGGCTATTGCACTTGAGGTACCCCTACTAGGTCACACATGAAGCCCTCTGGATAGGGGATGTCTTGAGAGATGTCCAAGGGTGGAGTAGCAAAGTTTACACCTGAAACTTATTGACAAAGCTGGCTGACAGGAGTTTGATGAAAGCTGGAATAGCAAGGTGTGCAAGTTTGGGGAGCAGTGACAGCTAAAGCACTAACCTTGCACATAGCAGGGGGCTTCCCCCATATAAGGGAAGTGGTGGTGGTAAGGAAATGTCTCCTGTGAAAGTCAGGGACATAATATTTCCTTCAGTGTCTTTTGAAGGGCCTCCTCCAATTCGCAAATGTCCAGCCAGTGAAAAAGCAACAGATGATTATCACTATGAGAAGTTCAAGAAGATGAAAAGACAGGAAATAATATTTTTCTCCTTCTTTTGAAGGGTCTCCTCCAAATCGCAAACGTCCACTCAATGAAAAAGCAACAGATGATTATCACTATGAGAAATTCAAGAAGATGAATAGGCGATACTGATGAACATGGACTGAAGTCTTTGCAGTGGTTCTTACTTTTCGCTAATAAAGGATTTTATGTCAATGACCTGAAACGGAGTTGGGGAGAGTCACTGCATACTGGTGTTACCTACCAAGCTTTTGTTGTGGTCTTTTAGTGAATCAGTTTGCAGGTGATTGTGAACTCTTTGGCTGGTAAAATCTTGTATATAAGTTATTTTCAGTTATAAAACTTCTTTTATAAGAACATGAACTTTCATGGTTGGCATTTTTTTAGTGAGAAAACAAACTTGCTTTTACAGATTCTTTCACCCTCCTAAAAAATAGGGAAAAAAGAGATCCTTTAAGAGTAAGAGCAGCAGTGCTGTTTGCCTCGTAAATACAAAGGGAAGGGGTAAAGCTGGTTTGCTTCAATGGCACTTTGTAGGAGACTTGTTTGTTCCCAAGGGCCT
This sequence comes from Elanus axillaris, assembly GCA_026212715.1. NCBI lineage: Eukaryota > Metazoa > Chordata > Aves > Accipitriformes > Accipitridae > Elanus > Elanus axillaris. The sequence continues at coordinate 14,339,080 of JANZLQ010000055.1, read as the reverse complement.
TTGCTGTGCAGAGTGTGTAAGGCTGAGATGCTGCAGCAGCGTGTTCAGTGCCGCTGCTCCTCAGCCTGGCTTGCATGTGCTCCAGGAGAAATCACAGTGTTGGCTGTGCCTGGTGCTGCCTCACTGGCTCTGTCATCAGCGCAAGAAGTGACAGCAGATAGCCAGCGCCAGGGATTTTATATCATATGCTGTGTTGGTTTGTGTCTTTTTTTCCCCCCTGTAAACTTACTTCTGTAGCAGTTCACTGCATTTTATTTTAGCCACAAAGAAGAAAAGCTGATCAATTTGTAACTGTCGAATTGGATGAAAATCTCATTTTCAGCTCTTGGGACAGGGTCAGTATGGCAGCTGGTGACGAAGGCAGAGGCCCTGCAGCCTGTGTCAGCCACGTCTTCCCAGGAGGTGTGAAGTGCAGGAACTTGAAGGCAAGATTTGGAACTTTTAAAATAATAAAAGTGTTTTTAAGTGATCGTAAATGGCATTTTTCTTTCTGGGATACAAGCTTATGGTTTCTGGGTGCTGGTGCTGGTGCTGGCCAGGGTGTCCACAGGGTGTGGCTGTGCAGGTGTCCATGTCCCATCACTCAGGAGTGGAAACTCCAGGGAGGGGTGGGATAGCCCCAGTTTGACTTTTTTTTCAGAAAAGAGGAAAAGTCTCTGGGCCACGTAAACGCGCGCGTTTGTCTCTGGGCCTGCGCTCCCCTGCAGGTCTGGGGTGCCGTCCGCTCCGAATACCTGCAAACACGGCACTGCGTCTCTAGCGTTGGAGCGTGAGCGCGGTATTTACTCAAGTGTACCACGCGAGGTCGCCATTTAGCTAATTACAATCGCGGGTGGTGGCCACCTCCCGGGGCGCCCGTCCAATATGGCGGCTGCCCTCACCGCCCGCCCCGCCTCTGCCCGTACCCAAGATGGCGGCGGCGGCGGAAGCGGCGTTGTGGGGCGGAAGCGGCGGCAGAGCGGTGGGGCTGCCGGCGGCGGCGGCGGGGCCGGGGCGGGCCATGAAGCTGCTGCCGGGCGTGCTGCGGGCGGCCCTGGGTCTGGTGCTGCTACCGCTCCTCAGGCCAGCGAACGCCGTAGAGCCCATCAGCCTGGGGCTAGCGATCGCCGGTGCCGCCGCCTCGGCCCTTACCGGCTTCATCTCCTACCCGCGGCTCTACTGCTACTTCAGGGAGTGCTGCCTCCAGCGGCACGACCAGCGCGCCGCCGCCGGTGCGGGGCCGGGACGGGCTGAGGGGACATGGCGGGGGGGGGGGAGGAGGAGGAGGAGGAGGGCGTTGGGGGGGTGCAGAGGCCCCGGGAGCCGGGCAGGGCCTGTGGGATCTCCCCGTGGGGCTTGCGTGGGCCGCAGGGCGCTGCTCCAGCCCGGCCGGCCCTTTGCCCGCCCTGGCCCGGGGCTGGCAGCCGTCACGGGCGGGTGGGTGCTGCTGGACCCTCCTCGAAGGAGGCAGAAGCCGGCGGGACCCCGTCCCCGTCCCCCCTCCTCGCTGTTGACGGTGCGGTCTCTCCGTTCAGCTCTGCAGGAGAATTTGGATAGGAAGCTCTTCGGGCAGCATCTCGTGAACAAGGTGGTTGTAAAGGCCGTGAAGGGCTTCTTGAACAACACGAACGCCAAAAAGCCTCTTGCCCTTTCCTTGCACGGGTGGACTGGAACAGGCAAAAACTTTGTCAGTAAGATAGTTGCTGAAAGCATCTATAAAAGGGGTCTGCAGAGTAAATATGTCCATCAGTTCGTGGCAACTTTACACTTTCCTCATGCTCACAGCATCAATCTCTACAAGGTAAGAGGGTGCTGTGGAACCCGTGGCGGTGGGGCACAGCTCTGCTGCAGTGACTGCTGTATTGAATTATAAATGTTACGGCACAATCAGTACTATTAACCTAGTTGTTCTTCCCTGCAGTTAAATGTAGCCTGTGCCACTTTTGGAATCTTCTTTACAGAACTGCATAAATCCTGACATCCATCAGGACTGATTTTCCTGTGAATGTGAAGGGTTTTGGGTGTGTTTTGAGTCTCTCTTTAGGGAAGAATAATACAGTTAATTTTCATTCTGCGCTTTGCTGAGAGGTGTGACTGACTTAACCTTAAGTGTCATTCAGCAGGTTTCCGTGGTTAGGTAATATGCTGGTGGGCACTGCAAAAAGCTAATAGTTCATGATTCTGGGGAACCACGCGATGACCTCCAAGTGTGTCAGGTACCATGGCAAGCTGAAGTTTTCTCTCCAAGGCATGAAAGTACTTTTCGGTTTTACTGCACACTGAGCAGTTTATTTAGTTTTTCTATGCATCCGTTTCCCAGCTGTAGAACAAAAATCACACAATATTCTGTTGTCAGAAAGGTACAAATAAATGTATTTGGAGTTGTTCTGTCAGTTTGCTAAGTGTCAGCTCAGTTCTGTAGGCAGGTGGGTATCATGTGGAGCAGTAGCTCAGATGCATGTTTTCTGGGGTTTTTTTTGTTCTAACTTTGTTAACAGCAGAGTTTGAATGAGTACCACTGTCTTTTGTAGTGCCGAATGTTTATATTCAGTTCGTATATGTTAAAAACGGGAACAGGATGGTCTACAAACCTGATTTCTACATGGAGGAAATGCTGTTGCCTCTTTTACAGCTCACTTTCCCCCTTCTTGCTGCTGAGCTGTTTTAAAATAAAATGGATCCTTTTCTGCTTTTGTTTCAAGGTGAATACACCTGGGAAACTTGCTGCCCAAGGCAGTAGGAGGAACTACTACTTCTTATCCACAATACACCCAATGCACTTTCCTGTGCTGCCTCTGCAGTTCAGGGACTGACTAAACAGTGAATATAAAAAAAAAATAATAATTGGACTAAACAGTGAATATAAAAAAAAAAAAAAAAGAAGAATTGAAAATGGTCAGAACAGTTACTTTGCATTCATCTGCCAGCAGATCAACCCTTTTTTTTCCCCAATTCATTACTGATCTTAAATGTAACACTTAAGTGAGAGAAAAATGCAACACTTAAGTGAGAGAATCTTTAAATACAGCAAAGCGTTAGCCCTTCTGAACAATATTGTGTTTTAAGAAGGGCTTGTAATTGTCTTCATTTAACTTCTGAATTATTAAAACACAGGGCTGAGAACTGAATTCTGTTTCTACTTCTGCCAATGACTGCAGCAGCAATTTTTCACTGCTGCTGTTCAGGTAGCAAATTTAATATTGTTCGTAGCTTTGACACCTAAGGATGTTTAGACTAAAGTGCTGCCAAAAGTAATCATCTTACTTGTCAGGGCTTTGCTTTTTGTCGCTGTTCCTTGGTGGTACCCATCCTTTGTCCTACTGTGCACTTTCACTTTTGTAATGTTTACAGGAATATCTTGCTCATGAGGAGATTTCCTGCTTTTCCCATCCTGTCTCTGGATGTCTTAAAATTTTTTAGAACCAGCATAAGATTTTGTTGAAGTTTTATTTGCAGCTTTTAACCATGTTTCCGTCAAGAAGCCAGAGCTATTAAAATGACACAATTTAAATGACTCTTTCAGGACACAGGTCAATAAGCAGAAGTGTTATTTTCTGTCTTTTCAACACAAACTTGTTCAGCATCTTTTTTTTTTTTTTTGCCACTCAGGACCAGTTGCAGTCGTGGATTCGGGGAAATGTGAGCATCTGTCCCAGATCACTCTTCATATTTGATGAAATGGATAAAATGCATGCAGGACTCATTGACTCCATCAAGCCATTCCTGGACTACTATGAGCTTCTGGATGGGGTGTCTTACCGCCAAGCCATCTTCATATTCCTCAGGTAAGAACTGGCTTCTCAGGGTTGTTTCTATACACTTGATGCCTTTTAAAACTACCTCCAGCTACAATCTTTGTTTTCTCTTTACTTAGCAATGCAGGAGCTGAAAAGATAACAGAGGTGGCCCTAGATTTCTGGAGAAATGGGAGGACAAGGGAAGATATACAGCTCACAGATATCCAAAATGCGTTGTCTGTGTCTGTCTTCAATAACAAAAATAGTGAGTAAAACTGTAATTGCTTTTGAGGTGGTAAAAGTTCAACAACAGGGATGGGCTGCATTTACCTGCATTTTTACAGCTATGGTTTCTACTTGATGTGGCCTCCAGTTTTCAGCTAGCAAGGAGGCACTATGCAGTTTTGGGGCCTACGGTCAGCTCTTGAGATGAAGGTTAAGGAGCTCTGTGTTCACCTTAGCTACCAGCATGTTTGCTGTCCATTGGATTGCATATGTTGGGGGAGGTCTACACTGCATTCATTGACATATTAATGGGCTAAAGGGAAAGCAAACAGAAACCCTGACAGTAGGGCTAGATATTGGAGTGGCTGAAAAATCTTTAACCAATAACATGTTTTATTATGGGAAGCCACTTCCTTGGCCCCCAACCCACTTAGCCTGTCTTGCTCAGTCTGTTAAAAGCCTTCAGGCAGCTATTTAGGAGCAACAAGCTGACATGCCAGCCCTGCTGTGGGCAGTCCAGTGCTTCCTAGGTTTACTTGCACAGGACTTCTGATGAAAAGAGGTTTTAGCATAATTATGCTCTAAAATTAGCATGGGAAGCAAACATTGTACTTTTTTAAAAAGGTTAGATGCAAGCTTCAAAAAAAGGAGCAAGAAAGCTGGTCTGGGAGAGCTAAGAGAGAGCAAATCTTTTCTTCTCTAGGTGAGAGAGGGGAAGGTATGAGACTAGCACCTGGGGAGCAAGGTTTAAATGCATTCACTCATAATTCATTCATTCAGTTCCAATGGACCACATTTATGTGTCCGCCCAAAATTTTATGCACAAAGTACCATGAAAAGGGGCTTGTATTTGGACTTGTCCATTATACGGCCCTAAAACCCCAGGTGAATTCTTGCTGGTATGTAGCAGAGGGCTACAATACGCCTTTTGCTCCCATTCAACCCATGGTAGTGTGTAACTAGAGGAGTATTAACAAACCGCTTCTCTTTCCCTTTGTAGGTGGATTTTGGCACAGCACCTTGATTGACAGAAATCTCATTGACTACTTTGTTCCCTTCCTGCCTCTGGAATACAAACATGTGAAAAAGTGTGTCAGGGTTGAGATTGAATCACGTGGCTATGCTGTGGATGAAGACATTTTAACCAGAATAGCCAACGAGATGACCTACTTCCCCAGAGAGGAGAGAATTTATTCAGATAAAGGATGTAAAACTGTGGATGCAAAGCTGGATTATTATTTCTAACACTTTATTGCTACAATCTGCAAAGAAGCAAATTTAATTTAATCACAAAGTGGAGAAGCCGGACATTTCATTTTTAAGCACTTTTTAAAAAAGGGAACATTATTTTTTAACTGGTGTGTAAATAAGCCCAGTGCCTCTGCATTTTTATTCTGTCACTAGTCACGGCTCCCGAGTACTTCAGCCTTGTGATGTCAAGGTAAGAACGAACTGCATTGTGATAACAGGGGTCTGTGTCTGACAGTGCTGAAGACTCCTCTCAGGTCGTGTGTCGATCGTCAGAACTATTTGGCAGACTGTTAGCATGTATAGAAGGACTGAGACTATGACCTAATTTTAATTGGATTTTGGTTTAATGTGGATGATCTCTGGACAATATCGAGAATTTTAATCAAAGTTCCTATGTCTGCAAAAGCCTTCATTGGGCTTCTGTGGGAATATTCCTATAACTGATTAAAAGTAGGATATGTGTCTTTTCTCCTTGAACAGCTTGGCTCTAGTAAAGATAAGGGTGGATTCTGTAATTTAAAAAATCCAGAGTCTTCTATCCTACATCATGCAGTACTATTGCCTTTCTCAAAACAGTGGTTCAAAACCATATATTCAAAACCAAGAATATGAAACTTTGATGTGAATAGTGTTCAGAGGGCAGACTTAATATTACAAGGAAGTGAGTTAAAATCCTTGACTGCCTGATCAGTGTAGTTGACTTCTATTTTTGGTGGGGTTTTTTAAGTATAAAGTTGCCCACAGCATGCTATCCCAGGAATGACCCCAAGAGGAAGAAAAGCATGCTTTCTGACTGGTGAGTCAGCTTCATGGCAAGGGTGTTAATAGGAAACACGTACAGGTTAAACTTTACACCAAGAACATGAAAAGAGGTTTTTCCTCTTCACCTACATGTAGAATTCAGGGGCCAGCTTGCAGGGGTTTCCCTTCATCTTCTCACAATACTGTATGCCTTTGAGGCAGGGATGAAGACAGATCCAAAGGCATTTGAAAAAAAAAGTGAAATGTGTCAACGAAAGTTACTGCGAAGAGTGTCAGACTTGTTTCTGAATGTGAGTGCTGCAAAGGCTTTTTTTTCACTCCAGTTTCTATTCAAAATAAACTTTTTTCATTGGAAATGTATTTCTTAGCTACCTTCTGGTGTTCTTTGCATTGAGTGATGTTAATTTTGCACAAACTTACTACTTGTTGAGGAAGAGCATACTGTGTTTCTGGCTGAAGTGTTCAGCTGTGCTGGAGTACAGGTATCTCCCTTCTTGAGTTCAAAGACAATAGGAGGACATGTGACTGCTACCTCGTGAAAGGGAAACAAATGAAGTTTGGAGTGGAAACTGCACTTCTAGACCATGGGTAGTAATTACACTTGCACCATTTTTGTAGAGGCAGACTTTCTAGTTATATATGTGCTCAACAGTATCATAAGGATGAACAAGTCTACTAGAGACTAGTTAAAACCCTGCTTCTTGTCTCCTACTCCCACTGTGGTACCACTAACTGAACACCCTGCAGGCTCTGATTGAAGCCACCTGCATTTTCAGTGGCAGCATCTTGGATGTTTTCTCTGCAAGAGTTAAAAAAGGGCCAGTAAGACTCCAGCTGTCCAGTTCTGCTCTGAAGTTGCATAATATGCAAATTATTAGTTCTAGTATTTGTCAGCAAATGAGTGTTTTGAACTTGTGTATTTATCTGTTTCTTTGACCTCCTGATTATAGCAAATGACTGGCTAATGGAAAAAAGCAGACGTGAAAATGATAAACTTTTACTGCCATCTGGTACCTTCTTATCAAAAGAAACAGTTCAACCAAGCAGTATTGCGGCTCTTCCAGCATTAAATACTTTTCGTTCTGCTTTGTGTGCCACTGCAGCATCGATACCAGCATTTGACATACATTGCTAGCAAGTGTTCATTGTATCATAGCCCTACATGGCTTAGGGTATATGGAAGCTTCCTCTAGAGTGTGTAGAAATAATGTTGAAGGGGTGGAAACTGCCTCCATTTAATCTCTCCTCTGTTCTTGAAAACAGCAGAACTGGCTAGGAGCATCTCCATATGGGTAAAAGAAATAATGTGTGCCTGAAATCACTCCCAGCTTCGATCCTTCCAATCATGTCGTTATTCCTCCCCTTTAGACTGTATGATTTCAAAGCTGAGGTCCTTGCTCTGTCTTTCTTGCTGTGACTGGGTAACTTTGGCCATTATTCTTTTTAATAAATAGGCCACTTGAAACTGGGTCAGACAAAAGAAAAATGTCAAACAGGGGGGAAAGGTCTGATCCCTAGAGAAACAGTCCATTGGCCAGGTGAGAGTAGCTGAGCAGTTGCTGAAACTGAGTGTTGTTCTTACCAAAGTCCAGTACAAGCAACTGCTGCTTTAATTCAGCCTTCTGCAGGGAACATTACAAGTACTCATGCTGTGCTCATAAAATGAGAGGCTATGGTTAAAATACAGCTATGTAGTAAGTGCTGCTCTCTTGACAGAAAGAGGCAGCCTGGCCCTAGAGATTCATCTGCCTGATGCCCTGGGCCAAACAGCCAAGCTGTTGTGTGTGCAGAGTGGTGCAGGCATAGTACAAAGTCCTGATGAAAAAGACAGCTTACGCTTCCCATATATGCTTCATACGGAGTTTCACTGTGCATCATTACAGCACAACACATGGTTCACAACAGCGTGAACAACTGACTATTCAGTGAGGTGTGAGTTGTTGCCAACAGCTGTATCTCACTTGAATTAGGCTGTTGTTTACATGCTGGCTTTTTTTCAGTGTTAGAGAGGCTGCAGATGCTCTGGTCCACAGGGATATGATGAAAGCCTGTAGTCCTATCATGCCTTTGCTAGCTAGAGGAGAGGCAGAGTGACCTTGAATGACAGCTTTCCAAATGCAGCGCAGAGAGAAGGAATGGCTAAACAAGCTACCTGAGGCATATTTGTCCTGCAGTGCCTGGCAGTATGGTAGGAGATACCTGTCAGTAACTATGAAGCAGAGACTTTAAGGCTTTTTCATAGGTTTTTGTTTCTACTGAGCTGTCGGATGACTCAACATGTTTTAATATCAACAGGCTATTTCACCTGCTTATCTATTGTTATAAATAACTTTTTAAGAATAAAGGAAGCTTAACAGAAAGGCGTAGTGCAGCTGATTGAAAACTGCATAAACTAGTTCTTTCCTATAGCTGAAAATGATTAAACCAAGAGAGAAAAGTGACTTAAGATTTATTCCAACTGCAGTACAGTAGTAATATTTATTGTTTTGAGACTACACTGGATGCAGCATAATACACCTATGAATAAGTCAGTTAATAGGCAAAACACTGTACATGAAAAGCAACAGTCCAATGTCCCAAGGTTAATGGCTAGCTAGCATTTGGCTCTGGAGATTGCATCAGCATGAACAGTTTGCCAACATTTGACAAACTCCACATGGGGTTGTAAAAGGCAATTGACATTTTTAGTTTAGAGCATAACATAAAAGCTAAATTCTCTGTTGTCATTTGAATTAACATCATACTGTTGAGACCTCTAAGTTTTGCAGCACATCTTAAAGGAAGTTTAAGTGAGGGAGTAGATGCTGCGGCACAAAAATAGCTCAATCTCTCATACCAGTTTAAAAAACCATTACAATCAACCAAGTGATAGGCACTTCTGTCTTGCACTACAGTATTTGATCTGCAAGTGATGATGATTAAAGAGTTAAAGCTTGCAACAGTGTTTAAAACCCCAGTCTTGCCAGTGGGTGAAAGTTAAATCAATCTTTCCCAGCTTCCTAACTCAGCACTCACCCTCCCACACAGACATTTTTTAACATTAAAAGCTACTATAAAACTTACTTACCTAGTGAGGTATGGGATTGTTGACTGCTCCCATTTCCCATACTCCCTTCTCTGTGGCTCTGTAGAAGAGCTTTTTATACTTCAGTATAAAAATACACTATTAAAAATAACATCTGCCACAAAAGTGTCTTCCAAACAAGGTGAGAGTAGCATTACCCACTCCTAGACTATTGGGTGCAGCTGGAGGGACTACTAAAGATCTTGCAGACTTTGGGCCCAGGAGCCCACATGCAGATTAACCTGACAAGCTGCAACAGTCAAATCCTCATAAGAGATTTTTCTGATTAAGAACAGGAGACTGGCCTAGTATATTCTGTCAGATCCCTCAGATGTGTCCCTCTGCTTAGGAATAGCTGGAGTTGACACACATATTCGCTTAGGCTCCTTAGTTAGAAGAATATAAAGTTTCTTTTACAATTTCTTTTTCCCCAAAGAAGCACAGGGGCAAGCAGTTACTTCTCCCCAACACCCTTTTTCTACTATTTAGTTAACAAATCCGGAGCCCATCGTGACTTTCCATATTACTGTAGTAGGAGGTATGATACAATGCCACAGCTCAGATATAATCATGCCCTTCTGTCCCTGAAGAGCTAGCTGATGCTCACCTGCAGAAGCCACAAGAGCATCAATCTGCTGATGGGAAGCCTTACACTGTACCATCTTCTTACTGCAACGCATCAAGGTATTCACGCTTGCAGACACTATCATAGTCCTGAACACACCAGACATCCCTTCATTTCACTAGCCCACAAATGAGACCATGTAGAAGGAAGGGAATATGACTGCCTGGAAGAATTCCTCTGTTCTCCTTTGCTCTAGTCTAGTTTTTGTGGAAAGAGGAATTAAATGCTCAATAATCCCAGCAATTGCAAGAATAAAGCAGGAGAGGCTGTATCCGGTGCTATGTATGTGTCATGCTCAGAAGTTCTCTACAGGTTAAAAAAAAGGTAACATTTGGGTATCAGCCAGTTCAGAGATGAACAGTGGGATGTTAAGTTAAAAAAACCAACCAACCAAAAAGTTAAAAGCCCACACAGTTCACTCTGGTATTTTCACCATACTCCCTGCAACAGTAAAAAAGCTTAAGTGCAAATGCACAGATTTGCAAAAGCTCTGAAAGTGCATTGGAGACCTAAAGGGTAATCAACCCTTGGGTTTTGTATCTCTCATCACAGTGTCTTCATGAATATCCAGCTTGGCCTGTACAGTCTTGCAGCCTTTATCAGAGTAGATTTTCTGTTCTTTTGGGAAGAATGTCATCTCATCAGCCACTGCTTGAACAACCTTCTCATCAACAGCATAGCCACGGGCTATCATTTCAGCCCTGACGCACATCTTCACATGCTTGTGCTCCAGAGGCAGGAAGGGGACAAAGTAGTCAATGAGGTTCCTGTCAATGAGGCTGCTGTGCCACAGTCCACCTGGAGGAGTTGGGGAAGAAAAAAAAAAAAATCATAGGAAGGAGTTTCTCTAAACTTGAGCCTCCATAAGATAGGATCCGCAGGCCAGACTGACTTTACAAAGCAGTTTGTCTCAACTGCTGCCCAAGGAAGAAGAGCATGCCAGTTAGCTGGATGGATCAGACTGACGGTACCTTGCAATTGTCACTGCTACCCTTCACTGTGCATGCAAGGCAACTTCTGTGCCAAAAATTCTCTTGTGAGAGCATGACACTGGTGTGAAGGGACAGAAGGGCACAGGGCCAGGCCACTAGGAAGTTGGGGTCACAGGAAGCTGGGCAGGGTCAAGGTAGGCTGCAGTACAGATTGCAGTAATGAACCTTGTGTTATGAAGTAAAATGAATTTCCCATTTTGTGGGGAAAGTGACTTACTATTCTTGTTATTGAAGACTCCTACAGATAGCGTGGGCTCTAGGTCTTTCAGCTGAATCTCTTCCCTGCTCTTTCCACTTGTCCAGAAGTCAAGAGCTGCTTTATTAATTAAGTCACCACCTGCATTGCTATTCATAAAAGAAAAATACACAGTAGTGAATAGAGACACAACTGAACCAGAATTTCTTTTTTAGCCAGTTACACGTATTGCTAATCTTCTTGATGTCAAACAAATCACCAAAATGGAAACCTGTAAGCCAAAATTTAAGGAAAGTCTCCAGTTCTTTAAATAGCCATCAGTTTGTGGTGGGTTGACCCCAGCCAGCAGTCAAGCACCTACACAACTGCTTGCTTACACCCTCCTGCCTCAGCGGGATGGAAGGAGAAAATAAGAACAGAAGTGAGAAGACTTGTGGGTCAAGATAAAGACAGTTTAACAGGTAATGAAAAGAGAAGAAAAATAAACCAAGGAGCTTTCTCCTTTGGGAGGACCCAAAGGAAATCATTTACCACCCCTACAGTCAGACCAACACCCAGGCAGTCTCAAAAGAACCATCAGCTTGCAAGCTGAAAACCCCCTTCTTTCTCTACCCCAGTTTTTATTGCTGAGCATGATATTACATGGTATTGAATATTCCTCTGGCCAGTTTGCGTCAGCTGTCCCAGCTATGTCCCCTCCCATCCTCTTGCCCACCCCAGCCTACTTGCTGGGGCAGAAGAGGAAAAAGAGAAAGCCTTGAGGCTTTGCAAGCACCATCCAGAAATAGCCAAAACATTGGTGTGTTATCAACACTGTTTTAGCCACAAATCCAAAACACAGCACCAAACCAGCTGCTGTGAAGACAGTTACTCCCTGCCAGCCAGACCCAGTACATGGTGCACCCATCCCAGAGAACTTCCCCAACATGTGAACTCTGATATGATCTGTGCTCTGGGCTATGCTCATGAGCTCAGCACACTGCAGTGGTCTGCTGCACAGCATCAGACCGGCTCCACTACAGTCACAGGCTATGCAAGAGCTCATAGTGCTCCCCTCTATCTTTACAGAGAGGGTCTTCACTCCAGAGCAGTTCTTTTGCTGTTCTTTGAATGAAGTCCCATAGGAACATCATTGTTATCATCATAAACACAGATTTATCTCAGTATCTCAAAATGACTGAAACAGGTGCTACAGACCTGAGGAAGATGAAGATGGCTTTCCTGTAGGACACCCCATCAACCTGCTCATAATAGTCTAAGAACGGCTTGATGGCATCAATGAGACCTGGATGCATTTTGTCCATCTCATCAAAAATGAAGACAGAGTGGGGACAGGCACTGACATTGCCCCGAATCCAGTTCTGCAGTTGCTCCTGGAACAAGAGGTTGAAAAACACTGACAAACTAGGTCTCTTTCAGATGTGTGACAAGATGCTTGTATGTGACAGACCCTAGGGACATCTTTTCAAATGTCAGCATCCCACACTTGCTGGTTATACATTTTCCTGAGAGAGGACCATAAACTTTTTGAGTGATCCCTCAGACATGTGACACTGAATTTAAATGTGAATTCTTTTCCTGCTCACAGAGGAAAGACTTTCTAATTCTTTCTGCTTAGTGTATGGATAAGACATGAAAACCAGGCTGAAATCAGAAGTCTTGGAGAAGAGAAAGCTTCTTTTTGTTTAAAAAAAAATAAAAAATCAGTGTTGTGCCTTTCATACAGAAACCACATCTATCAGTACTTCAGTTTTGGGTACCTTCAAACATAAAAACATGAAGATCAGAATTCTCCAATGTTGAGGAATGAAGTCACTTGAAAAATGTCTCATGCAGGCTACACTTTCTCATGGCACACAGTACGTGTGGGTTGACTCAGCCAGCAGCCAAGCACTCCCCCCAGCAGGATAGGGGAGAGAGGACAAAGAATTAAAGTGAGAAAATTAATGGGATGGGATAAAGACAGTTTATAGATGATGGAAAGAAGAAAAACAAGCAAAGGGAATCACTCACCCCCCTGACACATGCAGACCAATGCCCAGCCAGTGTTGGAGCAACAAACACCTTGGAAGGCAATGCCCCTCGCTTTTTCCTTCTTGTACCCCAGTTTTTATTGCTGAGCATGACAGCATATGGTACAGAATACCCCTTTGGCCAACTGGGGTCAGCTGTCCTGGCTGTGGCCTATCCCCAATCTCTTGCCCACCCCAGCCTGCTCGCTATGAGTGGGAAAAAAAGCAAGCTTTGAGGCTGTGTAAGCACTATTCCATAACAGCCAAAACACTGGTGCGTTACCAGCACTGGTTTAGCCACACATGCAAAACACAGCACCACTGGGGCTGCTATGGAGGAAGTCACCTCCATCCCAGCCAACCAGTACATGCAGTTTTGATGATGGGATTCTTTCCTAACAGCAAGCATCAGCAGATGGCATCAGTGAGGGGACGGCACTAGGAAATTACTCTCACTTTGGATTTCTCAGCATTTTGGTGCCTTTCACTTTCTGCATGCATTTCCTTCTCCATCTCTCCTAAACACCAGCTTTGGAAATACCCAGCTGTACTCCTCCAGTTATCAGGTATCTGAGGGATATGTGCAGCACAAACAGCCAAACCCCCGTACTAGGGGGTTTAGGGACTCGGGATAACTGGATTACCTTGCATCCCTCCTCACCTTGTAGAGCTTGAGTTGGTCATGGTGGGGGAAGTGCAGGGTGGCCAGAAAGAGATGGACGAACTTGCTGCGCAGGCCTGCGCGGTGGACGTGCTCCGCCAAAATCTGGCTGAGGAAGTTCTTGCCGGTGCCGGCCCAGCCATGGAGCGAGAGCGTCAGCGGCTTCTTGGGGCTGGGGTTGTTGCTGAAACCCATCACCGCCTTCAGCACCACGTCCTTGGCCAAGTGCTGCCCAAAGAGCTTGGTGTCCAGCTGCACCTTCAGTGCTGCGGGGAGAGGGAGAGCTCAGCACCCCATGGCCACCAACGGGTGCTGGTCACTGGCCACACACCAGGCACGTGTGGCATGGCCACCCATGGGCACCGGTCACTGGCCACGTACCGGGCAAGCTCGGCGCGGCCACCAATGCTCACGGGACGCAGGCACACCGGCGGCCGGCCCGGTCAGTGACCGGTTACCGGCCGAGCTCCGGGGCAAGGCCGGGGAGCCCAGCGCGGCCCGGCGCCCCCCTCCCCAGCGCCCGCCGTACCGGTGGCGTTGAGGCGTTGCCCGGCGCTGGGGCAGCACTCCACGTAGTTGCAGTAGAAGCTGGGGTGGGACAGGTAGCCGGTGAGGGCCGAGGCGACGCCGATAGCCAGGCCCACGCTGAGCGGCTCCAGGGCCGCCAGCCCCGGCAACAGCAGCCAGAGCAGCCCGACTGCTCGCGGCATGGCGGCTCCGCGCCCGGCCCCACTTCCGCCCGCCACCGGCTGCGGGCGGGCAAACCCCGCCCCGCCCGTAGCCGCCGCCGCCATCTTTGTGAAGGGTACGGACGGCGTTCGCGGCCCCTCAGACGTGTCGGCGAGCCATGACGGACCGGTGGGGCGGAGGATGACGCTGGGGACGCTGCATGGCGGCATTAGCACCCTGAGGTGGAGAGGCCAAGGGGAGGGCGTCCTCACCGCCTCCATCGCCTCGGGGCGAGCTGGGTGCCCTCGCCCCCCTCAGAGCCACCCAGGCCCCATCGCCTGTCCCCGTCCTTCCCCTCCACCCCACTGGCTTCCTGCAAGACACCGGCGCTAATGCCGCTCCCCATCCCGTGCCACAAGCATAAGCCTCCTCTCCCTCTTTCCCCACTGGCGGCTGGGCTTGACATGGTCAGGAGCACTCCGCCTGGCGTGGGTGGTTGCATCGGGCCGAGCAAACCTCGGAGGAGCTGCCCACAGCTTGCAGGAGAAATGGTGTGGGGACATGGTGTGGAGATGGGGAGGGCTTTTCTGCATCCTTTTCCTTTAGCCCTGGCGCACGGTGTTCCACATTGTAGTTGGCCAGGATGGGGTAACCGCATCGGCGTGAGGCGGTGGTGCCGCACAGATGGGCGGCTGAACCAGGACACTGCCAATGACCAGGACCTGCTGGACAATCTGGAAAACTCATCCTTTGTGCTTGGGTTTCCACACCTGTAAAGCAGGAACAGCGTTGCTGATCTCCAGTGTGTTTTCTGAGATATGCAAGTGACAGCCAGCATAAACCAGACTGATACTAATACTGAGAATGTCATTTATTAATAGATTTTATTAATTAGGGCAATGCTGGAACTTAAGGTGCAAATGCTCTTGCCACAAAAGTGGGAGATTTTTCTCTTCAAAATACTTTTGTTCAGGAGTGTTTCTGTGGCAAGGAGAGCAAACCTCGTCACCCATGTATGTCCCTCTTCTGCTTAATCTATACCAGGATTGTTGCCGTGTCCTGTGTGTTTATTCAAGGGCTCTACAGAAGGTACCTCTGGTACGGGACAGCCTGAATCCCTTCAAGGAAGAGTGTGTAGACTGGGCTGCAGGGAGGGGAAAGGGAGTTATTGGTTCTTCCATCTGCTGTGGTCTTGTAACCACAAGATGAGGCATTCAGCCTGGTAATGCCTAGATGCTCAGAGTCACTCTGGAGGCTACAGTCTTGCAGCCTTTGCTGGAGTAGAGCCTTTCTTCACTGGGGTAGTCAGTCATGGCCAAGGCAATCTCTGCTATGAGGTCTTCATCCTCAGGATGACCTTGCATACGCAGCTCCTCCCGGACACACTGTCTCACATGTTTTCAAGAGGAAGGAGAGGGATGAAATAGTCAATCAGGTTCTTCTGGATCAGTTGACTGTGAAAGAAACCACCTGGAAGAGACAATAGGGAGCTTTACCTTTGGTGTGCTGTGAAGGCCAGTGTGTTGCTGTGTACTTCATGGATCATTCTGCAGAAGACATCAGCAGTCCTGGGACTGAGCACAGAGGTACTCACTGTTTCTGTTCCTGAAAATTTCCTCTGAGAGCAGAGACTGGAGCTCCTTCACATGAATGTCTTCTCTTCTCTTCAGGCTTCTCCAGTAATCAAGGGCAATCTCTGTTATCTTATCTCCACCTGCATTGCTATTAGGAAAGAGATTCACTGCCTCATTAGGGCTGTATTTTTGGCATCTTTATTGCTCACATCTCAGCAGTGGTTTAAGTCACTTTGTGTGATTCTGCATTGGAGTGGAGGTGAGATGTCCCTACATGTGGGTGTTGCCCAGAGATGGTAAGTGAGAAGGACTACACTGTCTCCCAAATGACAGCAGTGTCTGATGGTATGAGCAGTCCTCTGGGACAGTGGCTTGAACAACTGCATTTGTCATTGCAGCAGAGCAGGGGGATTGGTCATACAGCCAGGTATTACTGAGAGGCTCTCTAACAAGCTGCTACTCACTGTGGTAATTGCTGCCCCAAGCTGAAATGGGTAGTTGGCCATGTGTTTGAACGTAAAGGCAAGCTGAGAGGTACACCAGCCCAAAGCCTGGGGTTTGGGCTTGCTTCAGTCACGTAATGTGAACAGAGCTGGGGTGACCCTCAGCAAAGGGATTTCCCAGGAAAAATACCTGGAGGAATTGTGCTGCCTTGATCTGTGTATGCAAGTTGTCTTCAATAGGTGAGTTTTCCCCTCTCTGCATCTAAAGACCTGCCTGGAGGGGGGTCTTATCCATCCTACAAAGACCTTTCTGCCTAACAGTGGTGTTACAGAGCTGGAGAAAACATACTTACTGACCACTGTGGAAGTGGCATCTCCAGTACTTTTGGAAACTCACTTGAGGAATGGGAGCCTTTTCAGCCTAGGGACAGCTCACCTCTATAGTGTTGAATAGCTCAGATCTTCTGACTGACATGATGGCTGGGCATGTTCATTGATAAAATGCTGTAAAGGCAGACAGCAAGGCACCTTGAGCTGCTCAGCCACACTGCAGTCAACTACAAACATATCAGCAGTTGTTACTCCCTTTGTCCCTGCTGATTCTGTGGGACTGTAATTCCCTTTTGGCCTTTGGCTTTCCTTACTTCAGAAAGATGAAGATCGCCTTGCCATAATAAACACCATCAGTCTCTTCATGGTAGCCAAGGAATGGCATGATAGAGTCTATTAGGCCATGTGGCATCTGATCCATTTCAGAGAAGATAAAAAGAGACCTTGGACAGGCACTGACATTGCCCCGAATCCAATTCTGCAGCTGTTCCTGTGAAAAGAGGCAAAATTATCTGGGATTTGCACTCGCAGTTGCAGATAAACTGGAGAAAGTGAGATAAAGCTTGAAGTACCTTATAGAGATGGATATGTGAAAGGTGTGGGAAATGCAGTACTGTGCTGAAGTGGTGCACAAACCTCCGTCTTGGTATATTAAGCCGATAGAGGTTCTCTGCAATGATACTGCTGACAAACGATTTGCCTGTTCCAGTCCAGCCATGGAAGGACATCACCAGGGGCTTCCTAGGCCGTTTGGAGTGCATATTTGTGCTCAGAGCTCTCAGAACTATCTGGATAGCAAGATGCTGGCCAAAGACTTTTCGGTCCAAATCCATCTTTATAACTGAAGGAATGAGGGGAGAGAAGAGTCAGAAAATGCTGTATTATTCCTCTTTTTTTTCTTTTTGGTTGCGGCTGAATGACCATCAGGGAGAACAAATGTTTGCCACCCTCTGGCCATAACATGATTGTGAATCAGCAGAGAATCCAGCTGAGGTACAGACTCATGAATCAGACTCTTGATAGCATTTATGGGAACCAAGCAATTTGAGATAGGCAGGACTCCCAGCGGTATTGTGGCTACTGTCTCCTATAAAGTCCTAGGATAGGATCTAAGATATTCGCAGAGACTTGTTCATTGCATGTGCTAAATTCTCATGAACTGTTTTAGTGGCATCTAGTATACCTCACATTTATAGAAAAATGTTTTTCTGTTGCTGTATCAAGTTCTCTTAAAAAAAAGTACCACAACTGGTGTTTCACTGGCTAAAGTACTAGCAAACAGCCTGTTTGTAAGCAGCCAGATCCAGAGCTGGTAGGAAGTGACATACTGAAGTACCTGGAGGCAACAGGTCTCCAACAGTTGAGGACTTTTTTTGAAATCTGTGGCCCAGCACTGAAATTAAGCAATATTTGTAATCCCACGACAAAGAGAAGGGGGATTTCCAGGTGGCAGGATCAGGAGTTTGTGGTTAGAAGGTTGCATAAGCTCTTTTTCAGACCATGCACTAGTTCCCTGCAGGCAGAGTGAAACAACCCTTTCTTCCCCAATCACTGAGGACTGCCAGCCTGCTTGTCTTAGGGAAGTGAAGCAGCATGTTTTGAATCTAGACCTACCACTAATTGCTACTCATTTGACATGTATTACAGGCAACCACCAACTGGGGTGTGGGATACCACTGGGGTGTCTGTCTCAAGAAGATGTGGGATTATTTCGTTAGCTCTTAGCCTTGAACTCACCTCCAGAATTTTGCCTGTTTCTGCCAATATAAACCAAGACACCAGCAAGGAAAGTGCTCCAGTACTGCCATGAGAAGCAGTGTACATGACCACTTGTGGGATAAGCAATATTAGGTTAGTACATCCTTTGCCTACTAGAGCCACTGTGGGCAGTAACTCTTATCTTCCCACAACCACCTTGAAGGAGGTTGGCCATTAAAAAGGAAGCCCTGACCACCCTGGGAAGGACCATCAGCTGGTCCCACTGACAACTTGGCTCAAGGTGCTCTTGCTGCTGCCTTACCTGAGAAGTTCGGTGTGTCCTTCATATTGCAGCATTCCAGGAGTCTGCACTTGAGCCAGGACTAAGAGGAGAGGAGCTGCCAAGCAACAGCAGCACTCCCCATGAAGACTGAAGTGCTGAGAGGGTCCAAAGCTGGCGTCAAAGTGGGCACAAAAATAAAGAATACAGCGGCATTCAGAAGCTTCATGGTGGGAACTGAAAGCCAGCCTGGCTCAGCAGGAAAAGAAAGCAAAACAGAAATTGCAGAATAACTTCCTGGAGCTTGAGGCCTGAGGCTGTTCAAGAGGATGGAAGCCAAGTCTCCTGTAAGCTGGAGGTGTTAATGAGTTAACAGACTTATTACGCTACTCCTTGAGAACTGAAAGTGTTGTGAACAGGATATTGCCACGTGGGTAGAGCGAGAGTTTCATCAGAACAATCCCAGCTCTGAGGGGAGCAGGACTGGAACCTCACTGCATCTTAACCAAGGTGCTAATTGGTCTGGTGATTAACCAAGAACATAGTGATGCTTGTTTTGGGCTTAGTTCAGAGTGGGTTGTGCAGCTAGCTTCACAGAGTCCAAAGATCTCTGTAGCAGTGGCTGGAACTCTGCAACTCACAGGACTGAACATGTCAAAGCTGCTTTATTAAAACCAAGTTCTCAGAGCAGATATTTTGTCCTGATAACTTCATGATCCATCACACTGCCAAATAAGTATGTTTGTGATGGGAAAGGACAGACACTGAAACAGCTTTCATTTTCTCAGCAAACACTTTTTTAATGAAAAAAATGTGAAAAGACATTTAAGTAATTCTCATTTCATTTTTAAAATCTCATTGGAAAAACACTGAGCAGCATTATTTAGTATTCAAAATACATGCTCAAGGTTTGACATCTCTTTTGAAGTGCATGCCCTGTGCTGCCAACTGTTGAGCATCTGGGAAGCCGTGTTATTCCCTGTTCTGAGGAAGTCCTCACTGTCAGCTGCCATCAAGTCTTGAAGTGGGCACAGCTTAGGCTCTTGGCTCATTATTCCAAGGTAGTTTGCCCAGATGTCTCAGCTACAGAGGGATATCCTCAAAGCCCCAAGGTCTGGGCTGCTGAGGAGCTAACACCTGAGGAGTGGGGCTTGCTGGGCTTTCTGGCTGCAATCTCTCTGTTAGGACACCTGGAGGCTGCACGGAGGCCAGAGGAAGGAATTGGCAGTGGTATATGCAGGTTTCCATGTTGCCTGGACTCTATCAGAGCTCTCCGAGACAGCTCAAATGATAGTTTTACAAAGGTGGTTTAATACCACTGAAAAATTGCTGGGAATTTTCCAGTCAACTGTGTTTCCTTGATGAAGTGATCGTCTGCATTGAACACTAGATGGGGTGTCAGACAAAGGTTTTGGTCCAGGATTTACAGGGTAGAACAACTTTTGCAGAAAACTGAGTCATGCCTGAGAAAAACAGAAGAGAGAGGAGTACACATCTGCAGAGCCCACCACTTGTGTTATGAAATATGATTTCTTGGGGTACCACACAACCTGGCCCACATGGCTGCTGAGGGCTCACAGAGAGCAAAAGCCATATAGGCAATTTCAGCAGAACGGCCAAAGTTATGCTATACAAAGGAAGATGGAGAGTTGGAATAAACTGAAATAGACTGTCACCTCTGAATCTCTCTGGCATAAAGTGTAGTGGTAAGTTATGTCTTGCAAAAGGTAATCAGTTTCATGATTTATGGTCCACCCTTTCAAACCTGGATGGCATGGAGTCTCTTCTGGCTGATGGGTGAAGGGGGAAACCAAGTTGTCCATAGTAAATTTTTATTGCGGTCTTGTGTCCTTTCACAAAGTCTTGCCAGCCTGGAAGGGACTGCATGTCCCAAAGTGCAGACAGGAATTGCAAAATGATATGCTAGAAACAACACAGAGAAGGACAATTACCTCATCTATGCAAAAAGAAAGGGTAGCATGGGACACATCTATAGATCTTCTCCTTTCCATGTGGGAGGGAGGTGGCATATATTTCCTATACAACAATAGGATGTATGCTGCATAACAGGTACCAGATGGGTGTTTAAATAACCTTCAGCTGCAACATGTCATGCTGTTATCTCATTATCCCTTACAAGTTAAATGAGTTCAAGCTGGGCCCAGACATGGATGAGATGTCTAATAGTGGTGGTGAGGCTGACATTGATGGCAATTTCCTTGAACAGCTGTCTGGAAGCTCCAAGTGGAGCACAGGCCCTGCAGCACACAGTCCACAGTGCAACTCTTGTTGCCTGTTGCATTGTGCTGATGAGCATGTTTTTCATCCATCTCAACGCCCTCCTGTACCCTGGCCACAGAACTGGCATCTTGTCATGTATTTACACTGTCATCCTGACCAGCACAGGGGGTAGTGGTGGTCAGCCAGCAGTGGGTCATCTTCAATTAGCTGCTACAAGCTGAAGGTACTGAGAATTTATAGCAGAGAAGAACTTTCAAAAAGTGTTTGGTGTGCAACAGTTGGCTTGGGGTATCTGTGAGTGGTGTGGTGGGAAGGTGTGGGAGAGGAAAGGACATGGGGGGGATTACAGGAAGAGAGAAGGTAGGGATTTGGGGAGCAGTGGTATGAGCCAGAGGATGTGGGGCGTTTGCAGTAATTCAGAGTGCTAAACCTATTGTGATAGGAGAGGTAGTAGAGATGGGGTGAATGTGTTGCAAAGGGAGAGATAAGGGACGCAGAGATGGAGTACTTAAGGCCAAGGATGAGGAGGGAAGAAAGTCCCAGATGAGAGCTTTGCCTGGCCTTGCTCTGCTTTCAGTGTGTTGAAATTTCCTGTCACACACCCGCAGTTTGATTTGTACGTTGTTGGTTTAAACTCAGCATTCTTGGTTCTTTGGGCTCACAGTTACATGGCAGAGAGCCTAGAGAATTTGGGATATGGCTGCTTAGCATGGCTTTCTGATCACGAGGCAGCAAACCTCACATTTGTCTGGTGAGCCAAGAAACATAATGTCTCTAGCCAAGGGACAGGGTGCTAGGAATCGGTGTTGCAGCCCTGCCTTGAGTTCATAGAGTACAAGAGGTTTCCAGGTGAGAACTGTAAGGTCAATAAGTCAATGATTTTCCCAGAAAAAGACTGTATTTTTGTTGGAGAATGTATAAGGTCCTCAATATTCCAATGTGCTTTATGAAAAAGGTTTGGTAACATGACTGCTGTTTTACATGGAGGTGCTGGGCTGGCAAGAGGTTCTTGCTGAAGGTTTCTAATTGGAGAAGAAGAAGTAGGAGACTCATTTTTCCCTATTTTTGGTTTAATTTCTACCTAAATGCATGTCTTCTATCTCTGCCTTCTGTCTCTAGCTAGATGCTCTCTAATGCTCTGAGTTTTTCTGAGGGGAGTTTGGTTTATTTTTACCCCACCCCCGCCATGTGTGGTTTGTGTTTGTTTTCTTTCCCTGCTTCAATTTCAGCATCATCTCCCAAGCGCTCCTTATCCTAAACATAGAGATGAGGCAGCGACAGGAAAGGGCTGCCACTCTGACGTACATTGGGATCTTTTAAGAGCGGGTTTGTGCTGGGCTTTATCCAAATACAGAGGCTGGCTAAGCTCTGAGGACTATGCTAACGCTGTGGAAGGGCTCTGACTCACTGGAATGTGTTCATTGACCTTTCTATAATGTGACAGTAGCAATAACACAAGACACCAAAATCTACATTAATGTTGAGCAAACACTGTCTAATCCTAGCAACACCCAGGGAGTCAAGAGACTGTCATCCTTTTCTTGCAGGTAGGAAAATTGAGGTTTGCAGATGATGGAAGTTCTTCTTAACATGGTGTATTGTGTCTGGCTGAGATGGAATTAATTCTCCCCATAGCAGCCCTCATAGTGCTGTGTTCTGCACTGGTAGCTGGAAAGGTG
>JANZLQ010000055.1:14303529-14316562 GCA_026212715.1 Elanus axillaris | reverse complement strand
GAGCCTGTTGTTATATTTTCTCCCCCCTGTCCAACTGAGGAGGGGGAGTGATAGAGCGGCTTTGGTGGGCACCTGGTCCAGCCCGGGTCAACCCATCACACATGGTAGTTCATAGCAAAGAGTTTAGCAATTCTGTTCTGTCTTTGAAATCTTTACTCAAGAGCTGGAGCCATGATTTGCCTTGGGTGGGCTTTAAAATCCTTGTCAAGGGTACAAAATCACAGAGTCCCTTGGGTCAGTGTGTGCTGCTGTGATGTGTGAGAAGGGACAGTCCAACAAGGAAAGGTATGGATAAGCTTGGGATTTGGGTGAAGTGGAACATTATATATGTGTCCAGATAAATCTGCCCATATGAAATAACTCCTTTGGATCATGTCTGAACCCTTGTAAGATTCTGATGTACCAGTAGGGTGCGGTTTTCTTGTTCTGGTTGCTGTCTCTAGAAAATGCAGTTGAGAGGTTCTTCCCTACAACAAGAGAAAAGGGTTTCGCATCCAGATGTCCAACCTTAAAGCCCTTTTGCCTGAGTCTCTATTGCAGTCAGAGACCAGAGTCTCACTGTGCTGTACAAGCAGAATGAATAACCAACCCTAAGGACCTTACAGTGTTTGGATGCAATGGTTGTCCAAACCAGAGCTTTACCTGGTCTACACCAGTACAAAACTACCCAGAGCAATGTACAACAGCTGAGGATCAAGCAAGGTTTATCAATGTTGCTGATGCCCTTTGGCCATGATGAATGCTGACAGTCTCTGCAGAGGGAGACAAATGTGATTTTTAATGTGGTATCAAGTGGTTTTCAGCAGGTGGAGCTACACGGGTCGTGTTACCTGGTAGGGATAGGAGTGAAAGGTAAGGGAGAGGTGTTTAAAGCCATGCGTGATCTACAGCATTGGTGTGGGTGAGGGAAGCTGCTGTCTCACATTTCTTGCCTCCCATGGAAACTTCTTTGAAAGGTAATGTTTTCTAGATAAGTACAAGGTGACAGGCTGGCAGGGCACTTCTCTGCTTTTTATAGGTTGAGGCCAGGTGCTGAAACCTGTTTGACCTTTCATTCATACCAACTCCATCAAGCAATGGTGGATGGAGAAGATCTTTCTCAGAACAAGCATGGGTTGTTATTTAAGTGCCCAGCAGCCAGACTGGCTCTGCTCCTCCATGAACCACTGTGTGCTCTAGAGGGAGAAGGGATGGAGGCAGCCTGCCCTTTGGCTTTTTAAAAAATGAGAGGTTTCTGTTCAACTGAACAGGAGGTGCCAAGACTGCCATAGTGACAAGCTTTGAAGAGAACAGTTTTTTAATCTGTGGCTGGGTGATCTTAACAGGTGTCCATTTCTAAAACAGACTTTCATGGCATAGACGCGCTCCAAGCTTATGTAGGTTTTGGTGCCAGGAGTAAAGATGTTAAAGTATTGTTTGGAGAAAATTGCTATTAAGAGTTTAAATACCAGTGCTGCAAGGACACTGGGGTGGCTCAGGTGTGTGTTTTATGTGCTGGCTTGGGTATCTGCTGTTGTAGGGCAAGAGGATACAGCAGCTCAGGGTCTAATGGTACCACCCAAAGCCAGGTGCAAATAAGCAGCAGCCAGCTGTGGACCATGCAAATCCTCCTGGGCTGGCAGCTGAGAGGCACCCTCAGGGCAGGAACTGAGCAAAGCAAAGCAGGGTGTGGGACCGGTGTTTTACCAGCCTCGCCTTTTCACCCCTCACTGCTGCAGAGCTGGCTCTGCTCCTGCCTAATTGCTTCTGGGTTCTGATTTCAAGGCCTGTGTTGTGCAAGATCAAGATGAATAATGTATGGAGTGGTAGCAATAGACCCAGTGGATGGGCTATCGGGTTGCACTTGCATGCTGGCAGTTAGACTCTGTTTTGACTTGTAAACTAAACACTCCTGGTGCAGACATCCTCTGTGGTTTAGTGATTAGATCTGGGGACTGCATTTGGACTCCAGGGGTCAAGCCAAGGTGCTGTCACCCAGCTCTGAGCCACACTGGGTAAATCACATCATCTGTTCTTCCTAATCCCGTGTGTCTCTCCATGACATGAACAAGAGGGGAAGGAAATCCCATAAAATTATTATTATTATCATAATCTTAATTTAAATTGTGTTTCATTATGGAAGTTACTGTCCCAGGAAGTAATTTAATTTTAACGGTTTGGACAATGACTTGATGCATGTAATTATCAAGCATTACTGTCATGTATGACAAAAAATTTGCAAGAAAGAGAATTAAACCTTGTGCTGTAGGTTCCTCACTGGTAAGGTGGGGATGCTGTGAGAGTTGGATTTCACCCACCTCAATCCTGTCTTTGGTTTTTTCCCTTCTTTTTAAAATTGAGCCTAGAATCTGAAACTGGAGAATGTTCCTGTTTGGCTTTTACTGGACTCCACTCTGGGTCTGGGACCTGATTTCTGGTTTTGTTCTCCAGGCTGGCTTGGAAGCAGCTGGAGTGGAATAGCTCTCACATGAGCCTGTCTGCTGTGTGTAGCAATAGCTCTCATTGAGAGAACAAGAAATAATAGGAAAACCTTAACCCATATTCTATCTTAAAATTTTAATTCTGTTGCAAATAATAATTTAGAGATAAAAACTGTGTGGAAGGGATGAAACTTGGACTTGATGAAATAAGAAAACACTGTGCTTAAATGGTGGGGGAGGATTGCTACAGGAAGAGGATTATAGGGCATGAGTAACGCTGTGCCCTTGCTCCAGTCATGGGCTCTGATGTGGCGAGTGGCTTGTATTTCATCCAAAGTACATAAGGTGATGGTGTTATTAAGCAGACATCCCCATCCAACGCTTTGGGACCCTTAGGTGAAAGAGGATTTAAAAGTGCTCAGTAGGTTTTGGGTTGGACTAGAATCAGAGGCTGTGTTTGTCTTGGGGTTTGCAAAACTAAACACCCTGCTCTTTCACCCATCTTCTGTGGAAGAGCCGTAAATACAGGTCACTAAAATTAGTCTTGCAAAGCAGCTATTCTGACTGGCAGTTTTGTTATTCCTGCTCCTCTGTCTCCAACTCATGTTTGAATAAAGACCTCTGCCTGGTTTTAATCAGCTTTAGCATTTGGCGTTGAGGAACAAGTAGGTTCACCAGGAGAAAGCAACTATTTGCTGCTGTAATAATTTCCCCATTTGTTCAGACAGGCCAGATCTGGCTGCCCTTGGACAGTTGTGGAGGTTATGGAGCTGGGCTTGGTACTTACCAAGTAGAGGCAAGAGAGAAGCACCAGGCAGTTGCCAGTGAAGGATAAAGGACAGCAGGTTCTGTTCAGGCTCCTGGTTTGTCAGAGACCCTCAGAGGGAATCTGTAAGCAGAGAACAACAGGCACTAGCAGCTGGCAAACCTTGGCACCAGTGGCGAAGTCTCCTGAGCAAGGAGATTTCTCTGGAGACTGCAGCAAGGAGGCTTCCTGGAAATTGCATCAGGTCTGTCCATCTCTGTGGTTTGGACATCAGGCTGTCATTGCAGGACAGCCAAGGTGTGTCTCCTGCTTGGTGACTTGCCATCAGGAGCTTTCCAGTCCATCCCTGACCTGTGTGGTGTCTCTTCTGCCTCTGGTGCTGAGAACTGTGAAGAAATCACCCAGGATAGCATCTCTTAGACCAGGACTCCAGTGCAGAGTGAAACCCTGACATAACAAACTATTGTGCAGCTGTTTCCACTAAACAATAGCAGACTTCAGCAGCCAGCTGGAGAAAAATGGCTTTGTAGGGCTTGAGGTGGTCCTGTTGCATGTGGCATTTTGGAGTTGACAGTCTCAGGCCCATTTTCCAGGGAGGAGTGTGTTCTCTACAGCCTGCCTGTGTTTGTCCCTTACACCCGAGGTAGAGCTCTGCCCTACCTATGCTGATCATTCCTGTACTGTGGGTGTAACTTCGACTCCACACTAGGTTGATGCAAAATGAATTCACTCAACCACTCCATTTAGCTGATAGAAAAAATGTCATCTTGTTTTTTTCTAGTTTTTTTTCTGGATTGGTTCATTTATGTTACTGAAAGAGAAAAAATAAAATCCAGGAGCAAATTTTAAAATTATTTACATGTATTGAGAATTTGGGGAGGATTGTGTAGTTTAGGAGCATGAACTTGAGTGACTGCAAACAGACACTTACTGAAGTTCACTTACCCAACTGACTTGAGTGCTGCAGTGTGAGGGGGAAAAACATCGCACTGTAGAGGAGCTCCTTCTGGTGGTTCTCTAGGTTGGACATGAAAGAGCTCTTGGGCAGGTAAATCTCACAGAAAGGCTGTAGCCACCAGCTCTGCTCTCATCCCTTTGTGGTGAGCAGCATCAAGCATGCTGGGTGGCTTTTCCAGTCTCCTTGCTCCAACTTCCAGGCTTGTCCAGCAACATACAGGTTGTTCCTCCTGCACACTGGATGAGGCATGTCTGTACTTTCCTGCTGAGGACCAAGTGACACACTTACCGAAAACAGATCAATGTGCAGTTGTCACTAGGTCTCAGTGTTCAGAAATGTGTCCCTCTATTTAAGCAGGACAAGCTGAGAGGTATTTAATTATTTTACTTCTGCAATGTCCAGCTGAAGTAGTGTATAAGGACCTGTTAATTTATGCCTCGCATCTTACTGTGAACAACCTGGAAAATATAATTCCCATACAGATTCTTCAATGTTAAATAAGGATGGAGGGTCAGGAAGGGATCTAAAAATGTTAGATTCTTTTTCTGGGAGATATCTTATCTAACAGGAAGAAAAATGTGCTCTGCTAAAATAAAGGATTGTGTGCAAGACTTTAGTTTCCAGCTATTGTTAAAATGTGTGTTTGAGAGCTGGGAACCTGTGGCCAACAGTGAGCTGGAATGAGTTGAAAACAGGAGAACTGACATGCTCTACAAAAACAATGTTAAGTCCATGCTAATAGCGTAGCAAGAGAGGAGACTGTGCTGGAGAATACAGAAAGGCCCCGAAGGAACACAGATAAGCAATCCAGATCTATTGCTGGATATCTGTAGTGAGTATCCCAGGGCTGTCTTCTGTAAGAACATAGCTGGAATTCCTTCAGTTTGGTGGTAGCCCCTCCAGAGTACTAAATAACTCGATGTGGAGTCATCCTAGACCCCTCAGTGAAGACTCTGTGGCATTTAAAAGAAAAATGAGCTATTAGGAGGCTGAAGGATGGTTGGAGTGCAAGGGGTGAAAGGAGTTGGCAGTCATGTGCTGGTCATCTGCTTGCTTCAGTGTTGGAGGGAAATAAGAAAGTATGACTAGGATAATCAAAAGCATGGAGGAATCTCCTTTGAAGAGAGATGAAAGCGAATGGGTCTGTGGTAAAGCTGAGTAAGAGGTGATTTCACAGACATGTATTGAAAGAGGAGTACACTACACAAAGCTGAGCAGGAACTGCTGTTCTTCCTAACTCCCCCCGTGTCTCTCTGACATGAACAAGAGGGGAAGGAGATCCCATAAAAAAGATTATTATTATCATCATCTTAATTTAAATTGTGTTTCATTATGGAATTTACTGTCCCAGGAAGTAATTTAATTTTAACAGTTTGGACAATGACTTGACGCATGTAATTATCAAGCATTACTGTCATGTATGACAACAAATTTGCAAGAGAATTAAACCTTGTGATTCAGAGCTTAAGTTAATCTCTGACTTCTGAAGACTGGATGAACCAGGTTGTATGGGGTCAGAGAGCCTCAGTCCATCGCTAGGTACCACAGGGGCACATACTACCTTGAAACCATGGTGTGCCCCATGGCTGGTACAACCCAACTAGCTCCCTGGTCCGGTTGAAGAGCAGCAGCTCCCTTCCACCAGTGAACATGTGCACAAACTTCCCCTGGTGTGGTATAGTGCAGCACAGCTCCTACCCACTTCTGTTGCCTAACTCTTCTTGTGGGACAGCTCTTGCCCTGCTAATGTGGCCGTAGCATCCCTTAGCCTCCTGTCCTTATGCCCTTTTCACAGCTGCCTTCCCACCTGGATCCAGCTTCTGTCCTGCTAATGGGGGAGAACTTCTTGTTCAGTTTTGGCTGAGTTGGTGGCACTGTTGACAGAAATGTGCTGTGCTAGAGCGATGCATTCTGCTGCTTTATAAATATTTGTAATGAGCACGTATCTCCTCGAGGAGGGCTGAGTAGAGCGGTCAGAGTTGAATAAACACACGGTGGAGCAGATTTCTGGGCACACATCATGGATGCAAGGACAAAAGCCTGCAAATCAGGAGAGTAATCAAAGCACGGGACCCAGGCAGGTTCCTGGAGTCCTGCTGATGGACCATTCAGGTGGGGAAGAAATCTTAGGATACTTAGCCCAGGCGTCACTGCCTGTAGAGTAGCATGGAGAGGTTTCTCTACTTCCTTACGTTATTCAGGCCAAGTTCTGGTCTTGATCAAATCAGGGGATCACTCTGGGCAGTTGTACGGTCCTACATCCCTTTCTCTTTCCTCGCTGTGGGTTTGGGAAATACGTACTGACTGTTTTTAACTTTCAAGTGCAGTAGTTGCACAGGGTATGTAATTCTTGCTCTGATGTGTAGGCAGGGGCCTGTGAACTTCATTTCTTTTTCCTTATCTCCTGCTCTGCTGCTTCAGGACATGGCTGGAGCCTGGGTAATGCTCTGGGGGTGCTCCCACCACTGTGAGCAAGCAGGCAGCTGAGACAACACAAAAAAAGTTTCCAGGCAATGGGGGCTCTAAATAATGCAGCTGAATTACTCCCTGCTTTCCAATCTGATTATGGAGGGGGTGTTTTTAGCACTGCATATGCGGGGTGTTTATTAATCATGTCCGAGTTGAGACCTGGACCACCTTCTTCCTGGCTGCTAAGGTGCTGAAGGAAGACCAAAAGACATGTTGTACATCACCCAGTGCAGGGAGAAGGAAGGGAAAGTTTTGACATGCATCTGGAGCAAAGCTATGGGCTGACAAGTGACTCAACTCAAAAATAATTAAATTGCTGAGAAGCTCTGACGTCTGCCTGAGTCAGGTCTTTTGAGAAGGAGGCCCTGGTCTGCTGCTCTAGGAAGCCCTGCCAGCTGTCTGCCAAGGACCTTGCTCTGAGAAGCGATAGCATTTAGGAGATCAACATGTGTGATAAAGAGATTTAGAAAACATGACCTATATGGAAGGGTGGGAGGAAGTGCTGCTGTTTAGTCTAGGGGTGACAGAGGGGACACAGAGAACTTGGGGTTTTAAACATAAGCTCTGTGTTTTGAAATGCTTTGTGGCGGGTGAAGCTCTACAGCAGGGCCATGAAGGAGGGCTCTCCTTAGAGTTGATCTCACCAGGATGGTATAGCCACTTTCAGCTGGGGTCAGGGACAGGCAATGAAGTGCTGACCTTCCCGTTCCCTCTTGTGCTATATTTCCATGTCTCCGTAACAACTTGAAAATGCCTTTCTGTTGAAAACAGGGCTTACAAGGCTTTAAAATGGCAACCTCTGAAACCTGCTGTTCTTCCTGGGTTTCAGGGCAAGGTTAACAGCCCAGGAACTGAGAGGTACTCATCTGCCAAAAAAGGTCCCTGATCTTAAGCTGGGCACGCTGTTGCACTTCTGAGGGCAAGCAGAGCCCTGCAGATCAACACAGCAGTTGCTCACAGTCCTTGGTCAGGCACTGAAGAAGAGAAAGGCCAACTTGGTTTATTTTCTACTTTTCTTCTTGAAGCTGCTCATCTGCTGTTGAATGTCAGGTCTCCATAAGGCTGAAATCTGGGACCACATCTGCTTTGTCTCCAAGCCCTGTTAGTGAGCCAGTGCTCTTAATGCTGTAAAACGTGCCATGATTCCCATTTTTCCGTAACACAGCATGTGGAGGCAGGACCACGCAGCATCCTTTACCTTTGCTTTTGCTCAAGAGCATCCCACCAGGGAATCTGTATTTACTTTGTAGTTTTGCAAACACTTGAAGCCTAGGAAACATTTCCCAATTCTGAAATTTTTGGCAGCAGGATTTGTTTCTCTTCTCTTCTCTCCCAGTCTGACGGGAAACTCCCTCTTTTTGGGCAATAACATAAGTGGGTTTTGCCTGTTGTTTACAGCTGATGGGATCTGGTTCTTGGGAAGAGAAACACATCACGAGTTGCTGCAGTGTGGCTAAGTGAGAGAGATGCTGGCTTCCCACACACCCCAAGCCCTGACACTTGTCTCCCACCTTTGCCCCATAGCAGCAGTAGCAGGTGCAGATCTGCCTAAAGCCAGCTTTAAAACCAGCCTGGGGCAAAGGGAGAAAGCAGGGGAGAGGAGAAATAACTTCCCTCAGCCCTTCTCCCAGCTGGGTTGCATCCCTGAAGGCACACAGCAGCATAGCCAAGGAATTCTTTCCTCTAAGAGAAAGCCCAGGCGTGAATCCATGTCAGGCTCAGAATAAGAGAAAATAATCTGCCTCCCACATGCTCACAGCCTGATGGCCTCTATTCCAGCATCTCCTTGCTGTCACAGCAGCAGGGGACATAGCGACTCCCCTGCAGCCAGGGTGGGTATGACAGTTTGGGGCAGGAGAGTGGTTGAGAGCTGGACAGCAGCCTGGGAACAGGCAGGAGGGGACAGCGGATGGAGCTGGAAGGAGAAAGTAGGAGGACGTGCCACTGCCTCTCACTTGGCCCTAGGCCTGGTCTCTGTCCCAGGGCTGGCTGAGGAACAGCAGCTTCCTCCACTCCTCCGACTCAGACCTGGAGTCACTGCACCCCTGCCCCTTCCCTGGGCCTCTCCTGCTGGCTTTCTCCTTCTGCAGGCATCTGGTCTTCCGAGTGTGAAGGAGTCTCATCCTACATTCCTCGTGCCTGAGGCCTCTCAGATAGCTGCAGCCAGTACAGTCACTTTAAAATGCAAAACAGACAAAATCTGCCTGAGTTTGCCAAAGGCTGAAGCATCCCATTTGTTTCAGGAGATGCTAATGATGGTGGTTTTGCTGCTGAGTGACTTTGCAGTGTTTTCTGCCATGCTGCATGCTGCAAAGAGCAGTGGGAAGCCCAGGAGCTGGGGGATGGGGAGCTGCATGTGAAGCAATGGGATTTCATTCATCTGGGGCAGAAGGTGCATCACAGGGATGTGACTTTTCGTGCAGGCTAAGGAGTGAACGCAGGTGGAACGCCTTTCTCTTTAATAAATAGCTGAACTGCTCATGCCTTTACTTGAAAATGTAGCTGTGTTTGATGAGCCAGCACAGTACAACCTCCCGTGGGCTGCCGGATTTCCCAGGGCTGGGTGCAGCCAAGGGCAAGTGATCACTGGGGCAGGGCATGTCTGCAGGCTCCAAGGCTTTGTGCTGGGACAAGCAGGAAGAAATGGCAGGGAAGGAGGGCACCGGCGCCTGCAGCAGCTCAGAACAAGCCAGGAATATGGCTCAGTGCTGCTTGGAGCTGTGGGCTGAGCTGCGGGCCCAGGGCAGGCCAAATCCCAGCTGGGCTCTGCACCTTCTCCACCAGCACGTGGGAACACGCTGGAGAAGTGCCACCCGCCTGCCTGTCTCCTCCAGGCTGGAGTGGTCCCCTCAGGCTCTTTGCCCAGCCTGGGCTGTGGGGATGTAATTGCTTGTTTGGGAAAATTTGGGGGGATCTGTGCTGTAATTGCCCAAAGCGTTGGCTGCCCTTTGAGATCAGGTTGGAGCCCAGGCCATGCCACCCCAGCATACGTGCCTGTGTTCCATTGACAAGGATTTATTACACAACCAACCCTCTCATGTAGCTGCCACCGGGAAATTCCCCAGCACAGCAATAGTGGAAAAACATGTATTTATAAAACTGTAGTGTAATTCAGCTGGTCAAATAAATGACAACCTGTGTGGGAACTGAGGGTGATTTTTATTCCATAATCTTTCCAAAGCAAGATTGTTATTAGAGGCCTCTATTTTTAAGTACTTTTCTCAAGCATCTCCCTTTAATTTTTCATTCTTTCTGCCTGCTGCAGTTCAGTTCCTCCTTCAGCAATACCCTCCTCCATCTTTTCCACACAGCTCCTGGGGTCAGCCTAACCTAATGACCAAGTCTTTCAAAGCCTGACCCTGATTCTTATTAATCATTTCTCCCCCCAAATGCAGTGGTTTTTGCTAGCAGTATTGGTTTTGGGTAGGTCTTGTCCTGGGTTAAGACTTCTTGTGCCAAAGGCTTTAAAGCACAGCTTGTAGTTTAAAGTCGTTAGTGCCCTTAGGACCTGGTTTCATTCAAGCAGTGGCTCTGTCCTAGCCAGATGTGATCTGTGGAGGATGATTAAACTGTTAATATTAACAGCCTGCTTCCGCCTGGATTAATGGGATGGTTGAACATACTCCTGG
Source organism: Elanus axillaris (assembly GCA_026212715.1). Classification (NCBI taxonomy): domain Eukaryota; kingdom Metazoa; phylum Chordata; class Aves; order Accipitriformes; family Accipitridae; genus Elanus; species Elanus axillaris. The sequence continues at coordinate 14,306,320 of JANZLQ010000055.1, read as the reverse complement.
CGGCTGCGTTGCCTTGGGTCAGGAAAGCCAGGAAGGTGTGACTGTGGATGTGTCCTACCTAGTGTGAGACCCCTCAACTTGAGAAATCAAGCAGGAGCCCAGATCCCAGGAGCATCACACCTGCCTTTACAAGCAGCTTCTGCCCCTTGTCTCCATCCACTTTGTGCTCTGCTGGCAGACACTGGCCCTCCCCACTGGGGTTCAGCTCTGTCTAACAGTGAGAGGGTCTGGAATGCATAAACACATGGAAAAAAACAACTTTCTTCACCCACATGGTTTTTATACACCACGAGCCTGCCCAGCACATACAACAGCCACGCCTGGGTCTTCCCCAGGGGCTTACGCTTAAACAAACTGTGCTTCTTGATCACTCCATTCAATTTAAATTTGTGCCAGTTGCTGGTGCAAATTGTCCAGGGCTTCCTGCCAGTGCTTGAATAACGCCGAGGAGGAGAAAGTCTGTCTGGCTAGCAGGAGAAGTTCTGGCTTGTCTGCAGGTGGTACCAAGATTGTGCATATTCCTGCTGCTCAGTGAGAGGTGCTGGCTGCCCTGGAAGGGGAAGAAGGTGCATAAAGGAAAAAGGTCTCACTGCTGAAGAGCCTGTGGGCTGGATCCTCAGCTGGTATAAACTGGAGCGGCTCCATGGAGGGTGTGATGTGTTGGTGAAGGGTCTGGCTACCTGACCTAGCCCCCGGGAGAGCTGGGGAAAGGGCTGCTGGAGAAGGTGTCATCCCTGCTGCAGGGCTCGTCTGGCCCTCGCATCACCCCAGTCCTTGGGCACCCAGGTCTTCTCTGCTACGGGTTTGCTCCCTATCAGCTGTGGAGAGGGGAGATGGGAGGGAGCAGCATTTGGGATGTTGCTTTGCTATCAACTGCTTATGCTTGGCATTATGGTGTTTTTAATACTCTCCTAAGTTCCAGGGAGCTGTGAGTGGGGTTGGATGCAGTTTGGTGGCAGCACAGGGCTGGGGTCCAGGGTGAACACCCCAGCCATTACTACACTGTTTGAATCCACATGGCTGCTGCATGTCCTGGTGTCCCCATTCCCACCCCTAGGGAAACAGTCCATTGGAGGCATTCACTGCCGGGCTGCAGAGCTCCACGCCAGGCTGTGCCGCTCCACACTGGGCTGTGCCAGGACTTGTTCTGCAGCCGCTCTGACGCCAGGGTGGTGGTGACCAACTGCAGGTACCTGTGCCTTGAAACCAAGTGTTTGAGGCTTGTCAAAGGCTCTCTGCACACTTTGATGTCGTGGGGCTGAGCCAGTGCATCGTAACGAGCAGTGCGGCATCTTTGGGTTTGCAGCATCAGTGCAGAAAAGCTGTGGTGAGGGAGATTCAGAGACAAATACAAAGAATTTGCAGATATCTGTGCCAGGAGGGAGATCCCTGTGCTCGAAGGGTCTTTCTGTTTCTAAGCCCTGCCCTGCCAGGCTGGGAGCAGTGCAGGGGTGGAAGGAAAGACACCTGCTCTGAACAGGCACAGGAAGAGCTCAGCCCTTGGCTGGCATGGCCAGAGCACATGTCTGAGCTGAGTGTGGCAGGAGCAAAACCTCTTCTGCAGCACTGATCCTGGCAGGAAAGCTGCCTTGGTCTGACTCCGTGCTGACTGTTTGCTGGGAATACAAGAAATGGTGTAACCCTCCCTTCTGCAGGGGCAGAGGCAGGGGCTGGCCTGTGGGATCCCTTGGCTGCTGGTCAGGGCTGGTGGGATAACGCTGCCCAGACAGTGAGGTGACTCTTTTCCTTCTTAGCTTGCTCCCTGAGCTGGAGTCAACCTTCCAGATCTGTCCATATAACCTGACTCATGCTCACACTGATGGAACTTGTGTATCACCTGAGCTCAGGGCTGCTGTGCCTAGAGCACAAGCCTGCCTTAAATTCACACCAGCACCCCAGAAAAAAGGCTCCTGTAGCCCATTCTCCCCGGGGAGTAGCCTGCTGCCAGCATCGCATTGCTGGGGACAAACCTGTTCTTGTGCAACAGGGTCTGTAGCAACGGGACCGGAGCCTGGTCCTGTGCTGATGTGATGCTCCTCTTGGGTTACTCTGGACCCCTCTTGGAAAGGACAAGGTTAGTTTTCCTCAATGGCAGTTAAAAAGCCCTGAAGAACAAATCCAGTCCTAGAGGCACTAACGCTTAGATAGATGGTTTTGTACATGACAAACCGTTGTACCCCGTTCATTGTTTTTTGAGGCTTTTTTGCGGCTTGAAACAATTTTTTTTATTCTAACATGTCAGTTAATTAAAAAACGGCTTGCATCCTCAAAGTGTTCATTTCCCACTCAGTCTCTGACAGTTTCCATTTGCCTGAAATAAGTTTTTTTTTTTCCTTTTCCCGCTGTCTAAAGGAAACTAACCCCAAATCCAGCCCTTCAACACTAATAAACTTGGAGAGCTCGTGTCAGCCTCCACGCTGCCGGCTCGCTGGAGGTTTGCTGCTGCCAGCTCTGGGGCCAGGGCTGGGGAAGAAGGAGTTAAAGGTTTGCATTGGAAAAAGCAGCCCAGCTGCCTGCAGAGGCTTAGATCCCACTCTTTCTTCAGCAGCCTTTGATGGCTGGGGAAAAGCCAGCTCCAAATTCAAATGCCACGTTCTAGACCGAGGACAAAATTACACCCGACTGGCCCGATGCAGCCTCTCAGACAAAACCAGGATGAGCTGTCTCTGGGGCCAAGCAGGCTGGTGTTTATTTCGATTTGCCGGTTTGGGGCTTTGCGGTTCACGACTTGCCCGGTTGTGCTTCCAGGCTGCTCACTGCGGGAGCTGCCCTCCCAGCCGGGTGGGTGGGG
>JANZLQ010000055.1:14281216-14303429 GCA_026212715.1 Elanus axillaris | reverse complement strand
GGGGGCAGCCCGGCCCCCCCCCGCGTGGGGGGTGCTGGTGGGGCGAGGGACGGCTCCGTCCCCCCCGCCCCGTCCCTCGGCAGGTGGCTGTGGAGGGGAGGGCTGGCTGCCTCAGTCACTCCAGCCCTCGGCTCGCACTGGGCGGGACGGGAGAATACTGGAAGCGCTGCCACGGAGGGGTGGGCTGTGGGATAGGGACGGAGGGAGCGCAGGAGCACAGGGCTGGATGTGGCTGAGGTAGGTGACTACGTTCTTCCTAACTCCTCCTTCTTCTTCCCAGGGCTGATCAGCTCGTGTCTGTGGGTGAGCCGTGCCCGGCTGGGCGAGGGATGGATGCTCTGTGCAGCTCCGTTCCTCTGGGCAGGAACGGGACGGGAGGTGGGACGGGGGGAATCGTGGTGGGCTGTTTTAGGGAGGCAAGAGGTCGAGCTGTGGCCAGGCTCAGCCTTGCTGTGGCCCGCGCAGTCGAGGGGGCTGTATCCCAGTTTGAGGCATGGCATCCCCACGGAGCTGGTGGCGGCAGGGTGTGAGGAGCAGAAGCAGCCTGCTCCGCGCCCCAGTCTGGGCTTCGCCCGCCGGCAGCTCTGCTGCATCGTCTGAAGGGGTGTGCAGGGGCTGTGGGCTTTTGCCGAAGAAACAGTGGTGACTTATGTTATGTTTAAACGTGGCTGTTCTTGCCCCTCTCCCGCAGAACCCTCTCGCAGCCCAAGCAAGATCTGCACTGCACTCAGGGGACCGAGCGGCACCTTCCCCCAAAATGATGGAAAACAAAGTGTTTATGTTGTTTACGTTCTACAGCACAATCTTGATTTTAAAAATGTATGTTGTTGCCATCATTACGGGACAAGTGAGACTCAGAAAGAAGGTAAGATCCAGTTTCCTTTTCCTTCTCCCTTTCTGGCTTGGGTTTCCGTGTTTTTTCTTTCTTCTTTCATTCCTGTAAAGGCCAACAAAGTTTTCCTGAAGCAAGCTGAGTTTTCTTTGACTTAAGTTGAAAGCAAAACAAGTTTCATAGCTGCAGCAGATAAATATCTCACTTCTCTGGCTCTTTTTGTTTGTTTCTACCATCTGTAGCTTGGTGTTTATAATTTCTGAACCCTAATCTAAATAATAATTTCAGATCTAAAATGACATGCAGGTGAGCTGCTTCTGGAAAGAGACTGTTTACAGTTAATTTGCCATGACTGGAAGAAAAAGGGGCGGGGGGTTAAGAAGAAATAGTTGCAATGGTCTCTTTTCTTGCAATGTAGCAGAAAGCTTTTGAGCTTTTGGAATGGCTACGTGAATGCTCCAGGAGAGCAGAAAGTTCTGGGGAATAAAAACAATAGCTGGAGGAAAAGGTTCTTGGACACGGGGAAAATACAGGGAGGACTGAGAGCTCTAGCTGCTGTCAGGAGAAGGGATTAACTGGACATTTTATCACCCGCAACACAAATTGAACTTGTGGCAAAACTCAGCAATCTGTGAGGTTTGTTTTAAAGTATTTGAGGAGTTTCTGACTGCATCAGTGGAGTGGGAGGGAGAGATTTCTGCTCTCAGAAGATACCCCTGTGCTGTAGCATCATTGTAACTGATGATTTGGCTTCTCCCCTTGTGTTTCTAAATGATGCTCCAGCCCTGGGACAGTCTGGGCTTATAACACGATTAAAGAAAGCACCAGGGTCCTTTCCAGGCTGCAAAGTGAAGCTGTCACATGTAACCAGGCCCCTGAGGAACAGCTTCTGAGCATAGGTGGGGAGCTCGTATAAATAATTTTTATTTGAATGTTTATTAGTGTAGGATCCAATTTCCCTGGGGCTGGTTTCAGTCACACAGTACCACTGTCAAAAAGCCAGCCAGAGAATATCCTTTCTCGGTAGGGTGAACTAATCTGCTAGTCCCAGTTATCTTTTGGGTGTTGCATTCAGTGTCTGCGAACTCTATGCCAGCAGTGATCTCATCTGTTGGTTGGCAAAGTCTCTATTAAATATGTTCATGGGGTAAAGTGGGCTGGGACCAGGCTGGAGCTCCCTTGAAGCCCCCTGTTTGGGACCTGCTCAGTGGGCAGAGTTGGGTTTTTCAGAGGATGAGGAAAACCCCTTGGGAGGTGCAGTTTTTAACCTCCAGGACTGTGCACCAGGAAGTGCAGTTGCTTTTGTGTTTGTGAAGGGTGGTGAGAAACTGGGGCAGGAAGAAATCTCCACAGGTCTTAAAGATTAGGGGCAAAGCTTCTACCTGTGAAGCTCCTGAAAACATTATAAGCATATATATTATGGGGACTTTTTCTTGCAGGCATTTGCAAACCCAGAGGATGCACTGCGCAATGGGGGGTTGCAGTACTACCGTGAGGATCCCAATGTGGAGCGGTGCCGCAGGCAAGTATGCAGTGGTACAGGGCGATGATCCCTGGCAGCTGCTGGCAAAGAAGCAGTGGGAATCTAAAGGGCTCATTAAGTAGTTGCCTACATGGGTTGAATGCCTGGAGCTGGGCTGTGAGACCCTGCACACCAGAGCAGTTTAACCTTTAATGGGAGCACGCTGTGCGCTGCAGCAAGGTCAAGTGGAAGGACCAAGTTTGGGTCCAACAGCCAACTCTGGCACAATTAAACTCATTCCTAGATGTTCAAAGTCCCGCAAGCCCCCGAGGGCTTGTCCTGAACCCACACCCAAAGGCTCCTCATGCCCTGCTCCATCAGGACCCCAAATCTCCACAGATCCCTGCACAGCTTGGACAGGGAACTGTGTGACTGGTCCCAGTACTGTATGCAGCTGCCCTTTGGGGGATTTGGGAAGAGGCTGGACATGATTGCAATAACTTCTGCCTCCCTAATTGGGCAAACTCTGAATCTTCCCCCTTTTCTGTGGGGCTCACAGTTCCTCGGAGGTAAAACATGGGGTTATTCAGCCCCAGGCTTGGTTTGCCATCCCCCTTACCCAGAAGAAGGTGCCCCAAGTGTTGCGCTGGATTGCTGGTGATGTGCAGAAAAGGGGCTGGAGCTGTGCCCTGCTGTCACTGACCCCTTGGCTGCCAGCTGTGCTACAGGTGGGGGACTGCGCCGCTCACCTCTTGCCGCCTGCAAGTTTTGCTTTAAAAAACATCCAGTGCCACCTAATCTCTGGGCTTCCAGAGGGAGGAGGACAGCAAACAAGCTGTTTCCTTGCTAGGAAAAAGAAAATAATAGTAGTAATAATAACCATAATCCTCTTTTGATTAGTCAGAAAAGACAAACTTCCATAAAAATAAATAACCAGAGCAAAGACCTGGGGAAGTCCCGGATCTGAATTGTGCAGTTAAAGCACTCAGAGTCAGTCCTTGCTGATCTGTTCACAGCCCTGGGGAAGACAGATTGAACTCAAGGTGTTTCCCCTGAACAAGGGTGATGTTGGGTTTTCTCCTCAGGCATGTTGAGAGGGAAGCAGAGCCATGGCCGTGCTGCTGGGGTCTGTGCAGGGCAGGGGCAGAACAGGGGAGACCAAGTGTCAGCCAGGAGGGAGGTTTCCCCCTTGCCTCCTAGAGAGGCCCCCAGCGGCATCTCAGCTCTTTTCTTTCTTTTCTCCTCCCCATCCTTCTAGCCCTGCTGAACCTCTGAGTCCGCAGGGGCTTGTTCGGATGGGGCTGCTGCAGGGTGAGGCAGTGGGTGTCTGGCAGCTGCCCTCTCCCAGCACAGCCAACACCAAAGCAAACCATGCTCATCACCGCTGTCCCAGCTGGGCTGCAGGAGGGTTTTGTGGCATTGCCCACAGAGGTGATGCTGGCTTGGGAAGGCAAGCAGGGCCCTGGGCTGGGAAGGGAAGGGACTGTGAGCAGGCGAGCCTGTCCTAGTGTCTGGGAAGGGCTTGCTCTGCCCAGGGACCGTCTGGCCAGGAGGAGCAGAGGGCTTCCCACAGCTCGCCTCCATGCTCCCGGGTTTGGCAGAGAATACGTCTCCTCTGTGTCCAGGCTCTGATCAGCTCATCCCCACCAACTCCTCCTGGCATCGCTGCTACAACAGCAGGACTTGTTTTAGTGTATTTTCTAGGCCAATTCCTCCATGCTGTCCCAAAATCACACCTGGAGAGCAGCTGAAATAGGGTTTCCAGCAGGCTCCTTGCCATTTTCATCCCCCCCTTGCTTGGGACGTGGCCCTTAAGCTAGGGACTGCTCCCCATGGAGATGGAAAGAGCCTGTTACAGGGATAATGGGGTGCTGAAAGCCCTCGGGGTAGCTCTTTTCTGGGTATAACAGGCTATGCATCCCCTTCACGCTTCAGCAAAGCTGGGGCTAGAAACGGCTCAGGTGCAGTATTTACCTGCAGGTACCCTGGCTCTGCTGAGCTGGTACATGGCTTGGGCTGTAGCATGGGGAGGGAACACCACGAGATACTGGTGGGGGCTGGCATTCAGCGCACAGGTCATTTTGTGTGACGTGGTGACGGGAACCAGCTGTTGGACCCAGAGCCTCTGCTCATGTCCTCAGGCATCCCAGTGAAGGGGATTAGGTCAGGGCAAGCTGGGTGACCAGAACCCTTCCCTGCAGCTCCTGCTCCATCGCTCTGGTCCTGGTTTTGACTGGGATAGAGTTAATTTTCTTTCTAGTAGCTGGTATAGTGCTATGTTTAGGGTTCCGTAGAAGAATGTTGATTACACACTGATATTTTCAGTTGTTGCTAAGTAATGTTTAGACTAAGTCAAGGATTTTTCAGCAAGAAGGCTGGAGGGGCACAAGAGGTTGGAAGGGGACACAGCCAGGGCAGCTGACCCAAACTGGCCAAAGGGGTATTCCATACCATGGGACGTCATGCCCAGTATATAAACTGGAGGGAGGGAGGGAGTGGCTGCATGGTGCTTAGTTGCTGACTGGGATTAAACCACAACAGGCTCAGAGACCGATCCTGCCTGCGGGCAGTCACCCTCCAAAAAACCAGGGCACTTGGTGCTGAAAATTTCTGATGGAGAAGCTTTTGGCAAACCTTGGCCTAAAGAAATCAGTGTTTGGTAGGGCAGTTGCTGAGGCAGACACTGGGACATCTCCCATACCATAGACCTGACTCCAGGGGCAGAAGAGGGGGCTTAAGACACAGCCTTCTTTCTTTTCCTAAGTCAGTTTTCAGTAAGGTCTATCCCAGCCTGTGTCTGTACTACTGAGTTGTTACCGAGCACCCTAAAACTTCCTGGCCACTTCTCTGCTTGTGCAGAAGAGCAGCACAGGCATCTCGGTCTTTGCTTCAGTGAAAAAATCCCTTACAGTTTTCTCTGGGCTTTGTGAACATTTAAATGTCTTGGGGAACACGAATGTGGAAGCAAGGGCAGTTCTTATAAAGGTTTCATCTCTGCCTTTCAAACGTTCAGAGATAACAGGGAAAAAGCAGCTGAGTGTCATGCCTGGGCCACTCTCCGGCCCAGATCCAACCCCACGGACCAGAGCATGACCTGAGAGTCCCCCCGTCAAAGCAGAGGGGCAGGGCTCTGTGCTGCAGAAAGCATGTCTTTCATTGCAAGGGAACAAAAGAAGGAGAGGCAGAGGCAGTGGGAGAGCAAGGACAGCCTGCTGCTTTGGGGACCAGTTTCCCTCCTTCAAAGAATGGTACCTGGAAGAGGAGGGACACAGCCTGTGCTCACGGCATGACTGGATCCTGTTCCAGTAGCGGTGTGGGTGGTGACAGGTGATGTTGTGACACTCAGGCAGGCGCATGTTCAGATGGAGCACAGGGTTTGGCCCCATCAGTGCCAATGTGTCATCACATGGCCACAGTGGTCCCTCCAGCCTGACTACAGTGCAATTAAGCAGGTGATGCCGGCACAGCGTGGAGGTGCAGGGTGTGCTTGGGGTGCTCCTCCCCAGTCCCCTTTGGATGCACTTACAAAGAGGGGCAAAGCCACAAACCCTCCCATCCTGGGAGTTTCTCCTCTGGAAAAGCCATGGTCTAGAAACCACCTCATTATTTTGTAATGTGGCCACATCTGGGGCCATGCCGTGCTGGCGCCACACCAGCTTTGAGCTTTTTGCAGCTTTGCAGGGTCTTTGTTTTGCTTTGTTTAAAGACTGTAACCCTCAAGCTGTCATCTGTCATGGCAAAGGCATCTCAGTAATGGAGGGCAAGCTTCAGGAGCGCAGCAACCCAAGGGAGAGACACCAGCTGCGAAATCCTGCTGTCTGTGTGTGTAGGGGGGATCTGACTCTTTTGGGGGCTGTGTCTGCCCCATCCAACAGAGAAGGTCAGCAGCACCCAGGGATGGGCACTCTGGCTAGAAGGGATGGGAGACAGCAGGGAAGCCTGGTGGGAAGGAGCAACCTTATCTCCCTTTTCAGGGCCCACCGCAATGACATGGAGAACATCTTTCCTTTCCTCTTCCTCGGAGCCATCTACTCCCTGCTGGATCCCAGTCCCGCAGTGGCCAGGATCCACTTCTTCATCTTCTGTGTGGGGCGCATTGTCCACACCATCGCCTACCTCCTGCAGCTGAAGGCACCCACACGCTCTGTGGCCTACAGTGTGGCACAGCTGCCCTGCTTCTCCATGGCTCTGCAGATCCTCCTCGCTACCACCCCGTACTGGTAACATCCAGCGAGACCGACCATACAAACCCCCTTGTCCTGTGCTCTGCTGGTTTCCCTGGCTGGACTGGGTGGTGCGTGTGCAAGTGTGAGTGTGCATGTGTGTGTATATGTGTGGGCACATGGTATGTTGCCAGGGAGGCCACCCGCACCCCAAGGATGCTCAGTGCAGCCTCGATAAAGTCCCCATGCTATTGAAATTGGGCAGGGAAGTCACCAGAGAGAAGAGGCATGTCTCCCCATGGAGTGGGAAGGGGATGTGGAGGCAGGTTTCTCTCACTCCTAGGGGTGGGAGGGGGAAAGCACCCAGACTACCCCTCGAGGAAGGAGTTCACTGAAGGAAAGAAGATTTTCTGGCCCAACTGCATTCAGAACTGGGAAGGACCCTGGATCATGAATACCCCGTGAATCAGGAAGGGAAAATCATGAGGGTCCCACAAAGTCTCTTAGTCAGCAGACATGGGTGGTAGCACAGGGGGGTTATAAAACAGGCACCCTCCTCCTGCCCAGCTGTGTGGGGAGGGGGGTCCCTTAGGTTCCCTCTCCCATGAGCAGGACAGGAGGCGGGTGCCTGCCAGGTGGCATAACATGGAAGTCAAAATCTCAGGGGTGATGTTGTGAAGCCACCAAAGCATTCAGTGCTTCCAGCCATCGGACACAGCTCTCTGCTGGGGAGCCTTACTGCAGGCAGGAGCCTGCCTGTCCCAGGAAGGATGCTCCACAGCTAGCGTTTGGCAGCTCCTGGCCAGCAGCAGCTGTGGCTTTTCCATCTCAGTCTTGTGGTGGCAAGATGCAGAGGGATGTGCCTGGAGCAACTGGCAGGACTTGCTGTCCCTGTAGAGAGCCGGACACTAAGCTCTGGGACTTCTGGAAAGACTGAGATGCTCACACAAGGGGTTTGCAGTTTGCAGGCAGATCTTTCTCCCAAGGGTGGTATCTGTGTTCACATGCCGCTGATGCCTGAAAACGCTCCCAGGGCAGCAGATTGAATTTTTTCCCCTCTGTTTGTAGCCTTTCTCTGGCCGCAGAATGGCCGCTGCTATTTGGGGAATGTGCCGTGATCGCTTTGGGGGTGTTTTCTTTCAGCTGTTTCCTGCTGTCCACTGCTGCCGAGCCATGTGCAGCCTGGATTAGCTGGTGTTTGCAGAAACCTCTGGAAATGAGCAGAGCGGCTTTGAACTGCCCCTCGGGAGAATACCACTGCTCTGCGGTGTCACCTGAAAGCCATCATGTTGGAGAGGAGAGGCTGGGACCCGGGTATCACAGGATGACAAAGCCTTGTGAGGTCTTCTGCCATGCGGCTATCCTGAAGTGCCAAGGGCTGGTCCAGGCAACAGCAGCGTGCAATGGAGCAGCCTTATGGAAGACAAGGCAGGAGGAAGCCTCTGCTGTTCAGTGCCTCCTCCCTCCTCTGAGGGCAATGCAGAGTTTTACTATGATCACAGAGGGAATCCAGAAAGAGCAGATAATAAATCCCCCTTCCACCTATCCTAAGCACTAAAGCTGTTCTCTTAACCCTGATGTCCTCAGAGATGCTCTGAGACCTCACTGAGCGCCTGTGTGCACAAAGCATGGGGTGAAGCACCAGCTCAGGCTGACACTCTGAGCCCTTGCCCAGCTTGGGTAGCAGCTTCTGTACCAGTAACTCCTGACCCTAGCACAGATGTGGCCTTCGGCTAAGCTGTTTGGTGAGGTTTGGAGCAGAGTGCTCCGCTCTTCCGCGGGGGATGCAGGGCCCACCACGTGTGGAAGGTGGGCAGGACTGCAGGTTCAGCAGTTTGCTCTTGGCCACTTCTCATTTACGCAGCCTCAACAGATGTGTGGGTAATACATACCCCTCTTAACAAGGCTTTTTTGCCTCACATGGTGCACAAGGTCTCGAACCCCTGTACATTTCTCTGCTGCCGCACATGCATCCTGGTGGCAGGAAGCAAATATTCCCAATAAAAACAAATCATTGTGCTCTGATACATCCTTCCTTCGGGAGCAGCAGATGCAGCTGGGTAGCAGCTGGGTCCAGCCCCAGCAGGACAGCTTCCCAGCTGCAAAGTGCTTTGCTAAACCCTGCTGCAGAGCCTGGAGTGCCCTGGGACTCCTAAAGAGACATCCCTTTCTTCTAGACTCACCTGCCCTGCAGAGGAAGCTCTTTTCCAGGTGTGGCTTATTTGTGCTCATCCTTTAAATTCAGCAGAGCTGGTGCTTGCAGGGTGGTTCTGGTTGGTTTTCCTTCTCAGGATAGTTGGTTGCTACAAAGTTTGGTGTTCACCCAAACCCCCTCCATCCCAGCTCTCCCAAAGCAGGTTAGTGGTGTGAGGTGCTTTGTCCCAGCAAGCTTTCTTCACACCCTGCCTGTGCAGCCAAGCTGCTGCTTAAATCCTGGAGGGCTGGAGAAGTTCAGGTAAGATGTGGTTGCTCTCATTTCTGTGCTTATGACTTACAAAGGAGCTGCCTGTATTTTTCAAGCTCAGAAACCACCTCTTTTTGCTGGTAGGTTGCTGGGAAGCAGACACCTCATTTCCCTGGTTTTCCCCTTTTTTCTTAAACTGATGGTGTTTGGGAGGTGCCTCCCCACTGATGTCTGTTGAGATGGACAAAATGGTTCTGCTTGGTTTTTTTTATTTCCCTCATGCTTTTTGCTTTCAAATAAGAATGGCAGCATCTTTATAAAATGGACTCTCTCCAGTACATGTTGCTGTGGTTAGAGATGTAGCTGGGATTGAGATTTTGGCATGGAAATGAAGAAACAGGGCTGCAGACACCACCCCCCCGCCCCAACCCCCAGAGCTGCCAGCTCCTTCAGCGTCTTCTAAACTGCCTGTTTGGTGCCTGGGGCTGATGCCCTGCTTGGGGAAGCCGAGGTTACATGCAGAGCTCCGCTTTCTTCTTTTTTATTAAAAAAAAAATAAACCCTGCTGTACTGGCTGCAGGGAAAAGCTTGGGAACGTGAACTCTCCTGGCTCCAAAAAAACAAACAGAAAAAGCCCACAGGGCAAACTTCAGAGAGGCCCAACAATTGTGCTTATTTTGAAATGCTGTGGAGGTTTGTGGGAGGCAGAACAGAGCCTGGATCTTGGCTGCCTGGTCAGCCCAAGCCCCGTCAGGACTCTTCCAGGACCGAGGCCATTGCATTCACTGGCTCTTCCCTGGGCACTGCGAGTGATGTTCACTGCATGCAAGGCAAGTGATGAGCTAAAGCATCCCCTGCCTTTTCCCAGATAATATCCTAAAGCCCAGAGCTCCCAGATTTCTGCTTCAGCGTCGTGAGGGGGAAGGATATTCCCAGGGTCTCCTGCAGCTCCAGGAGAGCAGGGACAGTGGTTGCATCTGCCAGTCTCTGGGTTTTGGTGTGTGTGCCAACAATTTGGTTTTCAAACCTGGCTCAAAACTGAAATGGTAACACTGAAATCCACCTGGGACTGGAGAACAAGAGTTTGGTGCTTAAATGTTTGAATATGATTCACACTGCCAGTACATGTCTTCCCTCTGCCCTGCTGAGCCCAGGGTGGCTGGAGGTGGGGGAAAAGCAAGGGGTGACCCAGCACAAACCACTTCCCCCTCCCACACACTTCCAGCCAGTTCAGCCCCAGGATCCCTCCTACCCCTTCCTTACCTGCCTCTGCTGCTTCCAGGGTCTCTCCTGTTCATCCAGGCCTTCCCCTGCTGGGGTCTGGGATGAAGATCCTCCTTTGGGCCTCTCTCCTGTGACACAGGTCACTGCCTTCTCTGTGTTCCCAAAATCTCTCATCTCCTCTAGCAGACTTGGGGCTCTTCCATCTCTTGCTGTAGGGATTTGCCACACAAATCCCCTTATTCCTCTTGCGGAACTGGGATTCCCGTGTCTTGTAGGGAGAGTGAGAAGAGCCAGCTCTACAGGTATGGACATCCTAGAGGTTAGTCCCCTGGAAAAGATAACCGTCTTTCCCTGTTCCTCTCTGGCATACACGCGGGTGAAGCTGGCAAAAGGAAAACTTTCTCCACTGGGTTTTTCCTACCCGGCTCTGGAGCTGAGCTGCGAGATGTCCCTTATTTGGGACGTGGGTACTACGCAGGTGCCAGCCCCAGCTCCAGGCAGGCAAGAGGGAGCCGGAGAAGAGGGGTGGTCCCTGGGCCCACGTGGGGAGGAGTGTGGAGCAGAGCAGCACGATGGGGGGCTCCGCTCCGGACCCCCCCCCCACCGCGACCCCGCTGGGCTCCCGCGGGCTGCGCTCCCCTGCGCGGGGCTCCCGCACCCTCGTGTGGCGGCGCGGACCCGCGGCGGGGGGGGGGGGGTTGCTGCTCCCCAAGCCCCCACGGCTGCCCTCTGCCCTGGTGCCCACGGAGACCCTCGCCCACGGAGACCGGCTGGCCAGGGAGCCGGGGGGGCGGGGTGGGCTTGAGGTGTTTGGGGCGGAGGGAGGTAGGGGTGCTGGGTGCCATTCCTTGGGAAGCGGGCTGAGGAGGGTCATGTCTGCTCCTGTGCACATCGGCCTCTCCGGAGCAGGCAGACACGATGCTGTGCCTCGCTCCCGGCCACGCGGCGCGTCTGCATGCAATAACTCTTCCTTGGATTTGTAACGCCCACTACAAAAGGAAACTTTGCTTCCTCCCTCCTTCCCAAATTGTTACAGACAGTTACACCCCCAGCAGATAGCTACTATCCAGCTTTTCAAAAGCTTCTCTGCTGCCTTAGGTTGCTTCCTTTTGAGGTTTGGAAAGAAGCAGCGGAGAGCAAAATAGCTGCAGGGAGGAGATGCTTCTTCCAAGTGGCGTGCAGAGTTTGGGGTGACCATCGCGTCCCCCAGGACAGGAGGGGCTCAGCTCCTGGGAGATGAATGACATGTTGCTGTCACCTGTACCTATGTTTCTGTAGCTCGTAGGCGGTGTCAGCAGGACTTGGAGGGTCTCTGGACCTTCCCATTGCCACCAGAGGGAGAAGGGCTTAGCGCAAGGGGAGCGGGAAAGGAGGATGTGGTAACCGCTAGATGTCTGTGTAAGTCATTCTGGATGGGGATAACCAGGCTGGCATCCATGCGAGCTGGAAAATGTGAGCTCTGTTTTGTCTCGCTGCCGTGGCAGCCGATGCCGATGACAATACAAAGTTGTTCTCGTTAAAATTTTGCAGGGGTGAACTTCAACTTTTCATCAATCAGAAAGCCATGCAAAAGTGTCGGGCTGTCGGGTCAGAAACAAGGAAAGGGAGTACAGGGAGGTCCTCCCATCAGCTGAGACTTGCCCTTTGGGAGTCAGCTGGTTGAAAACCAGCTGCTCCAAGGAAGGAAATACAATTTGCACATAATGTTCTTGCAACCTTCCTCCCCCTACCTGAAGCTGTGGTGTCTGGAGGGAGACCAGCTCTCCTGTAGAAATCAGTTCTGGTGACGGATGTGTCCATGACAGACCACTTCCTAGGAGGAAAAATCCCCCTGTGCTGGAAGAGGAGGAGAGGTAGCACAATGCCTTTGAGCTCCTCTTCATCAGCAGCCTTCCCCCCAGCACATCCCTACCCTGAGGGGTACAGACCCTGCCAGGTGAGCTGCAGCTCTGCATGCTTGTCTGTCTCCTGGTTTGCAGACCCCTCAGAAGTAGCCCATCAGCTCCTGGGACCTGGCAGACCATGGGCTGAGACCTTCTGTTCTAGCGGGAGCTGAACTGAAGCTGGGACAGTTCAGGCAGGAAATAAGTGACATATTTCCAGCAGTTAACAGTAATGAGTCACTGGAAGAATCTGCCCTGGGATCTGCAAGCTCTTCACTTCCAAGGGTCTTTTGACTTGGGGCTGGATGCCCTCCAAAGGGATACTTTGCACTGGCCACATGCTGAGGACATGAGGATGCTGCTTGGGTGATATTCTCTGCCTGAGGCTAGGCAGGAGGTTGGACAAATGACCTTAATGATCTACAAGTCATTTATTGAAAGAACAAATAAGTGGTTACAACACAGTAGTGGAGCAGTACGATAGGGATGGTTAAGTGGCTGGTGTGGGGGACAGTGCCTGCTGGAGCGGACTCTGTGGGCTGCACATCCCACAGATCAGATCTGTAAATCGTGTGTGGGGTTACCTGAGTCCCAACAGCCTGTTGTGATTCTCGGCACCAGCATGGCTCCAGGTGCTGAGATAAGATCTCTGTGTCTGTCTGTGGAGTTGCCCACTGCCCCCGGGGGATGGTACAAGGAGCTCTGTGGCTGCACTGTGGAGGAGTCATGCTCCTTTCAAGCCTTTCACTGTGTGGCCACCCCCTGGTTTTCCTCTGCTAGAACTGAAAACAGGGTGGGAAGACATGAAAGCTCAGGCAGTTAGTGGGTTTGGGGTCAGGTCCAAGACAGGGACTTGCTCCCCTTCTACTGGGTGCTGCGTGAAACAGGATGAGCCTTGTTCCCCTCTGGGGAAAGCTGGGATGTGTTGCTGTAGGGGTCCTTCCTCAACCTTGCAGTCCCATGGGGTCTGTGTGTCACAAAGGCCACTGGTGACGGCGGACACAGGTCCCTTTTGGGAGGGAGCTGATCCTGTAGGCTCTAGTGGAGCTGAGCTCCTCCGTGTGTGTGGGAGAGAGCTGCCGTGCCCCTGGCTGTGTAGGGAGGATTGGGCATGGCTCGGGGAGGACGAGGTGACACAGGCATCCTGTAAGCAATACCGCAGGACCTGGCTTGAGAGGAGTCTGCTGCAATTCAGCAGATTAAGGCAGGTAAAAGAAGCAAAGCAAACCCAGGGTGTCCCTTCTCCACACAGCTCTCCCCACTCCTGGAGATCAGCAGGGCAGCAGTTTTCTGCACAGACCATTGAATCGCTGCCATGTGGCACTGACACAGACCCACCCACCATTAACTTTCTAACGCTCTCTGAATACACTTTATACCTTTGATCTTCGCAATATCTTGGGGCAATAGATTTCAGGATTTAATTGTGCTGCAGGTTTCTACCACTGCCATGAGGACACTTTCTGCCTTGTTTTCTAATCCTTTCTGAGCAATTCCTGCCACTTGACTTGATTTCAGTCTGTGTGCATGCTGGGCACTTTCCCCTGGGCACTTCTTCACACCTCTCAGCGTTACATTACCTCTGCTGCTTTAGAGCTCAGTGCCATGAGCTCCTGAAGCTTTTGGCTTTGGCTGCCCTGGAGTTTTTGGTATCGCCTTTGCCTGACCACCTCTTCTGCCTGCTTTTGGGTGCTCTGTGCCTACTCTGCACCTGTGGGCTTTTGCTCCCTGGGAAGCACTCGGCAATCTAAAAGCTGATGGTTTATTCCTACTCTTTTGGTTTTTATCTTTTAGCTGTTTGCCTGTGCAGAATCTGACCCTTCTTCTTGCTGCCTCTTGGCTCAATTTCTCTAGACCTGGAGGAGAAAACCCCCACGGAGCCATGTGCTGCTCTGCTCCCTGTGCTCCCCAGCTTCCCTGCAGTGGGCTGGTCAGGGGCTCTCCCCAGGAGCCATCCTGCTCATAATACCCTGCACCAATCCCATCTTCTTGCAAATCTGCTCATCCACGAGGCTCTGCCGAGCTCCCAGCAAGGGTAGGCTGCCCTTCAGGTCTCATGTCTTCTCACCCCCTCAGCCTGGCTTTCTGCTCATGTGCCCCATCAGTGCCCAGCCTGCAGCTCACCAGGTTAATGCCCTCCCTGGTGCACAGGATGGAGCCTGGAAGAGCTGGATTTGGTGCTGATTTGGGCTTCTGGTGCTTGTGCTGCCCAGCCCTTACTGAGTCTGTGCGCTTGACAGAGCAGCATCTGTCTGAGTGCCTGGGTATGCCTGCAGTGATGATGTAGGAGACAATCTCCTTATTTCTTCACTGCTTCCAATTCTCCGAGCAGGTCCAGACCTACATGTTGCCTGTTTCTGGCTCCCAGGGCTGTGTGACAACTTTCTGGTGGTCTCTGCTGGGACCATTGATGAGCGCTTGTCCCAGGAGGATGGGCTATCTGTAACAGATGCTCATCTCTGATGTCTGTGGAGCATCAATTAGTGTTTACAGGTTTCCACCCCCTTTTACAATGCTGGATTTGACCTGATAACCTAGCAGCAAGGGGCTCTGCTGCCTGCTCCTAGCCGCATCCCATCTCAGCCCATTGCCTTGTTGCTGGGGGGGAAATGTGGGTGCTGCTCCCAAGGCCATGGGTGTGAACTGGGGCTAGTGTTAAGATGAGCTGCTGCTTCGTGGGGAATTTATGAGCTGCCCCGGGGCAGACCCTATAAATTCTGCCACTCCCAGTGGGATTTTGAAGGGGAAAAGCAAATCGAGCCCTCTTCCCTGACACCCCTTCCTCAATAGCCCACACTCATTACCCTGGAACGAAATAAAATGGATCTGGCAAGGCCCTGCAATTAGCTGTTATGCTGGGACCTTTGTTAGGGTGTTTTCTGTGCCCCTTGAGTTTCCACCATCTCCAGGCATTGGCTCGAGCCTCCCCAAGCCAGAGAGAAGCCCAGCAGCTCTGCTGTGGGCCCGCGGTCCCACTGCCCCATCCCAGCTCCATGGGGCCTCAACATGCTTCCCCCCTTACTCCTGCCCCTCTCCCAGGTCATGTGGACCACTTGCTGTCTGGGAGCCTGGGATGAAGTCCAGATCTCGGGGAGAAGCTGTGAGATGCCACTATCATGCAAGGTGAAGGTGGCTGGATCGTGGCTCTTGTCCCCTTACCCAGGGCAGTCGGTCCCCTGACTGTGCTGCTTGTCCAGGACAGATGGGGAAACAGCAGTGGCTGGCGAGGAAAGAGCTGCATCCCCGTCACATGTGTGGACACATCTCTACTCAGTAAAATATTTATTCCTCCATTATTTCACAAGAGTTGTTTTTACAAAAACCTTACAAAAATTTCCAAAACACGGACATGCAGAAGAAAAAAAAAATCCACCGTGGATCTTGTTACAAGTAATTGAAATGTACAAATAGAAAGGGTGAGAGGGAGCTTAGATTACAATAATCCCTCTGTCCTGCTACCCCTCCGTGGGTGCAATTTGTATCTCGTCTCAGTGAGGTTTCAGCATTGACTGACAAGCTGCTATATGCTGCCAAGAGCACGGCGAAGGAGGGCCCTAAGATTAGGAGCAAATGTTTTCAAATATATATACACATATAGATATTTAGTGAAGAAATATTTATTCCCTGCTTTTTTTAGGTTTACAGAAACAGCATCTGCAAACTATTAAATGGGTTTATTTTCATTAATGCTCTCAAAGAAGCAGCGACATTTATATCCCTGTGGTTTCATCTTGTATAACCGAAAAAAGAGCCCTGTGCTTTCCATGGGAATAGGACCCCCCTGGCCCCCTCCTCCTGCCCCAAGTGGCATTTCTCATGGCGGATGATTTGATCCGCAGTCGATCTGTCTTCCCCCTGGCCTGGTGTGTCTCAGCTTTTATCAGGTCTCTGTGCGGTGTCTTGCTGCAGTCTGGGTAGCTGTGTGCTCCCCTTCTGACATGGCAAATGGGGGGGATAACAGCCCTGGAAATGGGGGTGGGAGGCACAGGGTGGGTATTTAGGGTGACTTTGCTCCCTGGATGAGGTGGGCAGTGTTGGTCAGGCTGTGCTCCCTCCCTGCCCATCGTGCCTGAGGAGGAGGAGGAGGGGAGGCAGCTGTTCCCAACTAGGGGGGCTGCGCTGGGTAGAGCAGAGAAAATCGGGGCTGGGGGCAGGATGGAGCAGCCCGTTCAACCCCAGCTAGAGAGGATGTGCTTGTCTCCTGGTTCTCCCATCCGGTCTCCAGCTCTGGATGCTGGGTGAGCCCCCCCGCCCCGGGCAGGCACTGCCTGGCATGAAGCTGAGGGTCCTGGTGTCAGCCACTGGGTACCATGTGTGGCTGCAGTGAGAGACCCAGTGGGAAAGGGACAGGGTGCTCCTGGGAGTGGTGGGGTCTCGGATGGGCACATGTATAGTTGGGACGCTTTCAGACTTGATGTTGCACACTGGAGGATGTTTATCTGGAGGAAGCACCTTAGCAATTGCTGTATTTGTCCTCAGATCTACTGCTACAGTCCCCAGCGGGTCTAAGCCCTTCTAGGCAAGCAGGGCTGGTGCTTCTCCATTCAGGCCACCCATCTGAACTGGTGGTGTCCCCACACTTGGCTGGTGGCTCTTTGCAGTGGGTGAGGAAAGGGTGGTCTGGTTACCAGGGGGCTTTGTCCACAGGGTAAAACCTCCATTGCTCCGACTCATCCCCTATTGTTGCGGTATTGGCAGGGGAAGGTGGAGGGTGCATCTCCTTGCGGCTCAGTCCCACAGGCAAAGGACTGGGGTGGCATAAGCCTGGAGTAAGGTTGCCCACCCTGTGTCCATCCCCCTGCACATCCCACCTTGCAACCTCATTAGGCTGCACTGCAGGGTGGGACAAGGGGGAAACCATTTCCTTTCCACAAAACCAAAAAAGCCCACCCCTGTGGAGTCGCCAGCCCCAGACCCCTGCACACATCTGTGGAGCTGCCGACGGGGAGGCTGTGCCTCCGGAAGGCGAAGCCTGCTTTGCCGTTGGCACGAAGCACTGGGAGCCGCCTACTCAGCTGAAACCCAACAGCTTTTTCCAATTTTCTCTTTCCCTGGGACGGTGCAATGACCTGGGGCTCTGCAGAATTGCTGGCAAACCCACTGAGGCAGGGCAGCAGTGCCTGCGTGGGGACAAGTAATGCTTCCCTCAGCTTGCAGGAGAGCTCACAGGCTCTGAGCAAGTCTGTCGAGATGCTCCAGCCCTCCTCACCCCTCTGGGGACAAAGCCTGATGCCATTGACATAGGCAGCTCCTAAATGTAGGCAGCATGGTGCAGGGAGCTGGGCGGGACTGGCCGTGGCAGGGGTGAACCATCAGCTTCCCAAAGTCCCTCCTAAGCACCGCGGCTGGGGATGCACAGAGGCGAATGCGCGGGTCAGCTTCGGCACACGCGGTTGAGTGCTGCGAGTCGCAGCCCAGCAGAAAGGGGGGGCCGTGATCCTCCCACTGCTGCATGCTGTCCCTGTGGGAGGAGAAGACCCAATAACTCTTTGGCTCTCTGGGTGAAGTACCCATATTGGTCAAATCCAATAGTCCAAGATCCTTCCATGTTTGGAAGCAAATTCTTGTTCCCTTGGCAAGTCTGTTTGTCCTCGAAGAGCGCGTGGGGGGTATGTGTGTGTATATATAGCCTTTATTATAAGGGTGTGCGGAAAAGCAAGTTTCTAACCAAGTTTGCTCCATATGTGGCTATAATTATGTGCCACTTCGGCCTGGGACTGACTCTACCTTCAAAAGGGAAGAGGAGAGGAGAGGTGCTGAGACGTTGGATGAGTGGCATGTGGGTTGGGCAGGCAGCGGATTCATCCTGGGCTGGCACAGGAGTTCCACGCTGTATCCTGGATGAGGCCACGGGATCGGCTTTGCCTTGGTCAGTTCACGGTTGGCACCTGGTTCTGATGGAGGCTGAATTCTTTGGCTTTGAGGCGCAGGCTGGCGATGCTGTTGGCCATGTTCACCCCTTGGGTGGGTGTCGCAGTCCCGCTGGAGCTGTAGGAGGGCACAGTGCTGCAGGGAGGGAGCAGGGGAGGAATGAGGCATGGCCCAAGGAGTAGTCCCGTGCCCTGTGCGGTCCTGCCAGCTTCCCAGGCCAGACTGGCCGCTCCCTCTTAGACATCTCCCACAAGAGCAGTCAAGGCTTCAGCATTTTTATGTGGCTGGATGCATGTGGGAACCCCTCAAACTATGCACCAGGAGGCCCTGTCTTGAGCTTTTGGATGAGATGGCTGGACGCAGAGAGCTGGGAACCAGAAGGGACCCATGCCACCTCCTGTGCTGAGATGTGGGAAGGGTCAGCATGAGGCCAAGCGAATCCCTTGCGAGAGGACCAGGGCTCCCACTCTGGCCCTGAAATGCATGGAGGCAGGGAAGCCTGCTCAGCGGCAGGCAGTGAATGCTTAGATGGGGCTGAAACGGGTCCCCAGAGCAAAGCCAGACGAGCTCCTTTTGGCCCCATAAAACTCCCTGCGTCCTCAGCAGTGGCACAGGGCTGCACTCCCAGGGCAATCCCGAGGCAGCCTGTTCCATGGCCACCTCCTCCCCAGGTCCTCCAGTGCCTGCACCTACCTGTACGGGGAGGTGCTGGTCCAGGAGAGGTACTCTGGGGTCAGAGCAGTGGGCCGTGGTGCCATGGGCTGCTCAATGGCTGCTTCTTGGCTGTAGGATTTGAGGAGCGATGCCGATCTGTTGGCCAGCATTGCCCTCTCATTACGGCGAAACTTGGCTCTCCGGTTCTGAAACCAGACCTGTATGGGGAGGGAAGGTTGTCAGCAGGGAGCCAGTATGAGCAGGGATGTCCCAAGCATCTGTCCTACCTATTGTGGTCATGTGCAGGATGAAATAAATGAGAGAGGGGACAGTCCCTGCTCCTGCCTGGGGACAAGACAGAGGGTGTTGTTTTCTCCCACACAAACCTTTGCTCACCTGGACTCTTGCCTCGCTGAGGTTGACCCTTCTCGCCAACTCCTCCCGCACGAAGGCGTCGGGGTAGTGCGTCCTCTCAAAGACCCTCTCCAAAGCCTGCAACTGGCTGCTGTTGAAGGTGGTGCGGTTCCTCCTCTGCTTCTTCTTCCTCTTGGCTGCCCCACGGCTTGGGCTCAGGCTCTCACCTGTGGGGAAAGCACAGAAGAGGCTACATGAGAGCCAGACCTGTGTGAGACCCCACAGACCCCACACGAGGAACCGGCTGGGCTCAAGCCCTCCTGGGGGTCTGCACTGCCCTGCTCTATACCAGCTGTGCTCCCTGTGGGCACCTGGGGCTCTGCGGGGAGCAGCATACATGCAACCCTGTGGTCTCCATGACAATCAAACCCTATTTCAGGACGTGCTGGAGCTTAGGGTTAAACGCAACATTGGCAAAGACCTGTGGTGGTTTCACATCTGGCTAATACCACCCAGACCTGAATTTGAATACCAGTCTCGGTGGATTCTGGGGCAGCACTTGACCCAGACTGCTGGAACTGGATCTCACAGCCTTCCCCCAACAGGGACACATCCATGGGGTGTCTTGGGCTTGGCTCTTGCTAAGGGTTTAGGTCAAGATTTCATGGACAGTGATGGAAATTCAACACCAAAACATTTCTGAGATGTGGGTCTCAGCTCCCACCTCCAGCACTCCCTGAAGCCTTGGCTGTGGCATGTCCCCAGGATGACACAGGATGGCAGCTGAGCATCTGCTCACCCAACCCTGGTCTTCAGAGCTAGGAACGAATGCCATAACATCTCACAGAGCTCAGCCTCTGCAGTGTTTATTTCTAGCTTTGCTGGCTCATGGAAACAAGAAGCTGAGGGTGTAGTTTGGTTTCTCAGTATTGATCTTGGGCTTTCAGCCAGGCTGAGATTAATCTCCTCTTTGTCACTAATATCATCAGGTTTAGGCAATTTTATGAAGTCTTTTTCTGAGATACCCAGTCAGCTGCCTGCAAAGGCTTCATGGGGAACATGTCTTGCTGTCGTTCTTCCTTATGGAGGTACTGGTTAATTATTCTTTCTGTTAATAAAGCATCTGGATCCAATCTGTACCTACTGGTGGGAAAGTATTTTGGAATTATTTGAAATGTTAATAGTTTTATGACATTCTGATTCATAGCAGGGTTATATTGGGGTTTTCTGCTCTATATCATTGCAGAGGCCATGATGGTAGGAATTACTGCTCCCTGAATATGCTCAAGAAATAAATACTTGCTAGTAAGCTATCTTGATACTTATTAAATAGATGTGCAGCATTTTCAGATGATACTTGAGCAAGTAACAAAATCTACTGGAAGGCATATTAACTCTCTTGCTTCAAGACACCACCAAGCTGTCGAGCAGGAGGAAACTATGGTTTCCAAGATCTTTAAGGCCAGAAAAACCTTCTTGGACCTTAATTCTGAATAATCCAAGCCATGAAAGCTCCACCAAGTTCTCCATCAAGTCCCTAAGGTCCCTTCATGCCCAAGTATACCACTCTTAGGGGCTGTCCCATCCCTAGATGAACCATGAGGACCAGAAAAACCCAAATATCTGCTGGCAGGTTGTCCCTGGGACTAATCATCTTCTGCCTAAAGCAGTCTAAAGCTACTGCAGAGTTCCCCTGCCCTCTTCACTGAAAACCATGCTGCTGCCTGATGCCACCCACAGCACCCCAGTGCCAAACACGAGCCACACCAGGGGATGCGGCAGAGGAGGAAGGGTTAAATTTGTTTCCATTTTTGGCAGTGGCCTCCTGGAAAGAGCAGATGGATTCTCTGGCACTTTGCTATAGCGAGGACCAGTGCCAGGGCCTGGGAGTGCTGGGTGCCTCCAACACCCTTACCCATTAAGGGATGAAGCACTGAGCTGGGAGGAGATGCAGGGATGCGGAGGTGGGACCTAAGAATGACCACCAGTCCCCTTCCCCGTCTCCCAGGCACATGGAGGGATGCTGCATCATTTTGACCATGATGGGACCAAACCGCTATGACCATGGGGAGAAGAGAGCATCCCTGGATGGGAAGGAGAGGAAAAGGAGCTCTGTCCACCTCCCAGGGCCTTGCTGCAGCTGCCAGCATTTCTCAGGGTCTTTTATTGTGTTCTAGGTGCATTTGGACCTTGGTTGACCACCCCCTGGGCTGGAAACAGCCCATGCTCTTGTATTTGGGACATGACCTTCTTGGTTGGGTAAAGATATGATGTACGCCACTGTGCCTGAAATACATGCAGGTTTGAGGCCCTTTCCCCGGCCAGGAAACCGCAGGCTGCCCTTCGCCGCTGTTCAAGTTTAAAGGCTCACAAATAAAATTCTCCAGATTCCCTCCAGCCCTTGTTCCTGCAGCTTCAAATGTTCTGCCAGTCTCTGCTTTCCAGTTGCCCCTTTTAGTTAAACTCCTTTTTTGGTCCTGTTTTCCTTCAGCGAGCTAATGAGCTGCTGGATTAAAATACATGAAGTCCAGCCATGGTTGTCCCTGAGTTTTCTGGGAGCCTGGGACTGAAACGGGAACCATGAGGCTGGGAAGGAGCTACAGGATGTAACAGGGTGAGAGATGTTTCCTTGCGGGTTTATGGCCACCCCGTAGGGCTTCTGGGGAAATTACAGACCGGGGCTTGGTTCAAAAAGTGCCATCACCAAGGTCACTCACTGCCCCCCACCGAACTGGCAATGATTTCAACAGAACCCTATTAAATGTATAAATTAAATTTATAACCCCCTTTGGTTTTGTCCCTGATTTAAAATCTGGCTATACAACATTTCCATAAGTGATGGCTTCTCTTACCCACTCTAATTTGGCTGAAAGCAAGGAGGAGGAGGAGGAAACGTTCCTTAAATTAACATAGGATCTGGCCCCATTTCTGGCTGGTTTCTGTTTCCCCAGATCCACAGAGGCAAGAGCTAAACGGCCGCAGGAGCCGGACAATGCCGAGCTGTTCCTGTATGGGGCTGGCAGGCATACTGGGACAGACATTTAAGAGTGGAGTTGGGTCAGGATGCATCTGGGTGCTGGCAATTCCTGGGTGATTGGAGAGCTGCAAGCCCTGGGCCGTGCCTGGGTTGGGGCATTTTGTTCAGCCTCTATTTCTGGTTTTAATGGAGGGACCTTCTCCTGCACCACAAAACCCCGTGTGATGCTCAGGGAGCTTCTCAGAGGATGCTGGTGGCCAAAACCCCTTTCCCACCTGCTCATACCTCCCCTAAAACATGCTGCACGCTGGTGTAGCTCAGAGCTCCCCAATCCCCCCCAGAAACCTTTGCTTTCCAGCTCAATTCTCTGCTATGTTCATTTCCCCCCC
>JANZLQ010000055.1:14244962-14255281 GCA_026212715.1 Elanus axillaris | reverse complement strand
CCCAGCGAGGCCCCGCCCCTCCCGGCACATCAGGCGGCTTCCGCTTCCGGCGGCGGCGCCGGGGTAGGTGAGGGGTGGTGGGTCTGTGGCGGTCTCAGCCCTGGGGCGGCTCCCTGTGAGGGAAGGTTGTTGCTGGGGCCTCCGGTTTCCCCGTCCCGTGGAGTTTGGGGGCCTTGTGGGCACTCCCGGGCTCGACCCGGAGCTCCGGGGACTCGCCCCGTGGAGTACAGCGGGGTTAGGGGCTGCTTGGGCCCATCCCGGTGGGCTTCTGGGCCCCCCGCCCGGGGTGCTGAGAGGGGTTTATGGGCCTCTGCGCTTTCCCCCCGTGGGGCGCAGTGAGATTGAGGGGCCTCTCGGTCCCCTCCCCGGGGTTTCCGCCCTGTGCGCTGCGGGGGGGTGGGGGCTCCTGTGCGTCGTGGGGGGTTATGGGGTCCCTGGCCTTGCGGGTGGCTGCTCCAGCCCTGCTCTTCCCCCATGCAGGGGTCTGCTGGTCACAGGCAATGCCAGAGCCCCTCTGGCCGCCCTCCCCCTGGCTCCCCCAGCGTGTGGGGGCTTGTGGCAGAGTGTCTGCAAAGGAGGGTTGCCCTGAGCCTGGGCTCCGCCTGGCATGTTTTCTTCCTGCACCCAGATAACTCCAATTTGCAGCTCTGCGTGCGGGAGATAATTGGAATACACCTCCGTGGGGTGTGGGAGGAGAGCATTGCACTCATCTTTGTTGCCTTTTAGAAATGCATAAGGAGGGAGGGAAGCTGTGGTTTTTTTCTAAGTAGAAAACTGCTAGAAAGGCTTGTTTGTTTTAAAAGGAAGGAAGAATCATTTGGAAACAAGGCAGCGCCGGGGTCGTGCATGGGGGAAGACACCACTGCCATGCCGGAGGCCCCTGGACAGCCTGTGTGCAGAGCAGAGCACGATGCCTTTCCTGCACGGCTTCCGCAGGATCATCTTTGAGTATCAGCCCCTGGTAGATGAGATCTTGGGGCTGCTGGCGATACAGGATGCAGAACAGCAGAGCGCCCTTGAGAGGTAACTAGATGGGGCTGTGAGCAGAGCTCTGGGGCTAAACACCCCCTTGGTGTTTTAGGGGGTGGTGGCTGGAGCTCAGTGATGCAGCCGAGGTCAGGCGCAGCACTGGCTGGGAACAAACCCCAGCTCATTCCACGGACCTTCCTCTTGCTGCTGTTCTTTGGGAATGTGGGGGTGGAACAGAGCAAACACAGGCACTACACGTGCTCCCCAGGAACAGGCCTTTCTTGCTGACCCGTGGCAGTAAAACCTAAACTGGGGTTCAGCTGTGACCCTGATGCTGCTGCTTAATCCTACAGCCAACAGGTTAGAGACCTGGTGGTTACATGACAAGAGGGGAAACCAGGGATGATTTTTCTTCCCTGGTGCTACACTGACCCTTGCACACCCTTGAGATGTGTGCCGTTCTGCTGAGTAACTGGTTGTTTCTGTGTGTCTTAAGCCCTGCCTGTCTGGGCAGTGACAGAAGCCAGCTTTCTGCTGTGAGACGAGTCTTGGAGCGGGAGACACACTCCCCGTTTTATCAGGAAGGTGTGAGCTATGCCTTGCTGAAGGTCACCGAGCTGGGGCTTGTCCCTGCTGCAGAAATTCTCCTGGAGTTTGGAGCTGACCTCAGCTTTGAAGGTAAGGCTGGTGGGAAGGAGGGCTGGGCCTGGCCAGGAGGAACCAGCTGGTGAGAAGCTGCCCTGGGAGATGGTGATAGCTGGGGCAGAGAGAGAGGGTGCTGCCAGCTCAGACCCCCACTCCTTGCTGGGATAGCATGAATTTGCCTTGTGGCAGCCCTTGTCCAGAGCCAGCTGCAGGGATGGACTGAGGGATGGCCAGGGGCTCAGGGGCCAGTTTGCAGCTTCGAGGGCTTTTGCCAGAGATGGAGCCATTGTAAAAGCAGGATGTGAGGTGTCTGTGACAGTCCTGTTTTCATGGGCATCACTGCATTCTCGGGGCCCTCCCCAGCTGCCTCCTTCCCCTTTTGGTGGGTATTGGGGCCGTTATGGGAAAGCCCTTAGTTCTCTCTCTCTTGTGTTTTTGTCCTCAGATCCAGTCACCTACTACACCCCTCTGCACATTGCAGTGCTCCGCAACCAGCCGGATATGGTGGAGCTCCTTGTGCACCACGGGGCCGACATCAACCGGAGAGACCGGGTATGGAGTTAGCTGCCTCGGCACAGCCAAGCTGAGCCCCATTGAGACTTAGCTGCAAGGGACTGGACTGTGGGGACAGCCCTCCCTGCTCCCCACCTCCTACTGCTTCCCCTTGGCGACCTCCTGTGCCCGTTGTCTGTAGCGCTCTGATACTGTGGCAGAAGTTCAGGCTGCCTTTGGCCAAGCAAACCTGCCTCTGCCATGGAGCAATAGGTGGAAGGAGGCTGGGGTAGACAAACCTTTCCCTGTGGATACACTGGGGAAGGTTCACTTTGAGTTTTTGGGGATGGGTTGAAAAATGCTCTTAAGTTGGCTATGATGAAGCCCCAGTAGCAACTCTGGAGGTACTCACAAATAGTCTTTAATACTTGTGGGTTTTTTTCCTCTTGCTCTGTGCAGATCCATGAGAGCAGTCCTCTTGATCTGGCCAGTGAGGAGCCCGAGCGATTGCCATGCCTCCAGCGGCTGCTTCAGCTGGGGGCTGATGTCAACGCAGCTGACAAAAATGGTCTGTGTGCCCTGTCCGGCTCCCCCAGCCCAGGTGCTCCCAGCAGTCGGTCATCATGGGTGGGCTAGAGCAGGGCATGGGTTCCGGGTCCTTCCATCTTGCTGCTGCAAATGCTCTCTGGTTACAAACTGGTTTGGAAGTTGGGTGCAGGCTGCAGAACCTCCCTGGTGCTCTGTGTTTTCTCTTTGTATGCTGGCTGTGTCAGGTGTAGAAGGGGGCTGAAACCAGCTCTGTGCAGTCCCTGGGAAACGGGATGGGGCAGTGCCCACATGCTCTAAAACTCCCTGTACTGTGGCACACGTGCCCTCTGGGGCCACCACCAGCCCTGCACTTGTGGCCTGTGACCTTGTCCCCACAGCTGTGCACCATCACAGGGATCACAGAAGCCTGCCAGAAGTAGAAGGGTTGTCTCTTCCCATGTTTGGCCACCTGGTTGGTGGGGTGGATCATTTTCCTTCCTGCCATTTGGGGTGTCACCCTATTTTCATCTGACTGACCAATTGCTGCATTGCAGGAAAAACAGCGCTGTTGCACGCCCTGGCCAGCAGTGATGGTGTCCAGATCCACAACACTGAGAGCATCCATCTCCTGCTGGAAGGAGGTGAGGGCAACCTTCTCCCCTATCTGCATGCAATCTCTTCAGGCCTAGCGCTGGCTGATTCTTTGCACAGCACTGGGCACTGCCCTCCCAACTCCTTTATGTTCCCTCTTCAGCCAGAGTAAAGCCCAGCAGTGCCAGAGTTAGTGCTGTCCTGGCCTCCGTTGTCTGCAGTGCCGGTTGCATTCTTTGTCCCTTCCTCCAGGTGCAGATGTCAGGGCCACCACCAAAGATGGCGACACTGTCTTCACCTACATTATCTTCCTGCTGGGAGAAATGATGTGCAGCAGTGCTGAGGAAGCACAGGTGATCAATCGCTTCTGCTTTCGTGTCACACAGCTGCTGCTGGCCCACGGTGCCAACCCCAGCGAGTGCCCAGCCCCCGAGTCCCTCACCCACCTCTGCTTCAAAAGCTTCAAACGCCACTTCCCACTGCTGCGTTTCTTGCTGGAGTCAGGTGCTGCCTACAACTGCTCCCTCCATGGTCCCTCGTGCTGGTCAGGCTTCCACATTGTCTTCGAGTGCCTCTGCTCACACCTCAGCATCTCTGAAGATGACAGCTTCTCTGCAGACCTCATCCAGAAAGGTCAGACTCTGCTGGAGCTCATGATGGCCAGTTCACAAGCCATCCAGCTGCCCAGCAACTTTGAGGTCAACACCAGCAGCTGTAGGTACCACGGGGAGAAGATCAGGACTCTCTTCTGCTCTCTGAAGCAGCTGGAGCACTCCCCACAGGCATTAAAACATCTCTGCAGGGTGTTTATCCGGCAGCGCCTTAAACCATGGCCAGTAGATGTTAAAATCAAGGCTTTACCTCTTCCAGACAGGCTGAAGTGGTATCTCCTCATTGACCACACTGCTGCTGGGCACGAGGACCTCTGAGCCTGACTAATGCCTCTCCATGTCCCCCCTCCACAGTTGTGGTGTGCCTACAGCCACCACATCTCTGCTCTGGGCCAGTTTTCTCTGCTGCAAGAGGTGTTGCTGTCCACATACCCACAGCTTGGCCAGTGCTGCCCACAGTGTCCCTCCCTGCTGTGTTTTGGGGGGGTATGCTTTTTTGGGCACAATGCCACGTGCGCGTCTGTGGAGGCCTCATTGCTTTGGGGCATGTTGAGGGGAGGCAGGCAGAGCCCTGTGGCTCCCTGGGGGTGAAGAAAGCCCCTGGACATTGGAGACCCAGATACTTGGGCAGAGGGGTGGTTTGTGTGGATTTTAAGAAAAGGCCTGGCAGGCTGTGGGGCAGCTGGAGTGGTGTGACTGGACAGGCAGCCTGTCCCCTGTCTTTCCAGCCCTGCCGGGTCCAGAGTGGTTGAAGCAGTGCCTTAGGCGACCAACAGAGTTGTGACATGCCTGGGGGTGCTGGGAGAAGAGGCGTTCCCTGTGCTGGGAGAGTGCTGGCATCAGTGTCCTGGTTTCCTGCCTCTTGTCCTGGTGGTGGGAGCAGCTGTGGTGGTGGCAGGTCCAGCATCTCCCTGTGCATGTGGATGACTTCCTCACTCACGCGGGCTTCTGAAACCAGGGATGAGGGTGAAGGAAAGCAGGGCTGGCAGCAGTGGCTGGCTGCTCTGCACCCTCTGAGTTTCTGCTGGGAGAACTCCATCCTCCCAGCACAGAGGACTGTCCAAGGACATCTCGGAGGCGCTGGGCTCTAAAACAGACAAATGGATGTTTCTCAGCTTTGTGGTGCTTTCCCTGTGCAAGGATGAGGAACAGGCAGCTAACTGCTGAGAGCCTTGTGCCTGCCTCCTTTTTTCTTTGCTCTTTCCCTTGCTGACTGTTCTCAGGACCTTGGTCTTCAGTGCCTGCTTCCTAGGAACAAGAAGTTGCAGCTAGATTCGGGGTTTTCTTTCCAAGCTGCTACTGGAAGCTCCAGACTCTGGGGCTGCACATGAAGGTCCTGTGTTCCAGCCTTGCCACAGCTGTCTGTCTCCCCTTCTAGGCATCTGCTTCCTTGTGACATGCCAAAGACTGGCCACAGAGCTGAGCAACTCCCCCCCCACCACCCATTTTTGTTGTTTTGATTTTTTGTTTGTCATGGGGGACAGATGCAGAAGATGAAAAGAGGAAAAAATTCTATTCTGAGTAGGTACAGCTTCTAGCAGGTGGATCTGGGGATCCACTGGCAGTTTAGCTGCAGAAGGGTTGTCTCCCTTTATTGCCCTCCTGGCAGCATCTGAGTTTTACCTTCTCCCACCCTGTGGAACTGGAGCTGTACATCTTGATGAATTGATGTAATGTGATCAAATATTCCCCTGGTGTCTGGAATGGGAAATGAGCAATTAAACAAGGCCTTTTGTAATAATAAAGGGCTTGTTTCTTCTGCAGGAGATGGGGTGAAGGTGGGTGGAACTGTCTGTGAGCTTGTCTGAAGGGTTGGGCTGCAATTGGGGTCTGCCCGTTGGCTCACCCACCTGGCAAGCAGTTGTGCTAGTGTTGGCCAAGTCATGTTGGGTTAGGTTGGCACAAGCCAGTGGCCAGACTTAGGCAAAATGACATGGCCAAGGAGGAGATGGGAGTGTTCAAAGCCGCGTGATGGTGTGGGGTGTTGGGGGAGCAGCTGTAGTGTTGCAGCATTTGAGCAGGAGGTGTGCAGGGCATCATGTGAGGCTGCAGTAATGGGCTGGGGGGGGGGGGGGTGGAGGCAGCTCAGAGCAGGTTCCCCATTAATGCCAGAGCACACCAGCTCTCTCCCAGGTTGTAGGGCTTTGTCTGGGTTACCCCTATCCCTGGAGGAGGATGTGGGGGACCCAGGATTGCGTCCACCTCCCTTTTTGCTGCATGTGGGAGACCTGCTCCTGGGTTTAAAGAAGCCCAGACAAAGCACCAGAACCTGGTATTGCCTCCCCAACCCACCACAGGGAAATGGCAGAGATTTCTCCCATTTGCCTCACCCAGCTCTTTGCTGTGAACAGCAGCAAGTTCAAGAGCAGGAAAGGGTCAAACACCCATGCAAGGAAGGGAGCCCAGATCCTTATAGAGGTGCTCTGAGCTCCTGCTTACTAACAGGAGCCCTGTGCGACTGTGGTCAGCAACCTGCTGGTGCCCACAGAGCAGGCCTCTTGCTCCTGTACAGAGCCCCCAAAGGTGGCATCAAGCCAACACTGCATCTGACAAAGCTCACGTGCGGAAGTGCAACAGCAGGAAAATGTATTTGGCAAACACCTCTTTCACAAACAGCAGCAACTTGGAAGACAAAGCCCCATCCTTGCCACCAGCCCCGGAGAGAGGGAGTCGTGACACCCTCACCGCCATCTGCCACCCCACAGTGAAGGCACAGTGCTCACCCCTCCCGGCCCGGCAGGAACCACCGTGCTGGCCCGTGCTCTGAGCTGGCCCTGGAGAGACCTCCCACTGCCGGCCACCCTCATCTCATGGCGAAGGTGTAGACGTGGTAGATCTCATCGGGGAAGTTCTCCTGGCGCTCCTCAGCCAGGAGGTGCAGCCCAGCTCGGCGGATGATCTTGCGGACCACGTCCAGGTCCCGGCAGACGCTGCTGTCCACATCATCCATGATCACTCCCTCCTGAGCCATGTTGTCCTTGATGACCACGATGCCATTGGGCCGCAGGCCGGCACGGCAACGCTTCAGGAAGTCAGAGAGGTGGTTGTCGGTGAGATGTCCTGGAGGGGCAGAGCAGGGGGGGGCGGTTAGAGGGCATGGGGTGATGGGCACAGGAGGAGGGGAGGAAACTGGGAGGTTGTGGCTGGGGGTTGGGATCCAGGCAGCCAAATACTGGAGCCATTTGCAGGTGAAAGCTTTAGTTTGGAGGTTTCCAACTTGTGTCCCATGAGCTCTATGTAACTCCATACAACCCACGCCTCTGCCCTGGCCTCCAAGAGCTTGGGGGAAAAGACCCCACAGTACAATGCCCTTGTAGTGCCCATGGAGGGCAGGTCCCCGACTTAGCCTCCCACCTGTGCTGTGATGGTCATCTCTAATGCAGACCTCAAACTCTCCTGCGCAAAGCTCTCCCCAGTGCATGGGGCACCTGCCCCTTGGGGGAGGCTGGATGGAGGACAGGCTGGCGAGACCCTGCAAGCAAAGTGACCCTCACCAATGACCCACTGGATCCAAATGACGTCATAGGAGTTTGGCTCGGGGCTGAAGTCCTGGAGGCCACAGCAGAAGTAGTTGCGCACCCGCCTGCCCTCCTCTCCCAGGTAGCTCTTGGCCTTGGTAAGGAAGTCCTCTGTCACATCCACCATGTCCACCGTCTTGAAGAGGGGCAGCAGCAGCCGCTTGGTGATCCGGCCAATGCCCGCCCCACAGTCCAGGGCACGGGTTGTCCCCGTCCGGTTGGGGCCATCCTGGAACAACAACCATAAGGGGCTGAATCCCACTGCAAGGTACCCACAGAGGAGAAATGGGGCAACCATGTGGCACAAGACTGGGATATGGGGGAACCCACTGCAGGGCAAAGGTTTGCCAGCACACACGCAACAGAGGATCCCGTGGAGCAACTCAGAAGGAAGAGCCCAGCTCTGTGCTGGGAGAAGGATGGGCCTTTGGGAACATGACAGACCGTGCCACCTACCCGCAGAAACCTCTGCAGGAACTTCCTGGAGCTGTTGATATCGATGCTGGAGATGTGGCCGTAGCCCCCCAGCATGCCGTCCACCGTGGCGGGCACATCCTTCCAGTACTTCTCTGCTTTGGAGTAAAACTCAAACTCATTCTCCACCACCTCGCTCGTCATGCTGGCTTAGGGGCGCGTGCCCACGCAGGACTCACTGCTCCTCCGAGACAGGGGAGAAACCGCTGGTCAGGTCCAAAAAAGCCGCAGGTGCAAAGTACCCCCGAACCAGGGAAGCAGGCGTCAGCTCTGTGAGTACCCCAGTTTCTATTTATCACCCCTTCCCCCTCCCCAGGCCTATTTCAAACCCTAAAAACCTTCAGCTGAGAGCAAGAAGGAACAAAGATCTAAATTCTGCTATTTTCTGGAGACGAACAAGCCCAAAACCCCTTCTTGGGCAGGGATGCCTCAGCCAGACCAGGCATCCTGGAGCCTTGCTCAGCAATACACCCAATTATGTATTATTTTTTTAAGACTGACCCACCTTTTTCACCTACTCTGCCACTTATTCCCCTGTCTTAACGTTTTACAGATTACATGTTTATCTGTGTCGACAGCCCCATCAGTCACCTCCAATTACATCTGGAGTTGCTAAAAGTTATCCTAAGCACCTACCTGAGGATTGTAAATCTCAGCCATGACCATAAGTTAGATATTTGCAATATAATAAAGTCAAGGTATAATCAGCAATACAAGCTATAAATCCCCCCCAGACATCTCATAATTCAAGCCACTGTGGATTTGATTAACTGCGCTGGGGATTAGAAACTAGATTTAAGGTGGCCAAAGGGTAAATTCAAGGACTTCAAACACCTTTACAAATAAAGAAATATATAGTATTCGTGGCTTGAATTTGCTGGCAAATATCCCATTAGACACAAAACCTTTTCTGTGGGAGCTTAGGCAGTTTTGGTGGCCCTGCGTGGTCTTGAACAGCCTGGGAATGGAGCAGGGGGATGCAGCATCTCACCTTACAGATCACCGGTTGAAATCCAGTTTGGCTCTGTGAGGCTGGGAGCTGGTCTGTGCTGTGATCTAGGAGAAGAAAAGATGGGATTTTAGGCCCAAATCACTCCTCTGGCCCCACAAGCGTGCAACAAGGCCTACTGCAGCCCCAGGGAGCTGGAGGCAAGAGCTGCACCCACCCTGCAGGCACCCTGCTGGGGCAGTTGGGGGGGCAGGAACTGGTGCTGTCCCATACCTCAGAAGACTCAAGGCTGAGCCACGGGGGCACCCTGCGTGGAGGGTTTTGGCCCTGCTTTTAAGCAGTGCTGCTGTCTGATCTCATGGGTTGGGAGCCTGGTTTGCCCTCCTGGCAGTGACACCCTTTCCTTGCCCCCAGGTTCAGCTGGGTGACACCCTGGTGATGTTTTTCAGGGTGTCACGGGCCACTGACTGGCACCAGTTGAGACCACCCAGCGGGATGACCCTACCCACCAGTGTGGACCCCGGTACTGGCATCTCCCCGCTGCCCTTAAAGGCCCCAAAACGTGGCAGCTCCTCAGCTGACGCGGGGGCAGGTGAAGGCAGGCGCTGGCCCCGCAGCCCCACTGCTGGGACAGAAGGTCACACCGGCCCTGCCCACTTTCGGGGTGTGTGTGTGTGTGGGGTCACCCCCCGTGTGGGGCACATTTCCCTGATGCCTGGGGCCATTTTAAGGCTGGGGGGGCGGCAGGGAAAGTGGGTGCGTGGGAGAAGGGGTCCCCAGCACGAGCGGGGGAGGGGTGCACCGCCACGGGGGCCAGTGGGGTCCCATCGGGGGCGGGGGGTGTTACAACTGCCCGTGGGGCTGCGAGGGGGCAGTTCCTGCTTCAAGGCCTAAACCAACCATTTCCCCGGCACCCCCATCGGGGCTGGGGGATCCCCCCCCACCCGTGCTCCAGGGCTGCGCCGTGGGGGGGCCCCGCAGGCCTCCGGGCTGCAGCCCTGCCCGCCGGGGGGGGGTGCCGGATCCGGCCCCGACAGCTCTCCCGGCCCCGACAGCTCTCCCGGCCCCCCCTCACCCCCCCGCCGAAAATAGAACCCAGGCATTTGGGCGGCCCCTTGGGACCCCCCCCGCCCCAGGGCACACGCCGGGGGCTGCCTGGAGTCCTGCGCCCCCATCACCCCTTAATTAGCAGTAATTAGCACGGCTGCGCGTCTCTTTAATCCATCGACGGGGCGCTCCCCCCGGTCCAGGTGCAGCGAGGGAGAGGGACGCCCCGAATCCGCCCCCCCAGCAGTGTAACGCACCCAGGCGGCCCGGCGGGGGGGTGTCAGTCCTTGGGGGGCCCCTCGGCTTTGGGGACGTCCTCAAAGCGCTGCTGCAGGACGGCCACCCGGGTCTCTGTGGGGAGAAGGGTGGGGGGTCAGGGGTGGCACCCCAAAAAAGGGCACCCCCCACCTGACAGACCCCCAAGTCCCAGAGGTGCCACAGACAGCCCCAGACCCCCCCCCGATCCCAAAGGTACCCTCTCAAGACCCTGGAGAT
>JANZLQ010000055.1:14214685-14244355 GCA_026212715.1 Elanus axillaris | reverse complement strand
CGCCCGCCCCCTCCGCATTGCTCTCCCGCTGCCCGGGATGCAGCTGAGACCGTTCCCCTTCGGGGCAGCTGCCCCCCCGCCCCGTGATGGTCTGCGGTTGAGGAGCAACAGCCCACCCCGTTGTGTCCCGTCTGTACCCACATCCCAGCCGGACGGGGCTGACTCCTCCCCCCCCCGACTCCCGTGGATGGGGACCTCCGAGCCTGAGGTCTTCGGAGGGGGATCGCTGTGGGGACAAGTGACAAAACTGGGTTGGCTGCAGCCGTGTCCCTGGGGAAAGGAGGCCGGTGTGGATTTTCTGGTGTCTAATACAGGGTGAGTCCTTCCCTCAGCAGGGCACCCGCCCCTCCCTCACCTTCCCCCCGACACCGACTTGCACAAAACCTGTAGGAATAAAAATCTGCTTGAAATCACCCAAAGCGGTCAGAAGGTAGCAGCAACGGGGACAACGCTACGGGGGGGTAGAGCGGGGGCCCATTCCCACCCAGCCACCACCCACTTATACCCCAAAATGCCCTAATGGTCCCAGCAAGGATTTGCTGTCCCCAAAACAGAGCTGCTTGCCCCTTGGCCATCCAAATATCCATCGCACAACCAGGATGCGGCGTCGGTGCCAGGGCCCCTCGCCACCCTTCCACAGCGCCTCTGGGGAAAGCGAGGGGAGACCCCACCTTTGGGCAAGCAGCTGTCACTCTGGGACAGATTTTGGGCACCCAGATGTCCTGAGTCCCTGTGAAAGGATCCAAGCGTGCCAGGGACAGCAGCGACCCGAGATGGGGGCTGATGGTAGGGGCCGGGAGCACGCGTTTAGTCGGCTGCGGAGTTGGGGATGCAGCAAAGAGCATCTCTGACTGAGTACAGAAAGCAATGCTTTTGCCCCCTTTTGCTTTCCAGATTTTAAGGACATGAGATTATCTGTCACCGGGGAGGGGACACTGAGCACAGGAGAGCAGTGCCTGGCTGCTCCCAGGATGGGGTGCTGGTTGGGGAGGTGCATGGGGGTGAGCGTCCCTCAGGCACAGGCACCTGAATGACCAAAACCGACCAGTTTTCACCTCACTTGAAGCCACCAGCGGCTGTCGCATCGCTCTGGTTGTCACCAGCGTTTTCAAGTAGACCATGGGCATCTGTGTCCCATCCATGCCACCTATTTCCCATGGAAGTGTGCACTATTTGCTCCTCCTGCTTCTCAAAAAAAGATGTTTTTCTCCTTTTTTATCACTGTACTGAACTAGGGCTCCCGAACACCCTTTCCACTAAGCCTCAGCCACCCCCTCCATCTTTCCCTGCTGCCGAGGCCCTTTGCAGTGGCAGGAAAGGGACGGTAATTCTGTCCCATCCCGTGTCCCCCCCCCCATCCCCGGGGCTGGGGGTCCACGTCAGCCCCTCAGGTTACAGAGAAACCTGCAGCAGTTGCCTTGAACCGGGCACCAATCTTGCTTGTGAATGTTCCCTTTGATTTTATATTATTATTATTAAGGCAACAGAGTGTGGCTAAAAACTACGAGAGGAAAAAAGAAATCAGTTGAGAGTCCCTCAGCTCACCACACTCCTGAGCCCAGCAAAGGGCTGGGGACAAAGGTCCCACCATCGAGGACACCCTATTGAGTCCCACTCTCTGCTGGAGAAGGGTTCAGCTGTGGGGCCAGTTTGTGCAAAGCCAAGTCTGCAAAAACGTGGCAGCAGCAACAGCTCCAGCCACACCGCAGAGCCACCCGCTCCCCTCCTCGGCTCAGCTGCCTCCCCGTGGTCGCTGCTGCTGGGAAATGCTTTTCTTCTGACCAGTTTCAGTCTTGTCACTTGGTAATTCCTTCTGCGACGAGACAGAAAACACCCCCCAGACCCCCTTCTCCAGCCCATTTGTTTCCCTGCACACTCTCCTCCTGCTCCCGCTCACTCGCCACCTTTCAAGGTAATCACCGGCACTGCAATCGCTCTTCAGGAATACTTTTTTTTTTCTTTTCCCCAGGTGCTTAATCACCCTTATTACCCTTTTCTGATTAATTAATTCTAATTAATTTTGCACTATCATTTTTGAGAAGAGGTGACCAGGACAGTGCATGTTGTTGCAGGTGATTTGCAAGGCAGGTCCTGCAGTGCCGGCACAGCACTTCTCTCCGCAGCCTTTAACCCAGGTCCGGGTGGGCGCCTGCTGCCCCGTTTGCTGCCATTAATGGCAATTAATAGAGCAACGAAGCCCTCCAAGGCCCTGGGAAGAACCCCGAGGTACTTTGCTGGGACCCACGCGGGATATTCCCACCTCCTTTGCTCTGCCGAGGCAGTGGGGTTTGAGCCCGGCCAAACCTGCCCCTGCATCCACGTTTGCCCGGCTCCTTCAGCCATCTCTGCTGCGCCGTGGCCAAGGCTTGGGAAGTCGGAATAAATTAGGTCATGGCTTCTCCCTGCTTGCCAAGAGCCACCAAGGCACTCAGAGGGGTGGCAGAGGCACGGGTCACTTCATGCCAGCCATGCTCCATCATCTCTCATCTTCCAGCACCAGCGCCAGCCCTTCGCCAGGTACCAGCGTCAGCCTGGGGCCTTTGGAGCCGAAACCCAGCGTG
Source organism: Elanus axillaris (assembly GCA_026212715.1). NCBI lineage: Eukaryota > Metazoa > Chordata > Aves > Accipitriformes > Accipitridae > Elanus > Elanus axillaris. The sequence goes on along the minus strand of JANZLQ010000055.1, from coordinate 14,241,794 downwards.
GTTTGGGTGATCCTGCCCTTAAAATAAATACAGATGACCGGGGGACAGAGGTCCTCATCCCCTTGCTGTTTGCCCCAAAAGCAAAGCCTGGTCCATACCTCGGCCCCAGTGCCCGGCAAGGAGAGGGGATGCGGGTTGGGAGGCTGCGGCCACACTTGTGCCCAGGAGGCTTGTCAGGGCTTCTCAGGTCCCTGTCACCGGCCACCGGTCACTGTCCCCAAATGGAGCTGCTCGGGCACTTCTGGTGGCCCAGTGGCCGTGCAGTGTGGCTTGGGGCTGGGACCGTCCATCCCACCTCACTCCCTCAGCCGCTGGCTCTCGCTGGGAGCCTGAAGCATCGCCATCGACACTGCTGAAACTCCCCAGCAGCCCCAAATATCTAAAATGTGTTTATTATATGTAGTGTAATATATGTGATATACTGTAAACTGTATGCTAGACTCCAGATAATAGATATTGAGTATATATACATATATAAAAAAATTCTATGCACTGCATGTATAATATTGTGAGTATAACAACTGTGTATATATGTGTTTATATACACATATATAGTGTAAATGGACCATTAATGCCTATATATATACACATACGTGTATGTATACAGCATACCATATATACCATACATATATACACATATGTTTACACAACAGAGGGATAGAGGTATATGGATATAGATATATGCACATGTATATATGCATATAAATATGCACACACACACACATATATATATAAAAAAAGCATTTTTATATATGTATGCATGGTATACATGGTATGGTGGGGGGAAGAGGGAGTGAGAGTACATACATATGTGTGTGAGAGTGTGTGTGTGTGTGTAATGCACAGTGAAGCTGCCCTGGCTCTGTGGCCAGTGCAGGACAGCGGGGAGGAAGAGGAAGAGGAGGGAAACACGGAGGAAAGCGCACGGCAGGGAGAAAGAGGGAGAATACAAACTGCTCTGAGTTACAAAAGCTCCCCTCTTTGATTAATTGTACTTTCTGGTTGATAAATGTTACTCATGAGTATAAAATATGCAAAGCATTTAGCAAGTTCACACTGTTTAAAGAACTCAACTAACTAAATTAAAATTCGATGATATGAACGGAGCTGCTGAAGAGCAGCGTGGCAGCGTGCTGTTCGGGGAGCTAGCCCGAGCAGGGAGCCTGTGCCACGGCCACGCATCCCTCCCGTGCATCCCTCCCCGGTGAAGCGAACCACGCCGGCCCCAGCACGGCGGCACCCAGCCCACAGGAAAGCACCTTGGGCCTGGCTGCAGTGGGTGGTTTTGGCAAGACCGTGGGTGGGGATTTCTCGTGTGGGTCCCTGCAGGGTGGCAAATGGCTGCGAGGGGCCAGCCCGGAGCATCCTCAACCCACGACTCAGTTCTGGGGTGCTGCCTGCCCGGGACCGTGCTGTGCAGGCAGGGGTGACCCTGGTGCAGGGCTACCTGCCAGCTTGGATGGGGGGGGGGGGGCTGAATAATTTGCTCTAATTCACAAGCTCCCACCATTGTGGGTGGCAGCAGCCAAGCATCCAGCTCCAGTGAGCAGAGTGGCTCCAGTGGGCCACCCAAACTACCAGACCAGGGGTTTTCTGGCACTGCTGAGCCCCGATGCAGCACCCCAGCACCCCACGCTGTGACCCTCCCTGCCTTGAACCAGCATGTCTCCCATCACACCCTGGTGAGCGACACCTCCCTGCACACTCACAGCGCTGTATCCTTCCAGACCTTTGAAGAAAACCAACTCAGCTCTTTCCAGCTTTCCCGAAATGGCAGCTGAGCACCCTCAGGTGAAGGGGAGCCCTCCTGGCACAGGAAGGATGGGGGACCGGGTCCCCCCCGTGAGATGTCTGCTGTCCTGGGCTGGGGGACGCAGCGACTCTGGGGAGGGTGCAGGGGGTGCACTGGGAGGGTGCTGTGAATGCAGTGTGGGTGCACTGGGAGGGTTCCATGAACGCAGTGTGGGTGCACTGGGACGTCACGATGTGTGCGGTGGGAGGATGCAGCAGGAGCACTGGGAGGATGCAGCGTGCACACTGAGGTGTTTCCCCGGCTCCCAGTGCATGGCATGTGCCCGGCTTGCACTAGCCACGCTCCTCACCCTCCCACCGTCCCAGGTGAGCAAAGCAGCAGCAGCATGTCAGGCAGGTAGCAGCCCCCTCCTGCCTACATTTGAGAGGAGAAAGAAGGAGGAAAACCTGGCCTGGATCTGGCCTGACTGGGCACCTGCCTTTCTGGAAAGATTTAAGAGCCCCACTCGAGAGGTTTAAGGTGGTCCCAGAGCTGCCCCTAAGCCCATGGGCACCCCATTGGGTCCCACAGGACCCCAAGCCGCCCTCACCCCGGCTCACAGCACGGGGGCTGCAGCCCACTGCAAACCCCCGACTTACCAAACCACCTCGTGGGCAGGATAAGCCCCCGTGTGCAGCCCCGCTCCCTCCTTCTCCCACCCGCTGCCCTGTGCCCCCGGCACCGGACCCTGCGCTCCCCCCACGGGCAGGAGGTCTCCAGCCCTGCGTGCCCTGAGCCAGTGCCACAGGCACTAGACCTTCACATCCTAATTAACTCTACAGCCTGAACACTGACGGAGCTTCAAGTTCGCCATTTTTGTGATGCCAACAAACGCAACCAGCATGTTGTTGCTGATGGGCCAAAATTCTTCACATCTTAATGCCCAGGGGTATTTCTTCATGTCCTCATTCTCTCAAGCCTCCTCCCAACCCTTTGGCCAAGCCGAGCTCTCGGGGCAAGAAGTCACAGGCAGGGGACATGCAGGACAGAGGGACTTGACTGGGGGGAAAAGATTTTTTTTCCCAAACTTAGTCTTCACTGGGCTGATAAATCCTTCTGCAAGGCATGACCCCACACCCACTCAGCCCCAATGGGGAGAGACTAAAATGACCCACACTTTTCAAAACCTCCTGGGAATTTTTGCCAGGGAGGGATGAACCGGCGTGGCATGGTGAGGTGCGGACAGGGACCCAGCCCCGAGGCCCCGGCACGGCCCTTAGCCCCCAGCAATCCCACTGTGGAACGGCTGATGCCGGGCTCAGCGGTAGCAAGCCCGTTTATCCTTGCAGCAATCCTTGAGCAATGATTTAGCCCCTATGAACCCACCCGGCTGTAAATCCTGGCACAGACAAGTCTCAAACATTCGTTTCAGGCAATGCAGTTTGTGTCATCTCAGCATTAGCATTTACACTCTTATTAATTAATACTTGTTAAACTGAGACTAAAAATAAAGCGCTCGGCTCCTTGTCTCAGCTAACGCCTCTTTGCCCTCGCCCGGCAGCGCGGCTGGGCTGTGGCAGGCTCAGCACCCGGCTGCTCCCTTCTCCATAACCAGAAAGCAGGAAAAAAAAAGGGCTGTATTGAAGCAGGAATCCTGCTAAAGCAAAATTCACCCCTTTCTGCACAGCCTTGGTGGGACAAACCACCCATCTCAGCTATCACTAAGGCGTGCGGCAGCATGGGGCTCGCCCTTGCCTCCGCTCCTGCCTGGGACGAGCTGTGGGGTGACGGGGACAGCAGCGCATGCAGGGTTTAACCTTTCTTTTCCATTCCAACTTCTGAACTTGTTTTTCTTTTGCTGCTTTTCTTCTTCCTGGGCTGGGCCGGCTCAGTTGCACTTCCCATTTGGAGCTGATTTCATTTCCCAGGTGGGAGACCCCGGGAGGGCACATGTCCAGGATGAAAATGGTTAAGTATAGCGGGCACAGGTGGGCTTTTGTGCCTGCACACAGGCAGGCGCTGCCAACGCTGCCTTCAATTCAATCCAAAGGGCAGCAGTTGCTGCAAAAGCCCTTTTTCCCTCCACGGGGCTGCTGCTGCCCATCAGCATCCCTTTGGATGCAAAGCTGGTGTCTGCACGTGTGGGTTAGTGCTGCTGCTGGGGGAGCTGCTGAGGAGAGAAGGGCCTGAAACGGGGGTCAAAAAGGCTTTGGGGGAACCCCAGGGGTGAAACCCAGCTGGGTTTGGGCACGGGCAATGGTGCTCCCCCCACCCCCAGTCCAGCCAAGTGTTAAACCCACCAGGCTCCGTGTTTCCTCCCTTCCCAATTGCCCAAGCTCTTGGGCAACCTTCAGATCTCAGCTAAGTAAAGAAAGCAAAGTCTCAGCACAGGCTGCTTCCCATATAGATTACACACACTACACATGGATCTATAGCACACAGACCTATAGGGCATACAGAGCCAGGGCGCATGGCTGGCACGGGGCCGGCTGGGTGAGGCTGTGCCGATTGTGGCTTCCCACTGCTTTTGCTGGGGAAGGCAGCCTGGTCTGCCATATTTAATGAATTTTAATACTAATACTAATACTAATTTGTTAATTAACCTTTATTAATGAAAACCCAAAGCCTGCGAATTTACATGACTCCAGGAAAGCCCCGGGTTACCAATCTGCATGACTTTAAGCACCAAATCTTGCAAGACTTGCCCATGCCCTTGGCTTGGGTGCTCTTCTCAGAGCCCCTTGGCTTTCATTTTTCTGGAAAAGTCCAAGCTTCAGCAGAGCAAAGGTGGAGGCCAGGATCCCACCTTCCTTTGCCTGTGCCAGGGCAGCCCAGCACAGAGCCGGGGTGGGGTGGGGGTGAAGAGGCGCTCTCCCAGCCCAGGCTGTGGGATGGAGAAGCTGATGCCCAGGTCCTCTCTGAGCTGGGGTCGGGTACCGGAGCCAGCAGCACCGGTGGTGCTTGGCGATGCAGTACGGCTCACATGCATTGGGAGTGAATGTTAATGGTGCCGAGCTCCTGGGAGAAATGATCAAATTCTCTGTATAAAGCGGGGAGGAGAGGAAGGGGAGGGGGAGGAAGGGAAAATAACTCCACAGATTAATTCTGCTGATGGAAATTAAAATTGGGCATCACCAAACCAACCCCAGAATGAGTTGCTTTGGAGCTGCAGCTCAGCCCCAGCCTGGCCGCAGCCACCCTCCGGGGTTGGGTCTGCCCCAGCTTTGCTCCTGCTTGTCCCCTGAAACCCCCAGATGTGTTAAGCCAGCAGCTCCCTGCATGGGTAAATGTGCTGCAGCTTATGGGGCAGGATCAGGCCCTGGGGTTGGGAGGGGATGGGCTGACCCTGCTCTGAGCATCCTGGCTCGAAGAGGGTTTACCTTAATCTCTGGTGCCTTTGCTCCCCCTAGCTTTACCTGCCCAGAGGGCAAGTCGGAGCACGCAGAATTGTGAGATTCATTTCAATGCCAAAGGTTAAAAAAATTAAATGTTGAGGGCTATTTATTATTTTTTTCATTAAATTCCTGAGTTTTGAGCCTTTAAAGACTTATTTTTCCCCTCTCTGTGCTCTCTGGCAAGGATGACTCCGAAGGTCCTCCTGGTCTGAAAAGAAGGCAGATACTCAGCAGTGATCACAGGACTCCAGGAGCTGCTGCTTTAAAAAGAAAACCAACTTTAAAAAGAAAATAAGGTAAGAGTTTGGGAGTGGGCTGTGCCATGAGCTGCTGCAGGATCTGACCCTCCGGGCTGGCAGGTCCTTCCTGCTCTACTCCTGTCAGAGCTGGAAACCGTCCTGCAGAGCCTGGGATGTCCCATGGGAGAGACGTGGCTCCAGCATTCCTGGGATGGCTCTGGGGGCACAAGGGGACTTTCCTTGGCTTGGAGCACTGTGGGCACATTGGAAGGCACTGAGGAGGGTGCAGGGCTCTCTGCCAGGGGAGAGACATGGCAAAGCTTCGAGGGTTCATGCTGAAGTTGGGGCTGCAGAAATCCCAGGGAGCACCCATGGTTCGGACCCCCCCTGCATGCCCTCCTCTGCTGCACCCCACCTTCCTGCTCCCCTCCACTGCACCACCAGCCGTCCCCTCTCCCTGGCTGTGATTTCATTTTGATCTCGGGCTGCTTTCCTCCCTCCCTCCATCCCTCCTCCCTCGCTCGTGCTGCCAAGTCCGCAGGTTCCCGCTGTGACCTTGAGCTGGTTTCTGGAGCTGGTTGTGGGTTTCTTAAAGGAGCCGTGGGGGCTCCCACCACCCCTCTCTTGCTCCCCCAAACCCCAGCCCAGCCACACACTGGGACCCCTGGGGACAGGGGGAACTGGGAGCAAGAGCAGGGGGGCCCCGAGGGCACAAAAATTGCGAGAGTATGGAAGTGGACAATTCTATGGCCACAGAGCCACAGAGGAGGTGTGGGGATGCTTGGGCTAGTGAGGTGCAACCACCTCCCAGCATGAAGGCAGGTCAGTGGCCCTCACTGGCAGCGCAGTGGCCCTGGAAGCCCCACAGCCTCCAGCAGTGGCAGGGAGAGCTTGAAAGCAAAGGTGATGCCGGCTGTTCCCAGCCCCTCTCCAAAACCAAGCCAAGGGGCAGAGGACAGGCAGAAATGCCCCCAAACTGTCCTCATCCGATTCCTAAAGGCCCCTCAAACCCTCACAGGAAAATCCTTCTCTGGGCTAAATCTTGCACGGCTATGGCATGACCTGGGGGGGGGAACCAGCTCTTGGGCTGAGACTGAGAAGCCAAAAAACAGCTAAGTGCAAACAGTGCCAGTGTGGACAGGCACATGGAGTCCCCACTCTCAGCAGCAGAGGTGCCATGGAGGTTTTAAGCCACAGTTTAGCTAAGCTGGACAGGCTGCGATTTCTGCCTTGCTTGGCCAGCCCAGGCCATACTAAAAGCTCCATCAGCTGGAGAGGACCCCAATCAATAAGTGCCTTCAAGGCAAGTAATAAAACTTTGAAATTATGCAGGCAGCGCTTGGCGGTCCGCAACAACGGCAGTGTTTAATTCATGGGGATGCTCTTGGGGAACTGGGGGGGGTGTCTTAAATTAGGGAGAAAGGATGAGGGACCAGGCTGCTGCCCTCTGCACCGGGTGTATGGTGCTTGGAAGATCCTGCAGTGACAAACCTACTGCTGAACCTTCCTCACTGCAGTGCCCAAGCGCAGCACCTCGTCCAAAATCCACTAGAGGTATCGGAGAGATCCAAAGGTGCCCCAGTCTTCACCCTTGTCTGAGCATCTCTCGATCCCAGGGAGATGCTGAGTACACAGAATCGCTCTCTGCTGCCTTGTGGGTACATGGGTCACAGGAGCCCACAGATCAGCCTGGTCCCCAAAACCAAGAGCTACTCTGTGACCTAGGAATGAGCAACACTTTCTGCTCTGGACATGGAGCCCTCGGTGGCTCATAAGGGCGTGGGAGGGAGCAGGAGGGGATGTTCGCAGCCCCATCTATTATAGATAGATATGGGGAAAACTGAGGCATGGTGGGGTTGCAGAAACAGAAGGGATAAAGGATAATTATGGGAGAAACTCAGCAGGGTTCATGCCCTGGAACAGACCAACCACTCAGGAGATGAAAACTTAGAGATTTCCCTCTGTATCACTATAAAAATAAGGGCCACATTTGGACCACAAAAAGGCACCAACAGGCCACCAAAGGTCACAGCCCGGTGGCCAGGGCACCCTCAGGAGCCCCTGGTCCCACCAAGGAGAGGTGAAACCGCTCTTCTGCCCCCTTCATCCAAGTTGCGGGGACCAATGGTCTCTGCATGGAGCCAGGTCTGCCTCGCAGGTGACAGGGACCAACTCGCTCAGGGCTGTTGAGGCTGCACAGGAGGCTCAGCCATTGCCCCCACTACCATGGGGACAGCTCGGGAAAGCCTGAGCCGTATCCCACCCAGTGTAGGGACACAGTCCAGCACCATGCCAGGAGGAGGAGGGATGGAGCAGGAGGAGGCAGGAGAGAGGGAAGAAAAGGAGAAAAATGAGTTTTCCTGCTGCCCCAGCGGTGTGGCGATTGATCGGGTGCAGGCTGGTGTGGAGCGGTGCTGAGAGCCTCATTCCCCACCGCCGGCTCACAATTATTGGAAAAAAACCGGCGCTGCTGCTGCAGTGAAATTAGTTATTGATCTCTTGTCTGGGTGACAAGCGCGGTGCTCGGCTGCGGGGCTGCTCTCCCCACTGGCCGGCCCCGCAGCCTCCTCCGCTCACCCCGCCAGGGCTCAGCACCCCCAGGGCTGTCCTGCGGCCGGAGGTGACAAGCAGGCGACCGGAGGTCTCAGTGCTTGCCCCAGCTCCAAAGCTGCTCCCCAGGGAGGTTTCGCCCACCCCACTGCACACAATGAAGACCTCAGCAGGAGAAAAAAGGGCTCCGCCCCACGCAGGATAGGACCCCCAAGTGCTGACAGCCCCCCCGTTTTCACCTTTTGCAAAGCTTTGGCCCCTACCCACAGCCATCGGCCACCCCTGACAGGGCTCCCGGCCCCCAGGGACTGGGGTCAGGGTGTCCTGAGGCCTTTTCCACCTCCTGATAACCTGGCCATCATGGAAGGAGATAAGGCAGTGAGAAATCAGGCAGCCTGAGAGCTTTTGTTGTCTGGAAAGGCTCTGTGGCTGCAGCTGGCCGGAGAGGCTGGACAAGCATCGGCTGCCCAGCCCCATGGGGACAGGGACACGAAGGGAGCAGTGAGGTTGGGGCAAACGGTTTCTGTCCATCCTAGGGACCCTTCCACAGTTTCAACAAAAAAAAAAAGGGTATTTTTTTTCTTGTAATTCCTGGCATAAGGCAGGATCAACAGGGGACATTTCAAACAATCCTGTTTTCCTCCCAACACGGTCACCAGAGAAATGCTTCGCTCCAGGGCAAAGTCCGCATTTGGTTCCCAGCGGCTTCATTTGGAGCCTCACCTTTGCTTTGAGTTAATTGTGGTGTTTCTTTTGCACAGAGTGTGTCTCTAGCAGGGATGGTGGTCTGAGGCCGGCACTGGAGTCTCCTCGGTCACATCGCAGTTGTTTGACTGTTCATAGGGTTTTTTTCCACCAACTTTTTGCCCCAGAAAGCAACTCCCTGATGTGATCCCTCCCTGAGGTGTAATTAAAGTGGCTTTTGGGATGTAAATGAAAAGCCCGGTGATGGGTTCCTTGGGGCCAGAGGTCTCTGCAAAATGGGGTCCCTTCAGTGGGGACATGGCCGGTGCCCCTCTGCCTGGAGGGTCCCATGGGTGCTGGGTATAGATTCGCATGGGGGGGGTGTCCCCAGCGGGGGATATGAGCTGGTGGCACTGTCCATGTGCGGAGTCTGCAGGCTGTGCTGGTGGCAGGGTGCCAGGAGGGGATAGGATGGACCGGGACCTGTCCCATGAGTAGCTCTCAGGGATGGGCAAAAAGTGGCAGCGGGGTGACAGGCAAGGGGGACAGCGGCCAGAGGCCACTGAGGGCCACCAAGGTGGCACATGGGGCGTCCTCAAGCCCTGCGGCGAGGGGCACAGCCAGCTCTTACCTCCTGCCTCCCTCTCAGCATCCCAAGCAGCGCAGGACCCTGGCACACGGGTGTCCCCAGGGAGGCTGGGGGGGTCCTGGCCCCTTCCCCAGCCCTGGACAAAGGCCTGGGGACAAAAGCCTGTGGGATGGGGAGGCATCTCCGGGCCAGGGGTATTTGTTTAGCCCAGGGTGAGGTGGAGGGGGGAGAGGAAACTGCATTTCAAAGTGTTTCACCCTTTGTGAACCCTTCAAAGCCCCCCCAGTGCCTCCTGCATGGCTCCAGTTACAGCCGGGTCCCCACATGTCCCCTGTGAGGGCACCGGGTCCCCTCCGGCCAGCCTGGCCCCTTCCCTTCGGGTTGCTGGGAGGGAAAAAGAGAGATGAGGAAGGACAAAAAGGCCAGCCCAGCCAAGAGGAGGGAGCAGATCTCAGCGGGAGCATTTCCCTGGCTCAGCCCATCTCTAGGTGGGGAAGCTGAGGATGCCCCAGCCCCAGGGACCAACTGCTGAGCTGAGAGTGAGTTTGGGAATTCACGTGTTTCTCCCCCTTTCTCTCCATTCTCACAATTACACTGGGGTGGGTTGGGGTTTTTTTTGGGGGGAGGAGGTATTCTGGGGGTGGATCAAAACCAGAGCCTGGCCTCTCCCCAGTCTGGCAGCACTCGGAGCAGAGCCATGGGCATGCAGGTCCCCTCAGAGGGACTGCAGGAGGTTGGCAGATGCCAGCCAGGCAAAGCCCATCCCTCCCAGACCTGCCCAATCTCCTCCAGCAAGGTGCCACCAACACTGGGAGGGCTCTGGCCATCTGCGGTCATCCCCCAGCTGCTTTTGCAGGTCCCCTTGTCATATCCATCACCCAAAGCTGGGCACATCCCTGCACAGAGAAACTCTCGGAGCCTCCAGACCCAGATGCAACACCAGCCTGTGCCCCAGGGACTGCTGCATACATGAGGTCTCAGGGGGCTCTTTCAGTGTTTCACCACCCTAAAAGCACCCATTTACCCCAAAACTGGGCAGGGAGGTGCAGCAGAAACAGCCACTGGCATGTTCTCTGGAGAAGCAGCTTCCCGGTTTGCAACTGGGCACTCTCCCAGTGAGTTAGCCTCACCCCATCACTGGCACAGGAAGGCACTGTGTGAGCCAGCCAGAGCAGCCCCGAACCCCCCAAACCCCAGCAAAACTAGGATGTGGATCCTAACCATTCCTGACATCCTCCAGAGCTTTGCACTCTGCGGGCGCTGCGCAGAGATGAAGGGGGAGAAAGGTGCAGGGGATGGGGCTGACCCCGTCTACCGGCTCTCCTGCCTCCCCGCTTCCCTCCGGCTCGCTGGCGGAAGCCGAGCCCACGCCGACGGCGGCGGCTGGGCAGATGGAAAGACCAAATGATGGCTTTGCAGGGGGCCTGGGATTTGTTTGAGCCATCGCTGTCTCAGTGAGTGACTTCGAATAACGGATACACTTGAGAAAATCGCCATCTGCTCCCGGACAATTCGCAACCAGAGGAAAAGGTGAAATAAATTCAGCAACTGTATTATCTGCCCGTTCCCAGCTCCGACAGCAGGGTCAGGCTTTGTGCAGTGTCCTGAAAGCAATTTGGGAATGAGAGGACGGTTTGGGATGAGCAAAGAGCAGAAAGTGGGAAGCGGGTGGAAGAGGTGGGGCCCCGGGATGCTGCGCCTGCAGCAGGGCTCTCCCAGCATCCCAGGTTTGGTGAGTTTGGCAGGAAGGCGAAATCTCACCAGATCCATTTTTTTTTCCATCTCTGAATTTTGAGTGCCTCCTGCTTCCAGCTGGGCTGGAAATACCATAAAAACAGATGCTACAATGCAGCACATTTAGTGCTTCGAACCTAGGAAGAAATCAGACATGAAAAATAAATGCAGGGGTTTGCAGTGACAGCCCCACTGGGCTGGAAGAGCCCTCGCACCCGCAGCCCAGCCCATAGCAGGCTCAGCAGCTCCAAAACTCAAACCCCTCGTCCTCAGCAAAGCAAACCCATGTCAGGGGAGGATAAAAGTGCCCCCTGCATCTCTGCTTGGCCATGCCTGTGAGCCCAGAAACCCCACACAGCTTAGACAGATGAGTTTTATGCACTTGCAATTAGGAGGGGGATAAATCCTGCCCCCAAAGTCATGGCACTGTGTGGCAGTCCCTGGCTGGAGGGGCCCCTCGTGCTTCCGAGGGGACTTTGCTGTGGGAGAAAAAGCCTCAGCGCTTAGTCATGCAGGGGCAGGAGGAGCTGAGGAGAAACCGAGTGGGATGTGACCATTTTCGGTGGCCTTTTGCTCCTAGCAAGCCCAAAGCGAGGGTGCAGAGGTGCCCAACACCAGCACTGCCCCGCACTCCTCCGGCACTGAAGGGAGCCTGTTGCACAGGTGAAGGTGACAATGGAGTCTCTTCACCCACCTTTTACTCCTTGCTGGACTTTACCTGGGCATGAGGGTGTGTTTGGCACGTGTGGAGCACTACCCAAGCTGGCACCACCGGCCATCACCTTGGCCAACACGGCCACCTCATCCCACCCCAACCTTCCCTGCCGGGGATGCAGCTCCCAGCTCCCAGCCAGGCTCCCGCCCAGCCAGCCCCTCTCCCTGGGGAGAGACTGGCAGGGCCAGCACATCCAAGATACGGTGTGGGGCCTTGGCATGCTGCCGCGAGCTGCTGCGGCCCCATGGACGTGAGCCAGGGATAAACCCTCCCTGAGCAGTAGCGGCCACTGGCGCTGGTGGGAATGTGCCGGTGTGCCCGGACAAAGCTGGGCATGAGCGGAGGAGAGCCCCTGCGACGTGTTTGCCACCCACGCAGGAGATAAAAGCTCCTGTTTGGTTTTTATAGCAGGCTGGAGGTGGGCAAGGCACTGTCTCAAAGCACTGCTGTCATGGTCAAAGAGAGAGGAAAATTACTGCAACCCAGCAATGGGGGGCACAGCCTAGACTGCAGCGTCACGAGGAGTCCCGGCTGGGTGACGCTGCTGGGGGCACCCCGTACAAGGTGCTGGGGAGGGCTGGGAGCTCAGCAGTGAGCCCCCACCATAGCCACACATGGGTCCCATCTGTCAGCACAGCATCCCTGAGCCCTGTGCTGCTGGTCGGCAACGGGCACAATGCTCCGGTGTGCGCTTCGCCTCGGTGTGGCTGCCATTGCATCCCGCGGCCGGTCTCCTCCTCACGGGGATGGCGGGGGTGCCAGGTCCCTGCCGGGACCCCAACCGGCTTCACGCCAAGCAGCGTGGGCAGCTCTCGCTCGGTACGGTGAGGGGAAGCACGAGCCCTGAGGATGAGGATGGGGAGGAAGATGAGGGTGAGGAGGATGAGGATGGGAAGGCAGGCAGGATGGCAGGGCAGAAGGGCGTAGCTGAGCCGCAGCGAGCAGGAGCGGGAAGGCGAGGCTGAGCGGGCGAGGGAGAGGGAGCAGAAATCTGTTGCCCAGGATGTGTGCTTCGCTGTCAGCCGGCTCTGATTAACGGGCTGCCTTCCAGCTCCGCGCCGGCTGCGTTCCTGGCAGGAGCGGAGCCCCCCGGCTTCCTGCCGTAGGAGTGGCTCGCTGAAAGGTTACATTTGCACAATGTGCCGCTGGAAAAAGCGGTGCCAGAGGTTGCAGGCGGGGGAGCCGGGCGAGCAGGCAGCTTCACTCTGCTCTGCTCTGCCTGTGTAATGGAAAAAACCCTCTGGGGGCCGCGCAGGAAAATATCAAGTTACGCTCCCCCAGCGCAGCAGAGCTGGGCCCGGCCGGCAGTGGATGGGGAGAGCGAGAGCGAGGGATGGGGCGATGGTGGTACACACCTTCAGACCCTTAGCACCGCTCCGGATCAGCCCCAGCGTGGGGAGAAATAGGGCTCTGCCCCAGCACCCCCAGCACCACGGGCTGCAGGGCAGCGGACCCCTCTGTCGTGATACTGGCGCCCCAGTAAGGCTTTGCACTTGTCATGATCAGGATCCTGCGTCTCTGCCTCTTGGTGGGGAAAACTGAGGTTGTTTCGGGGAAATTTCCAAATCTGGCAAGGAAGAATTTCCTTCGATGGAGCTTCCGTCCGCACCACTGTGATTTATGGGGCTTGGCACAGCCACGACTACATACACACACACGCACAAGTCTCATCCCCAGTTTTCCCAGCCCCGCTACCCCATAACTTTTGGTCTGGGAATATTATTTTGGTGTCTGGGAAGTCCAGCTCCTTGTGGGATTGCTGAGCCCACCATAGCTGCTCTCTGCCCCACAGCATGCCCTAAAAACCTCTGCTCACCTCCTCCATCATCCCTCTTGGCGCCAAAGCAGTCTCCTCCTGAGCGGCTCAGGACCCTCCAGGGCAAAGCCCTTCACCCCTCCCTGCACAAGACCCTTCCCTTCACCTTCTCATTTTTTTATTGAATCCCAACCTGGTCACCTTTTTGCTCCCCAGCCGCAGAGGAGAGGTCACGGCAGCAGAGGCTGCACCCACCCTCACCCCAGGGTGCTGGAGCCAGCTTGCTCTGCGTTGCAGGAGCCGACATTTTTCCTTTTTGTCTCCCTCGTTTCCTTGGTTTCAAGGTTTTTTCTTCCTCATTGAGCCCCTAATTAAAAAAAAACTTCGGAGGATTCCCAGATTCGGGGTGCTCAGAAGAGGCTGCAGCTGCCCCTGCAGGCTTGCCCTCCCTGGGCACGGGGGATCCAACGGTCTTGCCCTTGTTCCTTGGTTTTGCCCCAAAGCTTTTAAATCTCACCTCCCCCTGTGCCAGAGCCGGCCAGACTCCAAACTCCACCAGGTCCCCCTGCTCAGCATCATCCAGTCCCAGTCCCCACCACACTGGGATGCGAGTCCTCCCCCTCTGCTGTCCCTGGCTTCCCTTTGTGTCTGTTTTCATTAGGATTTGGAGATAAGCTTCCAAATAAAGGCAGTGTTTTTAACCACTGGCCTTATCAGCCAGCATCCAATGGCATTTGCCATCCACCCAGCAGCTGGGCTTGGAAGATGCTCCAAGGGAAAAGGGGACCCCAAATATCCAGATCTCTCCTTCTGTAAGATGCAAACCTGCCCCACAGCCTGCAGCATGGCTCCGGAGGGAGCCGGTGGCTTTGGGAAACTAATTCTATCATTAATGGCCCTTGCCCAGGGGCAGCAGTGTTAATGCAACCACGTGAGTGAAAACAACCCAAGGACCAGCTCGGCACACCTGGATTTTATTCTTGGTTCTGCTGCTGGCCTGGGGATGACCTTTGGCAAGTTGTTTCCCTTCCCTGTGCCTGTGTTTCTGCTTGCTCTCCCACTATCAGCCCTTTCCAAGCCCAGCGATGCTCTGCCCAGAGAGATACCCCCCAGCCCTAGGAGACTCCATCCGACTTCACATCACTCCCCCCAAAGGTGTGCAAACAGCAGCAGCTCTGAGCACTGACAGGTCCTACATCCTCCAAGTGCTTTCCAGAGCCCTCCCCCACCAAGCCCCCTCCTCGCCAGGCCGTCCCATGGCTCATTTTTACAGTGTGTGCAAAGCCCTGAATATACGAACCAGCTGCCGGCAGCTTCCAGCCTCCAAGCTGGGGAAAATCAGCTACTTACATGAGTCTCGCCACGGGGGTGTCCCCTGGGACAGGGCTGGAGATAGTCTCGCTCTCTTCCTCTAAGTCTTGGGGACCATGGTGGGGGGAAGGTCCTCCAAGGAGAAGCATGGGGGACTAACACCAATGATGACAGCAAACTTGCCCCCCCTAAACATCCAGCTGCTCGGAGGCAGCAAACCAACCCAACCCCCCCAGAAAGCTCTACTACTGTTTGCCAAAGAGCCCCCATGCTGCAGAGGGTCCCTGTTAGGGTTCCGCCCTGTTACAGACCCATTACTGGTGGTGGACAAGCACTTCTACCTGAATAGCATGGAGAGGAACACAAAGTGCCACAGGAGGCTGGCACTGCCCCAGGATGCAGGCGGGGAAGGCAGGAGGCAATGGATCAGACCCTGGGCACAGTGTTCTGCTCACACCACAGCCTCGCTGAGCTCCTTCCCTGCACTCAGCAGAAGGTGCTGGGGGTCTGGCTGGGAGGACAGTGGGGGGGGGCACACCCCCATCCCCATCCCGGGGAGGAGGGTGGTGGTGCAGCCTGGCAGCACCTCTCTCCCCAGCAAATCCAGTGCCGGAAGCATCACAGGAACCTGGGACTGGGGACGGCAGGGGCAAATGTGTCCTGTATTAAGTGCCTCCAGTAGAGAGCAGATGTTGTGAAGAGCTTGGCTCCCAGAACCCCTGCTGCAAGCCCTGTTGCCAGGGCATGCAAAGAATCCCAATGCCAAAGCACGGCCAAGACATCCAGCTCTTTGGGGAATCAGATCTGGCCACAGAGCTCAGCATCTACAGATATGGACAGCATGGTGGCTTTTGGGGACAAGTATCTCACGCCAGGAGCTGCTGGGTCCTCTGGCCTCCATTCTGCACTCACTGTCTTCCTTGAGCCAGAGCCTGTCTCAAGGATGAGGTTGTTTCCTGCCCTTTTCCCAAACAAGGCCCCCAACCATACTGCAAAACCTCGAGTCCACCAAGCCCTCGCTTGTGGACAGCAGAGATCTGCCTGATTGCATGGGGTTGGCTTTCTTCCTCCCTTCCAGCTGTTAAATTGCATTATAGACAGTTAAAAATACATCGCATACTTTCCTAATGTGACTTTTCCGTGGTAAGCAAGCAGCACAGCCGCCACTGACATGCTGGAGGTCGCGGGAAGAGCTGCTTGCTCTGCCCATGGATGGCCAAGCTAGTGGCTCTGCCAGCTTGCAAATAAATGCCTGGCCCCAGATTTGGGTCCCATGGCAGCTTTGGCCTCAGCAGACTGACCCAATGGGCTCACTGCCTCTTGCCTCAGTTTCCCCACTTGTAAAAGCATTTATGGTCTGTCCTCTGTGATTAGATCTCACATTACCCAAAACTTGGCATTCTTTGTTGGGCTTTACAGAAAAAGGGTCTTTCGCACAGGGATCACAGGTTAATAGAAGTCCAGGGTTGAGCTAGAAATGATCTGCTAATAGCATTATAGCGGAAAAGCCTAATTCCTGAACGTGACTGGAATTGACCGCATGGCGTCCCATCAAAATGCTGGTGGGACATGGCCCGGCCGGAGCCTGCAGTGGGTACAGGGCAGCACCAGGGCAGCCAAGCTCAGCCCGAGGCAGCAGCATTGCTGCAAGCTACGTGTGAGCTCAAATGAATCTCTCCTTCTAGCAGCACAGCAAGCTCCACTAAGGTCTGGCGTGGGTGGGTGGGTGGAAAAACCATCTCCTTTTGGTTTGCTACAGTGCTGGAAGGAGCAACCTACATTCCCAAGGATGGGTTCCCTCACGGCTGGGAGACATCCGTGGTGTGGGGAAGGCAAGGGGAGAGCGAGGGTGATCTCTGCGGGAGGTGGGAGAGGCAGCACCTGCTGCAGAGCAAACTGCCCTCCTCCTGCCCACCACACCAGGGTGAACGTGGCCAGGGCAGCCCCAGATCAACCTCCCATCTTGTGCCAAGTTCACCAGAGGGGACAACCCAAGATGAGTCCTGGGATGCTGGCGGCTCCCCTTGGCTCCCAGTACTGGGAAGGAGGGTGCATCCATCCCCTTCACCCCAAGCAGGCTGCATCCAACCCAGCCTCAACCTCTCACAGGACCGATGCCCTGGCCCCAGCATGGGCTTGGGCAGCAGAGAGGAGCCCAGCACCCCGAAGCAGCCGAGCACCCCAGACCTCCAGTGAGGGGCTGGGAAGGGGAGGAGAGCCTGCGAGAGGGCGAGGAAGGAGTTAAATCCCCAGCACTGCCAGCTCCCCCTCCTGCTTCTCTGCTAACTTTGGGAGGAAGGGAATAGCATAAAGGTAAGAGTGGAGGAAGGAGAGAGGAGACAGATGAGAGAAGGAGCAAGCGAGGGAGAGGGGGAGCGGGAGAGAGGAACAGACGGCAGAGAGGGAGAGCGTGGGGGGGAAGATGCTGACGCTTCTTCTCCATCTCGGCGAGAGGCAGATAGAGGGGAGCAAGGGGGGAAAAGAAAAAAAAGAAAAAGAAGGCAAAGACCAAGGGAACATGGGAGAGGGAGAAGGAAGGAGCCGGAGCGAGGGAGCATGTGTGAAAGTCGCAGTGAGAGAAGGGGCCTCTTTGATTCCCCGTGCCTCATACCAGACAGTGTCTAGACTGCAGCAATTATTGTCAGCTCAGAACACCCAGGCATTGCCATTTCAGCTGAAAGGGAGCTTAACAAAGAGCGAGGAAGAAAAAAAAATACCCTGCCGGCAGAGAGCTGGTCTCCCTCCAGCACAAGGGGCTCTTCGGAGGGCCCTCCATCGCCCCGAGCCCCCGGCGAGCCCCAGCCCCAGGTGCCCTCGCAGCGGGGGGAGCAAAGAGTTTGCTGCGGAGCGAGGTGGCTGTGGGGTGCGAGCGGTTCCTGGTCCGGCGTCGGGGCCTTTGGCTGGTTTTGGGGTGCAGCAGCCCGGCTCAGCTCTCCCTGCAAGCCCAGGTTATGGGGCTTTGCGCAAGGGGTACAGGGGTGGGGGGAAGGGCCCCCAGGGAGGTCGGAGGTGGCCCCGCAGAGGGGCAGCTTCCCCAGCAGGCAGCATTTGGCTGTAAGGACCCATGGAGCTGCTCCCCGGGACAATGGTGGATGGTCAGACGGACACCTTGGCCTCGACAATGGTGGATGGTCAGACGGACACCTTGGCCTCACCGCGGAGCCCCGGGGAATGCGCACGCCTCCTCCAAGCAGTGGGGACATGAACCACAGAGCTGGGCACCTTCACCCCGCTTGGGGACCCCAATGCACGCTGCTCTGGCTGCTCTTTATCTCTGTCGGGGTTAAGGAAATGATGGGAGGTCACTTGTGCAAAATCACAGGAATAAAAATCATCCCTTCTCTCCACCGTCCCGTCTCCCCACCACCATCAGAGCAGTTACCCTTTCCCCTCTCAGGCCCTTTGCCCTCTGAGGGGTTTTTGTGCCTTTGGAGGTCTGGGATGTGGCTGAGCCTCCCAGGAGGGAATTAACGCCCAGAACTGGCCAAGAGTCAGGAATTCCTGCTGTTCACTGGAAACACCCACCTCGTGCCCACCCCAGCTCTCCGGTGAGAGCCAGCTCTGAATACCTCAGAGGGGAAGAGGTCAGAAGGAGAGCTTGTGTGCCCTGTCTCCACCAAGCCTGCAGTTTTCAGGGTGGTGATGATCCCACCCCACTGTCTGTGGGGCTGCCCTGCAGATGAGCCCCTTCAGGAGCATCCCCAGCTCCAGGAGTGTGCCAGCCTTCTTCAAAATTTGGGTGCAAAGAGCAGCATGGCCAAGCGACCTTCTGCGTTGCTGGATGGCACCAGGGACTGTCCCCCATGGAGGCTCACAGCTAGCCTGCTGGGAAAGGCGGCTGATCCCTCCAGATGCTGGAGCACAGCTCAGGTTTAATTAGCACTTTTAATGCTCAGAAAGGAGGTGCAAGGGAATACCCAGCAGGTTGGACATGTTTTCCTCACTAGCGATCTGGCTGGCATCAGGGAAGCTCCCCAGCTCCAGCTTGCTCAGCTGGGATGGTGTGACATTGCCCTGGGGTCTAAAACATGACAAATACCCTTGGCGAGCCCCAGTTGGACCCCTCAGAGCAGGGGCACCTCTGTCTAAAGGGTTTTTTGTAGAAAACCCAAACAGTCAGCACGCTCTGCCAGGTGGGATACAGTCTGAGAGGTGCCTGACCCAACACTAGCTCAGCTGAGCTGCCTGTCCTTGTCCCCTCTCTGCCTTTGGGGGACAAGATCCATTTTCTGGCCAGGTCTGGTGATTACTAAATCAAGGATTTCTTCTCCCTTGGATACATGGCACTGATGTTGCTGTGTGGATAAAATGCAGCCCCACTCGCTGCAGCTGACTGGAGGAGATGACAGTAGAAGTCCTACAAAGGACCAGGATGGCAAAACCTGCCCAGGGAGGGACTTGTCCCCTTGGTTCACCTTGGCTGGCCATGGCATGCTATGGAGATGATGCTGTTTCCCAGCACAGGGCTTCCTGGGCGAGAGTCAGAGGAAAGCACCAGCTCTGTCCATTGCTTACATCTCCCATCACCGCCCCGTTGCAGTGGTGCCCTCAGCTCCCAACGCCGCGGTGCCAAGTTCCCTCACACTGTTGCAGCCGGCATCGCTTCTGCATCTTGGGGATGGGGTCTCCAGCTCTGGCAAAGCCCTGCACCCAGGGCTTGTAATGCTCCAGCCATAGAGGACACTGAGCTTCCAGTAAGTGCAGGTGCTGCAGTGAAATAAATACCTGATATGAACAGTGGTAGGTCTTCACCTTGTGAGCTTGGGCCAGAAAGTGTTTGACCTTCACAGGGAACTTTTGGCCAGCCTGCCCTGAACCAGGACTGGACTATGAGGAACCCAGACCTGCAACACGACACGTGGGCTTGGGAAAGTGTTTCCCTGAAGATCTGCCAACTGCAGGGCTTCAAAACTACCGTCCCAGGGCTTTGTACCACAGACCAAACGCAGCCACACAATGCAGGGGGCCTGCCACCGAGGACTCTCTGCAGTTCTCTGGTGCCAGACTCCCACTGAAGCGTGGTGAGGCGATGCAAGAAGAAAGACCTTGCCTTCTCCTCCATGATACCTCCAGTGTCCTCCCTTGGGCAGCTTGGCCTGCCTTCCAGAGCAATTTGGGGAGATCCAGCTCCCCACAGTGCCCCTATAAGACCCAGCCCTGTGGAGATCATTGAATCATAGACTCATTTATGTTGGGAAAGACCTTTAAGATCATCAAGTCCAACCATCAACCATGCCCACTAAACCATGTCCTGAATGTGAGGTCCCACCAGCAGCCCCCAAAGCCGGCAACATGTGCCCCTCGTCAGGTCCATCCGTCCCCCCCCGGGGTCCCCTGCTTCCCCCCAGCTCTCTGAAACAGCCACAGTCCCAAGCAGGAGGGGAGAGGAGGGATCTGGGAAGCCACAACCGCCGGTGTACGTGCCCTCTTTGTGTGTGAGCGGGTGGGTGGGAGGGAAACCGGCCGCATCCCGCTCCCCCAGCACGCAGCCTGGCGGGCACCGACATGTGCTGGGAGAGGCCGGAGGCGGCGAAGGTGGCGAAGGCACGGGGCAGCCTGCGCTCTCCGGCCGCGGCAGGGACACTGCCAGCCAGGGCTGGCACTGCTCCGCGTCCTGTCTCTGCCACCATGCCAGGGCCAGGGCCGTGCAGGGAGGCACAGGGGCAGCCCCGACCCTCGCTCGTCTTCCCTCCCCTCTGCAAAGCTGTCTGCCAATGCCAACTGCCTGTTTTCCAGTTCCTCCAGATTTACCCCCTCCTCTTTTATTTTTCTTTTTTTTCTTTTTTCTTTTTTTTTTTTTTTTTTTGCTCCCCCCTTCCTTCCTTTCTTCTTCCTGGGTTAAAAATAATCAAGTTTCTGGGAAGCAGCAACTCCTGCTGCGCCTGCCTCCCTGCACTCGCGCCCCGGAGAATAGCTCAGCTCTCGGCTCTCCGCTCCGGCCCCTCCTCGCTGCTCTCTCCTTCCTCCTCCCCACCCCCTACAGGGATCTGACTAATATGCTTGGGCTCTGCTTGCCAGCTCAGCTGGAAAGGAATTTAACTATTGCTTGGCCTGGAAGGAAGGAGCAGAGAGCCCGGACCTCCCCCCCCCTCCCCCCCCGCCAGCCCCGGGAGAGGAGCGACCCTTCCTCCATCACCCGGGAGCCCTGCGCTGGGTCCCTGCCCGGCCACGCTCCTTTGGGTGCTGGCCAGAGGGGGTGGAGGAGGAGGGATGCTTGGTGCCAGCACCCCATGGCGAGCGGTGGTCCCAGCCCCGAGCCCCACGTGGGTGCAATAACCCTCGTGTGGGTGCAGTAACCCTCGTGGGCTCCCTCGGAGGTGTCCTGCCTTCCCGTAGGCCAGGCAAGACGAACTGCAGCACCCCAGCCAGGTGCCATGGTCCCCATGGCTCGGCTCATGGGAGCCCCTCCATCCAGCCACGGGTGCTCCCTGGGCACCCACACCCCCAGCTTGCAACTCTCCACAGGCTTCAGCGCTGGGCGAGGGTCCCGCACGATGCTGCTTAGGGGGTCGCAGTGGGACTGGCAGCTCCAGCCCCACAGCCCCGAGGTCTGCGCAGGGAGAGCCCTGGACGCGGGGAGCCGTCGCTCAGCCCTGCTGCACTGCAGCTCTGGCAGGAGCCGGCAGCCTTCCACAGAGCGCTGGGACTCAGCCTCTCCTTCAGCACAGTGGGTAGGAAGCGAGGAGCGAAGGCAATGTCACGCCTGGGTAAAAATCACGAGGGGAGAAAGCTCCCCCATCCCCTGAGGCTAAACCCCGGTGCTAAAAAAGCTGATGCTTGTGCAGACCCCCTCCGCTCTCCCTCCCTTGCCAGCCAGGCTCTGAGCACAAGCAGATTTAGCAGCACAGGGGGAGCAGGAGCCGTGGCTCTGCTTTGTAGCAGGACAAGCAAAGCACAAAGCCTTGACCAAGGTTATCCCAGAAAGTCTGTGGCAGAGGTAAGAGCTGACTCCCCCCACCAAGGCTCCAGCTTGCTGGTGTATTGCAGCATCTCCCAGCTGTGCCAAAAATTCCCCTTGAAATCTCCTGGCCACTGCAGAAGGACTTCAAGGCCAGAAATCCTAAGCCCAGCACCCCAGCACTGAGCTGAGCCAAGAGGCAGCGGCTCGGCCGCTGCTAACCCCCCGCGCTGGCTGGCTCAGCCTGGCTGCTCCAGTGCCAGGGCACAAACCGTCCTGGAGGAGGACGCTACCTTTCCTGGAGCCCGCTGCCGGGCGAGCTGTAAGCACAGCCCCTCCGAAGATGGGGCTGGGGAGGAGGAAAGGGCACTGGGCACAAAGCAGGCACCCAGCGGGTGCAGGAAAGCTGCCGCCAGAGGATGATCCTTTAGCGGCTGGGATGCTCCATAGAGCAGGGTCAGCATACACCAGGGAAAGGGGGGGTTGTGCTGGCAAGAAGGAATCTGAAAGAGGAAGATGTCTCCTCTCCAAATCCTCCCTTAAATGGCAGTTCTGCTGTAAAATAGGGTAGGATGGAGCTCAGTGTTTGTTTTCTCTGCAGGACCTAAGCGTGGCTCAGCCTGGGACTGCAGCATCAGGCTGGGCTCCTTACTGACACAGCCCCGCAGCGCTTTCTGCAGACCCAGCTCGGCTCTCAAGCATCCCTGTGGAGCCATTGCCCGGTGCAGGGACCCAGGGCACAAGAGAGGAGGGGAATAAGCATTCAGCTCACTCCCACCTTGGCTTTCTTGCCCTGGCTGCTGGGGCTTGAGGCAGCAGGATGGATGTGGGGGGGACCTGCGAGCCCTCGCTGCGCACCAGGAGATGCACAGTCAGAGCCCCTGTGGCCTCACACAGCCGATGATCAGGGGATGAAGCAAGTGATGGCAGGACACGGGCAGGAGGTGGAGCAGGGCCAGGCTCTGACCATCCCTGGGCGAGCAAGGTTACTCCCATCTGCTCCCCCATCCTAAATTCCCCGGTGCCTTGGGAGCTCCCCCCAGCCCTGCCTGCCCACAGGGCCCGCAGCAACCTCAGCAGCCAGGAAATGCTGGCGGGAGCGAAAGGGATTGAGAAACTGCAGGCAGCAGGATGAGACACGAGCCAGCACAAGCAGGATGTGACTCGGGGGTGACGGGGACCGCTGGAGGGGTGTCATCAGGAAGTGGTACCTGGGGCCCATCCTGTACCCCCCCTCTCATGCTCCTCACAGCCAAGCCCCATCCCAGCCTCTGCTCCCCACACGTCACCAGGTCCTGTTTGTGCTTCACCACCTCAATTCTGTTAAAAGCACAGCGATGTCTTCTCCCTCCACCATAGGGTTTTGCACTCCCATCGTTTCCAGGGCTGTCACCCGGGGCTGGCCCTGCCATGACAGGACCCCAGCCCCGTCACCGCTAGACCTTCCTCTTGTCCTGCCTCCAATGAGCTGTTGTAGCACTGCAGGAAAGGAGAAAGGAGAGGATGAAGAAGAAGCTGAGAAAAAAAAACCAACAGGAGAAGAAATAATTTTTTCCCCCACTAAACACCCAAACCAGCTTTGCTTTGTTTTTCCACCAGCTCCCCTGGCTGAGGCTGGCTGATCCCAACGTGGCCCCTTCCATGGGTGCTGTCTTCCCTGCAGCCCCCATCTCTCTCCTTGTCCCTCACCCACCTGTCCCCTCTGTGTGTCATGGTCCCCAATGCGGACTCCAGCACACCCTCACATTTCATAGCTCTAGTATGGCCAAGGAAAGCCAACTCAACAGCCACTCCTGCAAAATTACCTGCTTGAGAAGAGAGATCTAACCCCAGGTACAAGCCATAGTACTCAATCTATTAAAAGGCAAGAAGGGACAAGCAAAGAATCCCCCTGCCATCCCAAAATACATTAACACCATTAAAACCCAAAGACCCTGATAGGCAAGACTGGACATAGATGGCTTTGTGGCAGTTCACTCCAAATCAACCCCAGCTTTGGCTCCCCCTGGTATGAACGTGAAGGAGTCGGCATTGTGCTGATCCCTTGAGCAAGGGGACCCATTTTACACCCTCCAGCCAACCCCCTGGGTTCCAGGGGTTCCCAGGGCCACCCTGTGCTGCTGCAGGACATGGGACAGCTTTGCAGAAGGGCTGTGTCCCCGGGGAGAGGGTGGGAGGTGTCACCCCCCCCCTCCTTTGCAGGGGAATGGCTCACACAGGTGTCACAAAAAGCCAGTGCTCAGCAAAGGGCTTTAGCTGGGTTGGTGCCCTTCCAGCCAAGGAGATCAGCTCAGTTCCCAACCCCTACCTGCACCTGGGCTCACCAGCCATCCCTCCACACAGGGAATTGTTTGCCCCAGATGAGAAAAAACAGAGCAACAAGGAGATGGATCCACCAGCTGAATTCAGTAAAGCCCAAAGCTGGATCAGCTGCTTCCTTGCTGTGGAGCAGCACAACAGGGAGATGTCAGACTCCCAGGGGGCAGGGCACACGACACCCAGCCCGCTGCACCCCTTGGTAGATTAGGGTATCCCACATCCCTGCAGAAAGACACAGGATGGAAAAGACCCTGTTACACAAACAGCTCCAACCCTGGCCCACTGGACAATAAAATCTCCAAGATGCTGCAGCTCTCCTTTTCCATCTTTCTGTGCAGGCAGGTCAGCAAAGCACAAGGACACACTACCAGGGGAGAGAAAGGTCCAAAGCTTGGGAGGGAGAAATGGGAGTGCAGGAGTGCAGTTTAGCCTGAAGACCAGGAGATCCTCTTGGGACATATCTCTGGACCCAGAAGGATGCAGGAGCAAAGAACCACATCACAACAACTCCCTGAAACATCAGGGTTGCTCTCTGCGCAGTGCAATATCTCCAAGGTGGGGCAAAACCCTTATCCTCCATCCATGATCCAGGAGTGCCTCCATTGCCCAGAAAACATGGGGTGTCCTTCCATGGCCAGCTCCAACCCTGGCATGGACGCACCAGCTATGGGGCTGTAAGGGGACTTGTGCTGTGCCCTACTCACTTGGTCACTCTCATCTTTCTAAGAGCTGAGGGGAATTTTTCTTGGTTTTGGAGGAATAATAAATTTACCAAAAATTTGAAGATTCAAAAAGGCTGAATCATTCTAAAACTCAGGGTGAGGTTGAAAAATTGTTTGGAATGAAAAAAAGAAGCACTTGTGCTGGTCAGGGGAGAAGGCTTTGAAGATGTCAAATCATCTTCTTCCATCACTCGCATGATGAATTGTTGTATTTGGGCATTTTCTAAAAGAATTTTTTTTACTTTTTCATTCCAACAAATCTATTTTTTTTTAGTTCAAAAAATGATTTCAATGTAAGAGAAGAGATCTAATTAAAATTAGGCAACCCCCAAACATAACAAAACAAAAACCTTCCAGGCTAAACCAAACATTCTGGCTTTACCTAAAACAACTATTTGCACTGGTATGGAGTATTTTGTAGGTTCTTTTTTTCCTTTTACATTTTGACAGAAATTGCCTCCTAAGCCCCTGTTCTGGGTTGACATGGTCCAATTCCCACACCCAACACATTCCCTCTGGGCACCAACCAACACTCTTCATTCATTTTCCCAGCAACATGGTACTCCCTCAGTGGACCAGACCCACTGGAGTAACTATCTTCTCCAAGAAGGATGAACACTTCTGTTCACCTTGCTCACAGACCTCTAAGCCTGCCCTGTGCATCCTTCACAGGACCCTCACACAACCTTGAAACCCTGGTTATTGAAGGAGACTTAAGCCTCATTAATGATAACTCAACAACCCAACAGCCACCTCTACTTTTACACTGGAGGAACCTCCTCTGGGGAGGGGAAACAGAGCTCTTCTCAAGACACTTGCTTTCCAACCCAACCCAACCCAACCCAACCCAACTAAACCCAACCCAACCCAACCCAACCCAACCCAATCCAACCCAATCGAACCCAACCCAACCCAACCAGCCCTACTGGAATGTGTCTGTCACCAGACGGACGTGGGGAGGAGAGTCAGCTGAATGCCGGAGACGGGACTGCCAGTCCAGCCCCAGCCCCACATCCCCTCAAGCCCAGGCGCCGTCGCTCTGACCCGCACGCAGACCCCAGGGATGCGGTTTGGGGCTGAAAACACTCATGGCCAGCCTGGGCTTTCTGAGCCCCCTGTGCTCTGCCATGCACCGGTCTCTCCGGCTGGGGCAGAGATGTGCCGACAGAGCAGGGCACGTGTATGGCCCCCGCCAAGCTCGGTGTGTGCCCCCCTAAGTGTGCACAGCCTCCGAGTGGCAGATACCGTAGTGGGAATCATTTTTACACAACTTATGCATCTGATAGACCAGCGGCATTGAAATGTGGATTAACAGCCTGGCAGCTTGAACAGCTTATTTGGAGTCAGTAGGCACTGTGGTGTAAATATGTATTTAGGGCATTTCTAAGATGCATGTTGAAGATGCAGCGGATTATACCCGTGCCTCCCTGCGCACCTGGATTTATGCTGTGTTTATTAGAAGGCCTATAGATACCGTAGGCTTGGTAAATATTGTTATGGAAGCAGTTACTGCTTGCAATGATCTAGTCTGATCTTTTGTGTTTGCCTACACATCCCCTCGCGCTTCTGGCTTAATCTCCTACCCTCAGGAGGCATGTCCAAAGCCAGGACAAAAATGCGTTTGCCGTGTAGGACGAGGGACGCGTCTTGTGTCCTACCCCGCCACAGAGGTTACCTTCCTGCGCGCGGCCCCCGGCTCCTGGGGAGCAGGGACTGTCCTTCACATCCTTCCCCTCTATTTTTAACTGCTGATAAATTGGAGAGACTCCTGTTAAACCATGTTGGTTTCAAGGACGCAGAGGACAGTGACGGTAGCAGTTGACACTTCATTACATCAGAGACGTGAGTGGGAGGGAACCCCCCCCCCGTCCACCCGGGGTGGCCGGGGAGGGGAAGCTGGGGGCTGCTCTCATCCTGCCTGTGCCCCTCGGGGTGCCCAGCCCCGCGGCACTGCGGCACACAACCCCCAGAGCTGGAGACCCCCCCATCTCCACGGGTCCCCTGAATCCCCCTGGCTGTGAGCCCCCCCCGGGGCGGGGGCTGCGGCACTGCCAGCATCATGCCCGTCCGTACTGTGGGAAAAGGCCTGATGAGAAATGAATTTGAAAAACCAATTGTAAAAAATAGTTTTTAAGTCTCTCAGCCTTGCCCCTGGGGAAGTAGGACATGGTGTGTTTAAAATACTGTGCTTAAAATAAAAAATATTCTCCATGCTGGCAACCTATTTTACTGGGTTCCTGATATTGCTGTTCCTAAGACCACGCGCACACCAGACCCCCTCCTCCCCTGGGATGCCGCAGGACAGCTAGAGCCAAGGTTAAAAATAAGGCTTTCAGGATGGTTTCCCAGCCTGGTGTCCTTCAAATGTGGACTATGCCCAAACCAGTCCTCTGCTAAACCTCAGCTGATGGGAGGATGGATGGGATGGGATGAGGTGGATGGGATGGGATGGGATGGGATGGGAT
>JANZLQ010000055.1:14198988-14214585 GCA_026212715.1 Elanus axillaris | reverse complement strand
GGAAGCGGGGGGCGGGAGGGGGAGAGGAAAGCGGGTGTTGAAGGGGTCCCTGCTCCTGGCTCTGTGCTCGAGAAAGGATGGATGGGGGCAAAGCCGGCTGCCAGCGGGCAAAGCGCCTCGCTGGGACTGTTTCCATGGGTGAGGGGGTGGGGGGACTCCAAATGGGACTGACACTGCAGCCTTCCTCCTCCTCCTCCTCCTCCTCCTCCTCCCCCCCACCCCACGCTGACCCAGGCCACTGCCGAAGGGCCAGAAGTCAAGAATTTGGCTCTGCCTCACCACCAAGCGCCTGTAAAGGGCTGGCCAGCCTTGGCTCGAGTGCCCTGAGCGCAAAACCTCACGGGTGGGTGGTGTTTGGGGAAGCTACACCAGGGCTGAGCTGAGCTAAAAAGTCCCGTGTCAGCGTTACACCAAGGAGGAGCACAGCCGGACTCTGCTGAGCCATGAGAACCAGCCTGGGAAGAAACCTGAGCCCAGCTCCAGTGGCTCCGATGGTGTTACAGGGAGGACTTTGCTCCCATCTCTGCTGCCTTCAGCTGAGCAAAGACCAGGTTCAGGTCTGGCTCCAGCTCCAAAACAGAGTAAATAATGCAAAAGCCTCCTGCACAGCCCTGAGGAGCACACGTGAGATCACGTCTTATTGGCTTGGTAGGAGAAAACAGTTTAGAGGTTGCTCATTGCTCCTCACTGCAGTTGGCACTTAGGAAACAGAAGCTGGTGAAACCAAAGAAAGCAGTGGCAAGGAGATCCTCTTCACCCAGGGGTGGATGGTTGTGCCACCAGTCCCAAGTTTTCATGGCAAAAGGATTTGGGCTTTTCTCTAGTTGGATCAGAAAAGTCACATCTGACCTTGACCAGTCGCAAAGTACTAAGCCAGCTGAGATGGACAATAACGGAGAACCCTGGTGACCAAGAGCAGAAATCTATGGAGAGTCACAGAAGAATGGGTTGGCCATTTGGAAAGAAAAGGAAGTTTGAAGATAACAAAATGGTTTTGTGGACAGATATTCCACAACAGACCCTGACAAATTGCAGTACTGTTGTGTGAATTGGAGGAGAAGGACAAGGAGAACTTGGTATGACTAACAAGCAAGCCAAAGAAGAATGGGCTATATCCTGAATGGTGCTGAGCACACACTCCCCACATGCAACTCCTGCTGACACATGCTGGAGCTCTTGTTGGGTAAGATAAAATCTCATTCAAAGAGGTATTATGGTGGCCTTGGCTGCTCTGTCCTTGCCCTGTCTTTCTGCACCAAATACAGGCCCTTTCCTTAACACAGGTCAGACAAAATCCTTGCTCCAAACACCTCCAAAAGGTCCTGGAGCCAACCCTCCTCTTTCAGCTTACCACGCTTCCCTCTGCCCATCAAAATAATGCAAAGGACAGAACATTCCTAGCAGGCATTCCCCAGCTAGTTTGTACAGCTAGAAAATGTAAAGCAAGACTCACAAAATCATCTACGATTTATTTAAGGCACATAAAGGAGAGGCCAGGTTGCGAGGAATACTCTACACGCAGTGTGCATCCAACATATTTCCCTTATCAGCACAACTTGGCACCTACAAAAATTCCCACTGCAGCACCTGATCCCAAACTTGGAGAAACTAACAGGAGGGTTTGCATCGAGCCTGTACTGGTGCCTGTGCTACGTGGGGCATTGCAGGCAGCCATGGCTTGCTCTGCTTGAGCTTGAGCAGATCAAAGCCATGTCAAGCCCAATGTAATAAGTGCAGCTGAATGGCACATGATGTGTTAACTCTGGCTTGGAACTACATGGCCAGGGTCGCAGGGCTTGCAGATCCAGCCCGAGCTCAGGCCTGCCTCCGATCCAGCTTGTAGATGAACCTGGGACTGCAGTGAGTCTGAAACACAGCATGTAGAAATAAAACTCCTTTCCACCTCTTTTCGGTTAAATCGCTCTGAAGCTTGTAGAGCTCCACCAAGGACAATTATTTCCAGCATGTACCGTGCATGAATGCTGCAAGCAAGACAGAGCTGGAGTTTCATCATAGCCCAGCTTTGTGTGCAGAGTGAAGAAGGAGAAAAAAAAATATAGAGAAAAAAAAAAGGAACTTGGAACTGGAGGCCCCCCCGGCCTCACCCTGATCCTGAGGAGGCTCTGCTCTGCTCTTGCTCAACCCGACACCGAGAATGAGGAAGCAGAGGAGACAGGCGGGGGAGGCGGAGGAACGGTCAAGCTGAAGACAAACAGCCTCTGAGCTGGGCAGCTTGGAAGGCTTCACAAGTGAGAGGGCAAGGATGGGAGCAAAAACTGACTGTGTCCTGCACTGGAGACGCCTCCCCATCTCCATCCTGACTGGGGGGCTCTGTGGTCCTCACCCTGGAGGATGATCAGGGTTTTGATAACGTGAGTCCAGGTCTTCAAGGAGATGGTCTCCAGCATGGAGCTCTGCCAAGCCCTGCTGCGTTGGCAGCCCAGATCTTGTGTTCCCAGGCTGCGGCTGGCAACGACCAAACACCCACGCACCACGCTGCCCTGCCCAGGTGCCTCCGCACCGCACAGGGACAGCAGAGCCCTCGGTGGGCAGAGCCATGCCATACCGTGCCAGCTGCAGCCAGCCAGCTCTCCCCCTTGCTTGGTTAGAACCAGCTTTCAGCACGGTCGGCAGCTCAGCAGCTCGCCTCCGCACTCTGCAAACAGGAGTTCGCATAAAAAATTAAACTCCAGCCAGGTGCAAGATATTCCAGGAGGCTCCACGTACTCAGGGCTGGTCTGGTCTCATCCCAACACCCTGCACCTTGCCACTCCAGGAACCATGCACCTTACCTCCCCTTGCCCCCCGTGCCAATGGCCGCTGTCACCTTCCCTGTCCTGCTGTCCCCATCCATGCACATGGGCTGATCTCTCCTCATCTTGCCCTGGGGGAGGAAGAAATCCAGCCGAAGGGAGCCCAGTGTCTGCACAGCCCCATTGGTGACAGACCAAGACCCCAGTGTGATATTCTCATGCTGATTTGCCCTTCTGCCTTGGTATGCCAGTAAGAAGGTATCTTGACCCCATCTCTCTTACAGCAAAGGACATCGTAGCAGAGACATGAAGACACATGCCCGAGGCCAAGGAGGACAGAGAACCAGGAAGTGGAGTTGGCTGGACCCACTTGTTTAAAGTTCTTTAAGACAAGCAATATTAACAGTACCCCAGCAGTGTTACTGCCCGTGAGGGATGGTCAGATGACTGCGACCGATCAGTTCAGGACAACCCCACAGTGGAAAGAGGCTGCCCAGCCCTCAGGCAGGGCTGTCCCCAAGCATCACCAGAGATGCAGACACCGTGCATCTTCCTGGCCAGCCAGCCCAGGATCCCACCCAGCTTGTAACCCTCCCACCATACAACACAGTCAGCCCATGCGGCACAAGGATCTGGGAAGAAACACGGCTTATGTGGAAAGGAGTGAACACATAAGGTTGGGGCAGGGGGATGCATCAGTTTAATTTCTTTTAAAACCACACCTTGAATCACCCAGCACAGGGCACGTGTGGAATATCCCTAGAGAGGCTCACATTACTGTAACTCAGCAGAAGATCAGAAATGATGGCCTGTAAGGTAAACCCCACACCCAGACTCAAATCTCTCCGGGTACACCAGCAAATGAGAACCAAGACACCAAGATGCATCAGCTCAATTGCCCAGTCCCTGGAGGTTCACACCAGTGGTTGCCTGCAGGGATGGACCAGTTAGTTTAGGAGTCATCAGATTCCCCTGAACACATGCTACCCCAGCTGCCCGCCTCCCCGGCACCCTGAGGTGAGGGGGTTTATGGCAGGAGGGAAATGAGAAGTTCTCTTCTCAGGATGGGAAGAGCCATTACTGGGGTTGATGAAACCCATCCCAAAGGAAAGGGTTTGCTGTTTCCCAAGAGAAGTGGCAAATCCCAAGGGAGGGAGAGCTGGACCAGCCCTTCAGGAAAACTGAGTTTTATTTTGCTTCCACAAGGCCATCACAAGACAGGAGCTGGGGTGAGGAAGACTTTACCCACCCCTGCCCGGGCCAGGCAGCAGCAGAGCCCGCCAAGACAAGATGCCATGGGAAGACAGGCAAGTGCCAGGCCCAGTGCACTTGCCTATAGTGAGTGGCAATTCCAGTAAGTTTACACCCGGCTTGCATTCGGTCCCAGAGGCGTTTCACACTGAGAGCATCCCTGGAAGGGAAGATTCACTGCCAAAAAACAAGAGCTCCGCCTGCCTCGATTTTGGAGGGGAAGACAGGTTTGTTTGCATTTCCAATTTGGCTGGAAAACTGGAAAAATACAGACCTGAGAAGCCAATTCTCTGCAGCCCATCATCTTCCCCCAAAATCCACTGGTCTCTAACCCAGAAAGATGCTGGACCAGCAGTGGTGGGGATCAGTGCAACATGGCGGGAGGCTGGGGACCTGTGGACACATGACCCTGGCTCTGTGGTGGGCAGGGACCAGGAGCAGCTTTTGGAAATGGGACTGAGGGAAGAGCAAAGGTGCCAGGATGGGGCCTGGGGGCACCAGCCTGACACCTCTGTCCACCATTGAGTCACCCACAGGACCCAGTGAAGAGCGAGCCCCTCAGAGCAATAGCGCTGGGTTTAAATAAATAAATACAAATCTGCCGAAAGGGGAAAAGAAAAAAAAACAACAGAATAAAGGATGTGCCTCTCCAGTGCCTCCTCCCCTCCCAGAAACCTGTGTGCGATGCAAATATATGCAAATCAGATATGGAAGGGGGGATGAAACTGGCTCTCTAAACCAGCGTGGTTTTAGACTGGGAAGCGTTGGAGGCAGCTTGCTGGAAAGTTGAGGCAGAAATAGGTGCACCATGAGAGGGACGAGCCATGACAACTGGAGGGTACGTGTCCCAAAATGCCTTTGGTGGCAGGATCAGCTCCCACCAGCACCAGCAAAACACAGCGCCAAACCTCGTGTTTGACACCCCAGCTCAGCAGCCGGTCTTAAAGCTCTCCTCAAACCCCTTCCCTCTAGCCCAGGGCTGGGGGAGGAAAAAAAAAAAAAAAAAAGGAGAAAACTTGCTTTGCTGCTGTTTCCAATTCCCCCCCGTGATTCCTGGGAAGGCATGGCAAAAAGCAGTGCAGTGCATGGAAACCCAGGCAGCTCGGTCCAAAGCAGGAGACGGCCAACACAGGGAGCCTGGTGTGATGCTCCCTAGGGTGGGCACTTTCCCCAGGGACTGCTTAAGGAGTGACATCTTTCTTACATGAAGAATGGGATCATACGAATTCCAGCTCGTTTGTTCCAGGCAATTTATCCACCCAAGTATTGCCTTGTTCGGTAACATTTTCTCAAGGGGTTTCTGCAGAGAAGCAGGTGAAATCTAGGAAGTCTGAAGGCTTCAGGGTGTAAACGCCATTTGCCTGAGCAATGCTGCTCACGTTGATAGTCAACGCCTGAGCATTTTTTGCTCAGAAACAGGAGGGGGTTTTGTGTTACACAGTCGCTGCTCAAGAACAGACCTGGCTGGAGCAAAAGCCCCTTTCCTGCCTCCTGACCCAGCGCAGGATTTTTACAGAAATAGCTCAGATGCTCTGAGTTCAATGGAAAGTTTGGGATGGACTGCCAATGTCCTGAGCAGCCCTGGACCACAGCAGCCCTGCTTCAGGCAGCTGGCGATTTCCATCACCGTCATAGGGATGCAGTTGGAAAGTTGCCTCCTGTGACTGCAGGGCTTTCAAAACCCACCTCAGGCACTGGAGAAGGGGGGAGAGAGGAGCAGGGGGGGGGATTATGCTGACAGCGTTCTTCATGCACCTTCACACCAAAGGTGTGGCATGGGGGGTCTGCTTTGTATCCCATAGTGCGATGTGGAGGAGTAGGATATCTGCAGAAGGCACTGGAAAGGACTCGAGTGCTCTCTGGTTTGAGCCCACGCAAGGTGACCATCTCCTGCGACGGCCTCTCCCGTGCCTCTGCCACCATTTGCAGCCTCAGCTTCCCTCCAAGAAAGTCACGGCGCTGCATTCAAGACAGCTCCCACAGCCCTGCATCTTAATTTGCTTTTTGTTTTGCTTTTTCTGTCTCATTAAAGGCAATCTTCAGCGACTTTGACACCAGTCTGTAGCATGGCGGGCATTTGTGTTTCCACTGTTGGGTTGAGCAGACTGTCAGCAGTGACAGCCCATGTGCATGGGTGCCACGCTGTCATTTAGTGGTACTGAGCACAGAGCAGAGGCACCTTCCATCCATGCTGCTTTGCAGTCACTGTGGGGTTATTGGGGTATGTCCAGCCCTGTCCTGCACCCCAGAACTACCCCCTAACAGATATTATGGCTTCAGCATCACATGTCCTCTAGACAGAGATTCATTACCTGTGAGGCTGCACTATCTTGCAGTCCAACAGCAGCATATTGGCTTCTCTGGACAATGTACATAAATCTGGGCCATTCCTATGCCACAAACCCAGTTCCTTGACTTGACCTAGTCTATAACATGGACAAGGCTGAGTATCTCTCTCATTGGTGCTTATCTGAGGCAAGAACAAAGCATCTCTGGTTCTTCCCTGTGTTTTTCCATCCTTTCATCCACCCTTTTTTACTGTATTTCCCTGGTACTTCTCAGGGCGCTGCTCCAGCACCAAGGCTCCAGAAAGCATGTCTGTCAGTGCACCTACTTTCTCCAACCACAGCAGTGTTACACAAACCTTCAGAGCACACAATAGCCTGTGATGACAGCATTTTGTGAGACTCTATATTAAAAATACAGCTTTAACCCACCTCCCTGAAAAGAGACATGCCATGAAAGTGTCATGGGGTGGTGAGGCCAACAGATACCTGGCAAAGGGAGAGGAGCTGCTCCTCGCCTGACCTCTTCCCAGTTCCTTCTCCAACTCCTGCTCCCATCTGAGAGCTGCTTATTTCTCCCCCTGCCCACTCGGCAAAACCCTGTGAACCTGAAGAATAAAAGGTACAGAATAGCTGGGATTTC
The DNA here is from genome assembly GCA_026212715.1 of Elanus axillaris. Lineage (NCBI taxonomy): Eukaryota > Metazoa > Chordata > Aves > Accipitriformes > Accipitridae > Elanus > Elanus axillaris. Next base: position 14,207,653 of record JANZLQ010000055.1, on the reverse strand, counting down.
AAATTCTGTGATTAAGGATGGAGGCAATTTCTCCCCTCCCTGGGCTGATAGAGCAGGCAGTGGATGAGGACGGCTTTTTTGCGTGCTGCCAGCAGCTGCGATAGGCGCCTCTGCCGTCACCAAGCAGAGATTATTCTCTGGATCTCCCGGGCTGTTTATCAGGAACACTCACTGCTGCAGCCGCTAAACCAGCTTAAATACCAAAATTAAAAAATAATTAAAAAAAAAAAAATCTTTTCTGTAACCTCGGAAGGAGAGGGATTGGGGAAGGGGAGGTAAAAACACCCAGGAGGCAAGTCGGGGTCTTAATAAAACAGCCACGGGCACAGGCAAAACAGGCTCTGCAGCCACCAACGCAGGTCCAGCATCCCCGGCTGGAGGGATGGAGCAGCAAAACCCGCTGGCAGGGGACCAAGGGACCCGCCTGGAGCAGGCAGCTGCCAGCCTCAGCCAGCAGGCGCATTGCTGGGAAGCCAGGACAAAGTCGGCAGTGCCTACGCTGGCGCATCTCCCTGGCCCTGCCTTCAGCATCAAGGGTTGGGAAGCCATTGGGAGCATGCAAGGAGCAGCAGCTTCACACCATGGCTGGGGTGGCCCGGCTCCGGTACCCAAAGAGCGGCAGAGTAATGCTCCCTCCCCCATGCACAGCCAGGGAGGGAGCAGCACGTGTCGGGGATAATAAATTGCATGAGAGTCCAGATCTGGGGACTGCAGGGGAAGAAAAGGCATGAGGTCTGATTTCCTTGGGCATTCAGAGCCTTTGAAGATCATAAAGCAGCTAAGTGCAAGGCAGGCTTTCAAGCTGCCAGTGCGGGTTAGTGGTGGGCCTGGGACTCCCTGGGGAGCAAGAGCTGTAGGATCCTGGTTGCCGGGTCGGATCCTGCCTCCCGGCCTCAGGAAGGTAAACAGGAACAGCTCTATCAACACCACATGGATGCACTCCTTGATGGGCCCTTATTTAGCATGTGGGTGTGAGCTGGGGAGCACCAGGCTGCTTGCTTGGGGCTGACTGGGTGCTCACTGGTTTTGGATCATCCCAGCATGTTCCCCTGCTGCGATCCCCCCTCAGCTAGCTGTGCTGAGGATGGTCCCATCCCCTAGTATCAGGGGTATGATGCTCAGGAGTGCCCTCTTGGGCAGAGGGGTTCCTGCCCCACTTCAGAGGCAGAGGCAGATTCTCCAAACCTCCCACTCCCCTCAAATTCAGGATGATTGAGACCCTTCCCAGGGTTTCTGGCAGGTATGGAACATCCCAGCCACTTGCATGAAAGGTTAAGACCACTTTCCAATTAGAGAGGCAGGAGCCATCGCAATAAAGCTCTTCTGAGGGGATATTAATCAGGGCATCTTCCTCCTGCGGAAATGCAAATCAGCAGAATGGAAACAGGAGTGATTAAAGCCAGGGAATAATGTGGGTACTTCGATCCTGGCTCTGCGAGCAGCAAGGGCCATGAGAGTGTGGGAGAGATGCCCTGGGCTCCCACACTGGCCCCAGGATCCAGGCAGAGGCATAGGGGACCCATGGGCTCCACTTGGGAATATTCAGCATTGGGTTTTCAGGTCAATACTAGCGCCAAGGCCACAGGAATGGCACCACTTACAGCCAACCAGCCCCCAGCTCTCAGGCTGGCAGCAGGGTTTTGGTCCATCCTCTCGCACCCGCTCTGGAAGCAGGCTGGAGGAGACCTGGGCAATGCAGGCACACAGGTCAGGGACCTGGCAGGAGAGATGGAGAAGATAGCAGCAAGGGCAGCAGCATCAGATAAAGGATGTAGAAGGGAAGGAGAGGGGAGGAAGAGCAAAAGGCAATGCAGAAAGGAGCCAGAGTGTGGGCCAAGGTGGTGGGGTGCACAGAGCACCTTCCTGCCCCTGCCCGGGGAAGTGCTGCACTGAGTCCAGAGATGGCTTTGCTCCTCGCAGCAGGAGGCATTAGATCCAGCTGAGCTGCTTCAACGCAGTGTGCATGTAAATCAGCTGGACAGGCAGAGAGGAGAAAAACAAGGGGGATGAGATAAGAGGATAGAGAGAGAGGCGAGGGGAGGAGGAAGGAGAAAAGGGGAGGGAAGGAGAGGAGCAGGTGTGGAGAGAGAAAGAGAAGCAAAGAGAGGGCAAAAGGAGAAAAGGAGAGGGAGGAGGGATGGGGAAGCAGAGAGCAGCAGGAGTGCAGGGCAATGGGCTGGCATTGGTCGGTGCACCAGAATCCTGCCCAAGTGCGTGCGAGACAGGGGCTCCCACCACGCCAGGCAAGGAGCATGGGGTGAATGGGCTGGAGGTGCCAGACCATGACCCAGCCCAGGCCGGGGCAGCCCTGGGCTCGGGGACCTGGCTCCTGCCCCTTGGCTTCCAAACCCTGCAGCACCACCAGGACCCCACTAGGGTCTGGGATAAAGCAGCACCACACAGTTCGTTTTCCAGCCATGAGGGAGATGTCTAATGGCCACACAAGTAGTCAGAGCCTGCCATCCTGTCATTTCTCACCTGCAAATGTGATTCCTTCAAATCACCTGTCCTGAAACCTGATGTGCATTTATGATGGAAAAGTTGGTGGGTACCATCCTGGAGGTGACTGCATCTGGGGCGTGAAACACCACAGAGATGTCACTGCTCTAAGTCATGAGTATCTTGCAAAGCACAGCGAGTGATTCCTGATAAATAATAACCGGGCCCTGCCTCTTTCAGCCATGGAACTCAAAGGCAAAATACTGTTATTAAACCCCTAGGTTGAGGATCAGCAGCTTCGTGAGAAGTTCTTGTGACTGGGCAGGACACAAGGATCTCCTGACTTCAACACACACTAAGCAACCAATGCTGATACAAATACCATCTGCTGTAATCATGACATCACCTTTAATTACATAATGAATGAGGATGTCACCACATGCAGAGTCCTGACGTCACCAGCAGAGCTGGAAAAAGGTCTGGAGTAGGATGATCAAAAAATGAGTCCAAAGGAGGAAGGTGTCAGCCTGGAAAAGAAGCTGCTAAAGAGACACATTTGTGGCCTCAAAAAGGTAACCCGAGATTGATTGCTCACTGCATCTCCCAATAAAAGAATTAGGAGATATCCAATAACATTAAGAGGCAGCAGGTTCAAGAGAAACAAGAGGAGATGGTTCCTCACGTGGTGCATGGTTAAGCAGTGGAAGTCCTTGCCACAGCTCTCCGGGGATGATTAAAGCTTACGTGATTACAAAAATCAACTAGACAAATTCATGGGAAATCCATTGAGGGGTATTAAAGACAAAATGCCACTCCAGCTTGGGGAGCCCCTGAGCTGCCACTCCAGCTTGGGGAGCCCCTGAGCTGCCACGTGTTCAGGGCTGGGAGATGCTCAAGAGATGCATCGGTGTCAGCCATTGGGGGGGGCCAGGGCAGAGGACAGCCAGGGCAGGGGACAGCCCTGCACAGCTCCTTATGCTGCACTGGGATGGCAGATGACATCTCTGAGCCAGCGCTCTGATATCAATACGTTCTGCATCACACCCCAGGTGATCCCAAAATCACAGCAGACAGGTATATTTACAGCCCAGTCATGGGTGATGCTGAAGACCCCCAAGATACAAAGTCCATAAAAGCAGGACCATGCAGCACAGCTATTAACATCACCAGTTTAACATGACACTGAGCCACCCTTAACCTCACCCAGGCCAGTACTGGGTTACCCTCATGTCACTTGGCCAGACGCTGTTTCCCAGGACCCTGGACCCCACCAGGAGCCCAGCTGGACACAGGGGCCCATCCCTTGGGAGCCTGGCCACACGCTTCCCCATGCGCAGCATCCCTTCCACACACGCAGAGTCCATACACGTAGCAATCCCAATTAAACCAAACTACCTCGCAGAGGGGCCTGGCAGCGCTGCATTTATCAGCCTGCCTGGAAGGGGCTTGTGCAAGCTGTCCCCCCGGCTGACGGATTAGACAGCAGACAATTAGGTTTCAGACACACACACATGCGCGCGCGCGCACAAGCACACGCAAGCACACGCAGGCACACAAATCCTTTTTCTCCATCCATCTGCAAGGCCGAGGTGGCTGAGCCCAGCTGCGCGGCTGTCCGGTGCTTCTGAAGCTGCGTGCAGCTGAATAAGAACGAGCCCCCACGCCTCGGCTTTCAGCGCCCGCTCGCAAAATGAGCGAGAGGTCCCCAAAGAGATGACACAATTGCAATGGAAATGATTAACCCTTGATGGGCTGGTTTCACCGCCTCCTCCCCTCTCCGTACCGCCACAGCCAGCCTGATGGCAAACTCCCACTCTTTGGGTTTCAAGGACAAAGCTGGAGCAAGTTAGTGCTCAGCCAATATCAGAGGGAATGAGCAACCTCCTGTGTTTGTGCTCCAAAGCGAGCCAGGCTTTTTTGGAGTGTAGATTATTTCAGATGCATCCCTTTACTGCTGGGAGATTCTCAGCTTCTAGAAGCAGGGACCGTGTCTCAAAATGAGCACCACTTCTGCAAACATCCCACCAAAAGCATCCCCTCTTCATGCCCAAGACCAGAAACTATGATTTCTACGTGAAGATCCTAGGTGCAATGCAAGCCAGTGTTGCTCCTCAGATTGTCCCTTCCAAAGGCTATTGAGAGCAATAATTAAATATTTCAAAATTAATTGAAACATGAAATGGCTAAGATAGAAATGGAACAAGCTGGGGTGGCTTCTCAAAGGCAAAGCCTGCATGTCTGCTCTGGGAGAGGATTTCTGATGGAATCAACAAAACAATGGATAAAGGGAAATCAGTAGATATAATTTATTGAGATTGTCCTAAAGCCTTTGATAAAATCCCACATGAGACACTATTAAGGAAACCAAGCATTACTGGGCAAGATGTAAAATATTGCTAGGGAGCAGGAAGCAGTAAAGTGGCACAAACCAGCATGGGAGGAGGTGGTTAACACCCTGCTGGGACAGAGGTCAGGGAAGCCGGAGCATGGCCCTGCTCTGAGCCCAGCTCCTGCTGGCATCGGGAGCGGGGAGACAGGAACCGAGAGCCCCAGGAAGGCAGCACTGCAGATGCTCAGAGCACACCCAAACCTTTACAAAAGAGCCCCCCAGAAGTCCCTTGCTCCTCCTTCCTTGCTTCCCACAGTCCATCTATGTGTCCCAGGCTGCTTGTCTTCCTATGCGGGCAGGCATACAGGAACGTGAGCAGCCCCCCCCTCCCCCCCCTTGAGGGAAGATAAGCTGAACATGACACCGAAAAGGACCACGTCAGCCCCTGGCCTCGCTCTTCACACTCGCAGCCCTTGATCTCCCCATGTCCTTTCAAGACATCTTTCAGCTGTCCATCTGGAGAAGAGAACGCCCAAGGAGAGCAATCTCACATCCCACGTTAGGAGTGGGACACACCGGGGGAGGGAGGATCCTCTGGAAACACCACTATCAGCTGTGCAAAGTGCTTTCTAAAAACAGCACCATGTTTAAATTTTTCTTGTAGTTAGCTTTTGAAGAAAGGGAGATCAGATGACAAGATTCTGTCTTGGTGCCTGGCACCCACCTCACCTGGGCAGAGGATGCAGCCAGCCCCCAGACAACTGATGCCCAGGTAGAAATGACCACAGAGAACTCAGCCAATCCCTCAAATCAATACCAGCAATTTTGGGGGGTATATTTTCACAAAATACAGAGATAAGCCCTAGAGTTACAAGATGCATCATCCACTAAAGTTAGAAGCAGCTCTCGAGATGAACTGGGGAACATCTAGATATTTGCCAAGGAAGATTGCTGCTCTCCCTGAGCTCTGATTGTTATTAGTAGCATAATAGCGAAGACATGAGGATGGACCTGGCCTCACAGAGCACATCTAAAGGAATTTAGTACTGCTTGGAGGCTGCTGCATTTGTCGCCTGTGAGCAGCTGGGTTGTGCAGCCGGCTCTGCCCCACGTGCGAGCTGCTCCATCTCCAGACCCACTGCCTTTTTTCCTTGCTCCAGTGGGGCTGGCCTGGAGCCTCATCCCTCCCTTCACCAGAAACCAGCTCCTCAGTTTTCAGCCTAAACTTATTTGTGGGCAGTTTCTAGTCGTTTGGTCATCAGCCAACAATATCTGTCAGTGAAACAGCTCCTCTCCCGCCCTGGTGTTCAGTGTCCCCTGGTCTACCAGATTTGCAAAGCTGAGCTTGCAGAGTCTCAGGAGATGGAGCATTCACTGCTTCTCCTTGGGGACTTCACCATCATTTCACGTATCAATCCATAAATCACCCCTCCAGGTTTATCAAGGACCTGTATGTTTCCCTCTGCAGCACTAAGCAGGGTACTGGGGAGAATTTTCTCATAACTATGCTGCATTTTCCTCTCCTCCTTTCATCCCATTACCCATAGTTATATCCCTTAGACCACTCTAAATAATTACTCAGCTGGGCGTTTATGACCTTCAGATATTTGTCCATCCCTGGTTTAAGTGAACTCAGTCAAGCTCTGCTTAATATTTAGACTGCACAGCGAAACACTCATGTTCAAAATACTTCCAGGTGGGGAAGTTGATAGAAAAGGCTGATCCTGCAGCATTTGCCACAGCTCCAAGGCCATTTTCCAATCCCAGGCAACTTTCTGCTTCCTCAGTGTGATGCTTTCCCATTAAAAACCCCAACACCTAGAAACCTCCCTGTGTGTGCTTCCCTCCACTGTCCTTAGCTTGGGGAGAAGGGAGTGAAGGGACAGTTTATATGGGGTGCTTCACATAGAGGTGTGAGATCACCAGATAGAACTATCCAGGCACCTCCTTTGGGAACAAGAGATGGGTTGTTTGAAAAAAGTCCTTGGGAATTACAGGGAAGGGAGGAACAGCCCTAGCCACTTGCAAGAGGAACAATCCTCCAAAACAACAGCTGACAAGGCCAGGAGGACCCAACGCTTTCCTTTGTGCCAGGAGCATCACTGCCGTCGGCAGGGATGCCTGTTCCCCTCTGGCCTCCCAGGGAGGAGTGCCTGGGTGAGGTGAGGGTCAGGGCCATGGTGAGGAACGGCAGGACTGGCCACAGTAATGCAGATTTACTGCTCCGAGCCCTATTAGCTGGGCCATCTGGATACCAAGCGTCAGCACAAGTTATTAGAGACCACAGCCTGATGTCATATGGGTACAAAGGCAAGGAGAATTAAGAGATGCTGCAATAGCTTCTTCCCATGCTGGAAGAAGGTGGGAAGCTCCATGAAGTTTTCTGCTGGAGCAAAACCCCAGTGAGGGGAAGGTGAAAGGGAAAAGCACACCTAGATGCTGTGCAGGCACTTGCAGATACCAACACAAACACGCTGGTGTGCATATGCACTTGCAGCTCCGTGTACAGGTGCTCATGTCCAGGTGCAGTGCTGGCATCTGCTGCAGAGGTGAGAAAGGGGAGAGGAGGCTGGAGGAGGAGGAGGAAGCAGGATGAGCTCCCCATCTGCAGCACCACTCACTTCTGGCACTCACCTGTCATTGCCAAGCCCTAAACAAAATTATGAGGAGTGTCTAAACGAGAGCACTTAGTTGGGGGTGGTTATGGCATCTCTTCTGCTTTTTGATGCTTTAGGAGGTCACGTTTTCCTTTATTGCTTTTTGGTGTGGCCCCAAGATTTGGAAAGACTATCTTTACTTTTTTACTGAAAGCCAAGATCTTCTCATGGCCAGCAGACTCTGTGACCTGGACCTTTAAAGTAAGTATTCATCATTGATAAAGCAAAGAGCATGGGTGGGTAGTACTGTTTCATAGGTCAGCCCCCCCAGGACCTGGCACAAGGACATACTCTCTCTTCTTGTAGCCAGCCTGGGTTTCTGTTCCTTTGCAGCGAGCTCAAGCTCAACGGTTAGTCCCAATATACACCCTGCAAGAGGCCCCAGCCTGACTCATGAAGGGGAAATGACTGGCTGTGGTTGCAAAGCATCACTTTCCCAAAGAGGAAAACAATCTGGCACATGAAACAAAACCTCTTTCCTTCCTTAAAAGTGGGCATCACCTTTCAGGAGACAACAGATAATCCAACCTGACCCATGCATGGTCTGGGAAACAAAACCTGGTTTGCATGGGTAGAACAGCATTTCCACCAAACCTGTGCCAGCCCCTGGGTTCTCCAGGTTCATTGCCAGGTCCTCCACCATCAACATGACCCTAACCCTGGACCCATTTCAGTTCTCTGTGAGTGATGTTGCTGCCTCCAAACCTTCAGCCCCCAAAGGAACAGACCTGGCCGCATCCAGCCCTACAGAGGAGCATCATTCATGTGTTCCCTTCAGCCCCCCCCTCCCCAATACCGCAGAGGAATAACCCCCTGGTTGCCCCTGCCTCCTTGATGGTTCCTTGGAGAGGGGTGATTCTGGCTCGAGAAAATCAAATAGTATGAGGGGAAGAAAGCAAAAGGAGAAAGAAAGGAGGACAGAAATAGGGCCAGGATGCAGGGGGCTGCCAGGCTGGGGCTCCCACAGGTCTCAGCCCGGCATCGGGCTATTTTCTGCCTTTTCCTCTTCCTCACTGCCGCGTCACCATGGCAACCCCATCAGCTGAGCAGCTTCATTCCTGACTCCGCTTCCCGCTCCATGGGGATTTTGGGGGTATTTTTTCCACCCCTTCTCACCCCGATTTCCCACTCGGGCCCCATCCCAGGGAGGCTCCCGGCCAGTGCCGACCAGAGACTTACAAGGAGTGCTCATAAGGTCCCCCTTGTGCAGCACAGCCCGGGGATCGCTGCCAGGGGGGGG
>JANZLQ010000055.1:14183456-14198888 GCA_026212715.1 Elanus axillaris | reverse complement strand
GCACCACAGCCAGGGGATCGCTGACAGCCCCCCCCCCCCCAAGGCAGCTCCCACCAGCACAGGAAGGGGTGATGGTACCCTGCCTAGTGGGGCACAGCCCCAGCTTTGGGAGCAGAGCCCTGTACCGAGGGGGTCCCCACATGCATCTCACTTTCCCTATCCTGCCCTAGAAAACAGTCTCCCCTTCAGCATCTTCAGCCCCGATGCCTCCAAACACCTCCCATTGCAAAGAGCAGGTATCAGGTTTTTTGGTAGCCGTGCCACAGGATTGGGGCTGCCCTGGGCTGCAGGCCTCACCCAGAGAAACCCAGGGAAAAGCCCTCTGCAGGGTGATGGACTTTCACTGCTGGGGAGAAGTTAAACACTGTCTGGGTGTAACTCCTCCTGCCAAGGGTATGTCAGGCTCCAGCAGACCATTCCAGCCCTGTTTTTCTAGGGCCTAAGATGGCTAAATGTCTCACCAAAAATCTAGCTGAGCCAGAACCATGGGTAAACTCAGTGGGTTTAGAATTAAACAGGGGGAGAGAAATGTAGCAAAGCCAAAATGGTGACAGAGGATGCAGAGGAGCTGGAATAGGAAGGAAAGAAAGGGGGAAGGGAAAAGGAAAAAAAAACAAAACCCAACACCTTTCCTGCCCTGAGTTCAGGCAGCGTGTCCAGGTGTGACAAAAGAGCCATCCACAAGGAAAAGGGGTTTTGAGAGCATCCCCTGGCATTAGATACCTTCTTCCACTCAACATCACTGCTCTCCTTTTGCCCTTTGAAAGCCCCAACCTTAAATACAAAGGAAAGCCTCTGGCCCCTTGAAAGCCCAACTATGAGGAAACCAGATTAATCTCCAAAGTATGATCTCCCCTCTCTTGCCTAGCATTTGGCCCTGCCAAGCACCAGGCTAGCACATCCGCAGAGCGCCATGAACTCATCCTGCCTGCCAGCAACTTGCCAGGACAAAGTTGTCCCTTTGGGGTGTTTTGCATTGGTTTTGGTGCCTTCAGAATAGCTGTGGTTGGAAGTCAGAGGCTGGGTTAATCTGACCCTGTCATACATATCAGATGTGCAGCAGAAACAGCCCTCCAGTAAGCATTACCACGACATTTGGGGAGGGTGGTTTTTTTTGTCCTTCTTTTTTATAGCAGACATCTGCAGCAGGAGAAGAGGGATGGAGGAGAGAGGAATGAGAAGTAACAGCAATTCTTCCAACAGCCAAATCCCACTGACTCAAAGCCCCTGCATCCCCCCCAAATCCCAACTTGCTCCCGGTCAGACCAAAACCCTGCCAGAGAGGAGCAGCCCAGTGGGGCTCTGGACAGCTCAGCACAACCCCCGGCACAGTTATCCCTGCACATGCCTGCGCCAGGCTCCAAGTTTCTTTATACGCAGAATCACGCTGACTTAACTGAAGGTGCAATTTTGCAGCCACTTGCTGAGGAAGCTGAGTTTCTTTCCATGTGGTTTAAGTCAATTAAGAGCAGGTTGAAGCTGAAGTGAATTAAGGCATTCGACCCCAAATAGGAGTGCCTGCCTGGAGGAAAGGAGAAGGGAAGGCAGCTCTGCATCACTTTTAGCTAACCCAGTGCAACTCAACCGGTACAAATACGAGAACAGACAAGGCAGCATCCTTCCTCCTCCCTGTTCTTCCTTTTTCCACCCCCCATCCTTGCTTCTCTCATCCTCCCTCCATCCCTGAAGACTTTCTCCTGCTGTGCATCTCTTCCTTGCTTTCTTGGCCCCCCTCCTGGTGCCCACATGCACGAGGGGGCCAGGAAGCAGTTGGAGATCAAACTCCTGGAAGTGCCAAAGCATCGGCTGTGCTGAGAGCCCAAGACAACTGCAGAGCAAGGAGGCAAAGGAGTGGGATGAGCAAAGAGTGGGTGTTTTTGGGTGCAAGCAGAGGAACCACTTGCAGCCTGGGAAGCTCAAGATTATAAGGCAGCAGGGGAGAGAGTCTGCTTTATAGGACCAAGTACACCCAGAGTCGCTGGGGTTTGTCCCCACACGGACTTGCCTATATCCAGCCCCCTGCCAGGACACAGGGCCAGGAGAGCCAGTGTGCCCAAGTGACTGGTCTGATGGCACAGGAGCAGCTTGGCTGGCTCGAGGAGGGAAGCACCATGTGACAGTGGGCATCCCTTGTGGCATCCCTTGCTTCACTGTTGTCTTCCATAGGGACATCAGACAGCATCTTAGAGCCCAATTTTTAGGGTGTTTGGAAGTCCATAAGGACTTCTATTAACCAGGGAGATGCATTAACATGGATGCCACAGGGTGTTTTTAAAGTTTAAAAGCCCCTAAAGTACCAACTTGCCCCTGTGCACACCAGGAACCAGCTCCAGCTGCCATTAGCAGCTTCCCTCTGCAAGGGGAAGAACACAGAGGATTAAGCAGCTCCAAGCCTGGGCTTTTTGACTCTACAGAGTTTCTTTGCTGATGCAGAGTATCTGCATCCATCCCCTGAAGCCATGAGTGGGGCTTCCCCAGGAGATTGGGAGAGAGGAGGAGGATGAGGATGGCAGCCTAACCCCATGATGTTGCTCAGAGGCTGTTTGGGGGAAGCCAAAGTGCTGTACAAAGGTACCTGCCACACTGTGGCTGCTACCAAGGACTCACACATCACACAAACAACCTGCATGAAGAAAATGCCACCAGAGTGAAGCCCCACAAGCTGAGCTGCAAAATCCTCATCCCTGGGTGCTCTCTGCAAAAGGGCAAAGACACCAGATATTTCCAGAGATCCCTGCTGCAGGTTGAGCCAGGAGCACTGTGCAGTTACTCTCTGTGGCTCACAGCATTGGCTGCTGCCAGTAAAGAAAAAGAAGAATTGGGGCAGGGAGAACAGAGCAAGCACAGTGAGGGGACAGTTAATTAGAAAAGCTGCCCAAGATGTGGGCTTGCCAGACAAACTTTGGGATATCCCTCCACACCTCATCAATGCAAATGAAGCAGGAGGACCCAGGGAGACATCCTGGGCTTCCCCCGATGGGTTTATACCCAGATAACTAGATGACAAGGCTGGCTCCTGGTAGCCCTGATGCCCACAGCATCCTCCGACCCATAGCTGCAGCCTTTTAGTCTCCACCAGCACCAGCTTGGGCAAAAATGTGGGAGCTGCCACACACCAAACCTGCTGTGCTTGCAAACGATGCGACTCCAGAAAGAAACTGGAGTGGACAGACATATAAAGGAGCCCATGACCACACAAACATCTCTCCCCTCTCTGCTTCCCTCCAGCTCCCTCAGCATCCACACACCAGTCTCCTTCTGGGGACACGCAGCCCTGGTCCACCTTAGGACTGTTGAAGTGCTGCTGTGGTCTCCTCAGGCAGTAAATGCCTCAAAAATGCCAAATCATTACTTTCTACCTAAATACAGATTTTCCTTAACACCCTCTGGTTGAGCACCCAAAAGAAAGGCTTCCCATGAAGGAAAAGGAGGAGGACCCTGCCCCCCCTACATGGGGTCCATGCTCTCATTCAGGAGACTTCAGGGTTGGCATGGACATCCCAAGACCTGGGTGCAGGATTTCGGGAAGCTCCAGCTGGAATGATGTGAAGCAGGCATGTGCTAAGGGTTAAAGAAGAAGGCTGGAGACGTGGGACAGGAAACCAGATCCCATTCCTGCCTCTGTCCCTGACTTCCCCCATGACCTTGGACAAATTCCAGGGGCACCAGATTTTTAGGCAACTTCTGCTCCTCTTTGGACCCAGACTTACCTGAGCAGAGCCTGGCATGGCAGGCAGGATGCTGAGCAGGTTAGAAAGCCAAAGTCTGGTCAGCACCTTGGTTCCTTACCCTTCTGAAGGGCATCACCAAGGGTGCCTTTCTGCCACCTCATTTCCAGCCAATTTTTCAGAGGTACTGGGCTGGGAAGGAGATGCTTCACATTTGCGCAGCTCTCTGGGAGCTGGGGGAAAAGTCCCTCTCCTCCAGAATGACTCAAGAGGTGTCCAGAAAGAGAAATAAAGAAAATTCTCCTTAGAAAACAAACCAAGCTTGGGTGTTTGTACAGATCCAGGGCAGAGGGTGGATTCAAGGGTCCTGTTTTTTTCAAGGGAGGCAAGACATGCCATTTAGACACAGTAAAATCTTGTGGGTTGAAACCCAACAAGGCTTGCAAGGGACTTTGGTGTTTCTCTGATGCTCTGGGGCACCTGGAGCCCAAAGAGAGGCAACATTTGTCCTCTAAACAACTGGTGTGGATGCAAAGAGTTTGGAAAAAGCAGCAGCCGTGAGAGCATTGGATCTGCCGAGCCCTGGCAGATGCATGCTGGATTGGGCTGGCCTTTGCTCTCCATTTTGCTGTCCCCAGTAGTTGTGTAGCTGTCACCCAGCACAGCTTTTTGGAGACCCTTTGGGGCAGGGCAGCAGGGGCGAGCCAGCACCTAATCCTGCAACATCAGCTCCAACCACTCCAACCCTGACAGCAGCAGAAAGGAGGAATGGAAAAATACAGAAAGAACCTGAAGAAAGCTCCCTCGTAAAAGGGCTCAGACCACATTTTGGACCCTATTTGCCACCCTTGGTCCCTTGTCTCGACAGCTGCACTGTACATCCACAGGGAGAGAGCAGATCTGAGCCGCAAACTTTTTTTAAAAAAAAAAAAAAAAGGGTAAAAAAAAAAGGAAAAGAAAAAAGGAGAGAGGGAGCGAGCAAGCGAGAGGGTGTCTGACTACAGCCCTAAGGGCTGTCACAACAGATAAAACCTCAGCCAGGCTTCGCAGTTTGAGCTCCTGCACGCTAATGCACAGCAGAGCTAAAAATACCAACGTGTGGAAAAGCAGAGGCTGCTGTTGCTGCCTTTTGAGCTGATCACAGGCTCCAGCTTCCTGGCCAGCCCGAAGGAGCCAGATGCATGGCCACAGAGGGGGAATTGCAACCCCGGAAAGGGGTAGGGGCACCCTGGGGGTCTCCCCCACTGCCTGGCTGCAGGGCTGGCTCTGCCCACGCTATGCCCAGCTGAGCCATCTCACGGAAAGGGCTGGGTTGGGTTTGTGCTGATGTGAAATAAAATATCTGGGCCATGCGCTTTCTGCTCTGCAGGCAGAGCGGGATAGCAGTAGAGAGATGGAGCAGCCTTGGGGAGAGTGGCCAACATGCAGAGAAAGGGGAGGATGGAGCCTGCAATAAGGAGGAGGATACAGTGAAGCTTCACGAGATGGCGAAGAGGCAGGACAGATCCAGAGCCCCATCCCTGGGGCTCCAAAGCAAGCAGTCTGGTGCTAATCCCCGAAGTCAGCCTTGTGCAAGTTGGGAATGAGCTCGTGGCCGTGTTGCCATGTTATCTCCCAATTTATCTGGCCATCTTCTCTACAGCAATTGTTACCCTGTCTGAGGTCTGGGAATGGGAACATACTTAGCCATGCACTTAAATTCAAGCATGCACTTAAAGTCTGTTTTCTTCAATGGAGCTGAAGGATGTGCTCAAGGGTTAGCACATGATTAGCTGCTCTCAGCAAAAGTCAGTTCTCTGAACTGGGGCTTACTCAAGGCCTCCTTCTCCCAAACCCAGGGAGGGCACCCAGGTGTCCCTAAGCTGTTACATCCCCTCCTGCAAACTCAGACAAAGCCCACTGCTCCTGGGGATGACTATCCTCCAAAACACTGATTAACACCAGCAATCGAGCAGTCATGCTGCTTCCCACAGGGGGTTTGTGTTGTCCCCATCAGGCACCAAGCAGAGCATCTGCCTGCCCAAAACCCCCAGCTCTGCAGCCCGGGAAGGTCTCTGTCTAATTTTGGAAACTATCAGGATGGTGAAGACTCGGATGGTCTCCATCAGCTCACGGCCAGACTACATCTCTTGTGCTGTGCATGCTCCTGCTCAGTCCCACAAGTGGGACAGACACAACCATCTTGGGGTGACTTCACCCCAAGACCTGGAGCCCAAACTCAAGCCAGGGGCACCAAAACTAGAGTCTCCAGAGGCCCAGTCTCCTGGCTAACACAGCTCGCGCTGTCTTCCTATACCTCATAGGGATCAAATCCTTGCCTGTTCATCAAAATCAGGGGAGAGGTTCATCCTCCCAGGTCAGCACCCCCATATCAGCCCTGCCTCACACTTCCCACATTGGCACTGACCTACCGGCAGAGTTCACAGCCCACTTACCCTATGCATCACCCAATTCCATTTCTACTCACAATAACATACAAGACACTGATGCAAAGTCCCCGTGGATCTATTTCAAGTTGCATTATCAGCACGTTTGGCATTTCCATCATGCTTAGGACAGGGTGCCCTACAAAAGGCCAGTTTATCTTGAAAGCTAACCTGTGCCTTAAAGGCTGCACTTTCCAGCAGGCAGTGGTTGTGCCAACACAGCCTTTGGGCAGGGAGGAGACTACTGCTAAACCCAACAGCATCGACCATGCCCTGTGCTGGGGCACATGGCCAAGGAAGGAACAGCCCCAGCTCTGCTGATAACCCAAGTTTCTCAGCACCTGAACTGGTTATCTTCATCATACCAGTGCAAGCCATGATAGCAGATCAGTTCCTGAATAATAACTATTACTCAGATTAATTCCTCAACACACTGTGGAAATATCAATTAATTAAAAGGAGGAGGAGGGTGAAGGAGAGGGCAAATCAACAAAAAAAGTGCTACCTAAGCCCAGAGGATGAACACCATGCCGGAAGAGAAGAGCAGGTTTTTACAGTAATTACAATATCAGTATTTATGGATTAGGCCAAGAAGGTGCCCCCCAAGCACTGACTACAGCTGGCTTGATCTGCAACCAGCCTCACTTGCACAGGATTGGGCCCGAAAACTCCTTCTCTGATCCCAGCACAACCCATCCAAGCTGAGCATCAGTCACTCCTCTGTGAGTTGGTTTGCAGCATGACAAACTCCCAAAACATCAAAACTCAGGCTTCCCCCCCTCTTCCAAATCAAGTAGACACTTGCCAACCAACCAGCCCAGCCCCACACTTCTCATATTTTAAGGACTCTTCCAGCCCTCTTTTTTGCTGCACACAGGCACATTCGTATTATATCTACACTAGATATATAAACTTTACACATCATCATCCAACTATAACCCAGTGTTAGCAAATATCACAGCACCATCACAAGGTGTTGCAAAAGCTTTTGACTTCCACAAAGCCCCTGATCCCAGAGCCATGAAGTTATGGAAGGAGGGGGAAAAAAAAAAACAGAGAGAGAGAGAGAGAGGAAAAAAAACCCCAAACCTCTTCTTACATTAAAAAGGAAAATTCACAGTCCTCATGGTTAGAGGCAAAGAGTTGAAAATATGAGTTCTGAAAATATGGCTCCTAGCCACACAGAAACTGGAAAACACATAGAAATCGAGATTTTTTTTCACACAAGTTTTATACCAGACTTTTGGTCTGGGGGCTGCAACTAGTATTATAATCACGCTCCTTATTTGCTTACATTTGAGGATACAAAGAAGACAGTTCCCAACAGAGGAGCACTCACAACCAGGACGACTTTTCCAGAGTCAGCTCCAACTCCTTCAAAAAATCTGGATGCCCACAGGGCAGTCTAAGCAGGAGCTGATCCCACAAACAAGAAGCCCCATGGCTCAGGGCAATCAAACACTCAGCAGACCCCTTGACCAAGCAAGAACCCCTGCTACAGTCCTACCCACGGCCCTCAAAAAGCCCCAGTTGCTTACCTCTTTAGCTCAGAGGATCACTGGTAGCCACCAACACTCTGCTGAAGCATTGCATAGCTTCATCATCAAGCTTTTAATTGAAAACCCTCTAGAGGCAGTGCTGTACCAGCTGTGGTCACTCAGGATGGTCTCACACTGTTAGCACTCTTAAGGAACCACTTTGCAAAAGGGAGGTAAAGGGGCATGGAAAGTTTCACCTGGAGACTCAGAGTTGCCCAGCCCAGGGCCTGGGAGAAGCACTCCAGTTCTGGCAGGCTGATACTCCAAATGACTCCATGTTGGACCCCATGAGGTTGTACACCTTCCTTACCTGATGCTTCAATTTGGATTGCAAGATCTGTGAGACAAGAAGCATCTTGTGCATTGGTCCAGCTGCCTATAGCCACAAAGTGCTGCTCTAGCAAATGAGAAGTGCAGCTAGATGAGTTTCTAATAAATATTATCAGACTCATCACTATCAACATGTCCTTGTTGGTCTTCCCCATGGAGTTTCCAAGAAAAAGAGGGGCTTTGGGCTTTCACGCCTCAGTGTTGTCTCCATCAGGGTCACATCCTCCAACCAGCACAGGGCAGTCACCCCACAGCACTCCCTTTCCCAGGCTTTGGGGCAAGTCAGCCCACCCCATCTGCTTCTCCTGGGGTTGGTGCAGCTCACTGCCACCTGCCCAAGACATGGAAAACCCGTTCAGAGGTGCGTGCTGTCACCCAGGTGAAAAGCCAGGCATTCAGGCAATTCAGAAAACCCCAAAACCTGCCTTGGTCCAAAGTTCTAAAGATGCTCCTAAACCGGCACTGCCTGATGGTGCCGGGGCAGGCTCCCCTCGCACACTCTTGTCCCAAATTCATCAGGCCTCTTTGCCAGCTCTGGCCTCTTGAAATTCTGCACACTAATAAAATCCTAACTAATTTACATCCAAGACGGGGAGTGAGTGGCAGCTGTTGCTATAGAAACCCTCTCCCGAGCCCTGGCTCCCGGCTGCAGCTCCAAGATGAGAGACTGGAAGCCAGCTCAGACCCCAGCCCCGATGGCACTGGAACATCCCGTGGTGCCCAACCAGCCTCACATGGGCTGAATCCGGTGCTGCTGCCCTAGGCCCTGCTGCAGCAGGGGTGCACGGAGGATGTGGTGGCCACTACCACCACCAGCCAGCCCCTGGTGTCGTGTCCTCCTCCAGGCCCTGCCTTTGGCACCCTCCATCACTAAAGGGTCTTTCCTGCCCACCACCCTTCCCCAAAAGCCTTTGATCTCCTGGAGCCAGGGATCTGCATGACAAACTCTGCTCTCATTTGGAGAAAGCAGAGTAAAAAGGACAACAAAGCAGAATTGCTCTCTGCCAGACTTTGGGGAAACACTGGAAAACCTGAGCTGAGGATCCCACTGACAGCAGGAAAACTTGCAATGTGTTTAACACTTAATGTGTTTTTTGGGGTTTTTTTCTTAAATTGGACTGATGATTATTTAGTGCATGACCTCTGCGGGGGTTAATGCTTTGGATTGATAACAGCACCTTACACAAGACCTTCCCTCGGCTCCAAGCAGGCTGAGTCCTGGTTTACAGAAGGAGCTCAGCTTACAGCATGAAACCTGGACCTCACACCATGGCTGCACCGTTCCCCAGCAGCTTTGCTGGGTATGGAAACATTGCATCTCCATGGTGAAGCATCCAGGAGTGAGCTTCTTGGGCAGAAAAGCAATCAGAGGACATCATCTCCATGAGGAAGGGAGGAAAACAGCTCCCCTTTCAGTAAAGCAACCAGCAGACCCAGAGCAACTGTCCCACCTCCAGCCTTCATGCCAGAGCCAGGTAGCTGCACTATCAAGGGTGCTGCACCCTGAGCTCTGCTAGTAGCAGCTGGATGCAGCAGATCTGCTCACGGCAGTGCATGGAGGACAGTCAGTGAATAAATGTTTCTGGTCCCTGGGGCTGGATCCTCTTCTCAGTTACACCCATGTAAAGCTGGAGGAAATCAGTTCTTGAACTGACACACCAGCTGGTGTGTTGAGGAGTGGCAAGTACACGCATCCCGGATATGTACTGGTGGGGTGAATGTGCTTCCTCCCCCATGGACATATTCCTCAAGTCTTCCTGGGAGCAGGATCTAGCCCACAGCACAGGTGCTCCTGGGCCAAACCCCTTTTCCCTTGGCCAAGATGTCAAGGATATATGAAGGCTGCTCAGTGGAGATGTCTCCCTTGTCTCCTACGTATGTGCCGTGCCATGTGGGCACCACAAGTCCAGGATTGTGGGTGGTGGAAGGCTCCTGGCCCATCACCCTGTCCCCAGGGACAGACATCCCCGGCATACCTCAGGAGCTATCTATTCCTCCCTCCATACCTCAGCTGCCTGCTCCATCACGCAGGGAAAAACTGACTCAGACCTTCTGAAGATAAGGCAACCACATCTGCAGCCCAACTCCCTATAATGCAATTAAAATAGCGACTGGCAGCCCAGGCAAGGGAAGGAGGGGGCAGAATTTTTCGCTGCTGACTCCGACCCCCTGATGGACCGTTGCCATGGAAAGCCAGCAGCTAGCAGCCTCAGCTGGGGTCCTGCTGAAGGATTTTCCCTGCTTGGCCTGAGGCTAGGGCAAGGAGAAGGGGGGGAAATGCTGGGGAAGAGCTTGCATCTGGCCATGACAGCCCTCCCCTGCTAGCAGGTGTGGAGTTCACCTCCCTCTTGGCTGGAGCATCCCAATATGGTTTGTGATCCAGCAGTGGACTCAGACACTTCTAGGCAGTGTTTGAAGCCTGGTGCAGGAGCACGGATAACAAACCTAATAAACTCAGCTCTGTATTAATGACAGAGGGACCAGGGAAGGGACAGAGAGACAGTAACCTAAGACCAGGCTGCCATCCTCTCAGATGGTGAGGTCTCTGAGGCACCAATCCAGCTCCTTTCCCCTTCAGCCTGTTTCCAATACCTCATTTTTGCATGAAGAAATAGGACAGTAATTTCTCTCCTGCAGGGAGAAACAATACAGGAGCTGAAGCCGACCCCTTCCAGGCTGCCTCAGCAGGCTGACGTTTGGGGGAAGATTTGTACAACTTTCTTATTGTGAAAAAAAACACCACGGTTGGAGATCGCACCGAGCTGGGCACTGCATGATGGTTTCTTGCCCCAGTGCATTGAGATGAGCTGGAAAAGGCCAGAGCTTGAAGCTGCCTACACTACACCAGAGCCTGGATCAGGCACTATGAAATCTACTGCCAGCAGCAAGCACCCAGAGGAGCCGCCACCCCTCCTGCTGCCTCGCCGGGAGCTGGCAGGAGGGGACGGACAGCTGCTTCTCCATAATCATCTCTCCACCACTGACAACATGCTGGAGCTAGTTTTCAGAAGACACCTTGGGAAGAAGAATGCATTTACAACAGCTGAAGCACCAGGAAGAGCATCTTCTTCCAGAGAGCCAAAGATGCACAGCAAAATAAAATGTCGCTTCTTGTTAACCCTTGCCTGTACCTAAGCAAGCACTACAAAAGTTGCTGGTCAAATCCTGCCCATGTTCACAGTGTGTAGCAATTGTCTCAGCAAAGAGACAAGGACTCTTCAGAGACATTACTGATTGAAAACCTTCTCTGAAGGAGGGACCATGCCCCAGTTTGAAGCCAAGACTTGTTCTCTCAGATACCTGCTGAGATCATGGTCCCAGTGATCACAACTCCTGGCACCTCTCAGCCGTTTAGCATGTGTGTGGCACGAACAGCAGCCAGGATGGGGCATGAGGTGCAAAAGCCACTGGGTAGAGATCCCAGCCCTGCTCTGGCTTTGAAAAGCATCCCTGGCCCAGGAAGGGAGAGGAGAGCTGGAGAAGGTGAAGGAGAAGGGAGGGGGGAACACCACCTGCGTATTGATCTGACAACATGAAAAGGGTTTTTCTTCTCGTTCCTGAGCTGGAGACTGGAACCTATTGAATGAAAACCTCAGCTCTCCCACTGCCCTGGTTTCAACCACTCCAGGCTGCTGTTTAATTAAATGAGCATTAGCAGGAAGGCAGCTGGGCAGTTGGGAGGGGCCCAGGTTTCTGCGCCCCGTGGTCGCCAGTTCGACAGGAGTGAGCTTGCTGTTGGAGGCACCTCTCAACCGTACCCGCTGGGGCATCCTCCTGGCTCCTCTGGCAGCCAGGCTGAGCCAGCCAGGAACTGGCTGGGAACTGGCCAAGATGTGCCAGGGAGCAGACCTGGCTGACCCTTGAGCCATTGGGACCCCAGCCACCCCTACTCAATATAGTCAAGTCATTAACCCTTTTCCCCCAAATTTCCAGCAGCCACATGTGAAACCCAGCGACGGGACAGGGTTTCCTCTTCCATCAGCCTCAGGTTTAGCTCAGTAACGATCCGGGAGCCAAGGAGGCTGAAGCTTAGAGCAGGCGTTTTTCCTGCCTGCATCCTATCTGGGAGAAATTACAACAAAGTCGTGAAGGATTTGCAGTTATTTTCACACTCCTTTTCCCAGATTAACACATGGATCCACTTTCTGTTCAGCAGTCTAAGAGCATATTGTTTTGTCTCTGTCACAGCCTTACACTCCTGTGTCCCAGAGCTTTCCAGCACCCCACCAAAGGGTATGGGATATCAACAGGAACAGAGGAGCTTGCTTTAATTAGCGTGCACTTCTTAATTGGGCTGCAAGCTCCTCAGCAAGTCAGATAGTATTTTATCTTCATTTTACAGACCTGGGAGTGAGGAGGCAACAGGAAGACCAAGGGACATGACCAAGGGTGGCAAGAAGGTGGTAGAGCAATGGAGAGATGCCAGGAGTCCTCTCTGTCCCCATTAACTGCATTGAACCCAGCAGTGACTACCTGGTGACAACTCACCAAAGCACTCTGTTTGCAAGGAATAACAGGAAGATCCCTTATTACCCACTTGCATAAATCAGCCTCTCTCCCTTGCTATCAACAGAGTGACACAGATTCAAGGAAACTGGGTTAGATCCACATTTATATTGGGATGCAATACTTACAGGTTAAGCAGAGTTCCCCCGACTGTCAGACTGATGCCAAATCCCACTAGGGGAAAGACCCTGCCCAGGTGGGGCTTTACGTCAAGGCTTTACCAGGGACATGGGACAAGCTGTCATTACATGTTGTAAGATAAACTTTCCAACAAAACCAGGATGCAGTTGTTTCAGCTGCTTTCAGCAGAAGACATTATCTGTTTAGCCTTACCTATGGCTCCACAGCCAGCTCTCCACAGCAGCGTCAGCACTCAGCTAGCTGCTATCAGCACATCTGCAACACATCCGTGTCAGAGCAAACTTATGCCTGCTGGTTTGGAGGGAGAAAGCCAGAGCCTTTGCATTGTCCTTCTCCCGCAGTGCTCTGGTCTGGCTGGTCTGAACTGGCTGTGGTGGGAGCAGGAATGTGTTGCTCTAGTTTCTCACACTGCCACTGCTTTTCTGTCCTCATCTCTTTCCATGTGTACTCGTTCCCAAGCCAGTGTGGAAACACAAGGGAAATCAAATGGCTGTGAGCTCCCATGTAACAGTGGCACAACATGGAGCAAAAACAAGCCCCCAGATCTTCTGCAGACCATGGGGTGAAGGGCTGCAAATGCTGGTGGAGGCAGTTGGGTGAAGGTGCAAACCACAGGCAGGCTCTCCAGGGCCAGAAGCCAGGAGGGATGAGGGAGCAGGGTGTTGGCTTGCATTTGCCGCTCGCTTTCTTACTGTTCCTCATCGCTCTCAAGGGGATGCTTTCAGGCTGCATCTGCCCAGGGAGAGGTGTTAGCTGAGGTGCCCAACCCACCACGGGAAGCTGCTGTGCCCAGCTCTGGGACCTCCACATGGTCCAACAAGCTCTAACCAGCCATGTGTTCTGCAGCCCTAGGTCTGAAACTCCTGTATCTAGCTCAGGAAACAGGTTGACCAATATCTATGGGAAATAAGGGGAATTGGGGAGTTGGGAGCCAAAGGGTCAGTGGAGATGGGTGACACCAAACCTATCAGCTGTACCATGTGCTGGGACACCCAGTGTTGGCTCTGGGGCTGGCGTCCCCCCATGCTGGTGGGGAAGCGAGCTCAGGGCCTCTCTCCTTCAGACAAGTCCAAAGGATGAATTTTCCCTGCCATGTCACAAGAACCAATGCAGCAGCCCACATGCACGATACATTTTGACCGCTGAACCCCACCACTGCACACGAAAGCGCCAGAAACCTTGTGCTTGTAAAGCAGCGAGCACAACCCACCAAGTAGTGATAGAGCTCCAGCAAGAGCTGCAGGGAGGACTGTGCCTACACCTCCGTGCAAGCAACCCATCAGATCCAGGCAACAGTCCACAAGCAGAGAGAGAGCTATAGGTGCCAACGTCCCCCTCCAGCTCCCAGCATGACTCATACTGGTTGCCATGAAGAAGTCAACATTTGTATGCGTCTACCCCACGGTGGAATGAGAAGCTCCCTCAGCTATTTGCCGACTCTCTGGGGGAGGGCAGCGAGCAGTGGGACCTCAGGGGCCAGCATGGTACCAGATGGCAAACTCTGGCATTTCCACAGACATCTCTAGGCTGCTACCAACACGGTCTGTATGTGCAGCACGCCCCAGACGATGCTCCCTGCAAATGAGATGTTCAAAAGAAAGAAGGGAGTTGGGCACCCAAGTCCTATTGGATTTAGTTTTCTTTCAGCTTCTTTAAACTCACAGCCTCAAAGCTCCCCACCCTTGCCAAGCACCACACAGAATTAGCTACACGCAGAGCAATCAATGCCAGCGAGGGAGAAGTGCACGCACGCTCGCACCCACTCGGCACACGCTGCTCAGCACAAAGCGAGTGCAAGCACACAGACCCCAGCCCAAAGCTGAGCTCTGGCAATAGCAAAACCCAACATATCCACAGGCAGTTTCTCCCAGCATCAATGTACCTCACAGAGGTATTCTCCTGAGCAATGCCCCAGCCCTGCAGTGGGATGGCTGTTCCCACAGGCGTGTCAAAAGCCCCAGCTTGGGAGAGAGGGGGTAATTATATGCCAGGGGAGCAGCTGATTCAAACCCTTCCTGACCCCAGGCTGAAGAGTTCTCCTGATCGATCACGAAGATGCTCTTTCATTTTCCTCAAGCGTTTCGCTGACGGATGGAAAAATCAATGCCCCACAGAGGACTCTGGAGGGGGGTGGAGCAAGGGGAAGAAAGGGAGAGAAAGGGAACAGGGAATGGAAAGGAAGCAAAGGGAGAGGGGAGAGAGGAGTATGCCGCCGGAGGCAGGGTCCTCTGGTTAGGGTGGTGGGAAGGTGGGTGGGCTGGACGCACCTATGGCCATTACCTTCCCCCAAGGTCTGGGATCTCCTCCCCACATGGAGGACTAAGGGCAGAGCAAGGTTTCTCCCAGCTGTGCGCTGCGGAGCCAGGGCACAACTGCTCTGAGAGCTCCTGCCAGGCTGGTGCCTCCCCACACCGAGCACCGCTTCTGCAGCACCAATGGAGGCCCCAAATCTGTGCCGTGGGGTTACCCCCCTCCCAGCAACACTGCTGGTTTCTATGGAAACACCTCCCAGTTCCCCCATGGAAACATCCCCAGTACCCACAGTCAGATATGGGGAAAGAAACCCCCAAGGTCCACAAAGCTTTTGGGTGAAAATTCCCCATTACCTTGTTTTTCATGAAAATTGCGCTGCTGAGATCCCCCAGCTCTGACTCACTATGTGGGTGCAGTCCAAGCACTGTCTTGGGGTCCCATCCTGCCCACGCAGCTCTGCAGGGTGCCCCGGGCTGGGACAGGGATCCCCAGTGCCTCTGTGCAGGCAGACACTGCGATTCCAGTATCTTGCCAGTCCTGCTTGGCAGAGACAATGCTGAAGGGGACTTC
>JANZLQ010000055.1:14152085-14183447 GCA_026212715.1 Elanus axillaris | reverse complement strand
GGGGGCGAATCTTTGCTAAATACCAAGTTAAGACCTGCAAAACTCATTTAGCTCCTTGGTTTTGGATTGCTGTGGTTTTCAGAGAGGTGGCAGAGCCTCTCCATTTGAACTCACCGACACCAGCCACTGGAAAAGACGCCTGTGAATCTCCCCTTGGGTCAGGGGGAAGCCAGGCCCACGCTGCTGGACGCAGATGAAGTTGCAGCTTGCCTCAAACAGTTGGGGTTTTCCAGTGTTTTCTTCACCACATCCTATTAATAATTAACACAACTGCAACAAGATTGGCTTTTAAGAGGCTTCACTGCCATGGGCTGCATTACAGTCCCTCTTCCAGGAGCAAAGGTTTGTTGGTTACCACTGGAAACTGGGAAGGCTCCAGTCCCACCCAGGGGTGCCATCCTCATGGGAACCTGTCGCTCTGTCCCCACTGGACTGAGCTGCTGGAAGCCACGGCAACAGAGCCCTGCCAAGGCAGCCCATCCTCAGCCCCTTCTGAAAACCCCACCCTCAGTTAGAGATGGTTCATCAGGCCATTTTAAAATCACCACCCTCATCTCCTCCAAGCTGACCTGGGTGTAAGCTCTCTGGGCAGGAGGACAAGCTCATACTCCCCCTTGAGATGGGATTTGGAGGGATTTAAAGGGCAGAGTTTGGGGGTCGGGGGTGGTCGCAGCCCACCAACACACAACCCTGTCCCCTGCCATCTGCAGAACGGCAAGGGAACAAAGCCAGAGCAACCTGGCCGACTGTGCTGTGCCAGGCTGGGAATGATGCTCTGGGCCACCCGGAAAGGGAGAGCAGGATTCGAGCCATCCCCAAAGCCTGGGCTTTGGATCCAGCGCTCTCCGCACCTCCGAACACCCTGCTCAGGAGAAAAGCAAACAGAAAACCAGAGGATGCGATAGAAACAAAACCCTCAACCCAACCAGCCCTGTCTTCCCAGTAATGTCTTTGCCCCCGCTGGGCTGGGGCCCCCATCCCTGCCCGGCCCCACGCAGAGCAGCCGCACCGGCCGGGCTGGTTGGGGCGGCTGGGACGCTGCGGGAGGCAGAGGGAGGCCTGCAACAGCCCTGGCAATAAACAGCTTCCACATGCACACTGCCTCGCCTAACCGCCCGCTCCCCACCCTGACATACCAGCACGCTTATTCATCGCCGTGCGAGGGGCTGAAGCGGCATCGAGGGTGCTTGGCCCCGGGGTGCTCCGGCACCTGCGAGCTGCGGCCCCTCCTGGGATGGGGTCCCACAAGCACCCCACTGTCCTGGGGGTGCGGGTAGTCCGAGGTGCTCATCCCATAGCTGTGCCACAGCTCCAGGGCTGCTGTGGCACCCCCAGGCTACACCTTCCCTAAGTGTGGGGGCCAGTGCTAGCAAACCCCCTCAAATCTCCTTTTAATTGGATCCCCAGTTTTCCTCCTTATCCCACGCGGTCTGCATTCCCCCAGGCCATCGTGCCCCCCAGGCCATCGTGCCAAACCTCTCCTTCAGTGAGGACCAGATCAAACCCACCAGGCTCAAACTGACATCATCCTTTCTGCCCCCCCAGCAACAGTGTCCTGACCCCCCCACCTCCTTGTCCTCTGTATGACAAAACCTCTCAAATTAGGGGTTGGGAAAGGGTTTGAGCCCCCAGTCCTGTAGCAGAGGGGGGTGAGCTCTCTGCAGAGCCTGCAGCTGCAGGGACATCAGGAACACACTGCCTGATAAGATCCCATTGCTGTCCTATCCCAGCTGGGACATCCAGGGATGGGAAAGTCCCATCCCAGCAGCCTCTGGGGATGACAAACCCCCTTTGAAGGCAGAGAGCAGGCAGGGCTCCGGCTTGCTGGCATCCCGGCGGGTTTACGAGGAGATTTTTAGCAGCACCAGGAACAGTCCCCGGATTAGAGCTACAGGCTTCAAAAGGAGCTGCCGAGCACGAGAGCCGAGGGCTGGAGTCATTGCGGCTGAAAAGGGAATGCTGCACATTATAAATAGCTGCCTCACTGGCAGCACATCTGTTTCAGGCAGCAGCTCGGGAAGGCTGTGCGTGTTCTGGTTTGGCTATTTTGGGGGAAAGAGATTTGAAACTCACTCATTATTATTGTTCACCCAAGAGATGCGAATGATGCCTGTTTCTCCTTTGCCTTTTCAAAATAGAAAGCAAAACGAGGTGAGTTTCAAAGCGCACTGTGTTGTAAGGTTCCCTGGGAGCTGTAGCTCTCGCTGGGAGACAGTATGAGCACCCAGGTGACATCTGGATCAATGGGCGGTGGCACTGAACAAGGCTGGCCATGGGACAGGGACAGTATAGCCCTTGTCTCTGCTCAGCCAGGAGCTACCCTACAGCCTTGGGAAGCCACGGCGGTTCGAGGGAGACAGCAAGCAGCAATGAGGCCAAGGGCAGACATCGAGGCAAGGCTATGAGTAATGCTCCCCAAAATGCCATGGGCTCATCTGTGCCTGCCAGACAGAACTGCTTCGTCCCCCTGCTGATGCCACCATGTTCCCCCCATGGCTCTGGCCCATCCAAGCACTGGAGGAGATGCTGGACACCCCCTGGGAGTGACCTTGCTGCAGAGAAGCAAGGCCTGGTGGCGGGATGAAGGCCACAGCCCCAAGGATGCTCTGGGACCACCAGGGCAGGGGACAGAGGAATGTCCCAAGCCTGGCTGCCCCATCCCTCAAAGGACCAACATCCCACGAGAGCCCACGTGTGCCGAGAAGGTGAGGGGCACCGCCGGAGTAAGCGTGCCCGGAGGCAAGCGGAGGAGGATGAAGAGGCGTCCGAGGTCCAGTGGCGTCAGAGCAGCCCCGCAGTGTGCAACCCGGCCCAAGCGCTCCCGTACAGCCCAGCAACGGCTCATTAATCACTCGGCACCGCAGCGGGATGGAGGCCCTCGCCGACCACCGCCAATCCCTGCGCCGTTACCACAGAAACAACCCTTACCCTGCACAGGCTTCAAAGGGTTTTGTGCGTGTGCCTGTGTGTGCTGCTCCATCTCCCCCGCCCCGTTGTTGGTTTTTGTGTGTGTGTGTGTGTGTGTGTGTGTGTGCACGAGAAAGAGGTTTTCTTTTTTTTTTTTTTTTTTCTCTTCCCTGGGAAGCGTTTGGCACTGGGGCTTGGATCATGTGAAAAGCGGGAGAGACGGACAGATGGACGGCCAGAGCATGCGAGAACTGGGCAAACCAGCCACGATAGCCACAAGGCTTGGGGGGGGGTCTTCAGAAAGGAGAAGGGGAAGGGTTGGGGGGGGTGGAGGCGGCTACAGTGCTAACGAGTAAAAAATAAATATTTATACGGGGAGAGTTTTAAAACCCTATTTTGCATCGTTATAATAAATTATTCATCGGCCTGCTTCTCCCTGCCCACCTCTCCTGGTAGGGAGCTGTGATGGGGATGATGCTGCAAGGTGGGTGAAGGGGGTCACAGCTGACCAGGACCCAGAACCCCCCGCAGCGCCTCAGGGAGAGGAGGTAGGAGAGGTAGGGAGGTTTGGGGAGGGAAGCAGGGAGACAGCA
Organism: Elanus axillaris; assembly: GCA_026212715.1. NCBI lineage: Eukaryota > Metazoa > Chordata > Aves > Accipitriformes > Accipitridae > Elanus > Elanus axillaris. The sequence continues at coordinate 14,179,947 of JANZLQ010000055.1, read as the reverse complement.
CAGATGCAACCAGACCCTGACATGACCGCGGCGATGCCAGATGGGGAAGGGTCGGGAGAGGTGGGTAGCAGGAGCAGGCAGCTGAAGGTGCCCAGGGGACTCAGCGACCTCCCGGCCAGCAGTGTCAGAAACAGCGTGGCTGCTCTTGTGCTGTACACTGGATTTGGATGGAGCCCTCTGTGACTTCCAGGCCCCCAGATTTTTGTTTTGGCAAAGACAGCAGTTTCCACCGGGCTGGCTGATGCCCTGCAGTGTCCTTCTGAGGAGGTGGGGACAGGGAGCTCTGCCAGGAGCCCCACTCCCCCAGCTCACCCGCATCCCTGGGTGTCCTGGTGCACCCGCCAAGGGCAGGCACACACATGCAGGCAGCAATACAGCTCCCATCCTTCCTGCCCACACTCCTGCACTCACACAGCCAGCCAAAAAGCCAAGCTGATGGGAAGCCCCACGCCACCGGCTGGGACAGCACTTCTAGGAGCCATCCGCACCTTTGCATTTCCACCTACACACTGACACGCGTACAGCCCTCTGCAAAGCTGGCAGCTGCTTCCCATTGAGGGCCTTGAGCAGCATCTCCAAGGCTGTCCCCAGACTCAGTCTTGACCTTTCTGGGTATAGCAAAACATTTCTTTCAGTCACTATTGCATGTCCTGGTGCTGTGATTGCCACTGCCATCACATCCACCAGCATACAAGGTTTGAAAAAAGCCACCAAGCACAAAGGGAAGGCTTTAGGAGGAGAGGCTTGCCATGTCTATTTCCAGACTTACTGCAATTGCATTTGCCAGAGCTGCTGCAACAGAGACAAAAAGCAAGGAGAGAAAAAGGCATGAGCCTGGCTGAGCAAGCCACAAAAAGCCCCTTGCCTAGCTAGAGGCTTCCAGCATATGGAAGGGGGAGGTAAGAAGGCTGGAGAGGATGAAAAATGATCTTCTGGATCACCCCGCTATCCCCTCAGCTCCCCTTCAGCCTCTCCTGACAGCTGCTCATCTGACCTGCCCCTCCAGCAACTCCCCAGCAGCCTCCTCTGGTGCTTCACCCCCAGGATATCTGAACATCAAACCTAAATCTCCCTTGTGCTACAGTTTAAGCCCATAATTTCTTGTCCTACCCACCGTAGGACATGGAGAATCGTTTATTCCTATCCTGTTTCCAGCAGCCACTGACATATTTTTGAAGGCTGTTATCACATTTCACCTTCAGTCTTAGACCTTTTCATGAAAGATGGAACAGAAACACAGGTTTGTGACGGGGAGGAAGGACAGAATAACAAAGAGGTTTTTCTGGATCACATGTGGAAACCAGGAAAGCCAGTGGAAAGACAGGGAGCCAAGGAACAGGCAAGGAACAGCCTGTAACACTGAGAAGAAGCTTAAGTGCCACCAGCCAAGTTAGGACACAAGGGTAGATGCTGGAGACACAGATCAGCAAGGAGGAAAAGTGATGACACGAGGGTCATAGTGACATGGTGCAGAGCACCAGGACAAAACGGCCCCGGGGTTCCCACACAGGGTGATGTGGCAGTGCCTGAAAGAGGCATGGGGACTTGGCTGCAAGTGGAAAGAAGAGCTAGCTGGCCTTGCTTTTGCTGGTACCTTTATGCATGGCAGGTAACATGCCAGCTCAGTCCTAAGGTCCTGGAAAGGTGCAATGGACAACCAGAGATGTGAACAACAAACACACAACAGTGTGATCCAATATACTTATCATGCCTTTGCATGGCTGCATGTGTCAAAAGTACTTACAAGAGGGAAATAATCTAATTTGATAAGGGAGAGGGTAGAGGAATAATACTGTGGGCACAGATATCAGGACCACAAAACAAAGGAGAGACTGCAGCAGGCATCTGCTACAGACCCCCAGGACTTGAGGAGAGAAAGAAAGAACAAAAAGATTCCTGAACCAACTATCAAAGAGCTTGCAAACACAGGATACTTGTACTCAGGGGGCACTTTAACCACCCAGACATCTGTTGGGCGACAAACACATCAAAACGTAGTCAGAATGGTTTCTTCATTATGTAGAGGACAATTTACAGATGAAGGAAGTAGAAAGGCTCAATGAATCTACTTGCCAATAAAAAGACACTGTTAAAAAAGCAACCGTAATAGGGGAAGTTTGGAGCCTGTGATCACAAGTGACACAAACCTACCGGAGTGAGGACACAGTGGCACGAGATATTTACTTTTCAGCAAACACATTACAAGGGGAACTAAGGGACAGGCAAGAGCAGTAGAGCTAGAGCTGCTTGCGGCTGCTCTGCACTTGCCCCCTCCAACAACACGGCTGTTGATAAGGGACAGGATAAGCCTCACAAATGTGATGGAAAGAAAAGAAGCGGAAAGAAAAGAAGCGGAAAGAAAAGAAGCAGAAAGAAAAGAAGCAGAAAGAAAAGAAGCAGAAAGAACAGCCCTTTGCATAAGAGACAGCCCTAAATGTGGGCTGTGGACCCAGCAAGCGGGGCAGCCTGTCATCCCACCTTGTCGAGCAGTTGCAGCATGTCTCAAGATTGCCAAAGACAGGCTTTTGCCCAGAGCACGGGGGAGGTAAAGGCAGGAACAGGCAGCCCATAACAGCTCCTCTCCCAAGCAGTGAGACCTTCCACGCCTGTTGCATGAATGAAACCAGCTCTTGCACATCACTGCAGGAGCCGAGCACCTTCAAGTCCCCTCTTGAACATCATGGCTTGGTCCCTCTAACTCTGTGCCAAAAGCAGAGACAAGGTTTGAGTTTCCAGGACCAGAGCCCCAGCACAAGGTGTGTGCACTGCTGTGGCTCCTGCCTGTCCCCCCACAGAGGTGGGGGCATAGCCGTGCTACCACATAGAAAGTAGTTTCACAACAGCCAGCACTAGAGACACACAAAACACTCTTGCAAAACTTGGAGATGCAAAAGTAAACACATCTGACAAGTCTGTACCGCAGCAGAGGGGGTTTCCCAGCAAGCCAAGCAATTTGGCTTCTAGAAAGGAAAGTAAGGAATATATCAGAGGGTTTTTGTCTATGAACTCCTGGAGGAGTTTGGAAAAGATCTGGCTTCAGCTCTATTACCTGTGATCCACGCAGAGCCGCAGGCTCAGGGCTGGTGGGGGGCACAAGCAGCAGGAGACTGCCTGCAGCCACCTACTGCCTTGGGGCATGTGGCCACCAGCTCCCTGCAGCCCTCCCACCCTGCACCCTGCATCCCCCACCAGCTGTGGCAGCTCAATAAATGAATGTTTTGTCACCCTATAATGGGGTTCAAAACCAGTCAGGTTTTAAAGGTGCTTTGTGTTTAAAATAGCGAACAACTTGAAGTGCCTAAAATATACCTGAAAATCTGGCCATTTGGCATTTAAAGGACCTAAATTTCACTGAAGGGAGCGGGATGCAGCACAAGCCTCCATTTCTCCTCCAGAATCATCGGGGCGATGAAGGGATATATCATCCACTGCTTCCCATACCAAGAGCAAGGACCTCCTCAGCCTTCATGGTTACCTCCAAGCAGATGCAAAACTGGAGACCTGCAACTTCAAACAGCATAACTTTAAAAAGTACCATCACTTGGGGATAGGAATATCTCTCCTGCTTTTGGCCACATTTCCAAAGGTGGTTCACACATTTTGACTTTAGCTGGAGCACAGAATTTCTCATTTTACATATACAAACATAGCTCTAGGTATACAAGTGTCCAAGTTTCATGGGTGTTGGTTTTGAAGCGCTTTTGTTAAATACAGATATTAAAAAAGGAAGGAAAAGAAAGTTGCAGCAGCCATATACTGTCCCTTTGCAGGGAACAATTCTGGACATCTTGCTCCTTATTTATTTATATGAAAAAAAAAGCCAACATTGCTATCTAGGCCTGAAACCCCGACTTCAGTTACGACACGTATCTATTTATCAGGAGAAAAGTGGAATATTTCCACTATCACAAGATTATTGCCAGTGCTTGGATTCTTCCCTAACCTCCAGCTAAAATCCTCTGAGCTGCCGCTCTGAAAATGGAACAGCATAAGAAATACGTTCCCTGACTCTCAGAGTTGGAAGCCCCCCTTTTCTCCCAATAAACAATTTTGCATATATTTAAACATCCTTCCTCTGGTTTTCCAAATCCTCTACCCTCCCCAGCAAAGAAATTACGAAAATCCGTCATTTCTCTCTTTTTCCTTTGCACCTCCATCTATCAGCGTTTCAAAGGCAGTCTCCTCGAATGCAGAACGGAGCAGGAGATGGGCAGCGGTAATGGGAATGTGCTCCTGACTGTGCAAACCCACACAGAGAGTGAGGACAGGAGAGACTGCATTTGCATACATATTAAACGAGAGCAGTAAAAAATGCAGACGTGCAAACCATTTGGACATGGCTCGCCTCGGCGATGCGCCCTGCAAGGGAATCAATCTTCTGCGTTCTTAAAGGGAAAAACCTGTTACGGAGTGAAAAGCAAAGCCAGAGAGACATCCACTTGCAAACATGGTCAAGGTTTTGAGACTATCTGACCTTCTGCCTTTGCTCACAAAGACCTGCCGTGCAAAGGCTGTCACATAGTAGGGCAAGACCCCAGTGGGAGTTTCCACCTCCAGCTGCTGCCCCTGCCCTGGTTTCAGCAGGGCAGGCTGGTGCCTTTGGTCCTCTTCCCACCATCACCAAGGGGAGGAGAGCTGGTAGGACCCCCATCCCCAGCCAACCTTGTGGCTGGCTCCCTGCTTGAGCTGCAGCAAGATATTCTCACATCGACCAAGCCCTCAGGTGAGGGCAGCACAGAGACCTCCCTGAAACAGCCTGAACTGGGCTCCACAGAAGAAATAAGGACAACTGGATGTGCTGAAGAAGCCCAACCTCTGCATCCCAGTACCTTCACTGACTGAACAGTGAGTACTAAGTGTCACGTCCTGCTTTGGCCCTGGGTGTGATCCCAGTTTTGGTGAGCTCCAGAAAGCGAGGCAATGAGCCTGGAGACCGTGACTTCCCAAAATGGCTTTGGTCCAAAGTTTTTGGGAGTCCCTTTGCTGGCCTCATGGAGCTTTGCATCTACCCTACCACATGCTGGCTGACTGCGCTGCATGGGCCACAACAACAGCACTGCACACACAAGCATCTTCTCTGGTCAGGTTCTATCTTGCCCTGGAAAGACCCAACCCAACCTCACCTCCACTTGTCCGAATGCCTTGGTTAAGGACATTCCCAAGATAGGATGTTATAATCAAGACAACAAGTAAGTACAGCCAAGCTTATGGAATAGATCATTCCTAGGTGCCTATGGATCCAACAAAGCAAATCACACAGGCAAACCTACTGATTTCAAAGTCTGCAGGTTCAGATGCATAAAAAGTGCAAAATCAGTAACTTTTATATTGCCACTCAAGGAACCACAAAGATAAAAGCAATATTCTGGGAGTGAAGATGCCATGAATATTTCTCATCTGCACTTATAAGGGATATTTGGGACCAATGGCTTGATTCTGCGTTAGCCTTGTTCAAACGAGATAATTTACATTCCCTGCCAGCTGAAAACAGGATGTCAACATATTTACTTGTGTCAGGTTTCACTTCCCCACCACAGCACTAAAATCCAGAAGGTGCATGTGGAGAGCGAAGGTGGACAGCAGATAGGTCCAGGACCAGGCAGGAATGGTGAGGATGGGATCCAGTGTGGACACCCTGGTACACTCCAAGCCAGCAAAGAGTAAAGTTCCTGCAGGGGGGGACACCAGGATGCATCAGCAGCTGCTGCTTTGCATCACATCCTCCCAGCTTCTCCCTGCAATGGTACCTTCTGGAAAGCCTGAAGCTTGCCAGGCTTGGCTGTCCATCCCTGAAGGTCCCGATGCTGCAGACAGACAGCTGGACATACCTCCTCAAGCATCTTGTCCTGTTAGTGCAGGCACCACCTCCTGCTGACTGAACCTCACTGCCCAGCAGGGTTTGGCCCCTCTGCTCCTGTGGGTAATGATGCCTGGAGCCTCCCTTCTCCTCCCCTCTCCAGCTATCCCCTGCTATGGCCAGATCTAATCTAACTGACTGTTTCTACGTGGCTGACTCACCCCTGCCTGCCTTTGCATCTATAGCCCAAAAGACATGAAGGGGGAACATGCTGCCAGCATCCGCCTGGCTTTCAGCAGACCTTCCCCACCGACCCCCAGAAAAATCACTTCTTCCAGGTCCACCAAGCCCAGGGTAGCGAGGCAGCGTTTAACTGTCTTCTGCCTCTCTACCACGCTCCAGCCCCTCCAAACAAAGCAGTCTCAGGGTGGGAAAGCAAATGAAATGGGCTTCCCAGTACCCTTTCCAATGTGGGTTCTCTGGTGTCTCATAAGGGTTGAGTTCCCATGCAGCTATCAAGAGCTTGAATCTCTCCTCTTTACCCACCCACCCATTTTCACAAGACTTGTGGGAGCCATACAAGAGCTCTATCCTTCAGCCAAACATAATTGAAACTCGTCGCTGGGTAAAAAGCAGGGGGAGGCGGGAACAAATGGAGAGAGAAAGAGAGACACGTACGCACACATGCACAGACTGGATCATGGAGGCCCCATTCCCTTAAAGAAAGGGAAAATAAAAAGAAAGACTATGGTGGCAACATGCACCAGCTGAGCTGTTGGCTTGCTTGTGTGCACAATCCCACCCCTCTGCCTCAGCTGCTGGGGATTTACAGGCACAAATAATCTGGGGAGGGTTGGTTCATCTGCACACGAGTGTTTCTACAGTATCCTGTACAAGAGTGGCCCTGTTCCCGATAGCAAGTGACAATTCAGAAACATTTTGGGCTGTTAATTATATTCTGATTGTATTTTTTTTGCAACAGCAATGCCCTCACGAAAGGGCAGTGGTGAGAATCTCAAAGAGGGAACCCGGGGATTTCCACCCAGAAACTGGCCCCCTGCCTTGCCAGAGAAACATGAAGGCAAAGGAAAGTGGAGTTTGACAAAACAACAGAAAAACAACTTATTGAATAGCTGTCATTGGGCAAGTATAAATATATTAGTGATTGTTTTGATATTAGGCTCATATCAAAGGAGATTAATTTGAAAATTGCCTGTGCAGAGAAAGAAAAAAAAAAACCCACAATCAAGTCTATTGCCACTGGCATCCTAAACGCCTCCCTTGGTTAAATCAATTTCCTTTTTTAACTTAATTTGAGTTAATAAGAAAGTTATGGTGTAGCCATAATCCAAAACCACCCCACACACATTTATTCCCTTTTTGACTGATCTTATTTTGGCATCGGTCTGACAACCTGGAGCAACCAAGGGCCAAGAACTTAATTTGTCAGTTTGGGGTAGTTTAAGAGACAGTAGAAAAATGGAAATTCTTTTGCTGAGAAATTTGTCCACAAGCTTCCCCAGCGACACAGCCTGCCACCTCCCACATGTGCTAGGTCCTCCTGCAGGACACGCATCCCAGCAGTAGTCAGCGATGTCAAACTCACCCCACAAATGGCCCCAAATGACATTTTTAGAGAGGCTCTGTTATCTGAGACTACAAAATTAGCAGCATATAACAGCCTTGGTCTGCAAGACAGTTCCTGCCAATGTCAATGGCGGTGCTGTAGAAGATCAAAGGCAAAGCACAGTCCTTCAGCAACAGCAAACGTTTTGGCTGGTGGGAGAGCATGGGGGGAGCACAGCAAAGACAGCAGCAATCCCTGCCCTGGGCAGAAGGAGCCCCACTGAACCCCAAAAAGCTCCAGAGCAAAAAAATTATTCCTGCCATTTGCCTAAATTAGGCAACCCACATGCACAATTCTTAGGGAATATTCAAGAATCATTTATCTGAAAAATTAGCAATAAAAGCATTGCCCTTCTGCCAAAGAGTTAACAGCCCTGAGAATGAATCGGAGGTCTCGCTCTTGCTGCGGGATTTCTCCCAGTGACACCATGTTCCCACTTGGAGACAAGTTTCTTTGTTTGCTTTTCCCTAGTTATATAAGGGACATAAATTCTTGTTGCAGAGAGAACTCCAGGCAATCTGCATCTCCCTCCAAGTCTGCATCTCCCTCCAAGGCTTCTCACTATGTTTCGGCTTGAATACTACTGCTGTTGCTGCAATTTTCCAGCTCCTGCCTGCATCTGCACTAAATCCCTCTCCCCTGCCCCAGGAAGCAAGAGCCTGCCCAAAACAGAGCTCCCTGTCAGGTGTAACCCCATGGGAGCAGCCAAAGCCCTTTGCCACCCTCCCATCCCCAGCCCGTGGCATTGTGAAGGCAAAGATGTGAGCAGACAAGCTACAAAATCTTGGACTGGCACAAGGACGTGCCTGAAGACGTGTCCTGTGCAAGAGCGTCTTGGTGGAGCTCAGGCCACTGCTTTGCAGCTTGACTCTTTTCCAACAGTCTCCTCCAGCCCCTGGTTCTGCTTTCCCAGCAGGTCCCTGATCCCCAGCCCCATCACTCAGCACTGAAGGAATGAGCCAGGGGAGGGGAGGCCATGCTGGGAAGGCTCTCCAAGCGCTCCGGCAAGGGTTGGGTGCTCTCGGCCGGGCCGGCGCCGCATTGCATACATACCAACAAACCTCAGACCTAGCAGCCCCGGAAGGGGAATGCAGCAGCCAGCAGCAGCTCCCAGGCCAGCGAGGAAGACTTAACCCCTTCCCCACTACAGCCAAGAGGCTCCTCAATAGCCTGGAGGCAGCGGGAGAAAGGAATCCACCCTAAGGCCAAGCATCCAAATGCTTCATCACTCCCTCCCTAAAAAGAAATCCCAGCAATACCCTAAAAAAATCCCTGGGAATGTAGCCCTCTTCTTCCCCTTCCCATGGCCCAACAGGGAGGCAGGAGATAATCCTCACCCCTGGCCAAAAGCCATCAATGCTCCCAGCAGCCAGCATGGCCCCAGGCGACACGGAGCCCTCCCTGGTGCCAAGGGTACCCCTCCACTCGAAGACCCATGCCCTAGAAGATGGTCTTAGCAGTGTCCCGTGGGGGACCCAGGGACAGCCACAGCCCACAGCCTGGCAAGGTTTATTCTGCACCCCAGGGAGTGGGCACTTTGAGCGCCTCTGTTCGCAGCACTTAAAATTGTGGTGTCACGGAGGGTTTCTCATCAGCATCGGCAGAGGAGAAATCCCTCAGGGTGAGGTTTTGCTCTCAGGTCTGTCGTTGTGAATCCCCCTGTGACTCAAAGGCAGGACTTTGCACATGGGTGCTTGCGCCAGTCAAGAGCCAATTGACAGCCTTAGGCGCCCAGGGAAAGCCCAGCTGTCCTGGCTCTCCTCATGTGCCTTTCTTAGCTTGGTTTCTCTAGATCTCTTGATCTCTGCCCTGGGAGACATCTAGGCTCTGCTCTGCCACACAAGGTATAGCCAGCACATCAGTCCCCAAGAGCTGGGACAGGAGGAGGTGGCACGTCACCTCCAGAGCAGGTACCAGCACACCTCACCTCTAAAAAAACAGCAACCAGGTGTTACTTCAACCCATGTGAATGTACTAAAAATGCCCTGGGCAGGGCTGTGCCACCCCCCTTGGAAAACAGCTTGGTCTGAGCAGTCTCCAGACACAGTTGAAACAGCTTAACAATCATATTTATGGAACCAACATGACAGCAAACCCTTTTCCTTTTTTTTTTCTTTCTTTCCTTTTTATTTTTAGTTTTTTTTTGATTAAGTGGAAAAAACAGACAAAGCTCTTCCCAGCGCAGGTAGGATCACTGAAACCCAGGGCTGAGCCTGTGGGTTTGGCAGGCAGAGAGAGCAGCAGGCTCTGGGGCAGGGGGTGTCAGCCAGCCCCAGGGCCACACTGCCCTCCCAGCAGAGATCGGATCTCCCACACCGATGTTCAGCTCCGCTTGGTTCACTCCAGCGCCAGTCCGATCAGATCAGGCCCAACAGGATTAACCACATAACGCAGCGCCAGCGGAAGGCAGATTTGCCATTTAAAAAGAAACACACACCCCAAAGTCTGTGTTAAAGGAACTGCCTCTGTTCAAAAGTTGCTTCCAAATTTAGGTTTTCTAAAATTAAGATTTCATATTTTTAATAAAATAGAATTAGACCCTTCATAATAAATTAATAATCAAAGGCCCACAGAAATGTTTCCATAAACTATTTTTTTAATTCCAAAGGAAACCATTTGTTTAAAAGAAGCAAGTGTTCCCCTGCAGAGCCGGCACTCCAGTAATTGCAGTATGATGATAGAAAATGGGGCTGGATAGCAAAAATAACTTAAAACTATTATAAACAACCATGAAGCTGAGTCATCTGTTTCAAAGTCCAAGTGGAGATATCCCAGTGACAGGGCCCACAGAAAATGCTAAGGTGCATAGTTAAAAGGGGAGGGGAGAAACAAAAACAAACAGTAAAAATAGTACAAATTCCTTCAGATACTATTTGTGACAAAAGATGAAAGCTGGGATTTTCATCCTCTTTCCAGCATCTTAACTACAGCGAAGCTCAGGGTTTCATTGCACCAGGCGCTGTGTACCAGGCACCCCTAATGCAACAGTCCTATGGGTGTAAACCCAATACCAAATACTGGAACTTAGTGTTCCTCTAAAAAAAGTCAAGGAAAAATAAAGGCACCCTCTCTCCAGCTGGTATCAGCCTGTGCAACCCCATGAAGAACAGGGGAAGGAAAGGCCAAACCCTGATCTCTCAGTCTTTTGTACTCCAGCCTCACTTGTATACACTATCACGTTACAAAATGTGTAAGTCGCTGTATGAATGGCAAGGTGCCACTGGCATAAATACATTCGTATCTGGACAAAGGATCTGTCCGCACGTCAGGATCTTCATTAAAAATGAGTTTGTAAGCACTTCCCCTCATTCTTTTGGTTCATTTCCACAAAAACAAAAATGAAGCATTGCGTCAAAGTCGCAAGGACACCCAACACAAGACTGGACCAAGTGCTTGGTGCTTCAGACCAAGCCAGCTGCACTTTCACAGCACTCCCATCTTTCCCAGGCTTGTCGAGGCATGGGTTTAAAGTGGTGGCATTTGATCCTGGTAACTAGCTTGATCTAATGATGAGTCCATCTAGAACACAGCCTGGCACAGCTGCAGTAAGGCCATAGGTAGAGCATGGCGAGGAAAATGCAAAGCCCAGGCAAGACGGGATGGTGAAGGGCTGCACTGCACTGTACTGTGGGTGCCCAGCAGTTATGGGAAGTGAGTGCCACCGCCACCAAGAATAAAACCACTGCAGCTATTTAAACAGAAAGGTGTAGGTATGGCACCTTGCTCTGAAGGTTTCTCAGTGGATGTTGCTAGCGATGGGGAATCATGAAGCTAAGATCCTCAGCACTTTGCTTATGTGTACTCCCTCCAAGAGGGACAGAGCTTGGCAGGCCTGGCACAGAGCTAGGCAGACCTGGTCTTAACCAACACAGCCAGTCCTTTACATCTTGCTAACAAGACTAATTAAAAGCTAATTCAGGTAGATATGGGCACATCAGACCACAGGGATTGCCCACATCAAGTTGACAGCATAGCATTTGAAAGTCAACTGCAACTGGAAGGTGCTTCACACCAGTGCACCATGAATGGGAGCGTTTCCAGAGCTGCTTCACGAGTGGTTCAGCCTGTGAACAGCCATGGAGAGAGTAGAGCAGGAGCCTCCTCCGCTGTCCCCCCATGCCCTGGGGCACTATCTTGTGGCTGGGGCTCCAGGGACAATTCAATTCTCCCGGGACTTCACAAACAGTCGAAAAAAGCAGGAACCCTGGAAGGAGGTGACAAAATGACAGTAAAGCCTGTGGGAACAAGCAGCCTGTTACAACAGAGGGACAAGTGACAGTGACAAAACTTTGCTCATGCATGATCGACAAAGGCATGCTGGAAACCTGTGGCCATTCCTGCTGTCAGCACCTCCTTCTCCAAAAACCGTTTTGGACTTCCCTTCTCCTCCTCCAAAAGATCCGACTGCCTTAAATTCTGCCTTGCGCTGTTGTTAATGAGGGAAGGGCTCCTGCTTTCTGCTTACTGATGAAGAACCAATGTCCAAAAAAAAAAGAGCACAGATCAGAGGCAAACAGAGATTGCAGGTAGAGGCCATAGTTTTATCAGGCCAACTGACAGAGCTAGAAAAACAACAGGCTGAATTTGGGGCACAACTGGCTTTCTTCAAGGTCTGTCTACGTTGTGTGCAGGAGGAGCCTGTAGTTAAGACAGGGTGTTCCAGTTTTTTTCCTAGGATGCACCCTGAGTTAGAAACAATACTGGCTGAAGGGCTGGAAAAAACAATGAGTTCAAACAGGAAGGCATCTAAGAGGGGGATTTCCAAAAAGGTGGGAAAGACACCATCAAAGCAAGATTTCCAAAGAGCTCAGTGCTCTTTGGGCAGGGCAAGTTTTCCAAGATCTGACTCCAGGACAACTTCAAGACAACAGTATCATCAATGTATGAAGCTGCCTCAGTCCCCACTCCTCCAACACTGGTCCAGGTAGGCAGGAGACTCAGCTGGATTTAAGAACAAAGCACAATGGCAGATCTGAACCTCATGTCCCTTTTTAAACAACGCTTTCATTGTGAAGAAGTTGTATAGTGAAACTTCCCTAAGCTAATGTACATCAATTTTAACTCTTTTTTTCAGCAGATAGAGGCATGAAAGGGACTCAACACATGGAGAGTCAAGCCGTGCACCTTGATCACTACAGTTGGATCCTCCACCTCCCAACAGCCAGGCAGAAAGACTGTGGGCTTTATCCTAGGTCATTGCTGGAGCATGGAAACACCTTCCACACCTGATGTTACAACATCCCCCAGGCTTTGCGGGGTCTCTAGCAGTGCTGCCTTTGGGGGTCAGATACCTGCTGGGTTTGAAGCCTGGCTAGAGGGATAAAGGTCCTTTTATTTGATAAAAGATCATGCAAAAGAGGATGGGTTGTTTCCTAACAACAAGCACCATGTAGATTTGCCCAGCCTCACCCAGAAGACTGCTCCCTCTCATGCCTAAAGTATGTCCTAGGATGTCACCAAATTCACAAGTCTTGCAGTGTCCAATGTGCTTGTCCTCTGACTGCCCCAAGAATCGAGGCAGCACTTATCTGTGTTTCACAGATGGGTCACTAGAGGCAGATACACAAAGCCCCAGCTTCCCTCTGCACAAACTCCTCAAAGCACCAGGTCTGAGGACTTCATGGTGTTCAGGCACCTGAACCTGGGTCCAACATCACCCAGAGCAAAGAACCAACCCCAAAATCCTAGAATCCAGGCCAAGAGCCCTGACCACTGGCCACCCTTGCCACATCCCAGCCAGCTGAGATTGCACTCCAAGGTTTCATCCCAGCCTTCCTGCTCTGGACTGTCTCAGAGGAGCCACTTGTGCTGCTCACAGAACAAAATTCAGCCTTTGATGCCACTGGCACTTCCTCCATTAGTTGCTTTGAAGATTAGGGCCAGAGCCTTAAATTGGATTCAGAAGCTGATGGGGAGCCAATGGAGCAGCTTGAGCTCCCGGTGGCCTAGCCCTTTGGGGAGGTGAGCGGTCATGCTCTGCACCAGCTGGCCCCACCACACTGTTTCTACTTTCAGCTTCTGCTACAAGGCACAGAAGTGCAGCGAGCTTGAGCCAAGCAACGGCATTGATACAGTGGACAAAATTGTCTCCACACTGGAGGGAAGAAGGCAGCATTTTTTGAAAGAAGCATTGCCTGGTCATCACAGCTAGCAAAAAGGCTGGAAAAAATGGGATTCTCCAAATCACACGCACAGTTCAAGACAGCACAGTGACAACAGAAGGCAAGGTGTCACTGCAGGCTTCAAAGCCTCATGTTTTCCAACCTGCTTCCCCTCCATCCTCAGCTTAACTCAGCTGCTCATTGCTGCATCCCACAGCAGCAGCAGCTTTAGCAGTTGTGCCAGCTGGGAATGAGAAACATGCCCATGGCATCTCCATCTTCCCTCCTGGTGGGGAGTCCCTCTCCCCCCATCACCACACATCCCCAGACTGCCCCTGCCCTACAGTGCTGCCTGACCTGGGGATGATGGGCAGCAGCAGAAGCAAGGTCTCCTGGGGTCAAACAGGTAGTATGGAGGCCAAAAGCATCAGGAACATTGACGGGAGCCCAGAGTGAGAGCATACAGGCATGTTTCTGGTTCTGCTGTGTGTTTTTCACCAGACTAGTTCTGCATGCAGTGTTAGGCACTGCACACCCACAAACACACACAAAGGGACCATCTTTGCTCTAATCCATACAATTTCAGCACTGAGTAGTGCCTGCAGAGTTCTGCACACAGAGATCAGGTTCTAGGCACTCAACAAAACATTCACACCCCTAACCACCCTTGGCCCTCCCAGCCAGGAGCTGTGGAGCAGCACAGCCAGATTTCACCTGCACCCACCACCTGCACAACCCTGCAGCATCCCCTAGGACAGGTCCCTTTGCCCAAATTCCTTCAACTCCTTTGGAGCCTGCCAACTCAGATGCTAAGAAAGGAGGTGCGTGGACCACAAAAAGCCACAGCTCCTCTCCCTAGTTAAGTTGAATCCCCAAATGAGAGAGATGATCCACACATGCCAAACTTGCTTCCAAAGCATCTCCCTCCTCCAGGAACCAGGGCGCAGGGGCAGCAAGACACTGTGCCGTGAAGTGACACACACTGAAGTAACATGTGGCACAGTCACAGCAACTCTATTAATTTAAGTTAATTTCCTGCAGTTCTGTCTTAGTTTTCCAGCAGATTCAGGACTTAAAGGTTAAAGCGTAACCTTGTCTCAGTAGCTTGCTATTCGCTCCATGCAAATGTCTACCTACAGCCTGGTAATTACATGCATTTCCAAAGAGCCAATCCGCCGTCAGCCTGACAGATACTGATCTTCCCGTTTTATTTTTAGCTCTGTGCTTCCCCCTCTAGATGCAAAAAAAAATTCTGTTTGTTCCATCTTTTGCTGCAGCCTCTTTTTTCCCCGGCTTACAAGCCAGCTCCCGTCTCACCCAGGCAGGAGCAGGGAGCAGCACGGGGCAGCAGACTGGGCAGGTGCTGGGCTCCTGGTGGGAGTCCTGCACTGGTCCCCAACACAGTGAAAGTGGGCAGCTGGCTTCTTTGGGGCCACCAAGGGAATTTGTCTCCTCTGGCAGAGAAGGGTGTTTAAATGGGAAACTCAAGTGAGACATGAAGAGCTATGCACCCCTTTGCAGGGGAGCTGGATACTTTCTCTTGGGGACATCTCTAGGTTGCACACATCCAGCCAGGTCCTAGCCGAGATAAAAGGGGCCAAATCTGGCAAAATTCAGCCACGTGCTAGTCGCTCTGCAAGTCCACGATTTGTCATCTCACAGAGTTGGGTGGTTTCCCTGGTTAGCCACGTGGGGCCACCCAGAAAGAGAAGGCAATGTTGGGAGGGTGGGCAGTGAAGGCAGGTCAGCCACGCAAAGACAAAGCTAGTTTGATGCTTCCAACCCCTAAAACAGGCACATGTGAGACTAAGTGTGTCTAGTGTCACTGAGGCCAACATGCTGCCCGCCTCCATGAGCTGCTCTGGTGGCTTTGGGGAGGAGGCAAGGTGTGCAAACCACTAGAAATTTGTGTCCTCCAGAAGTTTAGCCCCATGGGGCAGCCCACCACCAAAGAGCAGCCCAATAGGCTGACTGTAAATCAAAAGACTTGGAAGAAACAGGGATCAGGTTCTTCGTCTTTGCCTTTCCTTTTGGAAGAAGTCTGGGAATAGGGATGGGTTGGGCTTTGAGGGGTGAGGTCTGCATGCCTCTCTTCCCCTCTCTCAAATGCATATTTTAGATTTAAACCAGAACAGATTTGCACAAACTTTAGTCACGTGATGGGGAAAAAAGGACACTGAGCCTCAGAAGCAACATGTGAGGAAAGGGCTGGCTGTCAGCACTACAGCATGGAGGCCAAACTCACCACGGCCAGCACCGACTGAGCCACAGGGTGCAGCTCAGGGACATTAAGGGGGTGAAAGGTGTTTGCACAGAGCAGAGAAAGGAAACCTGCATACAGGGAAGCCACATAATAAAATGCATTAAATAAATAGCTGACAAGAAAGAAGAAAGAGGAGCAGGGATGGGATAAAGCACAGGGAAGGGTTGAGTGTGGTAGCTGCAACCTCTATAATTGACTCCAGTAAAAGCTGGCAGAGCCGGGGCTGATACATCTCCCCATCACTACGGACACTTCTCTAGTGCTCAACCCTGCCTTGGCTGCCCTGGCTCCAGCCCTGGCCACATGGGAATTATGATTATGTCTCATACCTGCAGAGAAAGGATTGCTTGTCTTGTTATACATCTAAGGATCCTCCTAGTCACAACGACATTAAAAAAAAAAAATCAAGAAATTATCCCCATATGCTTTTACATTTCCAGGGGAATCCAGCAATTCCCCTCCTTGAAATTTTGTAGCAAATAGAGCACAGGACACTCAGAAGCAACTTATCCAGCAGCCTTCAAACATTTTCAACAGGTGCATTTAGGCAGTTAGTAGGAACAAGGATTTTACAGAGATTTGGGCTCCACTGTCCCACTTTTCCCTTCCCACAGCTCCTAACCTGAAGGTCAATCTAACACATGATCGGGGGAGCAGACATCATCCCAGCAACTGGAGCAGGCACTCGATGAGATCGTGGGATGACAGAGCAGGGAACGTAGAGGGAAAGGTAATTATCCCTGTTACAGACCTGGGAGAGCCAAGGAACAGAGATTTCACTATTTAACAGCCCACAAGCTAGGAATCAAGCTTAGATCCCAAAACCCCATCCTTCTACAACAAAATAAACCAACCAACCACCCAACCTGCCTTCCATCAAGGAGGAGTTGGGGAACTCCAAGGCAGCTTTTCCACCCTCCGCACAGACGCAAGCCCTGGCTGAGCTCTGCGAGAACCAGTTCCTCCAATGCCAACAAGTTTAGCCAAAAGAATTCAGGGCAAGCAATGAGAAAAGGCTGGTGCAAACCTACCCCTTCACCACATTCCTGCAAAACATCTTTAAATTTGAGAGCTTTACATAATTGTGTTTTAAACAATTCAAACCTGGCACTGCCTGTCTTTCATTTGAGTCGCTTTCTTGCTGCTGGCTCATTTGGTTTTGTTTTTTTTTAACCACTATTCAGTCTCCATGCTCCTTTGTACAATTCAATCATATCGTTCCCACCTTAGCTTGAAATTTTAAAGGCTGGTCCCCCCAAGCCTCTTTCCTTGCATTTACATCCTTCTTTTATAGAGAATAATGACCGTCTCTGCCACACATCATTTAACCAAGGAGTGCACCCAGGGCTGCAGTTGTTTTCTTGCATCCTGGACACCCCTGCAAAGCAACTAGCAGAATCCAGGACCTTAACTCTTTTAACCTCTCCTCCCACACTTATCCCTCAGGCTCCATGTCATTGCCGTGCTTTTCTCCAAATCCCTTCCCAATGGGTTTACACTCGAATGTCATTGCAGCGCCCAGGCTTGGGCACTGAAAAACAGTGCTGTGAGCACAAGCAAGAGAGAAAGAACCAGGGTAGTGTCTCCAGGGCTGTCTGACACGTGGCCTCAGCATCTGTTGCCCAGAAAACATCAAAAGGCAGATCTTGCACTTACACAAGGCATGCACAACAGAAGGTTTTAGCCTTTCTGTGACCACAGCCAGCTTCAGAGCTGGGTCCCCACCAACACCATTTTGACCAGAGCTCTGTGAGAGCTGTGGTGATATTTATACAAAGTCTTCCAGCTCTTCAGCTGTTCTGCAAGAAGCTCTTTCCCTCTGGATCTCTGTTGCAGTTGCATCCACTTGCCATTTTCCAGTGCATGGTTATTTCTGCCCTCTTACAGCTAGCCTTCCAAGGCTTTCTCTGTATTTCTTTCCTCCTTGGCTTCTCTGTCTTTCCGCATTTAATGAACACACTCATCATCATCTGGGAGAGGGCTATAAACAGCAACATGGACCATACTGAGCAAAATCCCATGATGGAGGATGTGACCTGACAAATGAAGCTAGGCCTGCACTCAGACCCTTGGACAGGTGCTGGGGGAGTCCCCATCACTCAGTCTATGCCTGCTCACCTACGTCTTTCATTTACAGCATCTCACCGCAGTGTTTCAACCCATGGCTGCATATATCTTCAGCAAGACACCTGGAGGCACTGTGAAGAACTGGCCACAGAGTGTTGTGTCCACTGAGTTCCTTTGGGCTTCTCCAACCCCCAATGAGCCCTCCTGCATGCCATGCCATGCTCCTTCTCATGGCCCTGCCACCTCCTACTGCACCAGCTCGGACACCACAGGAGCAAACATTTAACTTCAGGTGCATTGCTGGGAGCCATTAAACACCACGTCTCTCCCAGTGCCAACCCAATTCCTTCGCTAGAGACTCCTACAGCATCAACAGATGGAAAATGCCCAGACTGACCTATTTTTCTCCCTCCATGCCCCCTTGCCCCAGGCTTTTCCACCCCAAACCACATTTCTGCTAGGTTCCAGGTGAGATGCAAGCTTCCACCCTGCAGCAGGGATATTTCTGACGTGCCAGTATGTCCTAGCACCAGATATGCAGAGTAAGCAGCAGCCCTTCCACTGACTTCAACAGCCACTGGTTTCATTGCCCTATTCCTCTTGGCCTCTGTATTCCCTCATGGGCTGCTTTTCTATTTGGGAGCCCATGATTGTATCTGACAGGGTCTCCTAATTGTCTCCACTGATTTTACTGGAGACTGGTTTTAAAAGCAGCTCAGTACTTAGTCACTTCAATATCATTTAATAGCATCTTTGCTGCATATGTTAAATATCTCCATTACTTTATCAACATGCAGCGTCAGAATTTTATTGGATAGTTTGGGTTATTTACCTTATAGAGTAACATGGGCATCACAAACCACAAAAAGAGAGTTAGTACCTTCTCCTTAAGTCTGCATCTCCACAAACCAAGTGAACACAAGACCACAAAACCAAAAGCCCCTGTATTAAATGTTCTTTCTTTTATGAGAGGTGGGGAGGAAGGGGGAGAGGGGAGACCAGCAGTTATCCTGGCACCAACCCCATTCCATGTTTTTACTCAGGAGGAATTTGGAAGGGCAATTTGCAAACAGCAATCCCAGCCTACTTTGATGGCCATGATGATGGCCAGCAAGTGCAATTCTCTATCCAAACAGAAAGAGGTTTTGGGGTGCCCGTTCCTCACAGCCCAAATCCAGAGCTGACAGGAAAGAGGGGAAATAAAAAACCCCAAAAAATCAAAACCAAAAACCACAGAAGCAGTTTCCAAGACGTAATTTTCCATCTTTGATATTTTCATTGACTTCTCAAACATGATTCAAATGATGCCCTAAACTGTCAGCAAAATTGTAATGATCAGAACGACTTAGCAAAGTGACCAAAAAACTCACTTCCAAAAGTCTTTAAAAGAATTAAAATAATCTGGATAAATCAAGTCAGCCCTGATGAGAGCCCAGCTTTCTAACTCTGCAGGCTGGACTTTATTTATCTGCCTTTAATTCACTGCTTCAAAGACTCCACAACCTGAGCACCCAGAGACCAGCTCCAGTTCCCTCCAGAGAGATGACCTGTAAAACACAGATTACCCAAAAAACCTGCTCCAGGGTCCTGTCCCCAAATCACAGTGTTAAAGCTCCCTAAGGCCCCACTGCAAAGGGAATCCCATGGGAACAGCAATGGGGCTGGGTAAGACCAGTTTATCAAATATGTTTTGGAGCTGTGGGACATCTGTGCTGGAGGCCCCAAGCAGAAATTCAGAGCATTTGCCTTTCTGATTTATAGCTGGGGGGGGGGGGGATTTATCCCAGAAAACAGAGCAGCACTTGAGCCTCGGTAGGGCAAGGCTGAGCCCATGTCCCAGACGCCTGCCACCCTCACCTCATGCAAGTTGTCATGACGGTTACCCATCACCCTATTTATGTGCTACCTTCCCCTCCTTTCTCAGTGGACACTGCCCTCCCACATGCCGCTGCTACTGAAGTGACAGAGAAAATGCTAAGGGAGAGGCCAAAAACAGGTACATGGGACACAACATCTCCCTTGGTTTTCCCCTGCTCCAGCCAGTGTGAGTCCTCAGGGGGACCATGAGACAAGAGGGAGGCTGGTGTGAGGTGGCCTTTGCCAGAAAAAGGTCTTCCTGGGGGCTGAGGATGCAGTGCGGTGATGGGATGAGCCAGGGGACGAAGGATGCTCGGACCCCACCTCTGCCAGGTGCACAATGGTGGGGCAGAGAAGGAGCTGTGTGACAGGGCTGCAGGGTGAAATCCTGCCCAAGCACCACGGCAATGGGCAATTTGGGGCAAGCTCAGGTCACCCTCGGGAAGGCTGAGGTGATGGGTAACGACTCTGTCCCTGGCTTCACAAACACTTCCCACCACCTATTTTTGGGGGCACAAAACAGGGGGAGCCCAGACTTTCCCCACCACCCTCCGCCACATGCCCTTCTTTAAGTGCAAAACTTCCCCCCCACCACCTATTTTTAAACCCAGCCCAGTCCAAGCAGGGGTTGAGATCCTCTGTTTATTTTCTTTTTTCCTGGGGGCTGTGATTTTAGGCAGTGGCAGGGAGGCAGAAGCACCTGCTGCCAGCCGCCCCGGAGCCGCATGCGAGGCTGCCCACAGACCGCAGGCAGCGACACAGGCAGCGGAGGAGAGGGAGGGCAGCCGAGCAGGCTCCCCTTGCAAAGTCTGTCCTGTGCTGTCTAATAACACAAGGTGTCATTGTATACCCAAATCAGTGCCTGGAGCTTTATTTATAACAACTGAAACACAAAACGCAGCAGGCCAGAAACAGCAAAGGGAGCGAGAGACCAGGGAGGGCAGGGAAGAAGATGGGCAAAATCTCCCTATTTAGCAGGATTTGCCTTCAGATTTTCAAGATGGATTGAGGCTGAGGGGGACGCGTGGGGCCACGGGAGGAGGAAAGAGCAATGAAAGGGAGGGAAGAGGGAGCTGGCAGAGCAGCAATGCCAGCCTGGCTGTGGCAAGGCAACGATGTCGTCTCCACCACGGACCCCTGTGTGGAGTGATGTGGGTGCTTCACTCACAGCCCCCTGCCAGCAAAGGGAAGTGGGGGGAGGCTCCAGCCCCCCTGGGACTCTCTGGCTTTTACAGATACTCTTTTTTAAAGACTATTTGTGGCTTTTTAGTCACCCTCTCCATCCCAGGAAGAGCTTTGCAGCTCAACAGCTGATTCCAGTGGACTCCCTCTTGCATTGGAATAGGCTGTATCTGCAAACTTGGCAGGAGCCATCCCAAATGGACTCACCCAGCCCGGCAGGCAGCACTCCCAGTGTGCTCCCTCGGGCACAGCTCCTGTCAAACCCAATGCTGGCGGCTTGCAAGACCCCGCTCCTGCAAGAGGCTGAGCACCCTGAACTCTTGCTGAACTCAGTGGGAGCAGAGGCGGCTCAGCAGCAAACGGTCCCAACCCTACACTTACAGCATCGGGAGATGTGTTCTCCTCGGGTGGGTCCAGATGTTATCACCACCACTGCCACCTCCGGCAGCTTGTTCATCTGCTCCCTTGTGCCAGAGGCTCCCGCTGCCAGCATGGTGTCGGTGGAACAGCTCTCGTGCTCTCCTCCATGGCTCCTGGGCAAAGACTGGCAGCTTTGCCTAAACCTCCTTTCCCCAGCAGCTGGAAGGAAGCCGCTGCCAGACTTTGTACTGAAGCGGCTGAGGTGGGAGCATTCATGTCCCATTCTTCTGACTCACCGTGGAGGTGGTAGGCAGCAGCAGGAGGGAAATAATAAACAGCTAGAGGGGGTAAAGGGAGAGGTAATGTCTTAAGGAGTTGCAGGTAGGGATGCCGTTTGGTGTTCACCTCCCCTGCAGACAGATATTTAAATCTCCAGGTGCAAAAGCCACTGAAAGTTCAGGCTGAGTCAGAGCTACAAAATTTGACCCACTAACAGGCAACAGAACAGACCCATTAAGAGATAAAGCTAAATCCTGAGTCTGTCTTGCACTGAGGGTTGCTTTGGTCCAGCTTTGCTTCTGCTTGAAGACAGTGGGAGCCAAACCATGCTCCCTGCAAACAAACCAGAGCCAAGCTACAAAAGCAAATTCATAATCCATAAAGGAAAAGGCTCACATTAACTTGACCAGGACTTTGAAATCTCCCTTTCCTCCCACTCTATGCCGGTACTGGCCTCAGAAGTTTTCTGGCTCTTCATTTGAAGAGGGAAAACAAAGCAACACCAAACCCACAAGGCACGAGGGGAAGCAGCTTTTGTGTTCCTTCGCTAGCAAGCATTCACCCAGCACCATCCCAGCTGCACCCACTGCCCTCGCCCCCCTCAAAGCCTACCTGCAGAATTACATTTGCAAAACTGTTGCCCAGGAAATGTGCAACTAAAATCTGTGAAATAAGCATGCCTAGAATCAGACGTTCCCAGTGTAGTTAAACGACCGTGCCTTGAAATCTGCCTCTGCATTTAGCCACGCTGCCATGTACGGAGCTACAAAACAAAACTCTCGTCTTGTTTCACATCCTGGCCTTAGCACTGGCAGCCTTGTTCCCTGCAAACAGGGAGCCCAAACTCCTTCCCCCAAGGGCTTTACGAGTGTAGCAGCAGAAGGAACAGTGAGATCAGGGCTCTAAACGTATACTCATGTACAAAACCAGTCCAAGGGCTCAAAGCACAAGGTATTGCCCATGCAACGAGCTGCAGCCACTCAGGAAACAAAATCCTGGCTGTCTTCAAGCAAAGAAAATAGAGAACCAAGACAGTGGAGTTCCCCATCTCTTCCACCACACATGCCTCTTTGCAAGGGGCAGAGTTGGTGGGGACAACATGGACCCAGCCACCTGATTTCAGCACAATGAAAACAGGAGCTTTCATGGTGAATGGTGGGACCTCAGGAAACATCGAATGAGGTCTGCCTGGCAGAGGATGGAGCCTTCAGGCAAGCAATCCATGTCAGTCCCACGTGGAGCATCAAGGGGGAGAAACTTGGGTCCCCTCAGCCCACACAAGGGCTAGAGACATCATCACCGGTTATTCCAGAACAGGGCTTGGAAAGCCTGAACCCTGATGGAAATTTCTGACAGGTTATTTCAGAAGGGTTTGTCCTATATAGTAGGAGGGCAGGACTTTTCTTTTTTTTTTTTTTTCTTTTAAGATTTTTGTGGACAGGAAAACATCTCTCCTTCCTCTCTCTGAGCTCACCATTCCAGTCTCATGTCCCACTAGAGTAAACCACAGGACACAGCCTTCCACTTGCCTCTTCTCCAGCAGCAAACAAGTTTTTGCTCCCTTTTTCCTTCCTGGGGAGACTGAGTTGCATAGGAAGGTGGGCAGCAGAAAGGCAGGTCCCCACGTGAAACCACAGCTCCACTGCAGCCCCCAACCACTCACATGGAGTCCCCAGCACTGGGAGGAGAGTGCAAGGTCAGGAGGCCCTTCAGAGCTCAGCTGCTTCTCAGGTTTTGCGCAGTACCTACACCTGCGAGGATACACTGTGTGATCCAGAGGGTGTTGCTTCCCCAAGACAATTAGGTTGTGTTTGAACCACGACCTCAAGGAATCGGATTAATTACAGCAATGTTGAGCATGACTTTGTCTACAGGGACAAGTCATGTTTGACATCCCTGCCAGCTGGTTACAGGGCTAGAGGATGAGCAAAACCTGAACGGTCGTGTCCGTCCCCCCCCCCCCAGGTTGGTTTATTGGCACACATTCAGTGACAGTGCAGGTTCTGGGGAGAACAGCCTGCATGAAGCCTCAGCAAGCAAAACCTTACACCAGAACATCCACACATCAGCCAGGTAGAAGCCACGTAGCAGTGTCATGCTGATATACACAATTTGAAGCAATGGCCAGGTAGAAAGCCAGGATCTTCCAGCAAGGAATGCCCAAGTTTTACAGACCATCTAAGCAGGGGGTGACTTAAACTGCTGTTTTAACACACAGACTGGGAGGTCTCCTTGAGGAAAGGCAACAGGTCTCACACATGAAACAGCATGTTCCCCAGCCTGATCCATGGGTTTTAGCTAGCATGCAAATACCTGATATTATTTCTCACCTGCTGATGGGTCCTGACTGTTGATGGGTTACACAGTCAGTCCCAGAGCCACAGACAGAGCTACAGGCTGGAACAAGGACTCCTTGAAGGGTCAGCATCTCCTTTCCCAGCCACCCTGCTTGCACCACCCTCACTCTGGGGCTGCCCACCTCCTCCCACCAGGGAAGGCTCTGCCTCAAGAAGTCTAAAACAGTAACAAAAAAAAAACAACCCCAAGCTGATCTTTGAGGCCAAAAAAGGGTTTTGAAGCAAAGGGGAAGGGGGGGAGGTGGGGAAGGAATCTGAAGTTGCATCACTTGGAAATACCCAAGAGCTTCGGAGATGTATGTACATGTTCAGCTTCCTACTGTTTCTCCAGGAACCTTCTTGGGAACAGCAAAGTGACACCAAAAGGAGCCCAATGATGTTTGCCTGAAGCAAATAAAAACAGCCTTGAATTTAACCCAAATTAGCCCACCTGCAAAATATCCCCTTCCTTGGAGCTAGGTACTTTGGGGGTTTGGAGCTCCAGGCAGACGAGTGGGGTGAGAAAGGTTTGAAATATAAATCAATCAACAGCTTTTGCCCTTTGGCTGGGCTCAGAACCAATCCAGAGACATTCTCCATGGTATTTCAAACATTTCTCAGAACATGGAACTAAAACCAGGTTTCGTTTCCTTCAGCAGAAGTCACCGTGGCTCCTTCATGACAAGGAAGATGGATTGGAGGGGAAAGTCTTATTTTCAGTTAAAGTTTTGTTCTTTCAGAAAACCAGGCTAGTTTCCAGGCAGCTTTCCTGCAGACAGAAGACCTGCACCCAGCTCTGAGAGGTTGCTCCTGCTGCCACCCACGCAGGCGCACTGAAACCCAAGGAAAGCACATGGACTACATTGCAGGCGTAATCTTGTTTGGGGAACATGATGCCCTCTGGGGAGGCCAGTTTCGACATCAAGCCAGGACACACCTCTTATGGGGACCAGTCTGGGTCCAGCTCAGCTGAGCAGACACGAGGCATTCAATGCACCGGGCCAGGAGAGGACCTGGCACTTCTCACCTATCCCCAGTGATGAAAAACGCTTTGCTTGCTGCCCAGCACAGGCAGGTCTGCCTGCTATTCCCCACTCCCAGATGGACCCAGTTCTCCAGGGGTTCCCTTCTGTGAGGTGTAAAGGAGGAGGAGGGGAAATATAAAACTTAGGGGCCTGATGCTCTGTTTCCAAAGGCCGCCAAGAGCCACTGATCCAGAATGGGAGTGGCCCAACTTGATGCCTGCAGCCGCAGGAAGAGGATCCTCTCTGGGGCTGTTCCCTCTCCCCGAAGCATCCCCCAGCCCCTGCTCCCACGCATCCCCTGGCGAGCTGCCCAGCACCGCTGCAGCGCTGCTCCTGCCTGCACAAAATGGTTAATACAGCAGGCGGGCCAGGTGGCTCAGGTGTGCATGCCAAGCAGCTCCTGTCTCACCTGCAGTGACTTGTCGAGGGGGAGCCGCATCTGCCCTTTCTTGTCTGGCTTTCATCTGCCTGGGGAAAAGGGAGAAAAGGGATCGGGGAAGGGTAAACACAGCTTAGGCAGCTGCAAGTCCCGGCAACCCAAGGGCTGAGCAGGTGATTCAGAGAGCTGGGAGCAGGCAGACACCCTGTCCTCTGCCTCCCGCCGACATCTCCGGTGATGACAGCAGCCCAAGAATTGCTGGGGAGGAACGTGCTGGCTGCTGGGGCCACAGCATCCATCACTAGCCCAGCAAAGGCAGGACGGGCAGTCTGTGCCGCAGGGCCTGTGGTAAATTCCAGCCTCTTGCTCTGCTTCACCACCTCCCTGCAAAGACTGATCCCATCCAAAGGACACAAGACCCAAGAAGAGTGAGGCAGAGCATTGGTAGGTCCTGTACCAGCAAAGCATCCAGCAGTGCTGGGGCACTGTGACCTCCCCTCAGATACCTCCACGGCATTGCCCCTATAGAAACACAGCTGTCCTATCACACCAGCCACGGCTCTGGCTTCCTCAGCATTAATCTGCTCTGCAGGACCACACTACTTCTGTGAGCCTCTCTGCTCAAGAGCCTTTGCCACTAACCCATCATAGCATCAGCAATGTCTCACCCTTGGCAGAAAAAAAGAGACTAGGCTCAATCAGGTGGAAGCTCACTTCTGCCTTTGCTCCCATCATCCTTTCCACAACTCCAAAAAATTCCCAGTGAATGAAGAAAAAAAAGACCATATTGCCCCAAAAGGTGGCTGAAGGCTTTTGGTACATGAGCTGCTGACTTTTGATGTGGGATTCTTACACAGTATCCAGCTCTATTGCAGACATCACCTCCATATTCTCTGCTGGGATGTGGGAACCACCAAGACAGAGCTGAGCCCCACTGCATCCAGCCCAGGGTTTGCACAGGCTCCAGGCAGAAAGGCTCAAGACCATGGGCATTTGGTCCTCATTCAGCTGCAGAGACAGATGCTCTTGAGAGGAGAGAGCCTTTCCAACTGCAACCGCTCCACTGAAGAAGCATCCTCAACCTTGTCCAAGGCCAGCCAACCAGTCAGGGATATTCTGCCTGAGTGAATCAGATCTCAGCCCAGCAAGGAGCCCCAGTGTAGGGCAGCAATGCAAGCGGTGACAGGAATGCATGGCGCAGGCAAGGGGAAAAGGCCAGATGGGCAGGGAAGGGCAGCAACTCCCTCAAAACTAGGCCACAGCTCGGGAGAAGTCATGCGACATCTCCCCAGGCACTGCTGCCTCTCCCCTCTACAGGGAGAGCAAGGAGCCAGGCTGGCCCTACATGAGTAAGAGACTTGCCACCCCTGCAGTCCCAGGAACTGCTGGCCCTGCACATGATGCAGGCAGGGCCAGGTAGTGCTGCTTTGGGGCAGCAAGAGCCCATGGTGCAAACCTAGGAGAGCCATTCAGCTCATGCTTATACTCTATCCTTTCTCCACCCTGGAGGCTCAGGGTTACAGACACCCTTGGTGCACAAGGCAGGGCACAGTTTCCTGGCATTAGAATGATTTTTTTTGCAGCTTGCCAGCCCTGGAAATAGCCAGAACTCTGCAAATCCTTCCCCTGCCTGACCTGCCCTCTCATCTCTGAGTCAGGGACAGTCGTAACCCATTGCAACCCCTTGCCTGACAGAGCCACAACGCTCAGAGCTGCTCCAGGGAGACAGGAGAGCCAGTCTGACTGGCTTGGGGCTCGCCGAGAGCTCCCTGGGCGAGCAGCCTTCCTCACCTGGGAAGCACAGGGAGACCTGTGCTCCCAGTTACTTCCCAAGCAGGTCAGGACGAGGGCCCTTCATCACCCAAGCCTTTGGCCCAATTATTTTCATTCCTGTCCCCACACCCTGCCCATAACAGCAGGGATCAAGATGCCTATTACAGCACACACGTTTCAGAGGCACTGCCCTGTCTGCCAGCAGTTTAGAGGAGGCAAAGTGGCCGAGCAGGAAAGAAAGCGCTTTGCAAGTCCACTCTACAAGGCTGAATCCAATTTGGTAAGCTTCATACGTATTTGGGGCAGGCCAGATGAGAGGATGGGGCAGGGGGGTCCTCGACTGCAGATACAAACACCCAGCTAGGTTTGCACCCCTGCACACCGGTGCACCAGGCAGACGGCTCAGTGCTCGTATCCATCAGTGGGATGCCAGCATGGCTGCAGCAGCAAGGTTGTGACAGAAGAAAACTCTGCCAAAAAAAG
Source organism: Elanus axillaris (assembly GCA_026212715.1). Lineage (NCBI taxonomy): Eukaryota > Metazoa > Chordata > Aves > Accipitriformes > Accipitridae > Elanus > Elanus axillaris. The sequence continues at coordinate 14,152,418 of JANZLQ010000055.1, read as the reverse complement.
TCCCATTAATTCCCAAGTGGCACCAACGCTGCATGTGGCGAGGGCTAAATGAGCGTTAAACTTTTAGCCTAACTGAGGGGAGGGGAATATATAGATATGGGGAGGAATCTTGTGTGTGTAGGGAGAAAAATATCAGGATAAAAAATGCTAGAAGAATTAAATAAGAGGAAAGAAGGGCTGGGAGAAAACAAATGTGGGTAGAATAGTCAGGCTCTGGCAGCAGTTAAAACTTCCATGTGTTTAGATCCCTGAATCGATGGTTAGAGATGCTACAACAAATGTCACCTTCATGTGAGCACCAGAACTGCAATTTTCTCATCATCCCTTCCCCCC
>JANZLQ010000055.1:14123752-14152072 GCA_026212715.1 Elanus axillaris | reverse complement strand
CGCCCCCTTTTTGTTCCTGTTTGAAGCCTGTTCAGAGGATAACCTGTTGGGGGCAACCCCAGTACCCAGCAGATGCTGGATTTTTCTCCTGGGTTCCCTCTCTCCCAGTCTCCTCCTCTCTTTGTCCTGCGCTCTGTCGCTCCCGCACACACCGACTCCCTGTCAAGTTTCTGGCTGATCCAGAGGGAGACGTCGGTCCTGCCAGCTCCAGCATCCAACTGCTCTTCCCGGGCCCGGGAGCTGCAGTAACCATAGAAACTGCATCCAACGCGCAGGCTCCGCTGGGGGGGCCGATAGGATGCTCAAACACATGCACAGGCAGGTAGGGACCAGCCAAGGCTCCACCAAACCACCTCCAAACGATGCCCAGGTCGGGGAGAGGGGCCAGGTGGAGGGGTGGGGTGGGGGGATGATTGAGGTTTTTCTCCCCAAAATTTCACAGAGCAGCTTGGCAGCTCGGAGCAGCCTCGGGAGGTGTTTCATCTCCGGGCTGTGCACTGGCTAGCCGGTTGCAGAGCTGACGGTGCATTTTACGGCGCGCGGGGAGATCGGTGAGGTAATTGGGAGGATTCTGTTGCAAAGCTTTGTCTTGGTCTGCCCTGCATTTTATCTGCAGACTAGATGGGTACCCAGGGCTCCCGCTGGCCCAAGAAGTAATCAGTCATTAATCCTTTGGTCCTTTTTGCACCGTGAATATAAACAGGCCAAATCCTATCCCCGGCTGTGCTGCGGAGAGTCTTTATGTTGATGGCTCTGGCAGAAACACACATGCCTCCAAGGGCAAGATTTGGACCAGCACAGTTAGTTAATGAGCTGATCCAAACATTGCTTTAATTTTACACCCCTCCCAACGCAGACATAACCCCCACTTTCAGCAGCACAACTCAGAGCGGGCTAAAACCACGACCACCTCTTCAGACACATCACATTGAGCCCTTAAATCCATGCGTGGCTACAGAAGAGGTGCGATTTTCGGAGTCACTGGGCATAGCAGATGCTTGATGTCTACAGAGCCAGACAGCATCCATTTCAGCGCCAGGAAAGTGGATCGAGGGGGGTCTGGCAAGGGAGGACAGGGAAGCACTATCTGCAGACACCCATGCACACCCCACGGGGCAGGAGGTGGCTCTGGCAGCCACAGAGGAACCGGGAACTAGCGACTAGGATGGCACATGGAGATGGGCAAACACAACATACAACGGGGACAGCTTAGTGGCTTTGCCAGCTGTTGATGGCATCTCTCCATCCCTCTCATCCACTGTTGTCCAGGGCTTTCAGGAGTGCTGTGACCCCACTGTGGGGCTTTTTTCCCTCTCTGCCCCTTATCCTCATCGCCCAGCCATCGCAGCAGCTGGCAGAGCAAGCCTTTTGCTCTTGCACTGGGACAGAGATGCCCAGCCTGCAAGGAAGCGTAAGCACCTACGGGAAGGTGTGGGGCGGGGATAAAAATACCAGCAGTCCTGCCTTTTTAACACCAAAAGACAAATAAAAATAAGTTCACACAACTGCCAGGCTCCCTCCTTCCTTCCCCCCTGCTCCAAGCCATAAATACTCCACAAAATCCCCACGCGCAAACAAGCCGTGGCCTCCAGACAAAGAGGCCCAGCCTCCGAATGGCCACCAGGCGCCTATTTTGGGCTGTAACTCGGCCAGGGTGGAACAAGCGGGCTCAGCTGTCCTCCCCATCCGCAGCCCGCAGCCGGGCCAGCCGGGCCTCACCCCCGGCTCCAGCCCCTCAATGGCCCCATTGTTCAGGGCCAGGAGCTCAGCTGCAACGGCCGGGGTGGCCGTCTGGCTCCATGACATCCGGCAGGGTACAGGGCCCGCAGCGGGCCGGGGGCCTCCACCATGGTGGGGGGGGATGCCAGTCCCCCGCTCGAGGCACCCCACAGCCCCCTGAAGGGGAGGGAGAGGAGGGGCTGCATCCCAGCAAGGCAGAGCCAGGTCAGGGGTCTCCTGTCTCCCCAGGGCTGTCACGGGGAGCGTGCAGGGCAAGACACAGCTCCCACTTCTTTGCATGGTTTTGGGGGTTTTTGGGGAAGATGGTAAAATGAGACACATAGGAGTCGAGCTTTCCTATACCACCCCAGGGACATGGCTTAAAATCTCCCCAGTTCCCCAGCCGGCTCCCCTCGTCTTGCTCCCCCATGCCAAACTGGGAGTGAAAGCAATCCTACGGGCAGCTCCCGTCTCCAAAACAGGCCAAGGGATTGCAGGGCAGGCACACACACAAACCCTCCAACCAGCCAAGAGCAGACCCGAGCATGGGCTGGCGTCGGGGTGGACACACTTCAGTGGATCCCAGATCTGCAGGAGATACCAGCACCCATGGAGCCTTCCCGTGGCTCGGAGCCGCGCCAGCACAGCACTGCCAAAAGTCAGAGCCCTCGAGCTACAGCAAGGAGAGGCTCCAGCGCCCTCCGCCCAGCTGGTGGCTTCAAGGGCTCTGCTCGATACACAGACACCTCCACCAGGAGCTGAAATTTTCCAAAAGGAAGGTCGGTGTCAACATTTCTTTTTAAACTCCCAGGAGTTTCATCCTGAAAGATGCAAGTGAAGGGCTGAAAAAAATCCCCTCCTTGTGCAGCACAAGGGCAGCATCCTCAGCAAGCTTCAAACACCACCCAAGGAAAAACGTTAAACAGACTAAAGAAGCCCAAAAAGCAGCCCAAGGCATCTCTACACCATTGTTCTTTCTGGGCCAGAAGAGGTGAAAATGCCTTGGGAACAGCAGTGGGACATCACTTTTAACACCACCACGACACACAAGGGACTGTGTCCTCTATTGTGTCACATCGCAGTGTCTCACTCCATTCCTGTTGCAAGTAATCACTGCAGCATCCCACCCAGGACCAGTCATACCAATTTAGCCACCACAGCCAAGGCAATTCTCTGTCAATACCGGCACAGTCCAAAGGGTCACCCACATCAAACATCCCCATATCAAACCTACCGAGCCAGCCCCATGCAGCAGTACCACCACGTACTGGTTGAACTGGCAGGCGATGCCTATCGATATGAGACGTGCTTTCTTTTTGCACAGCTCATTTCTCTCCGCTGAATGAGAATAGCTTTCCTGGCAGCGACAGTAGCCCACGCGCAGGAACAGCTTGCTGTTTGTACTCAAAGCAGTGAAGTCGCAGAGCAGCCCAGCACAGGCAAGCCCTGCTTTATTTACTGCTCAAGACAACATTATTGGTGTTTAAGCAACCATTGTCCTGGTGCAAGGCTGGGCAGACCTGAGCAGGGATGAGCAAAGCAAAGGGTGGTATGGATTTTCCCTCAAACACATGGCCCAGTGGGTGCAGGGAGGTGCAGCCTGTGCTGATTTATTGGAGGAGATATGATTTAAACCCACTCCCCCTCCCAATAATTCTACAGCTTTTCAAATGGAGCATCTGCAACTCTCATTTTGTCCACATGGACTGTCTCAAATTATCCCAAATGAAGAATGCAGCCAAGCAGTCCCCAAGACCAGCTACAGCTGACACATGGCTCCCCAAAACAAGGGAGGGGGGCAGCAGGTACCTCTTCCTTGCAGCATGTCCCCAGACCAGACTTGGGAGAAGACAACCCATCACTACAGCATCATGAAGGCTGCACAGTCCTCTCCCTCCCATCATGCTCTTCTTGGAACATAAGACAGTCTTTTCATGTCTGTACCTGACTTTGGAAGTCTCTGTGATGGATTAAAGGAAAAAGCCAAGGGGAAGAAAAAAAAAATCTAACTGGATCACATCCTTCACAGGCTTTCCTCGTAGGATTTCTCTCATATGGGCCTGACACCTCTGTGTGCCACACAGGCTCTTCTCTTCACAGAGAAGGATCTAGCAAAAGAGCCACGTGCTGCTGAGGACCCGGAAGAGCCCTTCAATGGGCTTTGCAAATTCAGGAGATGCTTTTGTGAAGCAAGTTTTGTGGGCTGGTCTCCCCCAAGCACTGCTGGAGACAACAGCAGCAGAGCACACTCCTGCCAAAACCCCTCTGGGTTTGCCCCTTCCCCTGTAAACCCCAGCTCTGGATGCTCAGGCCATCCCAGAAGGGTTTTGTTTGCTGTTGCTGAATCCAAGCATGCAGGAAACAGAGCTTTAGTAGCAGAGAGCTGGATGATGCTATTTATGTGTCTTCTTCAAGTAGTTTTGCCCAAATAGCCTGGAAGCAATATCACCTCCAGCAGCCAGTCGGACACAGCGATAACCCCATGCCAGATCTCTGCTCTGACAGCTTCAGAAGATGATTCACTGAAGAAATATTCAACCCAGGGAATCCCTGTCCAGAGGGAATACCCAGTGATCTGATCTCTCAGATGCTGTATTTTACTCAGCATTTAACACTGGCAAAACACTTGATAGGACCCAGAGGGATTTCTGTATCTGCTGATCCACTGCCTCTTCTCCCCATTCCTCTCCAAGTTTTCATTGTTGCCTTGAATTTGACTTCAGCCTGCTTCTTTTATGGTATGATGCTGATACGATCACAACATATCTCCCCAGAACTTTTAAACCCACTGACCCACTTCCAGCCAAGTTTATCGGGGCAGGTGGAGGCCTCAGAGATAACATTCCTGCAGCCACAGAGAGTGATCGTGGGACGAGCTTGGGTGCAGACTCTGCTTAGACGTCATACAATGCACACAGAGCAAGACACTGCTATTTTTTTTCCCTAGCCACAGAGAAACAAAACAGAACAAGCTTCAGAATTAGAGCTTATGGTTTAAAACCCAGCTGCTAGACAAAGCCAGAGGAATTGGGCTTTGCAGGTTCCAACCCCTGCAAAGCAGCACGCCTAAAGCTTTTCATCTACAAGGCCAGAAGTGAGGTGAGACCCTGGGCTTCAAGCATTTGCTGGAGGAGCTGTTTCAGGGCTGGTCACATTGCAGCAGCCACCATTCTCCCAGCAAGGCTGCTACAGCACTAGATAGATTTACTAGCAGAGAGGTGAGTGATGCTACAATCACTGTAGGTACATACCCCACCCCAGAATACCTCCTCCCTGCTCACCACCACACTTTCCTAGTCTCTTGCCAAATGAAAAACAACCAAGAACTCCAGTGAATGAGCCACGGGTCTCAGATCTCTTCAGAGCAGGAGAGATCAAGGACATTGCAAACATCTCATGTTCCTGCAAGAGCAGGGTAAAATTCCCTGGGGATCCTGGGAAAGGGATCATGCCCCATGCTACAGAACAGGTTTCCTGCCAGCATAGCCAGATTCAGGATAAGAAAGCTCAAGCCTCAGGATAACAATGCTACAAACAGGCATCCTGGAGATTTAACATCCTTGAGGAGCATCAGCACATCCTTCCCTTTATAGCACCCCTCTTGTTGTGCCCGATCTCTGCATTTAGAAGACAGCAGAAATTATTTCAGGTGCCAGCTTGATACACCAATGGCTGCAAAGAAAAAAAACCCTTTCTTGCAGGAAGCCTGTAGAAGCCTGGAAGCATCGGCTTAATAAGGCAAGATCACCCCAAATTTCTCTCCCTCTTTAGCTCCTCTAGACACTATCCTGCACACTAGCCCCTGCATTAGCTCCCACCCAGGAACACACTGGGAGAGGGGCACCGGCCCATGCTGGATCTTATGGCCTGGAGGGATGCTGCCTGACCCATAAGCCACCACAGCTACCAGCCCATCTTTGCCACCAGTCTGTTACTGGACATCCCGTTTCATTAGGGAAGAGTCATCAGCTCGCCGGCTCACACAGCCTCACCCAGCTGGCTGCCCAATTTACTCTGCCTGCCCCAACTCAGGGACACAAATCTATGTCAGACGATCTGAAGTTATTATCTGATTAGCCTGTTTGATATTGCAGTGCCTGATTCAATACCTATTGAAATCAAAGGCCTCTTGATCTCAACAGGCGCTAAATCAAGCCCTGGTTCCTTCCAGCCGAGCACAACCATCCCGTCTTCACTGGTTACTCTAGCAGCCTAGGCCACCGCTACATAATTAGAGGGCATAATGCTGGGTTTAACCCAGTGCACCAACATGGCTTTTCTTATCAGTTGTGAATTTCCCCTTGCTTTGGACTTCCAAGTTAAGTGCTATTAAAAGCTTCTGTAACCACTCACATCTGAGGATCTCAAAGCACTGCAGAGACACTAGTGAGTTATGTTAGCAACTCTCCTAGGAGAGTTTGAGCAGGGTTTAATACAAGGTAGAAATGGAAGCATCAGGAGATTAAATTGGGTCTATCCTAAAATGTCTCTGGGCCCAATTACCATCTTATTTTCACTGCAGATGCAAGTCAGAAGTAACTGCCCCGAGTCGCAGAGCTGGAAAAAGAGAGCAGAAGTCTGGCCCATTGCACACAAGCTGCAATTTGAGATGCTATTTATTTTTCTTTTGCTCATTCAGGAGCAGAGCCTGCCCGTGTTAGCAGCCACGTCAGTTCTTGGCTCCACAGAATCCAGGCTGAAAGACAAAGCAGCGAAGGGAAGCGCAAACTGGAGACCACTCCATGCTGTGTAAACGAGTCAAGGATCATTTCTGGGAACCTGACACTTGTGCCTGACATATTCTGGAGTGGAAGGGGACATGAGATCCCAGCCTTGCCACCCCTGGAGACATGCTCCTCAGTTCAGCATTTTGGAAAATGAATTTGAGACAGCGGGAAGACACCCATCAGGATCTGGCCACATATTACTGACCCTTGGAGTCTGATCCCAGGAACCCCATAGGGTGGTAACAGGGGATAAAAGGGAGACTCAGAGATCCCCTCTGACAACATGTCCCCATCCCCATCTCCCAGGCTGTCCTAGAGCAGGGGCTGGGACGCAGCACAGGGAGGGAGTGCTCCTGCCTCTGGCACTAGAGATTAACCATTTGCTGCTCCAGCAACAGCAGCTGAGATGCTAAAAACTGTTGCATGAGCAGGAAGGATAGAGGGACAGGACTGGGCAGTGACCAGGATACAGCCTCCCTTGCTAGAGCAATCACTTCCCGTTCCACTCTCCAATAGCAGGAAAATCCCTTCCATAAATAAAACAAACAAAGAAAATAAAACCCCGGGGTTGGAGGAAAAGAGAAGAATCTAGCAGTAAACCAAGGCAGCACATTTGGCCGAGTCCTGCCAATCAGCAGTGTGGCTGAGCAGCAGGAGCAGCAAACAGTGGAGTTCCCAGCAATGGGAGCTGTGGGGCGAATGGTTTATAGCCAAAAAGTGGCTTTATAAAACCGGATCTTTAAATATTTGCTCCATCGTGTCTTGAGTCCCATCTGCTGTGGCCGTTAAATGCTCACAGTACTCACACTCGTCCAGCTCCCACAGCCATTTGGGGAGAGCAACTGCGGCACGACAGCAGTTCCCTGCCCAGACCCAGGGTCTCCAAGAGCAATGCTGACACTCCCATGCGTACCCAGCCCCTTCCTCCCCAAGCTGTAGAAGAAACAGATGTGAAAACCAGTTATTCCTTTCCCACCTCTCAAAGACGAATGATAATACCAAGTTAGCCAAAAAAACCAGATCTGCTCATTTTGGTGATGATGAAAACATCACTGTCTGAACCAGCTACTTCAGAATTAAGAATTGGGGGATGGCAAATTGAACAAGCAATATCACAAGAGCCAACTCTGTCTTCTGCCTTGGGGGTCTGCAGCATGGACACAAGGACCCTCCAGGCCACCTACAGCCACTTGTAGCCCTGGGCAAGCCTGAATGCCAGGTCCCCAAAGGGCAGCAAGGAAAAGCGGTTCCAGCATGGCAGATCTGGCACAACCAGCCTCCCAACCAACTTTCAGCACAGCAAAAAGAAATGTGAGAAGACTGAATTCCTCCCAGTGCCAGGCCGGATGCCTCTGGGCTTCACAGAGTCCTGCTGAAACCCCACAGTCCTTTGAAGCAGCTCCAACAGGCTCAGAGGAGGCAGGAGGAGACCTCCACTTCCCCTGACAGAAGGGGAGAATTTAAGCCTGGGCACCCAGAAGATGCACAGAGGAGGCACAGAGCAAGGAGATCCCAAAACAGTATACACACATTAGCATTTGCATTCCTGCAACAGAAAGGGCTGAGAGCAAGGATTCACGCAGGAGAGGATAGGCAGCACAGGAGCAAAAGGAGGCAATGGGAAGTGGGGCAGAGGGGTGTGGATTAGACCCTCAATGCTCCATCTAAGACCACTTGGTCTGTTGCCTTCCTGGGCCCTCAGTGTATCCAGGCACTTATGTGCAAATATCTCATACTCATGGCCCTAGTGCTGCTTGACAGGAGGGGTTGCTTGCACCTTCTCCCCAGGCTGCTGGGGGACGAAGAGCCCCATTTCTCCCAGGTGACCATCAACCACCACAGCTCCATCCCCAGACTGAAGGACAAGGGGACCTTCTCCCTGCAAACAGGGCTCAGCCCTGCCTGTGGCGCAGCCAGCACAGGCAAGGCTGCGGGCTGTGAACTGGAGAGGAGAAAGAAAACTTTCAGAAAGGTTTGCCACGAGTGGTGCCTTTCCTGCAGGTCACATCCATGGCAGGCACATCCAGCACCCCAAGCCACTCAGCACAAGCAGCAGGTCTGGAAACCATGCGTCACCATCCAAGGGAAGCAAACAGCCTGACAGAAGAGCTCATGCACCAGCCATTGCTGCTGACTCCTTAGGAAAGGCTTTTTGCTGGGTTTTCCACCTCCAACCTCCAGCCTTTCCCGTGGTTGGGGACACTGCTCCTTCCCAGTGCAGAAAATCCCCCAGTTCTTTCACAAAAGCAGTGGCTGCCAGCAACAGAGTCCCAGGATGTCCCTTCTCATTCCTGCATGGGATTTTGGGGTGACCAAAGACACTCTCTCACAGTGCCCCACAGCTCCTCTTGTCCAAGGACAAGATTTTGCTTACATGGGGCTGGGGGGAGGTGCCTGACCAAGCCCTTGTGGGGCATCAGCCCAGGCAGAAACCTCACCTCGATGCCTGGAGCAGGCAGTGCAGGCAGGAGGTCACAGTCCCCTCCCAGAAATGGCTCAGCACCAGGCAAGGAGCAAAGGAGCACGATTCAGGCACAGTTTCTGGCTCAGAAACAGCCTGAGCCTGCCCACATCCGAGCTCTTTCGCGAGCTCAAATCACAGGGTTTCTGAATCTCCTTTGCTCTGGGAGAAGCAAACAGCTGCAGCAAGCTGGATTTCTGACCATGCTGCTGTAGGGCCTTCGTTTCCCAACAACTGCCTGTCTCTGGCTGAGAAACGCAGGATGACCTTCCCTGCACAGGACCCAGCCTTGCCTGTGCTGAGCTGCCTTCCCTCCCCAGCACCCTCCTGTCTCCTCCACCCTTCCTCCAGTCCCCTCAGGGCCAAACATGCTCATTTGCTTATGAAGGGCCTGAAGGTGCATCTACAGCACAAGGGAGCAGCTTCCAGGCTGCTTCATTTTCTCCCCTTCCCCTCCTCTAGCTCTTCACTGAAGCACGAGAGCCTTCTCCTCTGCACCCCGTGCTGCTGAGCAGCCTCCACCTCCCCAGCTTGAGAAGACTTTTCTCTCCTTCCCTTTGCATTGGGTCTGCTGAGCAGCTTGGAAGCAGCCTGCATGAAAGGTACTGACAAAATAAAGTTGGATTGTACTGCATTATTGAAAAAGTGACCTCCAGTGGTCAATAAAGCCTTTGCCCACCGTTTCCAGGCAGCGGTGCCTGTTGTCAAGCTCTGCCTCAGTTCAGGAGGATGGCAGTTCGTCTCTCCCAGTTCCAGCTCCCACGGGTGGCTCGTTAAAACTCAGAGTCTGCACTTTGGTAACGAGGAGCTCAAAGCACTTTAATGCACGGGTGCAATCATGAATGCAAACAGGCTGCAGGCAAGAGAGCAGCGTCAAAGCAGTCTGCTCCCCCCATCTCCATCCTTACAGCTACTGGCTTTAGGCAAAAGCATGGTGTCTGATAAGAGAAGTTGGCAGAAGGCACAGTTCTAGGATGAGGCATTTTTCAGATTTATTGCAAACCCTCAGCCACTCTGCATGGGGAGAGGGGGTACAAGGGACACCGTTCCCTGCATGTCAGTAGCACTGAGCTCAGTGTCTGGACCAGGAGAAGGCTGATGGACCCAGCACAAGTAGCACACAGGTACCCCTCAAAGATGCCCTCCTCTGCAACACCACATTCCCACTCCTTTCACATTTGATATCTATGAACAATTGCACAACCAGCTTCTTCCTTCCCTCCCCTACCCCAGCTGCAGAAGGCAGATTTGTCCCAGCCACATGAGACACCGCTGGAGGAGGTTAACCCCAGTCGGGAGGGAGAACAGCCCATCAGCAGCACCCCTCTCCCAGGCACCTGATCCTCCACACCAGAGCCCTAAGCACAGCCTCTCCTGTGGAAAGCAGAGCTGGTTTCCCTTCACATCACACATGGAGAGGCATAGGTGCCCCGCTACATGCATGCACATACAGCCCCATGCTGCTGGGAGGAACATGCGCGGGAGACGGCAACGGCCCGTTTGCAGGATCAGCAGTTCCTGCACACGCAGTAGCTCCCTGGCGAGCTCGGGTGCTCCCTCGCCTGCTGATCCAATCCCCTCTTCCTTCCCCCTCTCCTTTTACAGCCTTGGCAAGGCAAGCAGCATCCCATCACCATCCCCCAGGCACAAGGCCAGCTGGGAGCTCTAGGTGAGGGTTTTTTTTTACCCTTATTGGGATTAGCTTCAGGTAGGGCCCAACTGCAGTAAGCTGGGCCTTCTCAGGACATTAGGTGAGGACAGAGAAGAACCAGCATCCCCCAGAGAAATGGAGGGACAGCCCTAAAGCTGCCTGGCTTTTAAGGATCCTGCTTCAACTCCAGGTGCCAGTGCCACCATAATGAGGGATGCCTCCCTCCCTCCTATTCTGAAGAGGAGCACAGAAGCAGCTGTCCCCTCTAGGTCCCACACCATCTCAGAACCAACACTGCTCAGGGACAATGTCCTCCCACCTTGTCCAGGAACTGGGTGCAGAGAACAGCCCCAACACCTTCACAAGCCAGGCCAGGCTGGGAAGAGCTCCCCATGCCTTGGCAGACACTCGTGATGGAAGCTGGAGCCTTTGCAGCATCATCTCCCCTTCCCGCCAGGGAAATCTGTACAGGGCAGATAACAAGCTTCACAGACACGTTGCAGAGAGGGTCACCAGCCAGCGGGGTCTGGGAAACACGGGCAGTGAGGAGCGCGGGGAGAAGGGGCTAATTAACCATCTCCTTCCCCAAGGGGATTGGTTTAGACAGCATGAAAGATTAAAGGTCTCAAGAATGCAAGGGGAGGTAGAGGGGAAGAATCTCCTCCCATGCATGGACACAGATAGGCACCATAGAGCTCATAGGTATGATCAGGACCAGGCTATGCTCCATGGATACGATCTAATGCACCAGGCAAGGAGATAACCAACAAAATGGTGTACTCCTAAATTTAGCAGCCACCATGCATATCCTCTCCCAACCCCTCACCCCCACAGCCGACCCCCAGAGCTGTGTAAGGATAATTTCCATCAAGGGCTGTTTTGGAAGAGGCTCTTTCCATTTCAACCCATCTGCCAAGTGCAGGCAGCCTTCCCCAAATCAGCTCCCCTCTTCTGCAGCATGCCAGGAGCATGGGTTCATGGGGTCCTCTCCACCTAAAGCAATGCACCCATGGCACCGAGACAGCAGTTGCCTACATACCACCTGCAAAGCGGCCTCCCCTCGCATGGAAACGTGCAAAGCATGGGTGTTTAACAGCAGGATCCCAGCACATTTATCGTACCCTGTTGGCGGAGCAGCCACCTTCCTTCCTCCATTATTCTGTAGTTCACAGCCCTGGGATTGAGAACAAGGGCAAAGCTTGCCATTCCCCTCTGGTAGATATCCCAGCAGCGCTCTCCTTCAGCTGTGCACTCACACAGGTCTTCCAGCCACCAACTGGTATGTGGCATCCCTTCTCCCATGAGGGTAGGAGCAAGCAGTTTCAGCTGAAATAGTGATTTCAGTGCTGCTCCCCAGACTTTGGCATCTGGCACAGCTGCAGCACCAAGGGCAGAATGCCTTCAGAGCCAGGCGGTTGCTCTGTCCTGCAGCAGGTTGCAAGTTCCCAAAGGAGAAGTGGACCATGACAATCAGATGGCCAAAATCACAAGGCTGAACCCTGCTGCCTGCAACAAGAAGGCATGGTCTTATGATGGCCATGCACAGCCAGGAAGGAGGGAAAATGAAGGCACCCAAACTTTTGGGGTGACAGTACAGTCAAGACCCAGATGCCTGTAGACTACAGTGCACCTCTCCTCCTGCCATGGATGGGTGGGCTCACCTCACCAAGTGGAGATCACCTAGATACAAAGCTAAGCATGGTCCTGACACTACTGCAATGGGTGATGGCCCAGCCATTTGTCCTCCTGAGGAACAGAACACATCAGCACCTCCTTGCAGCTCCAGGAGCTGCAAGTTTTCCCCATGACACCCCACTGAGCTTAACCTTATGGGGCAACCACAGAAAGGGTAGCTGCTTTGAGCTGCTGTGAGCTCCCACAGGGACATCTCACACCATTTGGTCACAGATCCTCTCCTGCTCCACATGCTGCTGGCATTCAGCCCCTTCTGGTAGGTTCACTCACAGTGAGAGCAACTCTGGCAAAAGTACTGTCCCCTCCCACCCCCCAGGATGGGCTAAAGGATGGTATCAGGAACTGGAATTTCACTTTTTGCCTCTTTTCATGGTGCTGAGGGACAAGCTGGACCAAGCATCGCTTTGCCTGGGTGTGGGTATTGCTCCAGGCTGTGGTGGGGCCCAGCAGATCCTCCATTGCTAGCAGGACCCACCTGGTCACACTCAGCCACACAAAATATCCATTTCTCTGCAGAGAGATGAGGACACACCATGCCCTAGGTATGAGTCAAGCCTGGGTCTTGGAATGCCAAAAAGCAGCCAGCTTCAACCCCCTAAAGCTTTGACTTCAAACCTAAAGCTGAGGCTTACAGCTGGGTGGATGTGAGGGACAGGGTAGGATTCCATGGCTGCCTTTGCAGGTCTCTTTTGGAGCTGGACCACCACAACCCTCCACAAACAGGCATCACATCCAACCTTGTGTCCACTGCTCCATCCCTGGCAGATCAGGTCTATGAGGTGAATGTGGGTCCAAGTTACAGCCTTGCAGCTTCAGGCTTTAGAAGTTTTAAATAATAATAAGTCATAGCCTCGCATCTCAAATCAAGCTCCCTTTTGGATCATCCAAGCCCCAGCTGGAAGTGCTAAACCAGACAGGCAGGACCAGAAAATGTTCCCAGCCTAGCTCTGCAAGAGGAGCCTCCACTCCACACCCTTCCAGTCTGCCCCTGGGGTATCCATCTGACAGGCAGAGCAAGGCTTTGTTGTTTAAGGCAGCCTAATTCTGCAACCTTTACATCCGTGGGGCCAGATCCTGGCTCTCTTGATGCACCCAAGGTTGGGCCCTTCTTGATTCACCCAAGATTTGGATGCAGCTGGGATGAATGGAAGGGGCAAGAGACAGGACATGATTCAGGGCCATCACACACCAAGCACCCAAGCGCAAGCCATGATAGCTCTTGTTTTTTTTTGCTTCCCTCCTGCCTCTGCAAACCCCTCTTTGGCTTCGCCATACAAGCGAGGCTCAACCCAAAACCAGGCTGCAGCAGGGTTGTACCTGCACGTGTTGGTGAGTCAGAGCTGGCCAGCCAGATAGACACACACCAAGCCCTCCCCCACAACCTCTTTTAACTTCTGCCTCCTTGACATGCCCTCACCAGCAATTTAAAGAGGGCGCTTTTTTTTCCCCTCTCCCTCTTTTTTTCTTTTCTACTCTTTTTTGTCTTCAGTCCTCCTTAGTGGGTGGGGAAAATCCCGGGTGTCAAACTTCAAAAGGGAAGCCTGAGTTCACATGGCATTCATGTCGGACGCACTGCCTAACCACAGGCTCCTGCCCGCACCCACACCCGGGGCTGGCAGGACGAGTCGGGCACTCGCAAAGGATGCAACAATGCTGCTGCCTCCCCTCCCTGCAGCCCGGTCCGGCTGGGGGTGTCTCTTTGCCCATCCATGGCTTTGCGCACCAGGTAAGCCAGAGATAAAAGGAGGGTTTGGATGTGAAGCCCTGCTCAGGAGGGTTGCAGGGCCAGGATTCAGCCTCCTGCCAACAATCCTACCCCAAAAGTAGAGCTCCTGAAATCAGCTCTGCAGGAAGGAGAAAGAACCCACCCCTTGCCTTCTCCTCCCTGCTCAGCACCACATCCCTGACACCAGCTTTGTGGCACAACATAGCCCTGCTACCCACCCTATGAGACATCTCGGTAGCACAGTGCAGCCCTAAGATGCTCCACACCAAATATTTTGCTTTGTGCTTTGAATTTCACTCTTGGTCTGGGTGATTTTTGCCAAAGACTCTGCCCAACCAACCAGAGTGGCCGGACCAAGAAGCAGCAGAGCACAGACTAGCACAAAGGCACAAGATGTGCTCTGTGCTTCACAGCCAAAAACCAGGAGGCACGAGGATGCAGCCTGTCCTCTGCAAGGGCTTAAGTGGGTATGAATGGCTGGACAAAACCATCTGCACCAAATGTGCTGTGCAGAGCTCAGGTGCTCTCTGTACGCTGCAGAGCCAACATGGGGCACCAGTGTTGCTCCCACCAACAGCAGCCCTGGTCCACACAAGCCACCTCCTTCACATATCCTGGTATCCAGATTAACAGCAGGGCAGTTTGGACCTGGTGCTTTCATAACAAACCTATTTTCTTTCCCCCAGTCACCTGCAACAAAGAAAACCAGGCACACAGACAGTTGAAGGATATGTAGCATCTATCTGATTTTCTATTGTACTCCTGAATAGCAAGTTAAAGCCTATTCACAGCTGATTTGGTTCTGTTTTCAGTGGCATTTGAGACCCACAAGCTTCATGGGGAGATGAGCTCTCCCATAGAACACCTGGCAGGAGCTAGCCTTGCAGAATTATGAGCCAGGCTGGTCCTGGGAGGTGAGTCAGAAACCCCACACAGAGAGAAAAACAGGGATGCTTGGAGAAGGAGAGCCCCGACCTGTGAGCCTACACCAGGAGCCCCACAGTTAGAGACTGGAAACAGCTTTGCTCCCTACCAGGAGCAGAGAGAAACGTCAGAGCGGCATTTTGTTGAAAGGGGATGAGCAGGAGTGTGGGAGGATGTGTTGAAGCTCCCTCCCCGGAGGATAGGGCACCGTTTTCAGTGAGAAAAAGCTGTCCTGGCTCAGCAGCTGTGCCAGGGAGGACAGGGAGCACTGGACGGGCAGCACTGCAGCCTCCCCTGATGCCCAGGGATATGTCAGGGCAGCTCTGACACCCAGGTCGACCCGCAGCATCTCTGGCAGCTCACCTCTGCCAGCCACCGCTTTGCAAGTACACATGCTGTGATTTTAGCCCCACTCTCCCTGTTGGACACCTGGCATGTTTGGATGCAGCGTCCTGAGCCATGGCAGAAAGCATGCCTGGAAACAGGCTCTTACCCCACCTGCACTGCCAGGCACATGGGCTCTTGGGCATCCATATGGAGCACAGGACCAGACACTAGGATATACAGGACACCAGTCTACTAAAAGCCTCAAATAATGATGCCTGAATACAGCAGAGGCAACATGGCTGGGGACATGCTCCCACCGCAGATGCCTGATTTCAAAATACCTCCTGCAGGCTTGGCTCCAGGAAGGTGCTCACTTCCACCAGCTTGCAGAGCCATCCAGGCTCTGAGAAACAGTCACACTTTTCCATGCAGCCCACGATGCCCAGCAAATATTCAGCCTGTGTCTAACCTGGTGAAAAGCCCTTTTTGATTGCATTTGCCCTCTGCTCCTCCCTCCAGGTAAGCAGGTACCCCGGAGCACCCCAACGTGCAGATGTTGGAAGGATGCTTTGTGCAGCACCCAGCTGCAATGGAATAAATTGCTGCTCCAGGATTGCTGGAATGAATCTTTATATTAAGAAAAGGCTCAAACATCCTGGAGTTGCAGGGGGGCTTGAGAGGAGGGACGTCCTTGTAGTGAGGTAGCCAAATAGCAGCACCCACATTTCCCACCGTGAGCCGTTCCCAAGGAGAGGCAGGACAGGAGGTCTTCAGCATCTCCCCAAGGCTGCTCCCAGCGAACCCTTCAGCCCCCCCAAAGGGGTTTCCACTGCAGGACCTGGGCAGGAGGCCAGGAGCCAAGGGAAGGGGGCTGCCATTCCTCCAGTCTGTGAGCCAAGGGGGACGCACGTGACTAGGTGTTGGCTTGGATTTCCAAGCCCTGCAACAGCACCAGCTGCTCCTGCCCGTCCCTCTCCCCCCAAAGAGGCCCACAGATCGAGTTTCCGAGGCCACTATGTCCAGGTGAGTCCCTGCAGACCTGGCCAATGTCCCCTTCTCTGCAGCCATTCCACAAAGATGCCAGACCAGCCCTTCAGCAGGTGAGCACCAGAGCATCTCTGCTGGCTCCAGCCAACACATCGATGAGGGAAGGCAGCGTGTCTCACCTCCCGCAAGCCCAGGGGATGTGAGAGCTGTGCCGGGCAGGGACTCGCCCCAGCAGAAACCAGATCTGGGCCGCTTCAGAACCAAAAATAACCTGCCAGCTGCCCGGGAAGAGAGGAGAGCCAAGCGTGCACAGGTCACGCACATGTCAGGAGGAGAGTCATCTGCATCCATCTTCAGAGATAATGGGGGGAGCATGGTTTTTGGTGCAATTCAACGGATAACAGCAGAGCAGCAGCACAAAACATCCTCCAGGGTTTTTTGGGCAACAAAGCACCAGACGGCCAATACCCCCCCGGGCCCTGTCCTCCATCTGGGGAAGAGCTGCCATGCCTTGGAGCCACAGAGAGCCCCGGTGCAGCAGTGCCGAGGAGCAGAGACCCCTGCTCGGTCCCTCCTCTCCTCCCCCAAGAGGCAGCAGCAGCCAGAGCAGCTGGGAGCCCGAAGAACTTGCAAACTTGTGCTGGGTGGGAGGGTGTTCTCCCACCCCCGGTCGCTCCAGCAGCAATCACCCAGAAACACCCTCCCAGCCTGAGCAGGGGTGAGCAGTGCTCGGAACAGGCTGGCAAAACAGGAAAGAAAATCCAGATGTGCAAACCAGAGTAAGAAAGCACCAGGGTCTGTTCACATCTCATGACAGCCTCCTGACAGAGGCTCTTGGTGCAGCCACACCTTGTGTTTTCGAGGAGCAGCAAAGAGCCCTGATGCTCACAGCTTTCGGGGAGGAGGGTAAGATAGAGCTTTTTGTCCCTTGGGTTAGCCATGATGGCCACACAGGGCTCAGGAGTGATGGGGGCACACAATCCAGAGCTGCCTTTGGGGTGAACGCAGGTAGTCAGGCTCCATAAACAGCCCTTTGAGCAGATGGTCCATTATATCAGTCCATATCAGAAAAATACATTTTTCCACTTTCCATAATTACACACCAATCACTACCAGGGCCAGGGCATAGGGTTAGGCTGAACTAGAGAAGCAGCAGGTAACATTTCTGCATCAACCCATACCTCAAGGAGTCATTTTTCCCTGATCATTCCCAAATCTTCCACTTCTCTTACTTCTTCCTGCAACTAGGCACTCACAACTTGATGCGTTTCAGGAACTGTCACCTCAGAGCAGGTCAATACCTTCCCCAAAACCCAAGCAAGGAGCAGAAAGGAGCAGAAAGACCTGGCACAAGCCACTTTGGCACTCCAACTTCATCAGCCTCCTGAAGGCACCAGCATTGCTCATCTCCAAGCACTGTTACCACAGCCCAAGGGAGGTCATTCGCAGGACACACCTCATGGAAAAGCTCTATAAAACAGGGCCGAGCCCTCAGCAGGTACAAGCCGACCTTGGAGAGCAGAGCCTCAGCAGAGCTGACCTCAAGGGGAAGGCAGGACCATTTCCAGCCAGACTTGGGAGGGAGGCTGGCAAGAACAATGTGAGGGTGCAGCGTTGCAGGATGCCAGCACTTGCACTCACCCGCCACCTCCCGGGGTTGTTCACACAATCAAGGCTGCTCCCACTTTCCCTGAGACAGCCTCTGCGGGCAGGAGGAGACAAGCAGGAGCATGGTGCTCCTGGAGCCGCCGTCCTCCCTGCTCCGGCGGCAGAAGAAAGCAGCATCAAACAAGTCTTGGGCTGTCAGCTTCCCAGCACCCTTGGCAATGCTGCCCATGCCAGCACGGCACTCCTCTGCCTCCTTCCCTCCTTGGCATCACTGTGTCTGCAGAGAAAGAAGGAGCGGCTCTGCTTCCCAGCCAGGGGTAACAGCGGCTGGGGAAGGATAGAGCCAATTCTTCTGTATTTCCCAGCCCCAGGGTGCTGCACCAGCCAGAGGGGAGCATCTCCTTCCTGCTGCCCTGACTCCTGGTGCAACAAGAGCCATGAAAGAAACCCCTGCATGAGACTGTCAATTCCCCAGGAAAAGCTCGTCCACACAGGGTGGAAGAGGAGGCCCTAGCACTTCTCAGCTCCGTTGTCAGCTCCCTGTGTTGGTTTGGACAGAGTTGTTCTTCCAGGTCTTCCTGCCCCTTGCTGGAGAGGGGAAGGCACTGGCCCATCTCTCACACCCAGACTCTGCTTACTGTGCTTCATCAGGAAAGTGTCCATGCAGTTTTGCACCAGAGTCTCCTGTTGCTGTCTATAATTCTTCTGAGCAGGAGGTTTTAGAGCCTGGCACTGCTCACTTTGCCCAACCAGTCTTACTGGCGTGGGGAAAAACCCTTAACTCTGCTCTCCAATGTGGGTCCTCAAAGCACCCACCAGCGATTAATCCCTTGCTGTCCTGACCCTCAGCATCCCTAAGGACTGAGTGCTAACTCAGACACACAAAGAAAGCAGAAGCTCCACATTGGTGCTCTGCACCATCTAAAAGCCTTTTATTTCATTTCACTTGCTCTCTCATTTTAAGCTAGCCACCAATACCTTGGAAACACAGGCTAGAGAGACTTAGGATTTATTTTTTAGAGCTTAACATCCATTATGCTCTTAAAAAATTTATGCCCTTAAGCATCTCCACCATGGCTGCTGAACACCCATTAAAAAAATTTCACCCATTGCTCAAGCCTGACAAGTCTCACCTTCGAGAGATACCCGTAAAGACCTGGCAAGACACCCAGCTTGAGCCCTGGGCTCCTAAAGGCCTGACCATAGCACAAACAGCCTTGGGAAAGACATTATCCCCCCAAGAGAGCGAGACACCAGAGGTGAGGTTTATATCCTGGAGCAACCACTACACGCTGCCTTTGCTGCAGATGACTGTGGCAGGACAGCTTGATGTGTCAGTTGGAAATGCAATTAACTTCGATGTGTAAGGGGATAAGGGAAGAACTGAGGTTCCTATGGATGCAGTTGCTTGGCTCTTAATTCCTCTAGCAATGCTAGCCTAGCAATGTTATCCACATTTCATTTCTGCCCTTTCCAGAGCAGAAAAAGTTCTCTTCAGCCTTGGGAACCTGTGCACGTGGGAAAGTGATGCAGTGTGCAAAGCAGCACTGCACCCAGGAGCTGTTTGCAAACAGCTTCACCTCCAGGACCCCCAACCCACAGCTCCTGCTCTTTCTCCAACAGCTGCATTTTCACCCTTTGGGGCTTCTGCTCCAATTCAGAGCAGGAAGGGTCTGGGCTCGGTCAGGGTCCGAGCAGGACTGCATCAGAAACAATTGGCTCAGTGGACCCGGCGGGGTGCGCACCTCAGCAGCCTCTGTGCAGGGTTCCTCCAAAGCACCTGCTGCAACACAACTGTCTTAAAGTGCTAGGCAGCAGTGAGGCAGCTGGTACGAGGCTCCTGAATGGCAGGCAAGGGATTTAAAAACAAAAAGGAACAAGCAACAGAGCTAGACAGGCCTGCAGGAGAGCTTTCCTGTGCACTCCTCCACCAGACATCTTCACCAGGTCCCCATGTAGCCCATGAACACACCACCCCCCCCAAACGCTATATCAGGGCTCACACAGCCTCACTGGTGGGTCTCCACTCCGCCAGGCACTAGCACAGGTACAGGAGCTGTTTGTGAGACCAGGAGTGTCAGTGTCACAGCACCAAGGAGCACAGAGAGCACAGGGAGTAAGTGACAGGACCAAGGTCAGGCAGCATGGCTGCAGGCTGAGCTGTGCAGCACAGTGCACAGCACACACCACCTCACCTGGCCCCTGAACAGCCCCCCTCAGAGCAGGCAGGCACAGCAGGAGGCGTTAGACCAAGCCCCCACCCTCTCCCCTGCATCCAGGCGAGATTAATTTGTTTCCTCCTACACTATCGTCTCTGTTCACACCTTTCTATAAAGGATGCACTGGTCACTCTGTGCTCCCACGCACTGCTGTGGGCTCACCACAGCTGGGAAAGGACCCCCCAGGCTGCTTATTTCAGCATCTGTGAGGCAGCAGGCTGGCTGCACTCGCAGCACAGAAGCAGCATGGGCTCCCTGCACCCTGGGCTCTACACTGGATGGAGCAGCCAGCAGCTCGCCACAGGCGGCCTCTCCCACTCCACTGCTTCCTTCTGCACAGAAAAGGACCTGGTGCAGACTATGCTGCAGCCCAGAAGGGTCTTTCTGCTGCCTTCAATGTGCCCAGGTCACAGCTGCATGGGTTGTGATCCAGCATCCAACCACACATGTCCTTGCACACTGGGCAGCCAAGTCCTGGCACCACAGGTCCCTCCACAGCCACAAGCTCCTATGGGCTTCAGTCCTTCTGCTTGCACCGCTCCACTCGTTCATGCATCAGGAGCTTTCTTCACCCTGGGGAAGAGTTGCTCTGCTCTGGGTATGAATTTCACTCAGACAACCCCCAATTCAAGCAAGACCGGCAGCTCTGCCCACTGCCAGCCAGGCCAGGCACTGGGCAAGAAGCAGTATGGACATGAGCCTGAACTCACAGCATGGACCAGCTGGATCCCAGTTCCAGGCAGGATCAAGCATGCCTGATACTCTCTCCAATACCTGCACCCAGGAGGAAAAATAGGATCGAGTGCAGCCCCTCAGCAGACAAGCACCTAACACCCAGGCTGCAATGAGGCTGAGCTGCACCCAACAGCCCAGGAGGGAAAGGCTCAGCCAAGAGCACCAGGGTCAGCCCTGCCACCCAAGCCCTCCCGTTGCCTTCACACCAAAGACAGCCCATGTGTGAGCCTCAGCATGCGACCCTGGGCAGCACAGGCAGGCCTGGGCCATCTAGCCCGGAGCAACACCCAGCACCAGCCAGCTCAGCTGCTGGCTCCCTGCAGCATCACAGCCCTCTCCACCAGTTGCATTTTGGTGGTTGTTCCTGCTTTTCCAGTCAGCGAGGTTCCCGTGCTGCGCTCCAGCAGCCCCTCTCCAGCACATTTGCCTGCGGAGGCAAGGACCACCAGGACAGGGCAGCAGGGACAAAGCAATCTGAGGCAGCCAGGTGCCAGCCTGTGGCTGGCCAGCTCTGCTGGGGCAGACGTTTCACAAGACACCCCCATCGCCACCTCAGCACAGGGTCGCCCACCCAGCTGTGGCTCCCTACCATGCACCCAAGCCAGCCCCAGCTGCCGAATGCTTCGCTGTCGTCTCCCTCCAGGTTTGTACAAGCTGTCTAGAGGTAGCTGCTGGCAAGGGGCCAGGCAAGCCGCGGTGGCTTTGATGTGGGTGTCTGCTGGGCACATGCCAGGGCCAGGCCAGGGTGTTCGTCTGCAGGCACTGGGTGCCAGACTGAATTATGCCGGGGGGGAAGAAATCTCCAGGTCATGGCTGTGCCACAGTGACATAAGAAATTGCCCTCGCTGCCCACGACTTCACTGCTCTGCACTTTGCTCCAGAGCTCTTTATCTGCGGGGCTTATGAGCGGGGATGCCTCCCCTGCGAGGAGAGAGCCACAGCGCTGATTTTCCATGGCACGGAAAGCACCAGAGGGTTCTGCACCCACCACCCGGCAGCACCAGGCTCCCGGCCACAGAGCACCAGGAGAAGGATGCTCTGGAGGGGATGCAGGACCAGAGGTGGTCCAGCGTCGAGCACACAGCCCCGCAGCGAGGCAGACCCATCACCGTGCCGGGCTGGCGATGCCCAGGCACCGAAGGAGTTACTGAGAGCGGGAGATGTCATTAATAACAAAGGCCACGCGAGTGATTTTTATCTTTAAAAAGCCCACAGCCCAGGTTGCCGCGGCTCCGCTAGGGAGCTCGCTCGGGCACAGCCACTGCTCCTTTAAGGTATTTAACAACAAAGTGGGTGAACACGCTGGCTCCTCCCCGAGACTGCACATTCCCTCCGGGTCCCCCAGCCCCAGCCACGAGTGGCAGCGGGGACCCCCACACCAGGCCCCGGACTACCAGTCCCGGCATCCCGCGGGAATCCCCCGGGGGTTTGCTCCCTGCTGGGGATTGTAGTCCTCTCGCCGCCGTCTATCCATCCGTCCGTCCATCCACGGGGCATTGCAAGGCCACGCTCCTCCCCGGCTGGAAGGGCTCTGCTCGGGGAAGGCTGCAGTCTCCATCGCAGGCAGACAACGATTAACCATTTCGAAGCCCAGCATCAGCTGGCAGCATTAACTGCACACGCCTCGGGTCACTTTTAGCAAGGAAGGGGACCCGCACCGTGCCTGGGGCCAGGAGCCCAGGCAGGTCCCACACACCATTCCGATGTTCATTCCTCACCTGAGCCACAGCTCCAATTTTAATACAATTTTTGCCCCGACTGCCTTCCCTACAGACTTAGCAAGCACAGGGAAGGATCTGCAGCTTTGGTTATTCTTAACCTGGCATGGCATGCCCTGGGAAGGTGGTCTCACTGGAGACGAGCAATCCCTATCGCAGGAGTTGCCCAAGGGCCCCTCACACCAGAGGCTGCCTGCATGGGAAAACAGGCCCTGCCCTGTGCAGATTAGCATCTAGAAACCACAGGACAGGGTAGGTGGGAGGGGAAACAGAGGCAGAGACACACAATTAGCCCTAGATCACAGGCACCTGGTCTCCATCCCCTCCCATCACCATATAACAGCTTGCTGCCTGGGCTCCTCCAAGAGCCTGCTGCTCCCATTGGTAGGGAGCATAGCTACAAATCCCACTTAGTCCCCAGCAAGTCCTGTCCTGCTCCACCTGGGACAGACAGGAAAGGGATCTGCAGGTAACATCCCTCGTTCACACTGGTGCTGAGGACAGACTTTCCAGTTAGGGTAAGGACTGTCCTCCAGCACAGCCACATTTACAGCTATAACATGGGGTCAGACCAAACCTAGGGATCAAGACTTGGCTGCACATCACTTTGGGATATTTGACCTAGCAATTAAATAGGGTCTCTATCAGATATCACAGCCCAGAAAACAGCCCTGGATGCCTGGGGCATCTCATCCCTCCTGGAAGTGATGCTCTGGGGCAGCAGCAGGGAGTCCCCAAAGCAGCTCCAGAGAGCCAGTTGCTACCAGCTGCCAGGGGAGCCCCCCCCCCCGCACAGACCTGCTTTCTCCAGGGAGGTGGCAATCTTGTCCACAGCCTCCAAAAAAACCCACTCCAGGGACCTGGCACCAAATGCAGCAAACAACTTTGGGGCCTTTCTCTGTTTTTTTCCCCAGGACAATTGGCCAACATGCCAAACACCAGCACAGAGAAGAAGCCTGGCTGCTCAGCACAGAGCCAGACCATGGGGACAAAAGCACATTTCCCAGGTAGCAACAGAGCTCAAAGCTGTGAACACCAGGCTAAAGGACCTCTTCGTAAGTTCTAAGTGATATTTGTTCCTGTCCCTAACCCAAGAGCCACCACAGGTCAAAGCATCCTCCCAGGAGTGACTCCACAAGCCATGGTCACAAGTTCCCTGGGCAAGGGACCTACCCTGACCCCCCCCGAAGCCCCAGTCTCCAGCTCTGCCTAGATGAGAGCTAGTGCTGAGCACAACTAGGTTTCACAGACAGAAGCACCCCAGATTTTCTAGCGCTTTGGCACAGCTCCCACATGTCAGCTAGGAAAGCACCCACGCAGCTGAGCCCAGCCTGGAGCTACACAGTCCTGTGGCCAGGCTGAACTTTGGTGCCATCACCACTGCAAGCTGCAGGACTCAGATCACCTGCAATTCACTACAGAGCAGGGCAGAGGCTGTGGGTACTTTGACCACTGCAGCAGCTCAGAAATGCTCAGGGGAGCTGTGGGGATGCTACTGATGCAAGGCTCCCCTGCAAGCTGCCAGGCACCCTGTGCAGGAAGCAGAAAAGTTACCAGGATCCCTCATGCCCCCAGGAGGGCAAGCACCATATCCATTAGGGAGCTGTGACGCGCTCCCAGGGGAAGCACCTGTACCAGAAGCTTTACAACACTGCTGCTGCAGAGCATCACACCAATGGCTCTGGGTGCCAGGCGAGCCAAGCAAATCACACCAAGACCAGCTGGGATGCTGCAGCCTCCCCATCAACACTCATAGCTCTGCTCACACCATTGGCAGCTCATTCCCACCCAGCTCTATCGAGGAACAGATCTGCTGCTGCAGACCAACTTGTGGGCACAGCAACAAAAGTATGCACAGGCTAAAAAACATCGGTGCAGGCAGAGGTCCCCTCTTCTTTTGGGCCACATCACCAGCTGGCCTACGCAGCTGCCATTTGCCCAAACACAGCAGGATAAGCAGAGTCCATTGGGGAGATCAGCAATAAGATCCTGGTAGCAATCACCTCCTCAATTCCACCCTCCCAGGATTAGTCAAAGCAAAAGTCATGCAATTCCTGTCCAGGGGGACCTCCCAACACCTCGGTAGGAGCACATGGTAGGAGAAAGCACTGGGAGAGTTTGCAAGCACCACCTTGGACACAGGGATGGGTCAGGCCCTATGCTTGGCCACGCAGCAGTGAGAGGCTGAGAAGCAATGGCAGGGAAGCTTAGAAGAAATGTAAGAAATGAGGCAGTGAACTTAGGTAGGAACAGACCAGATCAAAGTACTGAGCACTTCATCCATGCACCCTGTGCCACACTGGTGCTTGGGAGGCATTATACAGCTCCCCAGCTAAAAGCACAGAGGAACAATAATTAAATGAAGGATTTTTCAATATGGTTTCATCCCTATTTTCTCCAGGATTTCATACAAAGTATTTGACTGTGGTACCAGAGCTGTGAGAAAGAGCTAACAGCTACAACAGTGGGGTGACAGCCTTACCCACAGCCTGCTCAATCAATATGGATGGACATGTTGCTCCCAGGGCTGCCAGCATCTGGAACTGACATGCCCTGTTCCCCACATGCTGCAGCAGACCCTGTGGGTCTGTGCTACAGGTCCCCCCAAGTTGGGAAGCAGCTTGGGGGGCCAGGCAACATTGCATTTGCCCAGCACAGAGGAGGGGGGGATGACAGAGGCCAGCCCTGCTCCCAGAGCTCAACCTGAAAACCTTGTTCTGGCTTGTTTTCCCACTAGCTTTGGGTGCCTGACTTGTAATAAGTAAGCCTGAAAAGCAGGCTCCTTTTCAGACATGCCAGGCACCCACAGCTCCAACTCATAGACGCGTCTCCAGGGAGTCAAGTTCCAGGTGCACCCAAAAAAACCCTCAAGTTTCAGCAAATACCCAAATGCCTCCGCTTCCTTGTCTGAGAAAAGCTGGGCAATGCCCAGGCCCAGGCCTCTAAGGCTCAAGGGGAAATTGCTCTATAGCAGCCAGTCTAATTGCACTGAAATTACGAGATCAAGCAGTAAATTCACGTCTGTGTTCATTGCTCTGGGTGGCAAAGCTGCACCAGCAAGTGCCTGATCTCCAATCGCTGCAACTTCACGTTTCATTGGAAAGGGAAGGAGGGGGTTAATGAAGGAGAGCATTGCCAGTTGGAAGTGCTACCTAAAAAGGGTTTCTCCTACTAGCTGAAGCAAAATGGTTTCTCTTGCCAGCTTGTTTACTCTGCAGCTGAGAGCAGCGGACCGCCAGGTTTTGCTGCTGGAGCCTGCTGCAGGATCGACGGCTGTGAAACCGGCCCTGGCACCAAGACATCAGCAGGGCTGGACAGACTGCGGTACAGCTGCGCCATACCCAGCCCAGGGCCAGCCCCACAGCACTCACACCGCAGCCCGGACCCCAGCACCAGCAGCATGTACACCAGGAAACATGCAGCTACAACCCTCAAGACAGCAAATCCTGGGCCCATCCTAGCTTTCCTTTGGGGAAGTAATGGTACTTGCCATTTAATGGCCAGTTAAAAGCTGCAATTACATTTAACGGAGATGGTTTTAGGCCAACCGTCCCCTACAGCAGTAAGGTCCTTAAGGCTCTTTCTCATGGGAAGGGCACACAATCCCCAGCGGAGACCAGGGCATGGGGATGCTGGACAGGACACAGATTTTCCTGGGAAAGGCAAATCACCAAACCAACCTATCCTGCCCCAGCTTGCCACTGCAGAGCCAGGAAACGGACAGGACTCGTTATCCTCTTTTAGAAAAGCAGAGCTTACAGTCATGTGCCAAGACAGGTATCAGCCAGATTCCTGCCTCTGGGAGATTTTGGAGTCCACAGGCCAAGCTGAAGCAGCACAGCTTTCACAGTGCGCAGCCCGTCCCAGCTCCAGGATTAAAACCACCATGTCTGCAAACAAAACGCTTGCACCCGCCAGGAGAGCCAGCCGGGGAGGAGAGGCAGCCTGCAGCCACCGCCAGTTACTCGCCAGCCACAGCATGGTGCCCGGCAGTCAGCGTGAGGATCAGGCCCATGTTTTATAGCCTTTATATTAATTACCCAGAATCTAAATAAGATTAAAGTTTTAATTCCATCTTCATCTCCTAGAGAATCCTGCTGTGCTCTTGGGTTTTCCTCGTGCCACAAAGCTTCTCAGGCAGCTACAGCAGAGGGCACTTCTCTGACAGCCAGAGACAGCAGCATCTCCCCTGTCAGGCTTGCCCCATGATGCCCAAACAGCTGTGAGGATGCATCACCCTCCGCAAGGGCCTCTGCACCTACACAAACCCAGCACTGCTGCAGGCAGGGCCCTGCAAAGTCCACCTGACCCTTCAGTTAAAGCCATGACCCAAGGCTAGCAATGATTAAAAAGCAGAGGGCCAGTGCTAGGCAGTGTCCTGAGGCCACGCTGCAAGTCCGAGCCGAGGCGGGATGGTGAGCAGGAACTCCAGGTGGAGGAAGTCTGCCAGGGCGATGCTTTGCAGTTGGCACCATCCGCACTGCCCAAGCCACCTCATAGCAGCCAGCCGATGGGCAATTCAGAATCTTAGCCTGGATCACCTAGGCTGGAGTTTTACAGCTGGAGATGGGCCAGAGAGCAGCAAATGTCAGCTGAGCAAGAGAGGCAATTGCTGCCTGCACTGGCTGGGTGGAAGAAGTGGCTCAGGCCAGCAGCAACAGCACTTGCTGCCCTGGTTCCCCAGTGCCCAGGAGGCCACAGAAAACACTGCAGAGCCACAGCTGGGGCTCAGTCCACGAGCACCAATGACAACACCCTGCAAGGACAGAGCCTTTGATCTTGCTGGGTGGGAGAGAGTCCTGGCTCCAGCCACCAAAACACCCAAAGCTCAGCAGTGGTCTGTGCTATGTGCCCCAAACCCCAGCCCTGCTGCACCCCATATTACCTGCACAGACCAGCTCCGGGTATCACCTCCCGGATCTCCAGCTGCAGCACAGCCACAGCCTTGGAAAAGCCAACCTGCAGGAAGGAGTGCAAGGGAGAGAGAGTGGTGGAGAAGAGGAAGGACACAGCATGACCCCCCATCTCCAGTGCTGCCCATACCCACCGCCTTGAGCTACAGCCACCCTCTGGACAGGCTTGTGATTATTTTTCATGTTATGAACAAGGAAGGTGGGTCAACAGCATCCTACAAGAGTTTGGGAATGCAGAGTGTCATTCACCCCAGTTCGTGTGACTGAGGGCAGATTGTGGGGAAGGTTGCTCCACAAGCAAGGATGCACAAGCAAGGAGAACTTAGCCAGCTGCTGCTCAGGGGGCAACGAGCTGCCCCAGACCCACTGCTGTCCCAAGCGCCCTTCCACAGGGAGGAAGTCCTCCATGGTGCTGGGCCTGAACCCATTCCCTTGGATGAACACACGATTGAGCTGAGCTGGCAAAGTCCGGCCAGGCCAGGAAGCAAGCAAAGCCCCCAGACCTCTCAGCATGCCCCCACAGCTCTGGGCCTTGCACAGTGCCCCCAAAGCTGACAAACCCAATGACCACCTTGCAAAACTGCCCCGGCAGTTTGGAGGTTGGGCTGCACCGGCGGGAGCAAGGGCTTGCTATCTGGTGGGCTCTCCACAACCTGCAGATACAAGGCTGCCTGTAGTCACTGCTAAGGCGTGTGCACCAGCATGTCCCCCAAAGCAGGTACCCAGCATGGGGAACCTCCGCAGTCAGTGGGGGAAATCCCCTCCTCTCTCGCCTACCTTACCTTCCACTTTCCACAGAAGATGCTGTTTCAGAAGCAGCTCCCGTTGCCCCAGCACTGCAGTCCCTCACACGCTCCCTATCTCACAGCTCTTTTTCCCACCGAGATACTGCAGCCCCCTGCCCCAAGCC
>JANZLQ010000055.1:14099543-14119304 GCA_026212715.1 Elanus axillaris | reverse complement strand
CATCAGAGTGTTATCAACATTCTTCTTATACTGAACTCAAAACACAGCACTGTACCAGCTACTAGGAAGACACTTAACTCTATCCCAGCGGAAACCAGGACATATGCCTGCCTGGGTTCTGTGATCCTCAACTTTAATCAAAAAATCAGTTTCTTTGTGATGAGGGAAATCATGTTCTCATTCTTGGAAAAGCATTTATTGGCAGACCAGTGTCTAATATCGGTATGCAGTGGGCAGCAGGAGGGAAGATTTACTAGAATCAGGCCTGAATAATCATTGCATATTCACATACTGTGAAATAAGCAATAAAGCATGACTTAAACTCCAGGAGTTTGCCTATACACACTGTAAGTTGCAGGGGAAGACAGAAGATTCTGTTCTGTTGTAGTCCAGAATCTGCATGGTAAAACAAGATTTAAGTTTTGCACTATAAAGAAAAATATCTGCCACAGTGCTTATAAGATTACTTTATGTTGGAAGATAAAGGTAAATAAGCCTAGGGGCAGGCTAATTTGTTGATAACGATATGGGATGGGGAGAAAGAAGCAGTCTTTACCAGTTTCATTCCTTCCTCCTCCCTTTGCTGCTTCATCAGTTTTTGAAGATTTGCTAGGGCACTAAGGCAAAGGTAAAAGTTTGTAGTCATGAAACTCAGTGTCTTCAGTGTGTTTGGAGATGATGAAACAATGAAACTGGGAGTTCCCTCTAAAGCAGATTAGTGCACAAGATGTAGATTAGTTTTGGCTTTTTCATTCCAAAATCTGGACACACCTTTAGTAGATCCTGCCTGATTAAACACAGTTGATGGAAAAAAAACATTTTCATATACTTGCTGGATGGGAGGTATGATCTAACAGAACATAGTGAACAGAGTGGGTATCTGGATGCTTATGCCTTTATAGGCATCCCATGGAAACAACAGAAACAAAGCCATTCGTGTTTTGGTAAAAGTTTCTGTTAAGTGTATTATCCTCCTTTAAGATTGCTTTTTGGTAGGAAATTCTTGGACTTTGAAAACAACAGAAGGTTATGCATGAATTAACGCAGTCACTTTGACATGTCTGCGTTTCACTTGCTTAGGACATGAAAAGCATTGTTCCTAATGGGCATCCAAGAATTGAGCTGGCCACACTGCTGTTGAAGTGACAGCTTAGACACTGGGAATATAGGACTGAAGCAAAAGGAAGCATAAAGGATGGATAAGCAAGATAGCACTAATCTTAAGGTAAGTCTGTAGAAATAGGATTGATACTCCGCAGTAGGACTGCAGGAGAAAACATCTCAGCAGTTCTGATTTCTAGAGATAACACAATAAAAGAGTACATGATAGTTATGTGGACTTTGAACTACTAGAATGTCTATACATACCACACATGGTTTTATAAGTGCTGGGGAACTGAGTGTGAGAATTTGCAGCATGACAATTGGTTTGTATAGCTTTTGAGAGCAGATTTTTAGGTCTTTGTATTGGATTACAAATGGCAAGTCCCGATTCCAGGGAAGACTGAGAATTTCTCATGTCTGAAAGAAGATGCACAACTTAGAAAGCAATGGCAGAAATTTGGAATTAAGAAAATTCTTGTAGTCAGAGGAATATGTACACCTAGCTGTGTCCCAAAGTCCAGAGTGTCTGAATGTGCTGGGGTACATGTATTTCAGGTGCCTTACAGAGTTCAGATTCATACAGAGTGGGCCTGGTAACAGTGACTGATATGTCCTATTAAAAGAACAGTTATTTATTTCATTCATAAACACTAGTGAAACTAGCAAATTGAGCTGAAAGTGCCTATGCTGACTCAGGATGACTTGAGAAAATTTAACTGAAAAAAAATTTAATATCTTAAAAGGCGTAGCTAGGAAAAGAATGAACATGTTGTTTATCACCTGCTACAATTTCTAGCAGTGCATTCTATTTTTTGGAAGCTGTAATGCTTTTTAAGGTCTTCTGTGTAAGAAGTGCAATGTAAGAAGTCTAAAGACAAAAAGAAGCAGCATAAGAAGCAGAAACACGTTTGGCAGGGGGCTGGAAGGAGTTTCCTTATCCTCTTTGTCTTTGAAAGAATTGTTTATGTGGAACCACTGCTAAGTTTAACAGCTAGTGTTTCAGAAGGCCCTGGGGCATGCCCCAGGGCTGAGCAGGCTTTTCTGCTCTAGTTTTTGGGGTGCTGCTGAACTTGGGTGCTTGACCTGACAGTGGGAGTATCTTCCCCCTAGTGCTCTCAGAGGTTCTGCTCCCCTGCTCCTGCACTGAGACAGCATGGTCCAAAGGCAGAGCTCTCATGTAGGGGAGGAGGAGGAGGAGGGTGAGGAGGAGGAGGAGGAGCAAGAGGACGAGGAGGAAGAGCCGGGCACCATGAAGGAAGATGAGACTTGGCTGGGCAGGAAAATTAAAAATGGAGAGACCAGAAAATGGGAGAAACATCTAGATAGAGTAAGTGGATGGGAAATACAGAGAAAATCTAGAGGCAGGCGGACATTGGAGTTCACAGTCAATACAGTGGCACAACTGAAACCAACAAAATAAAAGAAATAGTAGGCAAAAAGTGGGTGAGAGGGCAGAGCAGAGAAACCAAAAAAATGGGAGGCTGGGATTGATTACAGGGAGAGGGTAAGTTTGGGGCAAAAGAAAAACAAAGTTTGAAAGAAAAGTGAGGTTTGAGAGACAAGGTGGAGGAAATACACAAGACTGGAAACAAAAAGATACTCAGAATAAAGGGAGAATGGTGTATGCCTGTGATGTTAGTCCACACTAGGTACAACTGGCTATAATTGCAGCAGGTGCTTGTTTTGTTCTGAGGGTTGTGGTCCTCAGTGCATTCAAGGGCTCCTGTCCTGCTGGAGACAGTGATTACTGCTGAAGGGGTGTTGAAGTTCCTCCCCTGAGTTTTCTTTGACAGTGTGGAAAAAGTGGTACAAAAGGTATGTGAAGAAGCATAGGAAGATCAAGAACCTGAGTATTCAGAAAGTTGGGGTTATATCCAAATTTTATCACTTTATAAAGATTTTAGTTAACACACATACTGGTCACATACCGGTTTTCTTGTAGACGGGTTGAGCTGTTCATCGTCATGAACCTTTCACCTTTCGCTTTTCAGTAACGTGTTGATTACATATGGTTCAAGTCCTCGTAATTCAGGAGAGATCGTTGGTTTCCTCTTGGACCTTCCCACGAGCCTTTATCATGAGTGCTGTAAGCTTAACCTATACCATGAATTTATTTTCACAACACCCTAAGAAACGACCAGGGAAAAAAACCTCAGGCTTTAGAGGGGGAGCCGAGACGCAGACAAACTCGAGCCAAAAACCGCATCCAGAGTTTGGGATACATGCGACCCGGTTTCTCGACGAGATGAAGAAGTCGGCAGGGTCGAAGCTGGCCGTCCCACGCGGGAGAACCTTGCCTGCTTGCCTTGCGGCAGCGTGCGCCTTCCAGCATTGGCGGGGGGTGTGTGGGGGGGGACACAACCACGCGAATCGCTGCCTAAAAGGCCGGGGGTAAAGGACGGCGCCCCGGGAGCCGCCGCGCCCCGCCGGGGCTGGGGCTCGCGGGGGGGGGACGCGGTCCGGACCCCACTGCGGGGCAGGGGCCGCCGCGCTGCCCACTCCCCCCATACTCCCCCCCCCCATACACACACGCCCCGGCCGCGGTGCTGCTGCTGCCCCCGGGGCAGCCCCGTCCTGCCCAGGAAGCAGGACCCGGCTGCGGGGGCTGAGCCACGCTCCCCTCTCCTGCTGCTCCTCCCATTAGCCCCAGAAAATAAAGTGAAATTAAAAATATAAAATGCCTGTCCAGGTGCAGCAGCACTGGCGGGAGCACCTCTGAGCACGCAAATGCCCTGTGAAACTCAGGAGTTGGACACTTTGAGCAGGGGAGATTCACCCGTGGATTGGGGAGAAGCCCTCTCCTTGCTCCGGGCCCTGGGGCCGGGACCCCGGGGCAGCCCCAATGCCTCACCCGGCCCCATCCTGCTCCCCTGCCCCGGGAGTCACAGCTCCCCAGCACGGAGTCGGCTGGAGAGGGCCCCCCAGCAGTGGTATTAGCTCCTGCATGCATAGCCCTGGTTGCTGCACACAGTATTTGGGGGAAGTTTTAAAAACCAGGTACTTCTGCAGGTGCCTACAGGTCAGCACAGCTGGGCGCTAAATCCCAAACCCCGAAGAGCCCCCACCACACAGCCCAGCCAGAGAGGGACAGAGCTTGCTTTAGCTGAACAGCCACCTGCATGCATTCATCAGCCTCCCAAACCGCTCCCCATCTCCCAGACCTTGGGGCTTCCAGTCATAAAGAAACCATCACCAGGAGAACCCCCCGTTCCTGCAGGACTCAACCACCCCAGGCACACCCGTCCCTCCGAACGTCCCCTCTCCTGGGGGAGCCAGCCTTTGCCCTTGCTCATGGTGGAAGTTTCTGGGGCTTCAGTCGAGGTTTCAAAGGATGGAATTAGCAAAGGTGCCTCTACATCACCAGTAACCACGCAGGGTCGGGGAGATGGGGTGCATATGCCACAGGGACACTCATAACAATCCCTGACACTGAGGAACGAAGAGATCCCAGAGCTCCAAGGAGCTGCAAAGACTCAGACGCTCTCGGCAGCGCAGTTATTTATTTATTTTAAACCCTGGTACATGACATTTCTCTTCTTACGAAGGCAGCAGCAGCAGAAAGCCCATCACACAGCCTCTCTCCTGAAAGCAGAGCCTGGAAACCGGTCTCATCTGCATATTCATAAGTACCTGATAAATTAATCATGATGGCAGAAGCATTCAGGCTAGAAGGGAGGTGACAGGGGAAGGTTGCACCCCCCAACACAAGCCCATCCTCACTCTCGCACACGCTCCTTGTCTTCCAGGCACAAAATGTTTTGATCCCTTCACAACTCTGTTGAACCTGGGTGCTCGCAGGGAAGGGGGCTGTGCCCCCCGCACATGCCGGTAGGCACCCACCGCCTTGACCTCCCCACCCCTCCAGTCCCTGTCTCCACTGAGAGATGCTGAACAGATGGGCTGGAGCAGGGTGGAGGTCCCAAAGTCTGGGGGGAGCTCAGCTGCCACCGCCAGACCCCCCCCAGCCCAGCCATGAGCTCTGCTCCCGTGTCAGCACCCATCCCCATCCCAGATGTGCCCCCCAGCACAGTTCAACATGCCCCAGCACTGCCCAACCTTAGCACTGGCATTTGCTGATGCCAAAGAGTTTGAACCTAAAAATCCTTCCGTGTCCTCTCTTCTGTTAGTGCCCCCTCGGCTGGGGGTGAACGGGCATCGCCAGGATTTCGTGCCCAACAGCCCTGGAATGGAGCAAGGCACAGAGGGACGCTGCGGAGGGGGCAGGTGGAGTCTGGCTGGCACAGACCTGCGGGAGGTGGGAGATGGGGGAGAGCGAGGGGAGATGGGGGGGTCCTGCACCAAGCCATGGCAGATGGAATTGCCTCCCTGCACACACCGCTTGCTCTGCCAGCTGTGAGACAGCTGTGGCCTTCCCTTCACTGTGCAAAATGCTCTCCACAGGCAGATCCAGTTTTTGGGGTATCCTCAGTGTCACTCCACTGAACCCCCCTTGGTTTGGGGGAAGAGTCACCCTGCCCTGGGGAGAGATGCTGCCTTCGGTAACAGAGGCAGAAATTCAACCTGAAGCTGGTGCAGCACCTGAGCCCACCTCACTTTCCCCAGGAGCTGCCCTCAGCAGAGCAGGCAGGAGGGGCAGAAAGCAGCTGGCAGCTGCCTGCAGAGCCTGGGAGGGACCAGCACAGCTCTCGCCTTTATTTCCCCGACCTGGAGGCAATCACAGCAGTGGCTGCAGGGCTGGGCTGGGCTCACTGACAGCAGAGGGTCGGCGCAGTCCCCAGCACCCACCGGTCACAGGGCTCTGCCCAGCACCAGCAACACCCCACAGACATTTGGAGGGCTCAGGTCTGGCATTAAGAAGTCATGCATCAAATCCAGTGCCAAAGCCAACAGCCCAGCCAGGTCCTTGTGCCACTGGAGTGGCTCAGCCTGGGAGAGGACATCACTGCACACCCAGCAAGTTCCTCCACACCAGGAGGGAAAAGGATGGACATGGTGACAGAGAACTGACCCCTCTCACCTCCCAGGCTGCCAGCCCAGCTCTGCCCCCAGTTCCCCTGGGAGGGGTTGGGCACCCACACAAGGAAAACCCACCCACGCACCACGAGCTAGGCACCATTTCCCAGGTGCTGACCCACGACGGAGCTGCTCCATGTCCTCCTAAACAACGAGCAGCAAGGACGAGACTGCACCCAGTCCCAGCAGCACGTCCCCAGAAGAGCAACGTTGTGCTCTGCCGGTCCCAGTGCAGGACCTGGCTGTCCTTCAGTCTGTCGGCTGTGAGTCAGATCCCTCCCATCTCATCTCCCCAGATCAAATACGAATGAGCAGAAGTATATTTTGGGATCTGCACGTGTTAGCAGATGTTTGGAGGAGTCCCCTGCAGAGAGAGCAGTAGGAGAGCTATGGAGGACACAGCAACATGGTCGAGAGGCCACTCCTGTTACCGGTGTGTTTAATATGTTGGGATTGGTCTGGGCCTGGGTAATTAGCATCTGAGCAGTAATTATTCACACTTGGCCTTTCTATATCCTGCTTATAGATTTGATGATTAATGTTGCTCCTTGAGTTAAGCCTACAGTGGATTTACCAGCACACATTGGGAAAGTTAAGAGGAGGCTGTTGTGTGACAGAAGATGCTGTCCCTTAAATCTAACAGCAAAAACAATACAACAGAAAAATTAGAGTAAAAAGCACTTTGCACAGAAGCAGCAGATGCTAAGCACTAAGCAGCCATCTCAGCAACACACCGCCGCCACCATTGACGCACAAGTATCTCAGAGAAGAAAAGCCTCCCCCAGCATTCGGAAGATGCTGCCGCCGGATGCTTTGGGGTTTGCTGGCACCACAGAGACACAAGCTGGGCAGATCCCTGCAGGAAAGCAGAGGCACACAGACCCCCTCAGCCACCTTTCCACCACATAAACCCAATGAGGTGTCTCCAGAGAAGGACCTGCTACCCTCACAAGCTGAGAAATGGGGAAATCCAGCTGCTAATGTCTCCACATGGGGAGTAATACAGTTCAGCCAAGCAAAATCCATAAGCCAGCAGTGGGCTTACCTGTTCTCCTGGGCACCGGCTCCCCCCAGCATCGCTGCTGGCCCCAGGCGAGGGGGTTGTGCTGCCCATCATGGTCCTGGTGCCCCCACAGGGGGGCCTGGGGCAGGTTTGCAGCACCACTGGCTGAGACCCTCGGAGGCTGAGTGCTTTTCCAGCTGCTTCTCAGGGCAAAAGGCATTTACAGCTGAGCTGCTCTCTGGGGTTTCTGTGCCAGGAAGGCAAGATGGCCACAAGCTTCATCGAGAATCTTGCCTGATGCCAAACAGCACATGGAGGTTGGGATGGAGAGAAGGAGCCAGCCAAGCCCGGAGGTGGAGGGCAGGCAGAGCTGCCCTGGCTCCTCTTCCTCAGTGAGGGCACTGACTGACTCCAGATCCTACAGAGGAAGGAGAGGAGCAAAGAAGGGGAAAGCCACACCAAACCCTGCTCTTATCCTCGTTTCTGGCCCCATGATTGGGGCAGCTGAGCACAGGCACCTGCCCCACACCTGTGGGGACCAGGCAGAGCATTAACCCCTAAGTGCTGCTGCCCAGAGGAGAGGAAAGGGCTTTCCCTGGAGTGATGAAATCCCATGAGACCACCCAGGATGCTGCTGTGGACCATCCTGGCTCCTTGCTACCTTCCTCCTGCACCTTTTTGAGTGGGAAATGGGGACGGTGGCTGCAGCGCAAAGCCAGAGGCACTTCTGAGGTTGGTCCTGACCAAATGGGCTTTTCATTCTCCCCAAGTGGGGTAACATGAAAAGTCACATCTTTTAAGCTTGGGGTTGGGCTCCAGCAGTGGCTTCATGGTCCTGCTCGGGCTCAGCCCCACACAGGCAAGAGCAGGTGCAGGCTTCAGGGCAGCCACACCTGCCTTGTGTCCCCGAGTACTTCCACTCTTTTATTTTGGGGGTTATTTTCTGTATAAACTACCACCAAAGAGTGCTTTAACCCCCTTTTCCTTGCCAAAATGATGCTTTTGCATTGAAATGTGTGAAGCCGCTTTTTTTTCCCCTTTTTCCCCAGGTTTTACAACATGAAAGTAGATGTTGATGTGAATGGAATTTTGAAATTGGAGACAGGGAAGTTCTGCTCTGGGAGGTGACTATTTGTTCACAAAATTGCCTCTTTTCAAGCTCCCCGATGAAATTCTGCACAATTATTTTTTTTTTTTCTCCTCCTCACCCAGCCAGCCTGGTGCCCTGTGCTGCTCCAGCTTTTGTTTTTCCTCCACTCCCTAGTGAGAATGAACAAAACACCACCACGACGTGCCGTGCCCGTGCCCACTTCTCCTCCTCACCGCGGTTGCCTGCAGCGGCTGCCGCGCGCAGCCCCGTGCTGCCTGCACCCTGCCTGGTGCTGCCAGCATTAGCACACATGCTCAGCAGCATTTGGGGCTGCACACCCCAAACAGGAACCTGCTCCTGCTCCATTTGCAAATGGGGTGCTGGAGTGTCAGGGTGCTCAGGATTCAGGGATATTCCTATCAACTCCCCACTAGCAAAGAGCCAGGGCTTGTCAGACACACAGCTCGGAGAACGGTGTTTCAGAAACCCACTGTTTCATTTGCTTTGGTGCTGGAGAGCAATCACTAGCCCAAAATCCTTGTGTGAAGTGACAGGCTTCACCCTCATCAGCACCATGCCGGTGTAAGGCAAGGGAAAGCTTTGCAGATGGCTTCCAGCAGGTCTCAGGTTGGGATGCGGGATGACCCCATGCAGGTGCAAAGCAGCACCCTGAGTGTGGTCCTACAGATGCCACAAAACCCGGAGGACTCTCAGGGCCAGAGGACAAGCCCCACATCC
The DNA here is from genome assembly GCA_026212715.1 of Elanus axillaris. Classification (NCBI taxonomy): domain Eukaryota; kingdom Metazoa; phylum Chordata; class Aves; order Accipitriformes; family Accipitridae; genus Elanus; species Elanus axillaris. The sequence continues at coordinate 14,110,395 of JANZLQ010000055.1, read as the reverse complement.
AGGCTCCATGGCTGCTCTCCTCCACCACCCACCTCCTCCCAGCAAAGGCCATGCTTGTGATCCCGGCAGCACCACAAACATCCTGGCTCTTCCACTCTCGTATGAACCAAAGGCAAGAACATGGTTAAAAAGCCCCAAAAGCCAGGACATGAACATCCCAGGCTCTGCAGCACTCTGCACTGGGCTTGGTCCTCCAGCTTGGTGACAAGGAGAGATAAGGGGGAGGACTGAGCCTTCAGTTTGTTCCCCCTGGAGCTACCGCTGGATTAACTCAGCCTAACATTGTTTAAGGAGCATTTACATGCAGAGCTTCTTCAGCTCGGCCCTCCGGTGCCTGCTGGGTTAGGCAATGCCTCTGGCTTATACCTTGTCTTGGAATCTGTTGACTCTGGAAAATCCCCAGGTTTTGGAGCATGTCTATTAAAACAAGCAGCGCTGTGGTCATCCAGGCTCTTCCCCTTCTGCCCATGGACCATGGAGACCATGTGCTCTGGTCCAGCATGAGAAACGGTGGAGCCGACTACCAGCCAGAGCGGATCAGCAGTTCCTGGCATGGTGCTTTTAACGGGGCACGGTCTCCACAGCCTCGCTGCTACTTTATTTGTCCCACGGTCCTCCAACACCAGCTGGAGCGTCTCAGAGATGCATGTTCAGGACAGGCAGGATGAGGGACGTAACCAAAGGCTGGCAGCTCCAGCAAGAGCAGCACATGGAAACACTGCGAGATGGAGGAAACCTAGTCCCTCTGCCCCCAATTTCAATTTTTTTTTTTTTTTTTTTTTTTTTTGTATCTTAGGTTGCAGTAAACACACCACCAGGCTGGGCTGAGCAGAAATGCGAGGAGCTGCTGGAAGTTGTGAGATGCTCCAGCCAGCAGTGCAATGTGCAGAGAAGCCAGCCCATGCCCTAGCTCCCTGGATTTCATGTTACTGATGTATTTATGTCACGTCGTGCCCAGATTTACTGGGTTTATAAAGTAGAACAGTGCTTTTACTCTTGGTCACCAGGTGGGAAACTGAGGCGGTGTCCTTGGTTTAGGTTACAGCAAGGGTCTGTGGTAGAGTAGGCAACTGAGTCCACATCTTCTGAATCCATCCAAACCAGTGGGCAGCTCTCATGTATATGCAATTTATGTTTGACTCTCTCCCCTGGGACCCATCTCCCATCTTCCCCCTTTAATTATAAAAATTAGTAGGTTCGAGGTTTATCTGAGAGGTTTTCTTTTCCTGTGTTGACAAAGTGCAATACTTGATGACTCTAACCCCAAATTCTCTGTGACACAGATACCCTAGCAATTATAAAATACTTCCAAGCTCGCTCCATAAACCCCTTTGCTGTTGCTATTAGTATGCATTAACATTTTATTGGTGTTACAGGATGAAACATCCAGTCTTGCAGCTCCAGTGGGCTTGGGGATTTCCAGCATCCTGCAATATGTATCCGTGCAGAGGAAATTAAAATGTGGATGGATCAGCAAGATACAGTCAAATCCTCTACAGTAATTTGGAGAAGACTAAACTCTGGTGCTAGTGGAGCATATTCCAAGCTATCTAATAGAGAGCTGATGATCTCTGTAACAGCCTTTTTGTAAGTTTTATTCTTGCCTACAAGGGAATTTTTTCAAAGGGGATATGTAATACCTAAACTAATATTTTTAAAAGTATATGCTCTGAGCATCGAAAAGTAAGACCCTTTGCAGAGCAGTTGCTTTCAGTGATCAGATAGTATCCAATAAAGAATACGCTCCAGTATCTTACAATCTAGCTGGAATTTCTTTCTAACCACCACACCAGTCAATTTTATATAGTTTGTAGCCATTATAGGACATTATCGACTCTTAGGAACATTGGCACGCTTTGCTCCTTCAGCAATAGCACAACATACATTTCCTTTAGCAGCATTACCACTTGAAACCCAAAGTGTTGTGGCTACATGAAGGCTACAGAAGTGCAGTGCTGGTGTCCCTCATTAACTCTGCATACATGAAGTGGTCTACAGCTACATAACTATTCTCCAGGCTGGAATGCAGCACTGTAGACCTTACCATCTCCAAAAAAACCTGTTTCCACACATGAAACTGGGAGGAATTCATGTCAAAATAGAGAATTTGGGTACCCTGACTTGTGCAGGGCATTCTGCTCAAGTTTATCTCTCCCAGGTGCCTTAGAAACAGAAGAACTGATAAGGAACTGCTCCTCTGCTTTCTCTCCTTCCTCCATTTATAGGCTCAGCGAATCCTTGAGCACATCCTTAATCTATTTTTATAAAAGGAAGTGAGTATGTGCTCAGGAGGACTTAAACACACACCTCTGTGCCTGCTGGATCAGGGCCCTGTGGCGCCATTCCTGCAAGACCCTACTCCTGTTTCCATGGGTTTGCACACACCAAGCATTAAGGAGCCCAAATTCTGATGAGGGATTTCAATGTTTTATTATCTGTGTTACAGTTGCAACTGGGAACATGGGGGGTGACTTGTTCCAATTTCAGTGACAACTGTATTTACGCCCTGCATAGAGCCGGCTGATGTAGACATTCCCAAGCCCAGGCTTTTTATAGCAAGCAGAAGCACCCACTCCACCCCCTCAAAAGCCTTTTCTAACCTCTGAAGCCTGTTCACAGCCTTGCGCTCTTCAGAACAAGTTTATCTCCAAGCTGAAGATGCCCAACACAGTTCAGCCCTCACTAAATCTGATGCGGAGGCAGCCCTTTTTCAATTTGGCTCATCCTAATTTGAAGTTTGGCACAATTTTTACAAGATCAGTCCAGGGAAAGACATCTCTGTCCCCAGGATGCTCAAGTATGTTCCGATGTCAATGGGAAGAGTGCTCATCCACCAAAGGGGAAGCAACATTAAAGGATGAAGATCTCTCCTCTTGGCTATTAGAGCATGAAATTATCTCCAAAAGCCCTGTTAAATTCTGCATCTGAGCCAGGAGAGTCCTTGTTGAAGCAGCAACGAGATTCCTGTGAGCTTCTCAACCATAGAAGGTTCCCACCAGCACGTTGGGAGTGGAAGAGTTCAGGTTATGTTAGCAGTTATCGTTAACCACCAATTCCACCTTCTCCCACTCATTTTTGCCTCCTTCCCTTTCTCGGGAAGGAAGTCAACACAGTTGCAGGGACACACTGCGGCATCCACAGCTCTTGTGTGGTTCAACACCAGTTCCTTGGGGTACAAAGTACAAATCTGTCCTGGAAACTGCCAGCTCAGATTTTGCTGCTCAACAAATGCTGGTCCTGCAGCAGGGACTTCTTTGTTTATTTAATAGCAGAAACCCAGCACTACGTAATGGAACTGAGCCGCACACCAGGGACAAGTTAATACAGCAACAATGGCATGAAACAGTTCTATTTTTTTATTCTTTTACTACTATCACTGCACGAGGCTGCTTTTCTTAACTCTTACTTCATTTATTACTGGCTGCCATGAATGATCATTTATAAAGCAGGGCTGCGAAGAGACGGGGGAAGGTTGATGGCGATTTGCAAAACGTGCCCCGTGTAAAGGCAACAGCTGTTAATCAGAAACACAAACTGGCCTATGTATTGCAACCCCAAAGGATCCAGTCTGGAAAACTGAATTTTAAAAAAATGGCTTGGTCAGTGGGCTAGGCAGGAACATGGTGAGAAACCCACACTACGTCTACTTCCCCTTCACTGCACGTCATGTTCACCAAGGGACACGTTCAAGATGAATTCAAGTGCCTTCAAAGAAAACATCTGTGATCCGAGATGACATTTCTGCACACCATCCATCCCTCCACGCTGCTGCCACTTTTAGCAACATGCACTCACACAGTTGGTCTGTGTTGATGGAGAAGATATAACCCAGTGACAAGAAAACCAGCATTTGCTAAGCACATCTACGCTAGCTTCAACTGCTCATGAGAAGGTCCAGGTATAATTTTCTATATAAATCCAGCAAAGCTGCTGAGCTAAACTGATGCTGGAAGTCCTGAGTCAGCCCCTACAGCAGGACAGGAAAAACATCTGAAGAAAAAGGTTCCAGTTCTCACCCTGCCTCAGAAACAAGGCTCAAACATCCTTTGGTTATGAGAGTCTCTGATCTTCAAGAGGTATTTGCTGGCCTTGGGAATATGCTTTACGCATCACCTACCTGCCAAATCCAACCTCGGAGAGAGGGGGATGGACACAGCAAAAAAAGTTAAATAAATAAATAAAATATACCATATGACAGAAAGACACCTAGGAAGGATACAAAGACAGACTGGATATACTCACTTCATGCAGTTAAATAACAAGTCAATTTTGGTGCAAGCAAGAGATAACCACTGACACGGCAAGTGCCTCCACAAAGTCTCTTCACTGTGCCAAAGGCTCCAGCCATTGGCTTCACTGGCTCTGCTCCCAAAGCTGGAGCAAACCCCAGTCCAAGAGAGACCAACACAGTCACCGGTGCAAAACGCAGAGACTTTAATTAAAACCACAATGTGGGAGGAAAGGGGGGAAGTGCTGCTTTGGACATTAAGCAGTCCTAGGTGCTGCTACCTGTGTGGACGCACCAGGAGAGGAGCAGAGCCCCGAAAACCAGTGATGGATGTTGGTGGGAGTCAAAGGAAGGCAAGCAGCTGGCTGCCACGTGAAGGGGGCACATCCCAAGTGGGCTGATAAGACTCAAGAATTAGCTGCTTGAAGTCCAAAAATCCCTAGCTGGACAGATGTGCAGACTCAGGCAAGCAAGAAACACAGAGCTCTACGACAGCTTCCTCCCACCTCCTTGGCAGGTCCCAAGCCCAGGGACACTGTCCCCAGGGAGCAGTGGTTGCAGCTGCAGGGGAAGGAAGCACCTTCCACCCTTTTCTGGTGCTGTATTTCACATTGGTGTCTCTCCCATGCATGAATGTCAACATTTCCACCCATCCTTTGGCATAGAAGCCCCATTTCCTTAAGATGACCAGGAGAAATGCATTCCCAACCCTTGGGCAGCTTTGGGAAAGCAGGGGCTTTAGCTCAGCCATTGCCAGCCAGATGCTTCACAGCTAGTTAAAAGCATGGCAACGCTTGCCAAAAGCCATGCAGCAACACGAGTGACAGGTGGAGATGCCTAGGGTCTCTGCTCCAGGCACTGGCTGCTGAACTGCTCCGCTGGAGATGGACTCAAGTCCCAGCAAACACACAGATCTCCAGAACCACTCCAGGACTGGATCTGTTTGGAAAGCCAAAACAAAACACGTCCCATTTCGGAACAAAATGAGACTTAACCCCACTCTTCCATTTTAATTTAAAACGTAAGTTTATAGAGCTGTTTCAAGCAGGTGAAAAGATCCTTGCCCTCCACCCAGGGCTGAGCCAGGAGCAGACTGGACAGTAGCAGTGCTAGGAAGCTCTGCTTTAGCTCTGCGGACACCTGCGTTTCAATGCTTCTTAATTTACTCTTTTCTTGCTCTCCCTCCCCTGAGCACCTGCAAGAACCTTTACAAGAGGGAGCAAGTAGGTCTGGCAAAAAGAAAATGGTAAAAAAAAAAAATAATATTCACAAACAGACTTCTCCCCCCCCCCCAAGAGTAAAGCAGTGCAGCAGCAAAAGCCAAGCAGCCTGGCTGGGGGCAGCACCACCATCCCCTCTGTGGTCTGCAGGAGTGCCAGAGAAAGGATCCCTGGTGCCACTGACCCCCAGCAAACACCATCCCAGAGCCATGTCATTCCCCACCCCAACACCCAGCCTGGGAACTCCAAGAAGAAACATCCCCTCTCCACCTGCAAAGCTGTGGACCACCTTGGTCAAGACCTGTGGACACAACAGCTCATCTCAAACCCAGCACCAGCCATTACTGCCCTCCTAATGATGCTGCTGGTATGATCCAGACCACGTCTCCATTCATTCACCTGCCTTCAAGATGCTGCTGCTGGCGGCACTGGAAGTGTGGTCCCTCTGCTCGAGGTCCAGCACAGCAACACCAGCAGGGAATGACAAAAGGAAAGAGCATTCTCCAGGTATAACCCACTGTCCTGAGCTATTTATGCTTTTTGTTTCCAGCACAAATATATAAATGCATGTAAAGCTGCATGCTTGCCCCCCCCCCATGCTGTCTTTGCTCCAGGGATGCCACCCTAAAAGAGCAGGGGAACATGCTGCTTCTTGGGGAAATCCCTTTGCTATGGGGCTGTCACTACAATTTATGACCAAGCAGTAGCAACCATGGTCACCTTGTGCCACTGAGGCCAGCCCAGCCCCAGGGCAGCAAAGCACAGAGGAGGAAACAGAGTGCAGAGGGCAGGTTGGACCCGGTGATGAACGTGTGTGCGAACATGTGAGGTTTTGTGCCCGTTAAGAGGGAGCCTGAGCAGGTGCCACTGAGGGAGTGTCTTTGCATAGCTGTTCCCACAGAGCCGGGTCCCCCCAGGGACCTTGTCTCCAGCTCCAGAGCCAGCTCAGACCCCTGCAGCCCAGAAGGTTCCCAGCTTCACCTGAGTAGAGGCAGTACTGGGATAGGAAGACCCAGGGAACCTTGCAGAAGAGATGGAGGGAGGGGACTTTCCTTAACCAGAAAAAAAGGGAGAGATGGCACCCTGGGCTTCCAGCAACCCACAGACATTCCCTACAACTTCCTTTACCCATTTCAGACCTCCCCACGCAGGCAGAGGTGGCTGCCTACAGACACGTGCAGGCTCACACCTCACCCCTCACAGTGGTTTCCCAAACCAAACAGCAACAGGAAACTTAAGTGAAATTCAAAAGGGAAATTGCAGTTACCACTGCCCAAGACATACACACGTGCCTTCCTCCCCCCCACACCCCCCCCTTCCCAGGAAGGGAAGCAGAGGGCCTTTGCTACAAGGCAGCCCCTACTCAAACCCCATTCACGTGCCCAGAGCCATACACAGCAGTTGTGCTGCCCATGGATGCAGCAGAGGTGGAAAGCACAGCCCCGGCTTGGTCGCTGGCCGAGTGACGTGCAGGAGGAGCCGCTCTGGGTCCCGTCTCCCGTGCAAGGCCGGCGAGTGCTTTGGATCTGTGGTTGCCGATGAGGATGTGCAGGAATGAATGGGCTGTGTGTAACGGGCAAGGAGATGAGGAGGGGGTGAGGGGAGGAGGAAGAGCGCCACGCTACGCCTCCTCTGCTGCCTCGACTCCTCCTGCGGCCTCCTTAGGATGTCACAGGCTGGATGGGGAGCAGGCTGCCGAACTTAAAGTGCTGGATCACAGGAAACTTCTCCAGGCACTGCAGGAGGGGAGATAAAGAGGGGTGAATTTGGGAGACACTTCCACCTTACACACACAGCCAGAGCTACATCCTGCCTCTGGGGTCAGGAGGCAGGGAGCTTGGGGCCACTCAGCAGAGCTGCAGGCAGATGGATCAGACCCATGACTCCTATCCACATTCCCGTCAGGCTCCTCAGGCCAGTAACACTTTACAACCCCATCCCCTTCCCTTCAGCCAGAGCCTTTTTCTTGCCGAATTTCAGACCTGGAGCATGAGCAGAAGAGGCATGTTTATGTCAGCAGCTTTCTCTCTCACCACTTCTTCTTGCTCAAGCTGATCTCTTTGAAGAGCTTCACCCTACAAACACTTTGAGAACTGCAGAAACCCCCCAGGAAAAGACTCTCCCTCCTCAGGACAGTGCCCACACGCTGGGTTCAAGGCATCATCCCGCAGCCGCAAGGTACTGCTCAAACTGCATTCCAGATTCTCAGGTCTCTGATAGACAAGCACCAGTGATTTTGCTGCCATAGTTTAAGACAACCCAACAACCCCTTACCCCTGAAATTCCCACCCCCCATTGCACAGTAATGATAGAGGGAGTGTGGATCACAGATCCATATACGTCCATTACAAGGAACCTTAGCTCAGAGCTGCTTCTTCCAGCTAAGCCCAGGCTCTGCGCAGGGAGAGCCGGGCTGCAAAGGCACAGCCCCTTCTGCTCACCATCCTGCCAGGGCAGGAAGGTCAGTGACTGTGGTCAATAACCACGTCAAAGTTTGCCAGCACTTGCCTGGCACAGCCACTCAGAGCTCTGTTTTTTTGAGTCACTGCAGATTCAGACTGCCCAAAACTCAGAGAGAGCACAGAGCAGACTCACCTCCAGACATACAAACCTCAGCGGTATGCGTACACCAACACAGCAGCTGTATCTACACTAACATCACCCATTTTAGTTGTGAGTAGTTGTGCTAAACAAGGGCCATAGACCACCTCACTGAGCTGCAATGGGGACTCATCTACCAGGTCACTTGGGGGCATGGCTAGTGAGATGGTGGCCACCTCCTTGCTACAGGCAGAGGGGCAAGTTCTCCCCTCCCTAGACAGCACAATAGGAAGAGGAGAAAAGAAACCCAGTGCCCTGTGTCTTAGGAGGACAGCCTTTCCCCTGTACACAGCTGAGGCATGGGTCTGCTCATGGGAGTCTTAATTCTACAGATGTGAAGTACATACAATTAAAGCACAGCAGCTACCAACTAACAGGACTCTGTCTAGTCCCACATCAATTCCTTGGCACAAACAGCACCTGCTCAGAGCCAGGGTAGATGGGATGCTGCACTAGGCAGGCACCCAGCTCCCCACAAGCTGCAGACCTGATGGCCACACCAGCTCCTGCCTGCAACCAGCAGCCTCCCAGGCAGATCTTGGGGACAAGATGCATGGCTCGTTCCTCCAGGCAGTTCTTTGAAGCACAGTTTCTTCCCACCAAAGGAAGGCGAGAGCCATGTCATAGTTAAAACTCTCCTTTCCATCAGAAGGAGCCTTGTGCCCTCCATGGACCTGAGCTGAACCTGCTGCAGCAGGGGAGATTCCAGCTCTGGGGATGGGGAGGAAGTCATGTGCTGCAGATTGCTCTTCACCCCAAGGCAGGGCACAGGCAGAGGCAGGCAGCCTGCCCTTGTGCTGTCATCATGGGCAAGCAGGAGGATTTGTGCTCAGAAGCCCAGGCCTATGGTAATCCCTTTGGAGCCAGAGGTCAGACAACTGGTTCCAGCACAACTGAACTGCTTGCAAGCACACTGGAGCCAAAACAAGTTTGGAAGTGGTGAAAGTACAGCATGGCTGTATCCACTCCTGGGGAATAACAGCCATGTAGAAAAACACAAGCCTCCATGGCAAGGCACTGAGAAATAAGTCCTGCGACCATCAGGGCACATCACCTTCAAAGCTTCCTAATGCTCAGAGCTGCTGCCATCTCCCAGCACAACCATTTAGACAAACCCTCAGAGGAAACAGTGCTGGGTAACAGTGACGTGAGGGAAGAACAGAGAGAAATGAATATTGGAGATGTTGACAGCTAGAAATGTCAGCCCAACTAGCTCCAAAGAGTCCCACGGAAGACCAGACTGGTTTGGGCTCCAGATGAAGAGGCTTTACCACCAGTGGGAAGAATGGGTATCCATTCCACTTAACACATTGCCAGCCCAAGAAGACACAAGCAGAGAAACTTCTCCTCTATCAAGCAGGACTAGCACAAGTTTACTGGATTATTAGAGGTGCCAAGAGACAGGACCCTCCTTGCATCACTTATGGGTGAAACTGATGTAGCCGACACTAGCCCAATGGAAGGGACAGGCTTATTTTTTTCTTGCCACCATCTTGATCATGCTAAAAGTCTGCTTGGGACTCAACTAGGGAGTAGGTTCATGCATCAAGTCCAACCTTCAAAGATGGAACTGGGACTAGATTAGTTACAGTGGAAAGTATTTCCCGACTGACTGCAGCAGAGAAGGAAAGGTCAGGAGACTCAAAAGCAGGCTCAGGGGAAAAACATCAAGGCTGCTGCTTTAACCACACTCTATTCTGTCGACTTCTTAACTTGCCTTTGATGGAGAGAATAAGAAAAGCCCTTGCAATTTCAAGCAAACACGTCTTCACCCATTATATTTATATTATAGACACATTTGAGATTTCATAAACACACATAGCTGAAGACACATTGTCTTCAGTCTACTGCCCATCCACAGACCCTGCAGCAAGCACCCTGGAGTGCCTGGGTCCAGACTAGAGCTTCCAGCCACATGGATGCACCTGAACTTTCTGTCGGCTGTTTGAAATCATCCTACAGAGGGGCCAAAGAAGAGATAAAGCATCCAGAGTGCTTTTTAAATGAACCAGGTCTGGGGACTGCCCCAATCCTAGCAAGTAAGAGCAGGTTGTGAGTGAGCATTTCATCTTTCCTGGTCTGCCACTAGCAAGTGACCCCTTCGCCCTGCTGCTGCTTCCACTCAAAACCTGGTCACCATCAGCACTGCCCGGCACCGAGCACTTCTCAGCCACCTCAGATGTGTTAAGGAGCTGAAGCCTCCATCTGAGTGTCTGATTTCACCTGATCTAATTGCAACGGGTGATCAGAGGGGTAGGGAGAAGGGAGGAGAAAAAGGAGAAAAAGACCAAAAGAAATCTTGCTCTCATCTTAGCCAGTCAGACAAAAAGCAATACCATAACTGCAAACCTTCCCTCTCTTTACCATCACATGCTCTGAGCTCTGCCACAGAAGCTGCCTGCCTCGAGCTGGATGAAGACCCACATCAGCACTTGGGGGCTGTTGGCTTGCTTATCTTCACTAATGTTGGCGGCGGCTAACTGGAGAAAGACTGCAGCAGTGAAGGGTACACAGCTGGGTACATTGAGCAGAAACTTGCTCCAGGAGCCAGCAGCAAACAGACAAGATCTTCAACAGTGACTCTGGATGCCTAGCCTGAAACATGCAGTTTTCAAAGGATGAAGCCTCAGCAACTCCTGAACATTGTGTCACTCCCAGAAAATCAAAGAGATCCTCTAGTTACAAACATTGGTAAAACTTGTACAGCCAGGCACACCATAACTGAAAGCTCTACCCAACCACACTGCCATGTTCATGTTCCTCTCATCTCCCAAGTGAGGCAGGAACCAGCTGAGCCAGTAGC
>JANZLQ010000055.1:14022364-14077539 GCA_026212715.1 Elanus axillaris | reverse complement strand
CCCAGAAGGCCCCGAAGCCGCCCCCACCGCCCCTCACCTGCCCGCCGTTCGCTCTCTGCCATCTTCCCGGAGCCCGGCCACCGCCGCTGCCACCCCTCACCTCTCACCTCCAGACACGCCGAAGCCGCCGGCGGCCATCTTTGAGCAGGGCACGCCACCCGGGGCTGTCACTCCCGAGGCTGTCAGTAGGAGGCATGGCCACTCCCGGCCACCGTCGTGGCCCGCGCCGCCATGTTTGTGCGGGGCACGGCCTCTTCTGCCCACACAGGAACGCGGGGCGGCCATATTTGTACGGGGCGCTGCGGCGCCGTGAGGAGTGGGTGTGCGGGGAGGGGAGAGGAGGCGCGCCCCGGCGAGCAGGATGACGCTTCCCACCGACTCCCGGAGAAGGCAGCTGACAGAGGAGCTGCATCCCCGCTCCGACACCGGCAACGGCGCTTCCTCCCCTCACGGCGGGACCCTGCCCTTCCCCAAAATGGCGGCGCGGGCTTCGCCCCGCTCCAAGATGGCGGTGGGGCGGCCCCGCCCCCTGGCGGCCGAGCGGGGCGGCGGCAGCGGCGGCGGCCGGTGTCGCCGGTGTCCTTGCGGCGGGCGGTGGCCGGGGCCGCCGGTGGGTGCAGAGCCATGCTGGCCTTCGTGACGAGGGCTGTGGTAAGTGCCAGCCGCGCTCCGAGGGGACGCTGTGTTGGGGGAGGGGTGTGGGGTGCGATGTTGGCCGGGCCGCGCCACCCGCGACAGCAGACCGGGAGGGAAGGGGATGGCGGTGACCGGGTGGCCCCGGCGGCTTCCCCAGTGCCGGTCAGGCTGCGCACGGCCTCCGGCCCCGCCGCGGGGGTGTCCCGGGCCGGTGCGGCCGCGGGGGCCTCCGCCAGTCCCAGTCTGCGGCTTCGAGCTGCCGGGAGGCGTTCAGAAGAGGAAGGGGCAGAGGAGGAGAAGGCTCCGCAGCGCTCCCGCACGAAGGGCCACCCTGACCCGGTCCCGTGGCGTTGCCGCTGTCGGGGTGCGGCACCGCTCCCTAAACCCGGAGGACAAGCAGGGCTTCCTCGGTTAGGGCCGTAAGGACGGGGCTTAAGGCACACTGCAGCGTGTGTTTCTCTCCGGTGAGGAATCCCGGTTGCGAGGAGGGCAGGAAAGGGCTTGGCCACCGGCGGGGAGCCGTGAGAGCGCTGCTTATCCCGGGGTGACGGGGAGGGATGCTGCTGAAGTTAATTTTCCAGGCCGGCTTGGTTTCTTCGCATGGTTTTAGGCAGCACTGCGTGCTGCAGCGTTCACCAGAGCTGTCGGGGATGGAGGGCTTGGGGCTGGACGACAGCAGGGAAGGTGGATGCTGGCCATGGCTGATCAGGAAGGAGCGAGGGAAGCCCAAGAGGCAGCTGTCTGTAGCTGCAGGCTTCACCTTTAAAACGTGCCTTTCCCTGCGAGCAGGGGGAAGGCTACGCACGCAGCAGAGCTGTCAGCCTCACGTCTGGTCTTAGTAACTGTTTATTGCAAATACTGATGGATAACGGAGAGGAGGCAGAGCAGGATGACATGATGGATTCACTCCCGAGGACACTCTCTGAGAGCCCAGGCAGGGTTTGTTGTCTCTGAGCTTGAGGGGTTCTCCAGCTTCTAATTTTAAAATAAAAGACAAACCTCTGTCTTCTGACCCTAAATGTTGTGGCCACATGGGGAATCAGACACTGCTCTGAAATTCTTCCCGTGCCCCAGCCCCAGGCTACAGGTGGATTTCCCACCAGCTTTGCAGGCTCTGGAAAAGGTCATCTGCTGCGTTGGAACGTGGCTCGGGAGCAATGCCAGCCCACAAGCTGGCCATGTCTGCATGTCCCGCTCTCTGTTGGTGTTCGTTTTCCCCGTTGCTTGTGGGGAAAGGTGGACTGTTTGCTCGACTTGCTGCCAGCTGCCTCCTCTGTTCAGCTGTGATCACTATTCGTCCTCCCACCAAACACTTGAGTTTGACCTCAAACCAAAGAAGCAGAGGACATAAAAGAGGAAAGATATAAATCCACTCCACATTTTAACATGCAGTGTTTTCAATTAATTTGGTTTGGGATTTTCACTGATACCCCAGGGAAAATCTGAAACCATTTGGAATCACCATACTTAATCTTAGCTATGTAGAAGTCTGTGCTTGTCTGCCCCTCAATCTACTAGACAGACATGAAGGAGGGGGCTATTTTCCTTGTGACTGCACAGTTCTGTTGTTGCCCTGCTTTGGAGAGAACTTTTTTTTTTTTTTTTAAGGCTTGACAACCCAGAACTCCCCAAAGTCTCAGCTTGCAACAATCACCACACACACGTGGGGTGTGAGGGCAGTTAGGATACTGCCTTTAGCCCTAAACTGAATTTTCTCCCATCTCCAATTAATCCTGCCATCACCTACAGAGATGCTGGGTCACTGTCCAGTTCCTACTGGAGAGCTGTTCTCATCTGACACCCTCTGGCCACCTTTGCCTGAGCAAAGGGATTAAATTCCTCGTTGCCTACATAAGTCCTCCCTGCAGCTTGTCCCATCTGGTGACAGCCCACAGTCTCACCTGCTTCCAGGATGTAAATTGGAGTCTCACCTGCTTGATGTTCAGGCTTCTCTCACAATGGCCACTGTAGTTTCATGGTCTAGGCAAAGGCTGAGGGAATGACATCCCCAGCACCTTCACTTCTGCCATGGCTGGAGGCCTAGAGCTATTGACTGGGGAGAGTCTCTGCCCACTCGGTATTGATCAGCAAGCACAGACTGGGCAATGCAGGGCTGACAGTCAGTGGCTATGGGAGGGCTTCCCAGAAAGGCACTTTCATGGCAGTTGACACAACCTGTTGGTCTGATTACCCCATCCTCTCCCAGGCCTGTGTCTGGCCTTGAGCCCTCTGATCAGAGCAGTCATGTGGCAGTTTGCTAATGAGGTGACGCCCTGCATGGGCAGCACATTGTCAGGTGGAAGAGGAAACCGAGACAGGCCGAGGGAGAGGTTTACGATCTTTTCTGTCCTACCAGCCATGGATAGGAAGCAGAAGCAAGCGGAGAAGGTACAGTATGCCCACACTGCCATGATTAACATCCTTCATTTCTTCTCAGCCCCACTCTTCTTTCATGCTTCAGTAATTCCCCCTTCTCTTATTTTTAACATTCCTTCTCCAAACCTCGATCTCCTAGTTCTTGCCAGGTCCTACAGAGAGCATAGGGCATTTTCTCTGGGGGCTCAGCACCACGCAGAGGTTTTGTCACCTTTCAGATTTAGCTCTTTCTTCTTCTCTGTGCTTAACTGCTGGGAGGAGGTGGCGGGACAGCTATTTTCTCATTGCCTTGGAAATCAAAGGGCATGTTTTCACTGGCTTTGCATCCTCAGTACATTGATGATGCAAAGTCCGGAGTCCTGTAGGAGAGTGTCTGATTCAGTAGATCCAATAGAGGGGGAGGAGCAGAGGGAACTGAAAACCTTTAGAATACAATATAAACATCTTCAAGGTGAAGGATGTCCAACCCTGTTCACCCAAGAGGATGTTGTTATTCTTTTGGGAGAAAACTGGCAAGTTAATTTCCTGGTTATCAATTGGGTTTCCTCTGTTTCATTTCTCTGCCCAGGGAAATGGTACAGTGCCTTCTAAGGCTTTCACTCCTACATGACCCCATCAGATCCCAGGAGCCTGTTGGCATCACCCACAATTTTCTGAACAGCTCTCCCTGTTCCCTCTCCAAAGAGTCCTGTAATTTGGCCAGTCCCATACTGGTACAACTGGATAGAGGTTCTCTTAATATAGCTGGGTCCTCCAGTAACTGCAAGGTTCACCAGCGTAAAGGAGCATTGGTCCAAGGCCTAGACGTCACAGCCAGTCCTTCCCTGACCATCGCTGGTGACGTACGATCCCTGGCCAGTCAGAGAAGAGGCATTTTAATCCCTGCCCTAAACGTACCTAAATTCTGCCTCCTCAAAGCCCAAAGAGTAGTTTGATTTGGCACAGGGTTCTGCTTAACTTTCGAGCCTTATGCTGTTGTAAGTAATGAAACAGTTTCTGACAGTACATAAGATGAATATTTCTTTCACAACTTACTTTCTTCCCACTTACCATGGGATGGAAGGGTTTGACTTTGTCAAATGCATGGAGACTCTTAGCTGGACAGTGCCTAGAGAGTGAGATGTCATTATCCTGGCAGCATTTCCTCTGATGAGCTGAGAATCAGTATTTTTGGAGATCAAGTTTCTCAGCTTTTCTGGATATCCTACAACCATCTCTAGCATACTATCAGTAGACCTGCGCCTTGCATTTGCGCTTTGGGTGTTCTGCTGCCATGCTGAGACATCTGTGTGCCCTCAGAGAGGTTGGGATGGAGACTCCCAGATCCAGGTTATTTGCTACCTTGTGCACATCAGGGGGAAGTTTTGTCTCGACATTTGCTCTGTGCTTTGCAGGCCAGGCCCTACGGCCTGCTGAAGCCGACAGCTTTAGGCAAGATCCCAGGCAGATTTCAACTTCATCAGGAAGCATTGCCCCATCTCCCTGTGCCGCCACTCCAGCAAACACTGGACCGCTACCTGCTGGCTCTGCAGCCCATCATCAGCGAGGAGGAGCTGAACCACACGCAGGAGCTGGTGGCTGAGTTCCGCAAGCCAGGAGGTGTTGGGGAGAGGCTGCAGAAAGGCCTGGAGAGAAGAGCCAAGAAAACAGAGAACTGGGTAGGTTGGGACTTTGGCCCCAGGCTCTGGTTAGGGAGGGTGGAGATCTGATGCACACCTCTCCAATGTCCTGGTTGCATCCACTGGCACCTGTGTTTTTATGGCAGCACCTTCATGACCAGTCTGCTGCTGACCTCCCTGAGCTGTGCAGGCTCCTCACCAGGACTTGGGTGAGCAGGTTTATGGCAGAACAGGGAGTCGCTGACCCTGTCTGTGGCCGCTGAAGCCTCTAACCTGTTAGCATCACACATCTGCCCCAAGAAGTTGAAGGAAACCCTCTGCTCAAGCCCTGCACCAAGAGCCCCCACTGCCTTGCTAAAATCTCTGTCTACCATTCCACATGCAAAGCATAAAACCCAGTTTGTTTGCAAAGTGTGGGACAGAACTGGGGGCAGGATGCTGAGACCATTCAGCTGGGCTTGGGTCAAACAGCAGCAGATGCCATGCCTGTTGCCTTTCTCCGTCCCAGCTCTCAGACTGGTGGCTGAAGACAGCTTACCTGGAGTATCGCCTGCCAGTTGTGGTCCACTCCAGCCCAGGTGTGGTTTTACCTAAGCAGGATTTTCTGGATCGGCAAGGTCAGCTCAGGTAAAGTCCTCTTCTACCTTCCCCTAGGTTTCAGATGGGATGAGCTATCTCTGCTGGACAGGGAGGAGGGTGTGTAGGCTGATTGGGAGAGCAATTACCATGTGGTCCCCAAGTTTGATAGCTGTTTGTGCTGTGCAGGAGGGCTGTACAGATAAAGAAAGGCTGCCAGGCTGTTAGGAAACTCCTGCTTGCACCAGACTAAGTATTTCATCAAGGGGGAAGACCAAGGAGTCCAGTAGTTCAGGTACTAAACAGAGACTAAAAACCTACATTTCAGTCTTTGCTCTAGCACAGATATTCATTGCAAGATGGCCAAATCACTGGCTGGAGGCACTGTGAGGATATATCTGACACCCTAAAGACTAAGGGGTACTAAGATTGTGTGTGCAGTTGAAGGAGGCATAAGAAGTAGCCCAGGCATGTAAAGGAGACCAACCAGAAATGCCTCTGGAGTTTGCTAGTTTATAGGGATGGGGGAGCCTGCTGCAGGGACTGTCATTCAGTCTGTTCCTGCAGGGGACTGGCCCCTTTTGTATCATTTTGCTTGTGATACATGGTTTGGGAAACTTAACAGCGACCAGCCTCTGCACTCTGAGCTTTACTTTGCAATCAAACCCTGCCATGTCCTCTCTTACTTGTGGTCTCCCTTTAATTTTTAACCACCACTACCAGTGTGTTAATCCACCTGCAAAACTTTAGCATTGACCTTTATACAGAGTTACTAGTCATCACTGCTCTGACAGATCAAAAGTACCAGCCAGGGGAGCAGTGAGGCTGAGAACTAATCCTCACTTCCACTCCCTTGGGTACACCTAAGCAGAGGTGCAGAGGGGTGAACCTTACAGGAACAGTGCAGGACTAGACAAACATCTTTGAGACCTCTCTCTCATACTACTCACTCTTAAGTAATCCAAATAGAAGTTAAGACCTGGAGCACTACCAGTGCCCCAACCAGTGGAATTGAGCAGCTGCATAAGAATCTGGGCTCCCATGTAAAACAGAATCTAAAAGCATGTTTGTACAGTTCATGGCTGCAGAAGGAAGTTTGACAGCATGGCTTGAGACTAAAGCTTCAGAAGCCAGGAGGCAAATTTAGAAAGTGGAGTTCTCCATTCCTTAATCTGGCAATGCTGCTGGCTGAAAACAAGTCAACTAACCCCCTTCCCCATCTCCCCCTCAAGCCCTAACTCTGCTCCCAGACTGTTTGCTCTCTGAAAACGAACATAGGCTCTCTCACTGTTGTTTCTCAGCTGTTTTGCTTCCTCACATTTTGCAATAAGGCTGGGAAATTTTCATTGAAAATTACTTTGCAGGATGTCTTATTTGCTAACACCCCTTAGGTTCTTGGAGTTATGTCGTCAGATCTTTACTAGGGATGGGTAGGCTGAGCAAATGTAGATGACACTGCCTGCAAATGCCAAATGCTCATACCACTTTAAAGCCTTTGATGCTCAGCTGACTGCAACCTCTTGTCACAGTGACCTCCTGCCCACTTCCTCCCATGCATGGGTGGGAGCTCCCAGCTCAGAGCAGGCCAACCTGTCACTCCCAGCTAAGTAGTTTGATGTGGCTTGTCACAGCCTCCCTCCCTGCTGGGAGTTGGCATTGGCAGTGTTTATGTTGATCCTGGTAAACACACCACCTCAGTGTCAGCATGCAGCACGTCTGCATTTGTTTCAGATCCCTCAATGTCAGAGGAACGCTCTTAAGAGTTGCATTAGCAGCAGAACATTCATTGGGTAGAAACTAAGTCAGCAGTGGTGAGTCTTGGATGCAGGGAGATACAGCTGTGTCTTGGCTTGAAACTCAGAGGTGGCCCCTGGCCAGGGAAGGGCAGAAATCCCCTTTTCTTGGTGCAGTTTTAATGCTGAGACAGAACTAGAATGTGATAAAATCTCAACATGTCAGTAACAAATGCTGCTGTTAGAGGGTCATTTATATATACATCTGGACTGAACCCTGCTTTCTTCAAAGTTGTCCAGAGTTCTTGGTTATACAGTAAGATACATAAAAAAAGAAAGGGCTACATGGTAGGACTATCCAGCAATCTGAAATCACAAGCCCAGAGTGGCTGTATCAACTAACCAGAGATGGGCACAGTAGGGACTTGGCAGAAAGGCTGTACTTTCTAAGGAGCAGAGAAGCTCCGCTAGCCCTTCTTAGGTAGTTCCTCAGCCTGAGATGTTCTATGTTTGAATCTCAATTTGTTACATTTTATATTTTTCCAGGTTTGCTGCCAAGCTGATCGAGGGTATCCTGGATTTCAAGACCATGATTGACAAGTGAGTTAGTGACCCTCCTGACTTCTCACGTGTCCCTTACTGTCATAGAGAGGCTGAGCCTAGTCAGTAAATCTCCCTTCCAAATAGAAAGGCAAGAGAAGACAACACATATCTGAAAAGAGATATTCTAATCCACATCACTGTTCACTGCCAAGGCCACCACCACTGGGAAAAAGCAAATTTACTTTTCTTTCTTCGTGTTGTTTAACTTAATACTTTCATTGGCACGTGTATGTGCTTAGAGGGAGTGAGCCTGGCTGACAGTCCTGTGGAGCTACATGCTTTTGTTTGTGCACAGAACAAGTTACAGCTCAGGCAGCAGGAATTTGTTTCTCTCATCTTGGGTTGCTGTTGTTTCTCATCTCCCAGCTAGATGGGATGAGCTCTGGAGAAATTTGCTCCTCCCTACTCTTTTTCTTCTGATCACCAACATCACACACCTTATTTATGTTCCAAAAATATGTTTACCAACACATTACCAACATCACACCTTTACATCCAAATTCAGACAAGGCTCAGGGCCAGCTGTGTGAAGTGTAGTTGGAATATGACTGCTCAAGTTATTGATTCCCAGTCTATCTAGTTCATGAGTCATAGATAGCACATCAGATACTCACCACTCAAAATTATAGCTGAAAACCTCTTTCTGCCATTTCACAGGAAACAATGCGTCTCCCACTATATTGTGTCTTGGATTCTTCCCTGCAGACAGCATGGTGTATGCTAAGCTATGTAGTGGGTCCAGAGATCTATTTTTCTGGTGTTACAGAGAGGATAGTATTTTTCCCCTTCCCAAATGAAAGGCCAGCAAACAGACATTTTTTTGTAGCCCCTGCTAAGAAAGCTGGTACGAATGGGGAAGGACAGCCCCTTTTTTTATACCATCAGCACCAACATGTTTAGGTATTGCTGGAGTGAGTGACAGCAGCTGCATGGCTGAGCCTATGCCTGTTGTGTGGGGAGTGCAGGCCTTCTCACTGATCTTTCTTTTTCTCCTCCTTCCTCCTTACCTTTCTGTGCCTCCAGTGAGACCCTTCCAGTGGAGTACCTGGGTGGGAAGCCCCTCTGCATGAACCAGTACTACCAGATCCTCTCATCCTGCCGCATTCCTGGGCCCAAGCGGGACTCCATTGTCAACTATGCCAAAGGCAAAAAGCAGTCCAGACACATCACAGTGGTTCATAACTTCCAGGTATGGCAGCTGCTGAGCTTTCAAGGTTTGTTTAGCTGCAGGTGTCCCTTTCAGCTAGCTGTGGTCCAGTGGAAAGGGAACAACTGAAAGTCTGTGACCACAAGGTTTGCCTCACCAGGGATTCATTCCTGCTCCCTTTATCCCCTTTGGCTTTAGCTGGCCAATAGCTGGGATTGCTGTGTGTTAGCAACAGACTATGAGGCAGAAAAATGCTCACTTCCTGTTTCTTGTCCCTGCAATTCCTCTCAAAGCCCAGAGATCATGTCTGGAATTAGAAACTGCAACTGAAAATTGCGTAACAAACCCTACCACCACAGCTGAGTATCAGAAATAGGAATTCCTCATGTGTTTTGGCACTTACTACTATGGCTTCTGAGCTTCTTAAAACCTGGACTGTATTTATGCCCTGCAAGGGAAGTTAGACTTGAGTCTCTCAATTGTGAGCATCCTTCAAAGGTCTGTTTACAGGCTGAGTTCTTAGGTCAGGTCTTACCTTCTCAAAGTGGCTGTTCCCTGTTTCTGAGGCTGAACAATAAAGATCTCTCATGTTCTGTCTCTGTCCTTGTCCACTCTTCTCACCTTCAGTTCTTCGAGCTGGATGTCTACAACAGTGACGGAAGTCCCCTTACCACTGATCAGCTCTTCATTCAGCTGGAGAAGATATGGAACACCTCCCTCCAAACAAATAAAGAACCTATTGGGATCCTCACCACCAACCACCGAAACAGCTGGGCAAAAGCCTACAATAACCTTCTGAAAGGTCTGTAGAGCCCCTAACATGCAAGTGCTAACAACCGCAAATGCTTGAACTATCAACCTCACTGCTCTGCATTTCTCTGTTCTTTCCTTTGGAAGCTTTTTCTGGACAGAGAACATGAGCTTTCCACCTCAAAGAAGCAACTTGATTTCATGGCAAAGTATTGTTATTTTTGGTTTGGAAGGTACACAGGTGAAGTCCGAAGCTTGGTTTGTTAGACCTGAAATCTTAAGAGCTTGTTGCCTTGCAAATGGGTGGGATGCAAGAAACATGAAAAAAGGAGGGTGAATGCAGCATTTTCACACCTGTAACAAACCAGCTGGCTACAATTTTAATAACTGCATACACCCATAAATGACCAGTATTGCATTGAGGTACGGTGGGAATCCAACACTGGGTCCTTCAAACCTACTCTTTAAAATGTCAGTCTCCCTCCAATTAAAATGCAAGTTTTTCAGCTCTCCTTCCTTATTTGCTGTTCGTTCTTTCCCAGATAAGACCAATAAGGAATCTGTGCGTACAATTGAGAAGAGCATTTGCACTGTCTGCCTTGATGCACCTATGCCACGGGTGTCTGAGGACATCTACAAGAGCCGTGTGGCTGCTCAGATGCTGCATGGTGGAGGCAGTCGCTGGAACAGTGGGAACCGATGGTTCGACAAAACCCTTCAAGTAAGTGCTGATGTTCTAAAGATCCTGAAAACATGGGTCTGGAGGAGATGCTTTCTCCTGAGACTACAAAGGTCCAAGAAATCCCAGAAACCTGTTGCAGGAAAGTTTTCCTCTTATCAAGAGAGTGGAGAAATAGGGGAGACAAGATGTGGTGGCTGACAGTATGAGATCCTATGGTTTCCCTTGCAGTCACCGCAAGCACTCATTCCTGCCTCAGGGACTTTTGTTTCTTTTACTGTATCTGCCCACGCTTATTCAGTGTAGTAGTTCTTTGTGTTCCTTGTAAATCAATTTTCTGCCTGCAGTGAACAATGCTGCCTCAGCTTGGAGGCGGCCCAAATGTAGGGAGGTCTGTTCCTTCTATCTCCTCTAGGCTTGTCACTTTTCCTGTTTCTGCCAGAAGGTGCCCAATGGCTTTTTGTTTTGTTTTTTTCAAACATAAGCTGCCATCCCATGGCATCCCTCTGATCTCTCTTCTCCATTCTCTTGTCAAGAGCCTTCAACAGCAGCTGCTATTTAGGCTTCTCCTTCATTAGTTGGTATATCCTGGCTTGTGGATCATAGCAATAGTGCTTGAAAAGATTCTTGTCCTATCTGCTGAACTCTTCATAATATTTTCAGCTGTTTCATTCCTATTTGGAACTCTTCAGTGATGGGATAATGCTTAGATGTTCCAGCTAATTGAAAAGTAAGGGTAAGCCAGCACATGGTGATGTTATTCCTGTATTATGTGTGCATCTAAGTAAATCAAAACCATTGAACCACTCTGTATTGCCAGGACACTGAGCACACAAATATGTCTATCAGGCACACTCTTATCCAGTTAATTTTGCAAAACTGTAACAGTGCTGTCAGATCTTCTAAGCCTGCTGAAAGGCTTCCACTGCTGTTCTGCTAAATGAGACCTTTATGGTACCTTTCCAGTATGCAAGGATAGGATCACTGTCCATTCTGATACAGAGCAGTGAGGTACTAACATCTCTCTCAAAAGCTCCTGCTTCACACACTGGATGTCTGTCTTCAACACTGTCCTCCCATGCTTCTCATAGTTCATCATTGCTGAAGATGGCTCCTGTGGTCTTGTATACGAGCATGCTCCCTCAGAAGGCCCACCCATTGTTGCTCTTCTGGATCACATCGTGGAGTACACGTGAGTCCTACCTCCTTTAATTTTTATCAACATTGGAGATAGGTTTTAAACCACCTGCCTCCCAAGAACATGCCTCTTCACAGCTCACTCCCTAGGAATTTGTTCTGAAGGAAGGGTAGTGGTATGCTAATTAGGTATTTCAGTTTTTGTATTTGTGATGAGAATTAAGTAGCCGAGCTACTCTGGTAAGTTTTGCTGCTGCTTCCATTCTCAGGGAATTGCACTGTTCAAACAGGACTTTTGCCTGGGAGAGGTGTTTTTTTTATGTCTTCTTTTATGCAGAAGGCACAGAAGATGTTTCATTCGTACCCTTCAAAAAAAGCTGTAATGGCACCGTGAAGAATTTTTCAGCCTCTGACTAGTGTCACAAGGTGTTAGGGAAGATGTCCTGTGCATTTCTACTCAGGTTCTGGTGTGCTTAGCTGAGCCTCATGTTCAAGGTCTGGTTAAACATAATCATTTCTCTATCCAGGAAGAAACCCGAGCTGGTAAGATCGCCCATGATTCCTTTGCCAATGCCCAAAAAGCTGCGGTTTAACATCACCCCAGAAATCAAGAATGACATAGAAAAGGCAAAGCAGAACCTCAACATGTAAGTACAAAGTAGTGGAGAGGTCTGGTGAGCGACTGAGGGAGTAACTCATGTCCCCCTTTGGAACATGACAGTGGTTTAAATGAGGCTTCCCTCACTGCAGCCAGGGAGTTTTCCCAGTGACTTCTCGGGTCAACAGCATTGAACCTAGCTGAAAAGCACACTAAAGCCACCTGCCAGGAATAAAGTCAAAGGTGCTGGAAGGGGGTAATTACTGATTCATCCCATTTACTGAAAAAGAGCAAGGCTTTAGTGGATCTAAATAGGGATACTGGAGCATAAACACACACACGCGCACGCCCATCTAACCTGGTGAAGATTTTCAGCGGTGGCCAGAAAAAGCTCATCTCTGTAGTGCTGCCCAAACAAATCTGTGTGATGGAGCTCTCTGTCCCTGCGTAGGTCAGATCCAGATAGCCTGTTCTCTCTGAGCCTTGTGAAAGCAAATCCATACCTTTATGTTACAAGAACAAGCAACAGACAAAGGTACACATCCTCTTTCTTTCCTTGCAGAATGGTCGAAGATCTGGATGTCAAAGTCATGGTCTTTCATCAATTTGGAAAAGCCTTCCCCAAATCAGAGAAGATAAGTCCTGATGCCTTTATCCAGCTAGCCTTGCAGCTAGCATATTACAGGTAAGACCACCAATAGGTAGCTTCTCAACCTCTTCACCATCAGACTCAAATATGTAAGCTTGATAAAGGTGGCAGAGACAAGTATCTCACAGGCTGCTATGGCCTGCTTTCCAAGTCCCACGTTTTCCCTGTGCACTGGGACTGAACAGCAGACTTCACCTGTGGCAACTGCCAAGCAACAGGTGAGATTTACCCGTCTTTGTGTGTACAGTCCTAGTAAGGAAGCATCAGAGGTCAGCTGTCAATGGGACTCGCTTCCATAAATTCTTCCCCACAGTTCTTCTGCTTTGCAAGAGGCCATTTCACCCAGAGCAAACTCACTTCTGTGACTTTCTTCTCCATCTTCCAGGATGTATGGCCATGTTTGTGCCACATATGAGAGTGCATCGCTAAGGATGTTCCGCCTGGGCCGCACAGACACCATCCGCTCCACTTCTGTGGAATCTCTTAAGTTTGTGCAATCAATGGACAGCCCTGACAAATCGGTGAGGATCCTAAAGAAGTGGAGTAAAAGGACTCCACTCCAGAAAGAGGAAAGCTGCTTATATGGCTGACCCTGTGTTAGCTGCTTTCAGCTAAGCAGAACTGTACCTGATGGGACGTTGAGCTAAAACATAGCTTGGAGTGTACAGTCACACACCTTGGGTTTAATCTGGCTTTCCTTTCACAAGTATTGAAAGCCTGGGAAACATGTGGAAATTTCTAATCCCACCAAAAATATGTCCCTTCTAGAAGTCTGTTTAGCTACTCAAACTAAGTTTTGCTATTGATGGATGGAAAACTCCATTTGGAATGAAGTAATGCAGCCAAACAAAATGATTTAAAAATTAAATCTAGTAGATCTAAAAATTAGCCTAGTATGAACACACAAGGCAGAAATGCCCTCCATCCTAGAGGAATAGCCAAAATGAGGTTTTCCATGCTGCAGAAAAACTTAAAGACAGATCTGTGTGTTCTCAGGACCAGGAAAAAGCAGACTTGCTGAGGAGAGCTACCCAGGCCCACAGGGAATACACTGATATGGTGAGTGCCCTCTACACAGCCAGACTTGGGGTTTTACCTAGCAAATAAGGGTTCTGGTGAAAGATGAGACCTTAAGAGTTTTCTCTGCTGACATTAGCAATGTGGCTGTTAGTGCTGTTGCATAAGTCTAACTGATCTGACAGTGCTCTAGGCCACAGACTGAATCCTTTCTCTCTGGCTAGTGGTTTAAGTGTCCCTTGTGACTGACCGAAAGGAGGGAGTCAAATATAAAAATAGCTTCAGTTCTCACTGTCATTGTTGCCAATCAAAATTGCATGGGCACCCCTTAAACCACAGGGAGCCTATAAGCAGGAACTCTAAGGTTAGTTCCACTGGTGTGTTTAATTTCACAGTCCTTAAAAACAAGACTGACTATTGGTCCTAAAGGCAAGATCTAGTTTCCTTCTAACTTTAAACATTTAGAGATTTTTCGAAGTGTTTTCTTTAACCCAAAGAAATTGATAGTTTTGCTTGCTTGCCTGCTAGACAGGCTTTCATCTAGTCTTCCTTCCTTACAGGCAATAAGGGGCAATGCAATAGACCGCCACCTCTTAGGCTTGAAGCTTCAAGCTATTGAGGACCTAGTGAGCATGCCTGAATTGTTCATGGACACAGCGTATGCTGTTGCAATGCACTTTAATCTCTCAACCAGCCAGGTAGGACTCATCTGAGCAAAGACAGAAGTGCTTTCTTGGTTTCTTTTCGTTGCCTCTCTTCTCCACATTTCTCCTTCATTCCCTTATGATAGAAACTAATCTCCATTTGGGGACAGAAATTTTTAAGGCTACTACCAATTCCATAAAGCTGCAGATCTGATGTTACATCTGCCACAGTCCCTCTCAACCCTGTGAAAAAAACCTAGCATAACCAAACCCAAGATCACCAGAACTGTTTGGTGTCTAAATGTAAGTGAGATCAATTGAAGTTAACTGCCAGAATAGCTTTATGTCCATCTGCTGTGCTGTGATTCTTACATTCTTACATAGATTTCTGTTAGGGACCTATTACAAGCTTACCCCGGGGACAACTACTTCTTTGCAAATGAATAGGAAAACACTTTGCTACTAAATGGTAGAATCCAGCATGCATGTCATGGTAGGCAAGTCTGACCAAAAAGGCCCTCTTCTAGAGCACTTTAATGAGATGGCAGTTTCCTCTACTGTTGACAGAGCTGTTAGCATTTGATGGCTACATTTCTCTCTGACTGGTTAGAAGTTTTTAATCATATTGTCTCCACAGGTCCCAGCAAAGACAGACTGTGTGATGTGTTTTGGTCCTGTGGTTCCAGATGGCTATGGAATCTGTTACAACCCTATGGATGAACACATCAACTTTGCAATTTCAGCATTCAACAGCTGTGCTGACACAAATGCAGCCCGCATGGCACATTATCTTGAGAAAGCACTGCTAGACATGAGGATCTTGCTCCAGTCCACTCCCAAATCCAAACTTTAAGAGGCAAACATGATGCAAAACCCCCAACTAAAGGGGCTATCCCTCATGCACTAAAGTTCCCAGTTCCTCAGAAAATGATTGAGGGGACAGCTTGCCCTGGTACTTAGGAGGGCATCTACCATTTGTTTTCAGCAAGAGGTTACAGAATAGTCATCTCCAGATATTGGACTCTGTGGTGAGAGGACACACTGTCTTAAGCCGAACTGACTGGTCCTCTCCCATCAATGCAATGTGCACGTTCCTGTCCTCAAAAGAGGACTGAAATATAATTTTTTTATGGAACTTACTGTAAAGGAATACAGAAAGCACAGTCCTTATCAGTATCTAAATCCATTTGGTGAGGAAGGTAGCTCTCCTCCAGGAAAAGCAGGGAATGTTTATTATAATGATGGAACTACTATAAGACCAACTCTTTTTTGCTAGTTTCATCTTCTGAAGAGCACAGCATCTTTCACACTTGACAGAAGATTTTTCTGCTGCTCCAGCAAAACTTCACCATTGAAATTTGGCAGGGGAGAAAGAATTTCTTAAGTCAGAGCAGATCCAGTTGTGTTAGAGTGCACTGCACTACTTATCCCAGGCACTCCAACCATTACCTGCTTTACAGGCCTAGGAATGTTCCCCTCATTTTAGGATGCTGGGATCTCCTTTCTGTTGCACTGACCCTATTAACAACAGAATATCATTGCTGCAAAGTAAGGTGGTTTTTTTTATTGTTGTTGTTTTGGGCTTTAAGCTTGCTGTTGTGGCCCTAGCCATTGATCTTCAGGCGCAGCATAAAGCTTTTTCCCCACAAAGTTTCTACAAAACTTCTCTCACACAGGTTTTGATAGCTGTGGCTTTATGTATGTTAACATTTGTGGAGATGAGAAGGGATATTGCCTATGCATTTAGCAGGACACTTGCTTCATTGTACCTTTCTTTGGAATTGAGGAAAAGAAAAAGATGCTGACCTCCTGTTTACTAGCCAGAAGGCCACATACCTAGTCTCCTTCAGGGCACACATGTGAACCCAATATGGTTTTACACCTTACTTTCAGAAACAATGTATTTGTGTGTAATGTGTTATGCCTAAATTGTGGACAAATAAGAATGTTTCTGGTCAGGAACTCCAGAACATACTTCTGTTTCTGTCCCACAGAATTAAAATCTGTTAGAGCCAAAGGAAAAGCATCTGCAGAATCACCCTTCTTTCACATCACTCTGCTTTAACAAGGCAGAAGATCTTGAAAAGCAGAAAGAAAGCTGAGAACATGTGGGCACTGTAGATGTTTGCACTGTGGCAGCTATTGTTCCTGCAGTTAACAGTACAGCACCTTTTCTTGCCACTCTCAGGAGTTTTTTCTTCCTGCAGTGTGACTCAGATTTCTGCCAGCTCTATTCTGTGAGAGAATGATGTCATGATAGTGTTTTCATGTTCAGCTGACAAACTTGAGACAGTAAAAGATTATATATAAACATTAACATACAATTGTAGCATAGGAATTTTTGTAAGCAGTACTTCCAATGAATCTGCCAGAATCCAAGCTCCTGACTCTACTTTTATTTAGTAAAACTGTATGCTAATGAAGAATTCTAGCGCTATTTCTGCAACAGGAATTTAATATTTGTATTGTACACCATTCAGGATGTGGCTGCTGGGACATCACCATAAACAAGAAGCATTAGGAGTCTGATGGCCTGTTTTGTTAACAGGGAAATATTTGATCATAATTGCTACTTTTCTGATCATAGAACAGCAAGGGATGTGATCAAAGTGCCTTGGTGAAAATATATGAAGAAATTTGCACTAAACCTGTTTAAAGAAAAAAAAATTCTGGTTTGCTTCTTGAAAGACACAAGCCAACACAACTGCATTTTTTTTCCTAAAAGGATATTATTTCAAAGCTTCTTATACCTAAATAAACCTTAAAGGAAAACTTAACTGAAACTCACCTGTACAGCCAGTGATTGTATGAACTGCCACTTTCGCATCATCTACATGGATTTAGTTATCTTTTAGAAGGGTCCTGAATGGAGTAAGATAATCTAAAAAAACCCAATAGGAGCACTACAAACCTGCAAGCACACATGCCTGCTCTGTTGACTCCTCTGTATGAATTGGACTGAAAACTGCAAGAGGATACTCAGTATTATCAAACTGTAAGTGGTTGTGTAAATACTACATAAAAGATCAAACCTTGCTGGAATAACATCTGGGTTTATGGAGCCTTTTACACTGAAAAAATATTCCTTTTGCCAAAGTAATCCTCCCCCCATACTGAATCAACCTCTGTTGCTAGGGGATGTTATTTCTCCCTGTCTGCAATGCCTTCAACCACTGATGCTACAGTTTTGAGACTGGCCCTTCTCTACTGCTGTCTCATCAAAGGGGAAGGCTCTCAAAGGAAAGTGCCTATTAAAGATTAAGCAGAAGTATGCACTGCTGTGACTGTATCTCAGAAGATGGGATTGATCTATTCTGGATATCCCACTACCTTCAGCAGAAAACAGCTGCAAGAAGCAGACTATCACACTGAAAGAGATACAAGATTCATAAACCACTTAATGCATCCTTAATGATAGGCAGAGCTGAAATTCAGATGAATGAAGCTGATTTTTGAAGTGCTTGAAAGGACACTAAAATCATGACAAGGTTTCTCCTTTAAAAAAGTCTTTTCTTACTGTACAAGTTCTAAAATGTGATGTCCTTCTGATTCATACCTTCCTGACTTTTTTGCTGTTGACTTACTGCATACTGTTCTCCTCCCTGTTTCTGATTGTCTGATTGTTTGATCAAAAGATGTCCGTTGTCTTAAAGGCACATTAAGTACAAGAAACTTAGGTTCCAGAAAAACTACCAATTTGGAACAAATATCTTAAGAAATGCATAGACTGAAAATATTCAGCTAACTCTTGGGGTATGAGTGCAATTTATGACACAGCCTGGTAGTGTTGCATGCTTTGCTGTTTAGCTGTGTTAAATGCTGTTTCAGTAGTGTAATCCATGTCATGCAAAGTTTTGAAATGTTCTTTGAATAAACTGAAACATAATAAACAGTAAGTGCTGCAAAAAGGCTTAAATCTCCTCAGACACTGCAGAAGTTACATAACTACCCTTAAGGAGGATGTTTGTGTGGGGACAGCAAGAACAGTGAACCACAGCATTCTGTCACCTTCCTTTTATTGTCTTAGTATCTCCATCCAGCCCCTTTGAGTATAGGGGAGGAATAGAAAGCATTTGCTTGCAAAGCCACATATTCCAAAGAAAATATTCCATTTCAGAAAACTAGTGGCAGGAGACTTCATACAAGTGTAGGATAATAAGGCAGAGCTCAAATCTTTTTCCTGCACAGCACCATTTAGTTAAGAAAATCCATGGGATCACTAAGGAATTTCTACTGTATCAAGTATTGCAAAGATTTCTAGAAAAGGTACAGCAAAAGTAGGCAGAAGATGCAGATTACAAACAACTCACAGAGAACAGAGGAGAGTTTATTACAGTATCTTACAAGAGCTCTTCTTCCTCTCCCTTACTCCTAAGAATTACTGTAGGAAGCTTAGGTTTGAAGGCAACATGAAGTGGAACAGCTTTTTACACTACACTGCTCTCCATGAGGAGATAAAACCTCTACCCTGTGCTCTAGTTCCCCATAGGTGTTTCCACATACCATTTTTCCATGAATCTTAAGAGAGGCTAGGGAAGCGCTAGCCACTCTTGAAACAGTCCACTCGTTCAACCTTGTCCTTGGGGAAGAGAGTTGTGATCTCCCTTCTGGCTTTGTAAGTTAACTAACAAGAGATACAAAGAGAAAACAAATGGGTTTGCAAGACATAAGTGATTAGTACCGGCTTTCAAACTGAAACATGTGGTACCACCATGTCATGTGGCCTATCTGATGTCCTGTATCATTTTAATAGAGCTGTCCTAAGTCAGATCAAATGCCACTGTGAAAGCTGCAAGATGCCTCTTTATTCTGATGCACCTTCAAAGCAGATCCAGTGCTCAGGTCCTTCAGATGTTAACAGGATTGCTCATGTTATGCAAATACTAAACAGTTCTTAAAAATAAATTGCTGTAACAACTGAAAACAGTTTACTACCCATAGCTACTTAAAGACAGAAATTTAAAACAACCTTCATTCCTTATCTCCTAGATCAGGATCACCATTTTCTACAGTTAACACTCCAGTCGTCCAACAGTTTTCTACAGCAGCTCCCACTCCATACAAACACACAAACTACTATGGCAACAGGCACAGATGAAAACTTAAAAAAAGTAAAAATAATCAAGATGAACAGAAACACATCTCACTTCAAGCAGCTTTATAATGCAGGAGTCTGATTAAAGTGGAGATAGTAAAACAGGCAGCAAGACTGAGATGTGACAGTCATTTTACCTCTGCTCACATGACTGCATCGAAGGCACACCAATGACCTTTGAGCCAGTTCAGAAGCTGTCCTTTATCTGTGGAAGTTCAAGTCAATTGTGCTTTGAATAAATACTTCTCTGTAGTTACACACTTGAACTGCTGCATTATATACTAAAAATACAGAAAGTGTCCATGCACAGCCCTGAAGCACTTTGAGTATAGCCCTTGCCAGATTAACTCATGGACAACAGAAGTTGTGGGCATCACCAGCACACACAGATGGCAGGCACACTCCCACAGAGACACAGCATCCAGAGAGCTGACTGCCCAAACAAAGAATCAGAATGGAAGAAGGATGGAAAGCAAAACGTGCTTGTAAGAGTTCAGCATTCAAGGTTACTACTGCAGAACCCCAACCAAGCTACTGTAATAACTGGTAGGAATCTCATGCTAGGACGAGCTCTCTACTTGAGTTCACAGTTGGATTCTAACAAGACTCTTCAAGAAATATTTCAGACAGCAGCTGAGCTAGTTATTAATCTTCACCTTGTTATTAATTTATAGTTGTCACTTTGTTCATTCTTAAAAATCCCTCAATCTTTAACAGGAAAAAAAATTTAAAATCCAGTGCTTAAGACAAGACTAGCAACTGAATTTTGTAAGGCTTTGGGCTGACTCTTACTGGAGCACAGCACTGCTTATAGCCAATGGGCTTTCTAGTGCCATCAGTAGCCCACTCAGTACAGCAGAAGCTGTACAGATCACAGCAACCCTGAGGTAATAAAAGTATAAAGGAAAAAATGGAATAAACGCGAGATATGTATGATAATCTTGCCACCTAGAAGAGATTCTGAGAAAGACATTCTTGCTAATTACACAACAGGAGCAGCAGTGGAAAAAAAAATAGTATATTTCAGTTTTTCCTTTGTTTTACACACACACTCCCCTTAATGGTATCCATGCAGGCTTCCCTGCAGAACCATCACTAGTGTTAAAAATCAGATCCTTAGTCTTTCCTTCTGTCTGTACAAAGTGCAGTTGGAATTGATTTTGATCTCCCAAACTGGTTGCAGAAAGGACAAAAAAGTCTTCCTTCCCCTTCTGCCTAGGTCACCCCATCCTACTTCCCCTACATCCTAAGAAGTTTTTAAAAAAATTAGAAGCCCTAATTAAGCATGATCAACTTGAGATTAGTTTTGTCGTCTTCTTCCAAAAAGAAAAACCCAAACAAAACCAAAACACACAATCAATGCCTCACCCACCCCCAAAAACAATAGTTCCATTTAAAAAAATAAATAAATAGTGTGTATATTTCATGCTAAAAAAAAAAAGTCACAGAAAGGATTCATTTTTGGTTTT
This sequence comes from Elanus axillaris, assembly GCA_026212715.1. Classification (NCBI taxonomy): domain Eukaryota; kingdom Metazoa; phylum Chordata; class Aves; order Accipitriformes; family Accipitridae; genus Elanus; species Elanus axillaris. The sequence goes on along the minus strand of JANZLQ010000055.1, from coordinate 14,056,811 downwards.
CCCTCCCCCAAACATGACACCAGGCATTTTCTCCCCCCTCCCCTGACGTAGACATGATGGTACATTCCAACCGGCAATGTGCATCTGTGTTGAAAATGAGTTTCTACTCCTGCACGGTCCCACATGCATCAGGGAGCATCCAGCTAGCTGCTAAAGCAGAGCAAAGGCTTTCAGGTTTTGGGTATGGTCCCTGCCTGTTCCTTTGGTCCGTCTGTTAAAAGGCTCCTTGCTGCTCCCAGGTCTCTGCTCTTGTCTGTCTCTGTTAAAACGTGCAGTCAGGTCCCCACACTTCGAATCACTGGAGCTTCGTACCCAGCTTGCGCTGTCTGTTTCTGCAACGGCAACACAGAGGGTGAGGTGAGGTGAGAGAGGTGGCCCCAGCCCTGCTGCAGGGTATCGCAGCAAACCAGTGGGTAAAATACAGGAGGATTAAAGTAAGGGTCTGCTTAGCTCCACACAAAAATAAAGCTGCCCCCACCATACTCTACAGGGAGATCAGTCCTTCCTACTCTTCACAGTCCTACAACATCCACCATGTCTTAAGCATGCACAAGCTCATATGTGGATGCAAGATTAAGAATTGCTTGCAAGGAACATGGACTAGAGAACTGAAATATTGTTTAAATGCAACATTCTCTAATCTCACACTCCCCAACACTCACCTTCCAGATGCAGCAGTTAACCCACAACTTCATATTTCTTTACTCTGCACTATTCTACACACAGCAGCTATCTACATATTAGAAAATAAATAACTACATCTGACAAGTCAAACCAGCTACAGCTCCTCCACCCCCCAATAAAACTCACCTTGCCTCTGCTCTCGTGACTGTGTATTCAAACCACAGGATGTTAGGAATGAGGCTGGTATCTCGGATTAAAAAGAACTCTGAAATTGGCCTGGAAATGGACAAGGTGGTGGAAAGGGAGAAATAATTAGACCTTTTCTCCACCATTCTGATTTAAAAAAAAAAAAAAAAAAAAAGCACAAAAACTCCAGACTTAACAATACTATTCTATTACTCTTCAGGCTAGCAAAAGGGCTCCTTGTTAAATTTAATAAAAAAACTTCCTTTTTTCTTTCCTTATAGAATGTTTCTAGACTATCTTACATTTAAATGGCTTTGCAATTTCACCAGGTCATTAGAGCTTCATTAAGAAAGATCTGTTCTGCTTGAAAAGCTTCTCTGGCACTCTGCCACACCTCAACTTTAGTAGGCCTTTACAAACTAACAGTTGCTTAAACTTCCACCTGTATCAGGCAAGGATATGTATGGAGGAACAAGTAGGTTACACAACAGTCAGTATGCAAAACTGGAACAGAACACAGGAATTCTCATTTCTAACATCTGTAACCTAGGTGGATCATATAAGTTTGAGCAGCCCATTTACAGTCAGGGCTTGCACAGCTACAACTAAAATTTAGAGACTGAAGTATCTTTACATTTGTTTTTGCTTGTTATGCAAAGTACAATTATTTACATTGATTGATTAGGAAAATCTTTTACCAGATAATTCTACTACACCTGTATTGCCAGCTCATTGCAGGGAACTCATTTAATGAGCAAAACAGCAATCCACAGAATGCAGACTTGCAGGAATAAAATCTCAACAGAATAGAAGGACTTACCACGCAGCTATTCTTGGGAAGAGAGGAGTTAATATCTCTTGTGTGAAGGCAAACCAGGCTATGGCCATAATGCTTCCTGCCACACCTCCATATAAGACTTGGCTCCAGGTATGATAAAGCAAATAAACCCTGCAGTGGAAGAGAAGAGTCACCAGACAGGCTTTAAAACAAGAGGAGGCATGACTCAAGGACTTATGTTTCACTGGACCCTCAGACATTCTGAGCAAGTTATCCTCCACATGTTAGAAGTGGCTATCTTACTTTTTAATGAAAAAAGCTGGAAAAAAGTGGGGAAAAACTTGGAAAAACTGTCTTCCCTGCTAGAGCAGTTTTAGCTTAGAGCACTTCTAGTTTGAGCTTAAATCAATAACCCTCCACATTCTTCCTCATGTATCTTTGGATTAGGTGAGGAACTATTACTGTTGGTTCCCACAAGACTTTTCCAAAGCCAGTAACAGGACAAGTCCCCCCCAAGCCACCAAAGCTTAGACCATGTATCTCTTATGAAATTGTCCTGTCAGAATTTTTAAAATAACCAGTAATAAGGAATCATCTCTACTGTACAGTCAACTGTACCAACAGGTAATTACTTTCCTGTGGAAAACATGGCCTTATTTCTAGCCTGAATTTGTCTGGTTTCCAATCACTGGAGGTCATTTTATGCATGTGTGTGGTTGGGGGTTTTTTTGTAAATCTACTAAATGGAAAAAAAGTAATTATCAAAGTTTCATTTTCTTTATTCATCTTAATACAACTAAATCTTCCAAGTCAAACAGCTATAAATGTTTTTATTAAATAATGCTCAAGCAAAACAATCAGACTGATCAACTGTAGCAATCCACATGCTGCAGATGCTGGTGTGCCAAGGCATGGTGCAATGCTTTCATGATTAGTGCTGGAAAGAAGGCAAGGCAGTGTGAGGCTAGAGCATGGCAATGGAGCCGATGGGGAACCAGTACAAGCTCAACTGATCTTGGTTTTTATAAATGCTTCTGTGAAGCACCACACATGTAGCATCTTTGCTTATTTGAAGGGTCTGATGGCAACACAGCAACTTCCACAAAGCTCTGACTTGTATAATGCAGTCATCAAGAATTAGATCAAAAATGCAGGATAAGGAATGACAGGTCTGCTGGCTGTTAAAGGCCACAGGACTGTATGAGAGCATAAGACAAACAATTGCTCCATACCTACTATATGAGACTAGCAAAGCCACTGTGACGAGGCAGATGGACAGCACATGTCGCCATAGTAAATCCAGAAACCTCGCATTGTTTGTTTGGTGCATTCTGAAAGAGATGGAAAGCCATTAGCACAGTGGCAGGTAGCTGAGCAGTCCCTATCTCTGTTCTCACTATCTCTGAAACCCTAGGAAAGCTCTACTCCAGTGGGGTCATTGGCAGCTCGATACCATCCCAGCAGCAATCTGTCACACTGGCAGCAGTTAAAGAGAAGCCAAAAAGCCACACCTCTCTCTCCAACTGTTAACAAGGATTGCTGTGATGGAAGGCAGAATGCTCACAATTACTGCAACTGATGTGAAAGGCACATGCTGAGCATATGCAACAGGGAGCCAAGACGTCAAGAGTCCCTCCATCATCCACAAAGCTAGGAGGAACTGAGAGTTTTGTCCTCCTCCACACATGGAGCCACAAGACAGAGCCATGCCCCAGCAAGAATTTCGGAAAAGCACAGCACAGCACGTAACATCAGTACTTGGTAAGGGAGATGAACTAAAAGGTCATGCAAGTGGGCAACAGTTATTACCTAAAAGATCACAGACAACCCCACTGACAAAACTGAGTAGACACATGAGACAGCAGCTCTTCTTTCCTCCTCCCTATTCCCTCCCCCCCCTTCCCTCACACTGGTGGATCATCACAGCTTAGAAAAAGCAAATCAGGAGACCTGTACCCAGATAGGCATAGGAGGCTCACCCTTACCCTTCAGTTTTCAACAATGGTAACTACAGTCCTACATTCAGATTGAGACAGACATACTTCATCCACCCTAGCCACAGTAAATTGTGTAATTCCTCAGACTTAATGCCATTATGCCACTGAAGTGGCACACAGCAAGGGAGCCATCTATTTCAGGTGTTTCAACATATTAAACAGCCAAAACCTGACATTCAATTTTTACCTTAAATAAAGGAACAGAAAGGAATAGACAGAGAAAAACCACATGAATTGGGAGTGGCTGGACGGCATCCCATATTTTGTGGTCACTGTTGAATGGGCTTCTGGGAAGAGAAGAAGAAAGAGTATGGTCAAGGTCTACTCTGTATATAGCAGCTGGAACGCTCCAGATGTGAAGCCAGACCACTCTGCTGGAGTATACGCACATGAGTTCACAGGACATGTCTCTGCTCAGATGGGTCTGCCAGCCTTCTTACACCCAAACATCCAAAGCCAACATGAGGCAAAGGGGAAAATGCCCTCTAACCCCCCCCAGTTAGCATTCCACTCAAAACTCAACCGACACCATGACACTAATGGGCCATACCATACCTTCGCAGGGCCGAGGCTCCCGGATTACATTTTTTATTAACCAGTTCACTCCCTCGTTGAATGCCAGCCCTCCCAAGAAAGAGATCTGTGAAGGCAAGACAACTGTGTCATCCTATCTAAAAGATCCATCTACTTACCAAGCACTCTGTTGACAAAGCCCCAACCCATATGTTTCTAAATTTTTTTTTTTGACTGCTAGAGTTAAAACCAATAGCTTCAAAATTCTCTACCTGAAGAAAAGCATTTTTTTCAGCCTGCTTTATTTGGCAACACATTGTGTGTATGCAGCTTTTCAGCAGATGATATGCAGAGAGAGACAAAACCGACACTGTATAGCAATTCTGTTAGCATACATCACCAGCAAGTGTAGAAAGTAACTTTAACAGACCACGTTTTAAGGGATTGCCTTTCCCCGACGACCAACAGGGGGAGTGCATGCACTGTTATCTGTGTAAATAGCTTAAAAAAAAAAAGGTGACTTCTTAGGCTTTCTGGCTTTGTCCGCTATGAATATTTTCATCTTGAAGTTGCTGTCTTCAGTCTAAAATGAAGTCACATTCTGAACTAAGCCAGACTGGCAGCATTTATTTTTACTCTTTAATTCCATAGTCCATACACCTCCCCTAAATTAGTCCTGCTGCTGTGTTCAAATTCCCAGCTGGTGATGATAATCTGCCTCCTTAACACTCAGCCCCATTCCAGATGATGAAGCAATTTTACACTATGTCCTGAGCTATGGGTTAGGCTGCTGCAAGTCAGCTAGCCTGTCTCCAGCTCAGTGGTGACTTCCCACATAAAGAACTGGGAATCAGCCCCAACGCTTGTGTCATTAACAACACCTAACAAGCCCCTGTACTCAAAACCCTATGAATTTGTGCAATAGTTACTCTAGCTTATTATCTCTTCTGGGTCAAGAAGAAACCTTTGGGTTGCCAAAACTTAACAGCTGTCTCTCCTAGCTAGCATCAGCTTAATAAGCTAGAAGCCCCATTCCCAGGTCCCTTAAGCCACTGGTTCCCATGACACCATGGCCCTATATTAGAAATCTGCTGCCAAAATCCCTTCACTAGCACCTATTTTATCTGTTTACTGAGGACAAATGTTACAAGAGGTTTATACCTCCTAAAGGAAATTCATCCATGACACTGATTCCCAACTACCGGTCAGAGCAGACAGAAAGCATTATGTATTACAAAAAAGTCCGTTGTTGGTCATTTGGACAGAAGCAATCCTCTTCTGTCCCTGGTATTCAATTCACAGCTGGGAAGCAGCCCTTCTAGACAGATCCACTCCTTTGGGAATCTGTAGGTTTTGTTTTGTAACCCCTTTTCTGCCTCAGTAGTTCAAAGAAAGCACATTCTACTGAGTTTCAGACACCATCTCCTGCATATGCTGCCCATCTTGCAGGAACCTGCTAGTACTATGATCCTACTGGATCTTGGGAGTGTTCCCACTTTGTAACAGCATTCTTCAGTTCCTCAGGCATCTCCCTTGATGTTTTTGGACAGATAATGCCCACAGAGTAAGAGAAAAGTCAGCAAAGGCTAAGCAGTCTTTTAACCTGGTACATGTGATAAGTGTCTCCTGCTGTTCTGCAGCAGGAAGATCACCTTGCCTAAGCTTGCTCTTTAAAGAGAGAAAAAGAAGTGTGAATACAGGAGGACCAGGTGACAAAGGAAAATACTTTTGTCATAAGGAGAAGCTGGGAAGGGAGAGAAGGACTCACCGTGTGAAGCTCTCTCTTGAATATGATGAGTGTTACAAAGCCAACAATAATGAATATTGGACCAAGACTCAAATAAGCTAAAAGCTGACCAGAGAAATCACCTAGGGAAACAAACAAGAGAAACAAATCAGTTTGAACTTCACAGATACTTGCCTGCCACCAGAACATAGGTCAGTTAGTGCCCTGAATCACTGAGAGCAGAGGGGCAAACTCAGCACTGCAGCAAGTCTCCATTTTGCAGACTACTACTGCTCCAGCTTGAGAGGAGCCAAGGCAAGGAAGACAGCAGTGCTTACATGCAGGTTCAAAAGCAGGAATGAGAGGAGCTTGGCATCATTCAGCAGATATTACTGCCAGCCAATTTACAACAATGACCATGGGTGTGGGTCCAGAGTCACTTCAATCCACCATAAGCACAGGCTGCTGTAAAAGAGGCAGCGTCTTTCCCTCTCCCTCATTCACATTGCCTCCCTGTGCCAGCAATTACTAGCAAACACTCCCCAAACAAATCCTTTCCCACTCCCCCACTAAAATGGGTTGATTTTCAGCTGGATCAGCTCCCTAATCTGTCTTGCCATGTGTCTGCATGAACACTAGCATTAGCAAAATGGGGAAGAAATAAACAGCTAAACATAGCAGAAGATAAAAGGGAAGAAAAGGAGACTGCTTTTTAACCAGTAGCCCACTTATATCACACAGAAGTGACTTTGGGCCTCCACCTCAAATAGCTAATAGTTATCCCCAAGGGAGAATTGGGGAGCAGCAATGGGACCTCACAAGAGGTCATAAAGTACCTCAAAACCTTTATCTTGAACTACCACACAGAAGTAGACAACAGTAAAGAGCAGCTATGTATTTTGATACAAGTTTCTCTTGCCTCTATTCCCTGAAAAAGGACACATACAGAAGTATTTGGAAAGAAGATGTCAGCATAAATTCTGAGGAAACAAAAAATTATCAGAGTAACTTTGCTCCAAGATCAGCAATTCACATCAGGAGAGCGAGAACTATCTACCAGAGAATCTTTAAAGACAGCGGTCACTACAAAAATGCAGTATGAACCCAGTGAGCAACTTAAGAGGGTACTTTCTATATTGGTTCTCAGAGACTAGATCTTTACCATCCCATCGCTGAACACAAAAGTATCAGCCCCCACATAAATTTATCTTTCCTCCCTCCCCTCAAAAGGAAACAGGATGCCTCTGCAAGGCTGAACATTGGACTCATTCCTAGATCAATTCCACTGCAAGATACTGAGTCTCCCCAGCCCCCACACCCACATTTTAAAACTACACTTGGCAGAACAGACTTTAACCTCAGCCTCTGAATACTGGAACTGATTAAAAAAAAGAAAAAAGTTATTGCACTGCTACGAAGTTCACACTGCTCATGTTATTGCCACATTCTTGGGGTTACATCAGGTACAGGGCACAGATCGCTCTTGAATTCCAGACTCTGGGTTAGATTTGGGAACCAGCAAAGTCATCAGCAAGTATTACATGCAGTTTTAGTTTGCACCACCAGTGAAATTAGGAAGAGTCAGAGAACAAAACCCCCAAGAATACTGGGTTTTCACTGAAGTGAGGTTCTATTTTGGTTTTAACCTGAAAAGCGTTAGAAGACACTGAATTTGAAACTTTTATTGCACCATATGGCAGGTTTGCCTTACATCAGGTGGGTTCCAAATGCTCCCAAAGCAGAACAGTATTATGGTAACACAAAGTGGATAGAAGTGACAGTATCAGTTACCTGGCAATAGAGAATCAAGCCCCTTATGATTTTACATAAATCACAAACTCTCAGCAACATGACTCCTTTCTTAAATGAGGGAATTCATGAGACAAGCCACCAGACAATCAAAACTATCCTGAAAGCCTTAGGAATACTTTCCAGTAGTCTCAATTCCAGTGCTACCAGCTGAAGATACCTCATCATCAAGGAATCACCATGTTTCAGATCATTCACTCTGTTAATCCATGGTACATAAAGGCTTAGCACTTCAAGACTAAATGCCATAATTTTGTCAAGTAGAAACCAAACCAGATTATTTATCTTCTCAGGGGGGTTCTATTTCTTGTGCAGATGGTAGAAGAATACCTAAGGAAGTAGTCTTTTAATTTAAATAGCATCAGTAGTACCAAACTCAAGATCCTTCATTATATTACCTGATAACATACCAAATAAATTAAGCCACCCAGACTTCACCAGCACACAACCCACACCTGAACCTGAGGCAGAGAACAAAAAGCCAAGCTCCCAGATGTTGCCTGCAGGCAGAATATCAAGTCCTTTACTCAGACAATCTTAACACAATAGCTCCTCAAACATTTAAAGTGGCTATTTAAAATAGAACAAAGATAGCATTAATAATATTTCATATTACTGTGGCTAACAGCAATCAAACAGAATCACATTCTGAAGCCACTTTTTCTAGAAGAGGCAGCAAATAAATAGCTGCGCACTAACCAAAGGCTGCACTTTTGCTATGCCCTGGGAGCTACACCAGGAACTCACTAATACAATCGTAAATGTACTTGCTAGATTAGCGGTTCAAGGCAGAGCTGCATTAACTAAACCAGCTCCAAAACGACTGGAAACCCCCAGTGAGGAAGGCAAAGCAAGCTCTGAGAGAAAGGCCAGCGTTGATCACCATACAGCGCTCCCAGGGCCTCAAGAGCATGATTACTTGTGTCACTCCTATCTACTTCACGCTCCAGCGCACTTGGAGACTTATTCCCAGGGAAAGGGGACTTGCAGCAGAGCCGACAGTGTGAAGTTCTGTTGGATCTAGCAAGCAGGTTCGCCCCTCTACCTTTTAATAAAAATTAATTTTTCTTCATTTTAGTAAACTTGGGAATTTTAAAGCAATTTAAAATTAAATTTTTAATTTTAAAACTTAAATTTTAAAGCAGTTCCTCCAATCAGCAAGAACAGAGACAACACCTCTGGAAAAATGCAAAAGGAAAATCTATTTAATATATATAGCTTGGGCTTTGTTTTGTTTTAAATTCTGCTTTTTTAAAGTCCAGCCTTCCCTGGACATCATTTGGAGCTCAAGAGGCAAAAATAAAGGACCCACTACCTCATTTTTAGGCACCCAAGAGATAAATAGGTAAAACGCTCTACATAGCTCAGAAGCATGCTATTTTTTTTCAGCCTTCATTCAGCATCTACTTCTGCTCCAATTCAACATTTTACCCAGCATTCTTTCAGTGGAAATATCCAGGCTCTACCATATTAGCTTAACCTGTATATAATGTAAAAATGTGAATCAACAGCACTCTAACCACATCCTACCACAAGATCTAGCTTTACTACCGCCACCACTGCTTCCTATTGAAGCACCTATTTGTGGCACTGCTGCTGGTCCTATGTTTTTGAGTAAATGCATGTGTGCAAGTTGCACAGACAACATGTACTGTGTATGTCACATGCATTTACACCAGTAAACATTCATGATGGATCATCATTTCCTCTACTTGCACATATCCTGATACCACAAGCTGTGGGACAGTAAAAATATCTTCAGGAGGCTTAAAATTACCACATAAAAGGCAAGCATCAGACATTAAACTTCTGCAGGAAGATTAAACATAAAAACCTGCATTAAAAAAGCCAAACAACTGAGCAGTATCTGCTTCTTTCAACTGATATTACTTAGCTACAAAACAAGCCCTGACTGGCAAGCTACCACCCTAAACAGAAATCACAGCAAGGGTTATCAGAACAAACATTCCTATAGGAGCAACACACACTGATACTGAATAGCAATAAGAACTGCTGAGCCAAATACACACACAGCACGAGCACCTTTGCTCCAGTGCACCTCTTCACCAATGGGTTGATTCTGCATACTTGCCTCTCCAACTCTGCCTGACTGTAGTAAACACCCTTCACAACTGAGAAGACAAGAAGATACTCTGTCATTCTGCAGAGAAAGGGTTTGGCACACCAGGTTTCTCTCCTTAAGGAATATGTCCAATGTGAGAAGAGGAGGTCCAGAAAGTCCCAAAGCTTTAAGAATTCCAGCTGCACTGAAGAGAGGAAGTTTGTTGTTGTTTTTTTCTCCAAATAATTAAAAAAAAACCCCAAACAAACCAGGAACTCAATGTTTCCCCAGTGAAACTCACCCTACAGACAGGAAGTCCCTGAAGATGAATTTTAAGTCTGCAACACAAAGTCATCCCATGCAAAGCAATGCATATGGGAAAAAACAACCCTAGTTATGCACACAACATAACAGGATTTAGTTTAGTTGTCATCAAACAAGAAACCCTCAGGCTTAGTGCAAGCTCATACCTTCAGAGAAGTATTCAATGCTCTGTAGCAGCCAAAAAGGCAAGTACGACATTTTTAAGAGCAAAACAAGTTACTGTTATAGCACTACAAAAAATTTATTATGCAATTCTGGTGTCGCTGTCTAAAAAGGTATAGTAAATACAGAAAAGGCAAATAGAAAGGGGACAAAGATAACAAGAATGAAACTGTAGCCACTCAGAAAACATCAAGTAACTCAGACTCTCAGCTGAAAAACAGAGGATACAACAGTTCTATAAAGTTATGAATGATACAGAGAAATGGATAGCAAACATTTGTTACCTCTCACTGCACATAAGATGGATTTGATGAAATTACTGAACAGTGGACTTAAAGGCAGAAAAGAAACAACCACCACATTAAGTTACAAAGCTCAGTGCCAAATATACTGCAAAATCCAAAGCAGAAATGGGTTCAAAGAGCAGTTAGAGTATAGTTTTTATATATCCATCAAAGGACTTAACAATCCTGATGCAATCACCATCTGATTACTGGAAAGACACATAGGATTATTCCTGCCTACCTGCCAGCAACCTGACACTATGCCAGATCATTCCTTGGTCTCACCAAAGTACAGTTGCTGATATGAAAAACTCCAGGACCAAACATTTCTGAAAGTGGTATCAGGACAGTATTTTTAAAGACCATCCTCTCCAGCAGCTTGCTTTAACACTGTCAAGTAACACTGACATTGTTGGTTTCTTCTCCCTGTGTTTGATCTTGACATTTACTATGGGTAATATTCCAGTTAGGTCTCCAAGATCCCATTATTCAGACCACTTTGCAGTTGACTACCACAGCGTTCATCCACTGTTTCTCATTTGATCTTGCTCAAAGTTGACATCGCAGAAAGCCCTGGAGAACTGAGCAGCCACACAAGCAGTAAGGACGGATGTTTGGCATTTTGCACTATATTGCTATTGAAAAGGAAACATTAGATAAAGACACAGAGGACAAGCACCCTTCTGGAGACACCTCTCCCCTTCACAATTACAAGCAGAAGCCCAATAATGGGCTTCATCTGCCAGAGAGAAATCAGCAGTGACTGCTTTTCACCTGGTCATAGCAAGAGGGACATCACTCTTGGTAGATGAAAGCTGGGATGACAGCACTTCTGCACTGGAAGTCTTTAGACGTGAGATTTTAAGAGCCGGTTGCCACAGTGGCTCAGCACGCTGCACTCCAGGCCAGCAGCCTCTGGGATCAGCCAAGAGAAAAAGATGTTTGCCACACAAGAGCACATGACATGCTAAGACAGCTTAATAATTTATGTTGGTAAAAGCAGGATCTATTTCTCATTCTGACTCCTCTATCAGCACAAGGCTACATTAACTCCATTGTGCTGAGCATACCGCCAACATCACTATTTTATAAATATACATTATTTGGCAGCTTTATGGACCTGGACTTAAGCTATACACAGAAAGAATGCAAACAGCTTTCTAAATAAAGTTAAAGCACTTTCCCCAAATCCAGGTGAAAGTATCAGACCTACCATCTTACTGCAACTATTTTGCTAGGCCAAAACAAATTAAGAAACTTTCGGTTTAATGTTTTAATGTTTTAGTCCTTTGTCTCCACTTTATAGGCTTCCATAATTACATGTTTTATCCAAGACAAACACAGTGTTCATTCCCTCAATACATAACACTAATCTCAGTGGTGATTTACCCCCTCCACACAATCATCTTCTCCATTTGCCTGTATAAAAGCACTCAATGCAGAGAGAAAATAATCATGTTATGTCACATGCTTTAAGATCTGACAGATAAGCCTTGTGCAGCAATTTCAACCACCTTCTTTTCCCAAACCAGTCCAACAAACGGTGCACAGGACACCGTATATACTGCCAGGTTCAGACAAGGAGATAAGATACAAAGATTAATCTATCTGTACTACTAGAAAGATTATTCCCCCATCTCCCCCAAACCATCACATCAATATATTTGAAAAGGGGTACAGCAGAACAATGTACAGTGTAAATGAAAATGCAAGACAGAAAAGGAAATACCAATCTTTCACACAAAGTGTCACAGAAAACCACAAACAGCCATATGGGGGAGGGGGGGGAAGAAATCATGTATTTCTAGAACCAGATCTTTTCAGTGTTGTCACATTTCAGGTCTTCTGGCTAAATGGGTACTTTCAACCCAGAAGATCCTTAAGCACTTTAGATGCTTTAGGTATTGCACTACTGAGAGGAGCTTTCATCAGGAACTAAAATCCAGCTATTGAAATAGGACATACAGCAATACTTTATGGCAAGATAGGGACCCACTAGGAGAGCTAGCAATACTGAGACCAGTGTTAACACCAAATACGAATTTTGACCATACTGATAATACTAATACTCTGACACTTCACACCCTGCTTTATTTATTATCTTTGATTACAACAAGCAGCTTAAAAAGTTTTTCTATCTCACTCAACACAGCACAAAGCACCTGAAGAGGAGCTCCTAAAGACAACAGTTACTAATGAGATACTGCTTAGACAGCTGCTATCTGAATACAGACCCATTTGCTCTTGCACACTGATAGCTCATAGATTTATCCTACCACAATGTGGGCCAGGCTGGTGGCAAGCAGTGCCACAGGGACATGGCACAGGACCTTCACAGATCATGACGCTGCCCCAGCTGAAAAAGCCCATCCTGCACACAGGCACTTGTCGCTTCTTACCACTGACTGTACCCAAACCCACCTTGCCACACGCTGACCTACAAAAAGCCCCACGCCTGTCATCCTTCGGGCATTTCCCACAGCACTGCCTGACCAAAGTGCAACAGTGGAGCCCACTCCCACAGGAGCCGCCTGGCAGCCAAGCCCACCTCAGGGACACGGCTCCCGGGGATGCTGCTCCCGCGGATACTTCGAGGGCCAGCTGGCCCTCTGACACACCAAGCCAGACCTCCGGCACCACCCCCGACACCCAACAGCGGGGCAGGGAGGGGACACCCGGCCCCGCCATGCCGCTGTGGGGAGGGGGCCGCCCTGGGTGGTGCCCACACCTCAAGGCCCAGGGGCAGCCACACATGGCCAGGCATGCCTGGGGGCTGCAGAAGGGGATGAGGCAGCGGTAGGGAGGGTGACAAGGGAGGGCGACAAGGGAGGGCAGGCCCGGTCCGGGGCCCCACGGCGGCGGGCCAGGCCCGCACCCCAGTCGTGTCCGTCCGTTCCCCCCCCTCCCCAGTCCCCTTCACCGCCTGGATCTCGGCAGCCCCTGAAGCACGGCGCCTCGCCAGGGCGCATGCGCAACACCGAGTCCCCATGCGGCTCACTATCCGGCAGCCGAGTCCCACCGCCCCCAGCGCGCACGCGCGCGTGGCCGCCTCAGGGCGGCCGCTCAATGGCTCACTATTTCGCAGCTGCCAGCCCAGCCCTCAGGGGTGCCGTGGAGCGGCAGGCGGGACCCGCCGCGGTGGAGCGGCGCGACGGTCACCGGGGAGGCCGGGCGGGGGTGAAACGGAGCTTTACCTGCGGGATACTCGACGTGAGTGAGGGAGACCGGCCGCCACGGAGCGGGGAGCGAGCACTCTCCGACTGCGGCCATCTTACCCGGATACCGGGCCGGGCCACCAGGGCCAATCGGAACGCACTTAAGGGGCGGTGCGACCAATGGGCGGGAGCGTGGAGAGCGGCGGCCCAATGACGCTGCGCGGCAGGTGAGGCGCCGACCAACCCACAGCCGTCCAATTAAAAATCCGACCCGGGGAGCGGCAGAGCCAATAGCCAACTACCATCGGTACCCAATAGGAGAGGGACGCAGGTAGCGGGAAAGCCAATCGAAAGAAAGGCGGGTGTCACTGCCCTTCGTCATTGGCGAAAGGAGCGATGCAGATTAGCCAATCACCAGCTTCCATTGCCGCCAGCTCTTAGCCAATCAGCTGCGGAGCTGGAGCGGTTGGCACGGGGGGCTGAGGAAGGGGCTTGTTGGCGACTTGGCGGTTAAAATGGCCTCTCCTGCCCGCCGTGGGCTTGGCCTGCCCCGGCCGGGACAGCCCTCAGGTGCCCCGCTTTGGAGCCGTGCCCACAGGAGAACTCCCCCTCACGATCTCCCTGCTGCCGCCCCAGCGCCTCACGGCCTCCTGCTGCTGTGCTTGTGTTCCCTGGCGCTGAGGAAAGGTCTGGGGCTGGCATGCTGAGGAGCTACTTCCTTCTCTGGTCCCGGTGTTAATGAATAAAAACTAAACCTAGCTTCTCTCATGTCACCCTTTTCAAGGGTGAAAAGATTTGTGTTTAAAAGGGGAATCATTCATTTTATAAATGGTATTACTACAGTTAGTACTACATAACAGGATTATTGCACTAGCCTAAGCATAACATCTCTACTTGACCCTGCACAGGACTGATTAGCTGACAAGGCCTAAGCTCTGCTGAGAATGCCTTTTTTTTTTAATAACACTAGGAAGAAGATGGATTCTGATAGGCACATCTCCTTTATAGGTCTGTAAAGGACAACCAGCTCTTGTGTGAACATGCACATGCAAAAACAAAGCATGAAATAAAGTCCTTCCAGAATCTCAAGAGAAAGCAAGATGCTGCAAAGGCCAGGCAACACCTGGTCCAGGCAATACCTTTTCTTTTTTGATTCCCCAAAATACCTTCGGCCACTAAAAACACTCACTTTGAAGACCAAACTGAAATCAATGTTCCCACGGGGTAAGCCCAGAGAATAATACTTACCTGGGGAGCCCGAGAAAAAAGCAGAACACAAACAGTACAGCACTTCAAAAGTGAGATAAATAAGCAGCGTTACACAGAAAAGCTTGAAGGCAGCAAATAATACCCTCAGACCAAACGATCAAAATTAATTCAATTTTAAAAGGTAAAACTGGCAGAAAAATAAATATGCAAGAACAGCACAAGAACTGACAAACATAGGCAAGGGGTTGCCTTTAATTTTTATGTCAGGAATGCATGTGGACTAGGATTTCTATCCCTTAACACGTTCACTATGAAGTGAGATTTCAAAACAGGGAGAACACCTCTTTTCCTGCAGTTGTAATACACCTGTTTTCAGATAGCAATTATGACTATGTCCAATTAATTTCAACAGCCTCTTCAAAGCTGATACTTTTCCTGGCATTGCATTAAAGAAAAATAGCATTAAAGTCTTATGGAAAGAAAGAACAAATATTTACTGCAGAAGTTCAGTTCATTGCAGAAGCTGCTACAAGGTAGCATGAGTGATTTACTGCTTTCATTATTCAAGTTAAATAAATCTCCTCCTTTCCAAGCGACTGAATATAGAGTTATGCTGGCAGAGTGGCTTACATTTGATCTATGTACCATGACAAGTACTGAAAATTGTGGGCTTCATTGCTATATTCACCCACTCCTTCCTGAACATAAGAAGAAAGTGTCAATACACAGAGCAGCCTTTGCTCTGTTCCTTCAGCATAAGAAAGCACAAAGCTGCTCTGGAGATGTAATGAGTATACAGTCTGACACCATGGAAACTAAGATAAACTCCTTTTAACTCTTTCCACTAACATTCAGGGTGTGGCACAAGACAAAAATTTTCCTATTTATGAACATTTTATTTGCATATATCATAGTTCATGACAGGCTTGCATTAATGCTAACCGAGGCTTATTTTTTTTATTTTTAAGTGCATGGATGAAATCTTAACCAGCGTGGAAGCAAACAGCCTGATTCAATCTGGTTTCTGTATCATTTGAAAATGAAAGTACTTAAACATACAGTAACTGCTTCAGAAGAGTGAGAAGACGAGTTTCCTGCATTGCTCAGCAGATGGGCATCTCTGATATCAACCCACAGTCTTTACTCTGGGTTTCTTTCACACAGTTTGGGAGGCTAATAATTATGCTACAAGAACTTGGACAATGTTTAAGAGATTCTGTTCCTTACTGGGATTTTTGTTATCACTATCATAGTCTGCTAACCTACCCACACCACACCCAAGCACCATCAAACCACCATGGAAAAAGAAAAATCTGAAAAAATGAAACCCTAGTTTTCAACCACTGCTCAAAGTACAATGCATTGTCTTGTTTACTTTATAGCCTGCTTAATTGAAGGACTTGTCTACAGTAGAACCAGGAAGACTCCTCATGCAAACAAAACCTTTATGTTTACTTGCTGTAAGTTTAGCATTTTGACTCCAGGAAGGAAGAGCCTTGTTTTATACAATCACTCTAGCACCAGAGATGTCACCACAACTGTCACCTATATCAGAAACCAAAGACTGAGTTTCTAGCAAGTTTTACCAGGAAATTTAGAAACAAAACACACAATCGTGAAGGAAAGTTTTATTTGACTTGTAATGCCCACATCCTAAGATTAAAGGTATTTTAAAAAAATTCAGCTGCAAAGAAAAAGAAAGAAGCAAAACCAGAACAGATTTTTACACCTTTAGGAAATCAAGAAAAAATAGGCACAAGTTTACATTCATTAGTTTCACATATGGCAGAGGAATGTTTTACTGAAGAGGGATAAATAAAATCCTGCTTTCCCACCTCCTTGTATGAGACAGCATGTCATGCTCTTCAAAGCCACACTGATCTTGAGGATAACAAAGCAGATTTTTCCTCTTTTTTTTTTACTAATGTATTTGTGCTTTAAAGATCATAAAGACCATCCTAGAGCCATTTCATGTAGCCTCTACGTACATACTAACATACTGAGTACATACTTTAGCCACTGGTGAAGCTTGTTACAACCTCCACATAAAAACCGAAAGTCATGCCTATTTGAAATTCTGTTTAAGCATCAGAAACTATGGAAGGATTTTATTTCATAGCTGCTAAGCCACTTTAAATCCCCATCAGTGTTAAAATTTTGCAAGTGTCAGCCCAGAATGATTTAACCCCTTGAGAATAAGGGTTCATTATACAATAGGCAAATATCTTATCTCTAGAGATTCTACCTGAATACGTATCTCATCTGCTACTAATACTGAAGAATTTCCTTTGCTAAAACACAATATGTTGGGGAAAGAAGGACTTTCTAGTGATGTCTTACAAAACCAGAGGGCAGGCAGTTGTTCCATCATAACCTTTTACTCTACCATGCAAAACTGATGAGTATGAGGTGGTTGCTATTTGCGCCAAGCCCTGCTCTGGATGGGATCGGTGGGAGCAGCCTGAGCTCCTGCTTGGGGTTGCATCCAAAGGAGCTGAATGCAGCAGGTCACTGACCACGACCCCTCAGGTCAGGGAGAGCTTCTTCCACAGGAACTGCTGCTCTGAACCTGCTGATCTGCAGTACCCTTCAGAGGCTGCAAACACCTTTCTTCTGCCTTTCCTCTCAAGCTACACTAGGATTGGGGAGGGAGAATAAGCAGCAATGAAATAGCAGGGCAGGGGTGTAGAGAAGTTTAACATCCTCCCCAGTAAAGAGAGAACCAATTTGTCTCAGCAGACATCCTCAGCTTGTGCAGGAGCAAGTTACTGTTGGGTGGGTGGAGGGGGAGAACTCAACATTCAAGCAGCTGTGGATGTTCTTGAGGAAGAGTTCTCTTTACCGTCACTGGGAGGGCAGTGTACCCTATTTGCAATAAGGCCTAAGGAAAAGCATAAATCTGTGATAAAACTGTATTTCTTCCATTTGATTGATTATGAATTTACAATTTCTTGGCTTAAAAAGCCACAGTGCAAGTTAGTGTTTGCTTCATGGGGACCCTGTTTCAGTATCGTCTCCCGCAAGGATGCAGAAAGACCAAAGTCAGCAGCCAGTGTTCTTCTCTGTACACAAAGCAGGCAGGCTGCCCCAAGCACTGAGGCCAAAAGATACTCAAAGTAGTAAATAAATACACATAAAACAAATCTAAAAATGAGAAATTAACAGCATTGATTGTTTAGAATTACAATCCATCTTATTACATTAATCTTCACATTTTAGCATCTTTTTAACAACTATACAAAGCTGCTGAAGTTACTCTTTCTTCTAAACCAGCCATACAAGAGCACAAAGCACTATAAACTTTTTTTTTTGGCAAAATAACTTTCTTTCAGAATATAACATACTTTTGAATCACAGTTTACATACAGCAGGTGTGTTGTGCTAGTAAAGCATCCTCTGTTTCATCTCTCACTGCATACTGCCAGGAGCAAGACACCTCAGAGAACTTTCCTAGTTTCAATTGCTGTCTCTTAAATCCTTCCCATAACAGTTTCCTTCCTGCAGCCTGACTTGGGTCAGCTCCTCCTCACTTCTGCCTCAGCACTGTCTTGTTTATTGCATTAATCTGGTCTTCAGGATAAGCCACATCAGTCTGATGTGCTTACAGAGCAACAGATGTTACATGCTCTACACTTACCCTCTTGCAAGCATCTCAGGAGCATTTATCTACTCCTTTTACATCCTCCTGTTTGCTTTTTCCCTGCTTACTTACTTCCTACTTTTACCAGCAGAATCCATATTAGATATCTGCAGAGGAAGACAGACATTTGTATTCTCCAAGCCCATGCACTGAATTTCTACTCATATAGAAACTCCAGATTCTTACATATTTTTTTAATCCTTGCAAAAATACGGCTGGATAAGACAGACTTATGCCTTTTACCTGAACAGACACAAGGGATAATTAATCAGTCTGGAGAAAAAACAGTGAAGCCTATGTTTTTGTGAAAGTCCTCATTTTCTTTTCCCTGAAGACCTCCTCATTCTGAGGCTGGGACTTGGAGCTGTATGTGGACCGAAACAGAAGAAACCATGAGCTGGACCCTCAACCTTCATCTGTGGCATTACACTCACAGAAGACTCAACAAATCACTGCAAACCTCACACAAAAGTCAGGACTTCCTCAAGTCCAGCACACTCCATTGTTGCTATCTTACACTAGTATCCAACTCAGCACATGTCCCAGAGCTGCCAGACTTCAGGTACTGGCCGTGCAGTCAGGATCACATAATTTCAGAAAAGCCCATCCCAGCACTACAAGGTGTATGTATATACACATGCATTTGACCTACACCCAAAACTATGCTATGTTTCTTAGGACTGACAGATTATAAAGAGTTGTTTCCTCTCTAGCAGCATGATCCCAGCTCTCCAGCTATCTGCACACATAACTAACCCCTTTCATACAACACATCCAACATCTACACCTCTTACTACCTTGTGCATAATAGGAATAGGCATCACACTATACCAGTTCCCTCTGCTTGTGTACACCCCACACTTCCTACCGAGCAAAAACTGCTGCTGGCTCATTCTGAAATACAGCAAGACACTTTGATGGATGTTAAAGGCTTTGTGCATGCACAGGCAAGAGACAAATCCGCCCCCTCCTCACACTAGCTTGCCTTAAGGGCAAACATAGACCTCAGCAATCTCCTAAGCAAGGATGACCATGGCACAGAGCCATCACCTGGCCAGCAAAGCAACACAGAGGGAACAGACCAACTTCCTTAGACCTTCAGACTGGTTACAAAAGTCTGCATTTTACTTCAGTGCTTTACAGAAGTATTTCTTCCTCCCCAGCAGAGAAATCTTTGCTAGTCACATTGCATGTGTTAAAACATGTAAGGTAAAAATCAGCAGTAATGTCTGTAGAAACACAGCAGAGAATGGTAATAAAAAATCCCAAAGCAAACAAAGCCTCTTTGAGAAGCTAAGGGTCAAGTGGAGAATTTACCAGTGATGTTCTTCCTCCCACACACAATCGTAAACATCAGGGATTATGTCCCAGAAAACACACAGGCAAAACGGGTACATACATTGCCCCATTCAAGAGAATTGGGCAAAAATCTGGGCCCAGGCAGTTCATGGTTTATATGACACTTTAAAAATAATAATAATAAAAAGAACAGGAAGGTGGAACAAAGAAGAAATTCAAACCATAAGCTGGCGAGTGGTCCTGGATTCATCCCAGCAAACACTACTGGCTACAAAAAGCACAAGGTCCCACCACGTTGCTCTATGTTGAGATAGTCTTGCTGCCACCAACGCACATTGCAGGTAGTTTTATCTATCCCTGGGAGGAAAAAGGTCCTTGTACCAAACTGTTTTCCTCCCAGCTGACATCAGATGAGCTCCTTCAGTGGCTCATTTTCACCAGGAAGCATGCCGTTCATCTCAGGGGAAGTCTCAGTGCCCAGATATCCCAAGAGGATCTCACTGCGCCGCCGCGAGAGCTGCAAAATATCTTCAGCCAGCAACTGCACTGTTGTGTATCTCACGTTGTCCAAATCAAACATGTCCTTCAGATATTGCACTATCTGGTGCTGCAAAGACAAAAGGAAGGTTTACAGTAAGGAGACCTCCTCCCATCTGCCAATACCAGCTACCTGGACTGCAGCATACAGTGAACCCCATAAGGAATTTTGCACGTCTGCCATCCAAGCAAAGATCAGCTTCAGGCTGGGTAATACTTTTGTGGCTAGGCTAGATCCTCTCATGCCTCTGAAATAGGACAGGACAGCAGAGCTCCTGAAATCAGGAAAGCAATGCTGACATCCATGGCAAAACGTTCAGTGAAGGCAACACAGCCTCTCATGATATTATCTACAAGAACAAGAGGATTAAGGCTTTAAGATCAAATACGTAACTTTTAAGATGGCATGTACTCTTAGACAAGATATTCTTTCAGCATATGCACCCATAATCTTTTCCAATACTGACAGTATAAATCGATCTCATCAAACATTTTTGCTATCAGCTATGGTAAATTGTGCTGGGAATTCTTATCAATCTGAATTCAGCAATCTCCATCTCAAGAAACTGTGGATTTTAGAAGGCTTTTGTACAGAGCCAAGTTTCTTAATGCCATGTCAGTCACCAAAAGCACACATCTGCAGCTTTAAGGCAGAAGACAGCAGCCGTCTCACAGAGATTAGGTACAGAAAAGCCATCTTACCTTGAAGAAACTGCAGACTTCAGATAGTTGCTGCTTGGGCCCCAGAAAACCAAAGGCTAGAACAGGGCTGACATGCTCCGATACGGAGTAGAAATGAGAGATAAAGCCATCTGGTACCTGCCACAGGGAAGGAAAGAATTGGTTGGTCTAGGTTCTCAGACAGAATTAGCAGCTTATTCCATATCAGCTACCAAATTCCCTGCCAGAAAGCACTGTGCTTTAGTAACTGAAGGCAAGAGCTACTTAAGAACATCTCTTCCTGCAGAATTACATTTATCTGTAAGATCCCTTGAAGACTGACTAGAGCTTTCTGTCTTCATGTTTCTAAACTACTATTTTGGGAGGAAAATAAATAGAAGAAAATGAAAGGCAACCATTAGGCAGCCTTTACAGACTCTATTTATAATCTCTAGACCAAGCCAGGAAAGGGCGTGCAAATATCCAAGACAGAGCTACTGCATGACAGCACTGAAACAGCTTCCAACACTCTCATTTCTTTTTGTACCATCTCACGAGGCAAACCCAGTCATACCAGCTGGTTGTGTGATACGGGCTGAAAACTTGGCAGAGGCCGCAGACCCTGTGGCAGAACTGGGGTTGTGAAGTTGCAGCTTCCTGTTCCCCAGGTCCAGGAACTCATCTGCTGTGCTACTTCAGAAAGCCATAAATTTAAGGGAAATGCATCAACTAATAGCTAGTCAGCAATCAGTGCTGGGAAGCAGAGAAATGCATGAGCCTTTCATCGTGCTGCCAGCAGGGAAACTACAGTTCAGGAGTAGTCCCTTGTTGTTTGGTGTCTGTGACCATTACTACAGTATTGTGAGCTGGGAGAGGGAATACATCTCCTCAACAGGCAACGTTGTCTTTTGAATGCTTACGTTAAGAAAAAGGGAGAATAAACTCCTTGAATGACTGACTCAGTAAAATACTGGCATGGCACTGGAGCAATGACAGTGGCACCCCAGTGCTCTAAAGCATCACAAAAAATGTGATTCAGTTCAGTCTTATACCACTTAGATCTTGTATTTTGTCAAGATACAGGTGTTGTATTTGAAATTGAAAAGACATTACATTCTTTCCCTTTTAATTAATTTTGCTTACCATCAGAAGCCTCCTTTTTGCTTTCAGAACTGACCAGCAGGCAGTTGCTAAAGCCTACAATTAACAGAGAGACACCATCAGGTACTGGGATTACTTTGAAAAAAAGAAAAAAAAACCCAAAAAGACAAATTACCAACACATTGCCATCAAAATAACAAAGCAGTGGCCCTTTTGTGCCAACAACTCTAAAATTAGTGACAAAATCAAAGTGAACTGAAAGTAGATTTAGCCACTCCAGATCCATTCCAGAAAAGCCAAAGTGTTTTTGAAGATTGCTAATATGATCTGACATAGCTGCCAAACACCCCAGAATGCAGACTGTAAGCAGACCATTGCCTCCCAACCATCATCTTCTTAGTCTATGAAACTAATCAGTCTTAAATATGCAGCTGGGGGCCAGGACTAGAGGAAGGTGCTGCTGTTTGAGCCTCAGTGTCTCCTGAGATATCACCAGAATGAATAACCAGGCACAAAAAAACCCACATGCATTTTTCCCTACATTTTGATCCTCTTCTTCTCATTCATGAAAACATGCATTGTCATCTTTTAACATCTCCATGGCATCACTGATAAAGACTGCTAGAGAACTAAGTCTATTGGAGCCAACCAGATGCTTTCAAAATAAGGAAAGCTTTCCTGTAAACAATTTAGATGTACCAGAAAATTGTTGTTTAGAGCTTCAGGAAAGCACAGTATTTCTAAAGAGAAAATTCAGCTCAGCCAGGACAGCTGAGGTTTTACTCTTTCCTAGCCTTGGCACTGCAATCTCACACTCAGCGCGAGGACTCTGTTTAACGCACCGTCTCCTTGAAGCTGTCGGACAGCCAGCGGTTGCGCAGCACAGCCAGCACGGAGGAGGGCGGGTTCTCCAGATCCTCAAAAGCATCCATGAGGATGAAGTCCAGCACAATATCAAAGAAACTCATGCACACCACCTATCAGAGAGCAGAACAGTCTGTAAAGGGAACAGGTTTAAAAGAGAGACAGACTTTACTCTTGGTTTGAAGCAACAAAATGCAATGAGCTGAGGTACACAATGTAATCGTATTTCAGCAGCAGTTCTTTCACTCCTGGGATGTTCCTACATATCCATTATCTTCCAACTCATCTGCAACTTTGTAGAGATAATGTCTACCAACCCCTCTTCCCTCCAGCTCCTGCTGAGTGGTCGGCCAGGTCTCTTGCTTCAATGCATAATGTAGCATCTCCTCATAGCTTTCCAGAAAAGCTTTGGGGTTCTGGGAGAGTAGAGAAACAAAACACTTCAGAAGGTACAACAGCTGTGGGCACATTTCACTGAAGTTTGACTACTCTATTTTGAGCTAACATCAACACATGTGACTGGGTGAAGTTTTTAGCCAAAACACTTTTTGTGCAGAAAGAGAGAATTTATTCCTGGGAGGTATGGATGGCCCCAGGGTCAGCTGTGACTCAAAGCATCTATGCTGCTCCACTTTCTTCAAGGAATTAGCTAGGACATTTGTATGCAAACTGAGCCACTATGGGACTAACACCATGCAAGCAATGATGTCCCTGTTCAGGGGATGACCAGTGACTAAGCCAGTGATTTGAGAACTGGTACACTGTAGTAACCAGCATACAGATGAAGTTTTCTTCTTTCAACACACTGGACAAGCTCTGGGTGGGGATGGAGGAACAAGTGTCCCTGTGCTCAAGACATAGCCGAGTCATTACACAAACTTCCTACCTTTTCAGCTTTTGACATCAGTCCTATCACCATTTGCTTCCCAACCTCCCCAAAAAACAGCTGATTGCTTTCATCCTTCAGCAGCTCCTGCAAAGGGAACACAAGAAGTCTCCTGTGAGCACCTACGCCCACACAAATTCTGAGCTGGGAGAAAAAAAAACGACAGGACACAGAGCAGTGCAATGCTGTGTACACCAGTGTCATTAACCTTTATTAAGCTGGAGTCCAGAAATCAAAACTGCTCTCTCCAGGAAGCAAGTTTAAAATTAGGCTGGAAGACTGGAAGTGGCAAGAATGGAGGCATAGGAGCCACAGGGTGGCAGTGGGGCCAGGGCACAAAAGCTGCTGTTCAGGCTCTAGACACACATTGCCAGGAAAAGGATTGCAGCAAGGAGAAGGAAACCTTGCTCCCCCACATCAGAGATTTGACTCCAGCCCAGTGAAAAGCTCTTAAGTGGGAGTACCAGCTTCTGGGCAGCCCTGAAATTCCCAAACTTTAACTTCCCAGAACTAAACCAGCGTCAGTGGCCATGTAACCACCGCTCAAGCTGGGCACAGGGGATCCTCTCCCTCTCCAAATCAAACTGATCAGGATGGGATTAGAGTGTTATGCAAGGGGGGCTTGAGCTGCTGCTGCTTCTGCTTTTACTTGCTCTAGAGAGGCAAAGACTTCACCTCTGTGCTGGCAGAGGAGAATGTGCTGCTGGCAGCAATGCACCACAGGAACCCATGAGCCTCGAGCTGTTCTCACCTGGAAGGCCTGCCTGACACAATGCAGCTTTGCAAGGAAATCCTGGTCGCTGTAGCAGCCAAGGAGCTCTGTCCTAGAGGGAAAGGATTGCATAAATTTCAGCTCTCCTGATGTCTGTGTTCCTAACAACTATGCTCCCCCCCCAAAAAAAATACTTTCTCCTAGGCACAGAATTCCCTTTGCACAGCTCCCTGGGGGAACAGAGCACCTCCACAAAGGCTGTTACAGCGCAGGACTATGCCAGCCAGCCACACAGAACAGGTACATTTCTCTTTACTAATTTCCTGGGACAATTACCCCTTCCTAATATGTGTCCTAAAATCTGGGGCTAGTTCCCTGAGAAGTCTGAACCAGCAGGAAGGATGCTAAGAGTTTCCATCCCCAAAGGGTTATTCTGGTTATAGGGCTGCTCAAAGGCAAATAACATGTTCACACTGCTCAAAGGAGCCTCGACACAAGGATCCACAACTCCAGCTGGCACTTCACCTCAGTGTCCGACATGCAACTTTCCCTTCTTTCACTAACTGCAGAGCTTCTTCATATGCCGCCACTGGCTTAGAGAGGTGGAACGGTATTTCCTCAAAGTGGAGAGAGTCAAAGAGCTGTAGGGGTAGCAAGAGGCATGGGAAGAACAAAATGATCTTGTTAAATATTTGTAAATACTCAGAGACTACACACAAGCAAGATGTGCCTTCTTCAGCTAGCAAACTTTTGTCAGTGCCAATTATTTCATGCAAAGATGTTTCTTTTCCCACCAGTTTCAAAGCCATCTCAGTTCTGACACAGCTCAATATCCCCTAAAACTTACACAACCAAGCCACATTACATTAGATTTACAGTACTTTCCTAGCTGTTATGGCATGTTTTTTTACAGTAGATAGGAAGATGACATGGAAATGCTGGTTGGAAATGGCTGCACTATGTCCCTAATTAAAAACCTTTTCCTAACATCCATCATGAACCTCCCAGCTTGGGGCTGTTGCTCCATGTTTTATCATCTTCCTCTACCAAGATGTGTTTAGCTCCACTGCCTTTGTGGCTCCCCTCCAAGCAGCTGGACTATGACACGCAGCTGAAATTTAAGTCACCTCTGCTGCAGAGAAGAAGGAGTCCTCAGAAACTGAACTGTCTTCATCATCCGTCCGAAGCCGCAATGACCCATCCGTCAATGGAAGCATTAAAGTCTTCTCTGGAGGAAAGGAAGAAGCCACATGTATTGGAGTTTATGGACTACCATTCCTCTTAGCTCCTGTGCTCTCTCTCTCCCTCCCCCACAAAGAGAACTTTGTCACTACTTCCTTGCCTGGCTTACAGAAAAGACATAAAACCAGGCAGGCAACTGGCATTTTAATGCATTTCTAGCCGAGCTTCCATACCCAGATCCAGCAGCATGCTGTCTGATGGAAGTGAAGACCCAAATTCTTCCTGGAGGTGGTAGGCTCGGTGCAAGAGGGACTCCAGCTTCTCAGCGAACTCCCTTTTCTGGGACTCCTCCTTGAATAAATGGCATCCTTAGTTAGCCAGAGAGACAGATTAACAGCACAAATATGGAAGGAAATTTTCAGTAAAATGGGATTTACAGTTTACAGATTAAATGATTTTAAAAGGGGGGGGCTGGAGAGAGAGAGGACTCATTAATCCTACAATGCAGCTAATAACGTGAGGGAAGGGAAGTTTCTACATAGCCTATTCAAACCCTCTGGATTTTTAGCTTCACAATTTTGGTTTCCTGTTAAAAAAAGGAAGAAAGAACTTAAGAACTTTAACCTGCCATCCAGAAAAACAGGTATTTTAATAAGTTACAGATCACTTAATTCTCCTAATTTGTGACTTTAGCCTAATTTCAAGAGGGAATCACATCAGAAAACCTGTGTTGAATACAACAGAGTATCCAGAACTGGATAACAGAGTAAGAGTCCTTGGATTTAGGTGCTGGGCATAAGCAAAGTTTGCTGTAAGCAGCACAGGAGGACAGAAAAAAAGAAAGGGAGAAAAATAAGACTTACACAGCATCTTGCCTTCATGCCCATGTGTCTGCATGAGTATCTCACCCAGAAGACAGAAGCGTTAACAAGAAGCATGAAATCTATTTTGATAATGAATCAACTGTTTTAAAGTTAGTTTTAGAAATACTATAGGACTGTTCAAGGAGACACAACAAAATAATCCAAATTTTACTTGGATAAATATTATCCACCACAGAAGACAAATATCCCACATACTTAGTATACCAGGCCCTGTTTATAAGAGGTGGGGAACACTTTTTGCCAGCGAGAACTCCTGGAGAGCTGGTAGTTTAGCTCTTTTCACAGTCCTGGGCTACAGCTGCTCTCTTTAGCTTCATAGTTGTCACTGAGCCATTCTAGTTTGGATCTCCTTATCAGAGGTCTTCCCTGCACAGTCCTCAAGTCCAAGACAACAAGGCGTTGTACTGAAATACTTGTTTCTGTAGCTGTAGGCAGAACGAGTTACTCATCTCCCTGACCCACTTGCTCAGTCAGCAGGGGCATACTTAGCTCCTGCCGAGTTCCCACTTCGCTTTACTCATTAATACACACAGGCAGCTGGCCTCTGCTTCTCCACCCAGCTTCCTAGGAAGCTATCATGACCATCAAGATCTCCATTTTCAAATGTGTTAAAAAGTTACAGACACAACACTGCCAGGCAAAAAGCTATTTCTTTCTCTCTGGTGCTGTATTTGTTACAGCCTTTTCCTACCACAGCCTCTGCTGCTGCAGGACTCACATGACACTGACTGACATGATACTGGAAGGTGGGTAGAAAAGCTGGGGAATGAGGGGGCGAGACTTATTAAAAAGAAAAAGAAATTAAAAACACCTACTCGCATTGCATAAGGAAGCCACAGACATAGACAGCTCTTAAACAGAGTCTGGCTCAACTCTGCCCTTAATTTGCTCTTCTTTTTGCCTCCTAATTACTGCTTCCCACACCCAGACTGGTCTTTCAGCATGTTCCCCAGCTGACAAATGCAAGGCAAAAGTGGGGACCTACCTCTGGGATGTTCTCAGACATGCCCTCTTGCTGTTTCTTGCTGTCCCAGGGCACAGGAGTGCTGGTACTAGCACTGTCCCTCTGCCTGATGGTCAGTGCCTGCTCCCACTTCTGCAGGGCCTCCTCAAACAGCTCCATGCCTGGCAATACAAACAAATACAAGCTGTGAGAGTCCCAGGCCACTTAGGAACAAAGCGATACAGCACAAGTCTTTGTTCACTGAAACAATCCAGTGAAGATGGAAGCCTCTTCCCAACTGATAAGAAAGAATAAATATATTCTATTTCTTTCCCTTTTAAATATGGTTTAATTTGGATTAGAAGTTAAGGAGAACATCCTTGAACTAGTTAAAACATCAGTCATGTTACTTCCAAAATCCTGTTCTCCACATGAGGTGAGCCTGTTGCTCAAAGAACAGTATTTTGGAAGGAAATTATTCACTGAGAAAACAGAGAAATGTTTCTTTAGGAGAAGATGGGATTTTATAACAAGTGACTGAGTTCAAGTTGAGAATGGGAGAGAGCTTCCTATTAAAGCTCTACATGTAGCTGCTGATGCTCTATGTCAACTTATGCCCTCTTTTTGCTCTCAGGGATAAAAAACCTCCCCAGGGCGATGTTGCCCTTGTGCTTGTTTACCTTGAATGTAGAGGCTCTCTGCACTAGAATCACCAATGGCTCCAGCATCTCCCATTGCCTGGGCCTCCCACATCCCTGCTGATGCTGGTGTTGGACTTGAAGAGTTGACTACTACCATCTGCAGGAAGGGAAAAGAGAGCAACAAATGCCTTTTGAATTGTCTCCAAGGGTAGCAATGTTAAGACCACACAAACACCACCATCAGTTAAATTTCAACTATAAGCCATTTCCCTTCCCCATGTTGTGTTTCCCCATATCACTACTCCCTTACCTGGGAAGGGGAAGGTGTCAAGAGTTACCAGCCCCCTTCCGCTTGGGTTCACACTACACTGTCAACTGCCAAGAGCCCCACAAGAGGGGAGGCAAGGTGAGAAGTCCTTCCCTTCTCCACCCAGCACCACAGCAGTGTCTTTGATAGCACAGAAAGTTGCGTGGGAAATACTTTCCCAACCAATTTACACCGAAGCTTCATTAGGAAATGGCGAGCTGTACAACAACGAGCACTAGCAGGAAAGCACTGATGGAAGTGACAGCCCAAGAAAGCTCCAAAGCAATTGCTACAAAGGCACAAGGATTTTGATAGAAAGTTCACATCAGCCCCAGCTGCCTGCGCAAAAAACACTGGAAGTGGGGGGAAGCGACCACAGTCCAAACAAAGGAACAGATTACCAGCAAAAAATACAGCTCAGGACTTTGGCCAAGGGGGTCCTCACTCTTCTCTTCATAAACAAACCTCCTGGGAGGGCTGAGCACTAAGATCCACACAGCAAATTGTCAGCTTTCTCTAATTTCACACTAGCACATAAATGTCTTTTAAAGTCTGACTCAATACAGTACTGGGTTCAAAAAACATCAATGACCAGTGTTTTCATGTGGCTTAGAGAAAGATGTCCAAATGTGAGCCTGATACTACAAAAAAGCTACAATAATCATCCGACAGATTAATTCTTGCCCTGATTCCATTGGTTAATCTCTGCAGAGTATTAACAAATAACCTTGAGATCCAGAATTGCAAATCATCAGTTCACTGCTGCTGACTTATTTACTAGATGGCAAAGAAGAGCCCCAGGAAGCAGATGAGAGAGCAGGCAGAAACTGCAGCTGTGTGAAGGCTGAGCTGTTTTTCCATCAAGTAACATGAAGGCAATGAGTACAGTGTCACAGATGCTCAGCTCCCACGCAATGAAGGGGGTACGGGAACAGATCCCTCTCTGTGTGGATATCCCCACCCATGCACCAGCAGTGGAAAAAGGAATTTGGATAGTTTTTTATCTAAAGAGAAACAGACTTCAATGATACAAAACCCAGATGGCATCTGTGGGAAGGGAGAAGCCGCAGAGGAACTAAATGGACATCCCTGCAGGGGTAGGAAGGCCAGAGCTAGACACAGCTTGGTCCTCACTGACACATCCCATCACATCCCAGTTACCCTACCCTAGGGGAATACTGGTGCAGGGCTGCACACCCAGCACTGTGCCAGCACTGCCGCCTGCTGGAGACACACTTTGGCCAGCACAGATTTTCGACAACTTTCTGGTACTTTAACCATACAGGACAAGCTAAAATACAGCAATGCCTGCACATACTGTAGGGTTCTGCTAGCCAACAGCTCCCTTTGAAGGTGTGATTTTTCCCTCTCTTGCCCCAGTATTGCTAATCAGCCACCGAGCCCAAGCGGGTGATGCCAACGGGGTGTTTCACAGTAAGCTGCAGTGCATAAAGCTGCAGAGGTTGCTTGTGCCACCTGCTGCTCCAAAAGCAGCACACAAGGCTTTGAGCAAAGGGGATGTAAAACAGGTCTTGAAGCCACAAATGCTCCCCAATCCTTCTGTGTTTGGACTGACAAGAGGTGGATATAAGTAGTGATGACTTCTGCTGCCTGATCAAACCTGAGTTACCTGTATTTATAGGCTGCTTTTGGCTTTGGAGGAAGTAGAACAACTAGGCTGTGTTCTCAACCTGCACTGCTTCCTGAACAGAGCTATCAGATTTTGGTAGTTAACTTGGTTTTGCCAACCAAGCAACCTGTGAGCAGCCCCAGCAGAGGAGGGCTGTGCCGGCAGAGAGGCTGCTGGGCCACCCAAGCCCCCACCGCAGAGGGAAGCAAACAAGCTCCCCATTGCTGTGAGACCCAGTGACAACCCAGCCTCACTCCTTGAGGGGGTCACAGAAAGCCCCAGCAAATCACAGCCATGTCCCACATACAAGATCTTCCTGCAAGCCCTTGCTGGCCAAAGAAATGGGATGTACCCTGGGGCTCTTGGCCACAGGATAATGCTGCTCTAATTTCATGCAGGCAGCTCCAGACTGTCAATTTGAGGTTAATATCAGAACCCACCCTATAATTATGCCATAACCTGTTCTGCTCCAAAAGCTTTGGCATTATCCATTGGCCAGTGCAATCCCAAAGACTTTCTGATCTTGTTACAGGTAGGCACACTTGCACAGGTAGGCATGCTTGCATCTCCCAGCCCTGCTTCTCCCAGCACAGTTGAGAAGGTCCTTACCGAGGTGAGACTGTGGGAGGAACTGGAATGTTTGCTGGGCTCTATGGAGGAAATCCCACTGAGTGTGTCATTGCTCTTGCTGCCAGGACTCTGGACTCTCTTGCTGGAGTATCCTGCAGTTGGGAAGGTCACACAAAAACAGCATTTTACGCCAGGTTCACTGCAGCTGTGAATAGGGAGGGGAACATTGCCCTGTCAAGTGTGCCCATGGATGGGCAAAGCAGTATCCAATACCTAGAAATGAGTCATGGATCTCCTGTATGCTCTATTTTGCTCTGAGACACTAAAAAAGCTGATATCAGTGGGGATCTGAGGCTCAGGAATGAGTATTTGTTCACCACTTATGGATGGCAGAAGGCAAGCACAAGTGGAAAGCATCAAGGAAGAAACCCTCCAGCTTCCCTCAGGCCACGCAGAGCATGGGCATCGCTCCCTTGGTTATTATTAAAAATGCTTAGAGATTTTAATACGTTTCATAAAACAAATGCTTAATCCCTAAAGTGCTTTGCTGAGGACCTGTTTAAGTCCCCAAAATCAATACAATCAAGTGAAGAAGCTGCCCAAGGTCCGGGAGCTGCTGCAGAGCTGGACAGACACTCCTGACTCTCCAGCGTGGCCCAGGCCACCCTCCCCTCCAACGCCCAACCTCGCTGACACGGCTGTGCGCAGGACTCCTGGTCAGGCGTCATATTGGCATCACCGAGATCAATATGCAACCAGGTCACTGTGTACCTGCAGGCCATTATTATCGGGGGATACATGGCGTAACAGGTCCACAGTCTTTCTGTAGGAAGGGGGATGGGAACTGCAAACCTAGATAAAAACCTCAGTGACACTTTTTTCTCGCAAGGGCTTTGAGCTCAGGGTCTCTCCCTTTCCGCCACTAATCCTGTGTGCATGGCACTGTGCTTCAGGCTTCTAATTTCATTCTGCATTGATGCACTACACAAATGGCTTTCCTTTCCTCTCCTCCCAGCTGTCAGGACCTTCCCATCACTCCCTGTACACCCTCTTTGCTCCCTCACGAAAGGCTTTTGGAGATTTTCCCTTTCTGCAAGGCCAACCTTTCTTCACGGAGGACACCCTTCTGGTTGGCAAGATGGGCACTGTGATCCCTCCAGGCTTAAAGCCGCACTTCTCTGGAGCAATCTGCTTCTTTCTACGACGACGACGCTTCAGCTGATGAGCTGCAAGAGCCAATGCAACTGTCCCGAGAGCTGTAGCAAACAGCACCTTACGCAGGCCTGGAGAGAGCCGCAGCTGAGAGAAGACAGACTTTAAACACAAAAGATATGAAAGAGCAACAATGAAAAAACAATTCCACCACCCCTTTTTTTTTTAAAGGGGTCTTAAACATAAGACACCTTAGCATTCCCCCTCCCACCCACAAAACACAGCCCCTGCTACACAACTAAGACTTAGCAACAGAGAAACTGCAGAGCATCATTTTGGCAGAAGCTAGAGAACCTGGTCTCAATTCTCATTACCAAAACACACTGCAAAATTTGCACACAGCCTGTAACAGATGCAATCCAGGCTACCCAAATTCAGCTGTGAAACCCTGGTAGCTGAGCTTTATTGCACTACTACAGGTGGGAAATGTATTACTCTTTAAAAAAAAAAAAAGGGGTTTTTTAGTGCCTTTGACAAAGGGAAAGGTTGAACCCAGGCATTCTCCTGGGGAGGGATGCGGGAAGCCCTTCTCTCCCCTGTCCAAGCCCACCCTGAGCAGCTCTCTCCCACCACACCAAACTATTCATGCAAATCTTACAAACCCTCAAACTGCCTAGGTCCCCCAGCATCACCCCATCATGCCTCTGTCCCTTACAACTAACACAGACACCCCCCAAAGAGAAAACCCAAGGAATGTGACAGAAAAGCTTTTCCCACTTGTACCTGCCCGAACGTCGTGTAAACAAACACAGGGATCTCTGCCACGGTCATTGCCAAGGCCTGGATGATGGACATTCCCTCTGTCCTTCTAAATGCCATCTCTGCACAAGAATCTCGGCACCTCCAGGGGCCACGAAGGGGAAGGGCACTTGCGGATGCTGTGTGAGCTGCTCACAAAGAAATCCAACTGTTCTCTGACATCTGGCTCTGAGTCCTGGGGTCAGCCTTCATCCAGCAATCCTCCTCCTGCAGAAAGAGGAGAAAAATCAGGTGAGTGAAGGGAACACACGACCTGTACCTCCACATACTGCACTTCGCAAGCCACACACCAGGTTGCTTGGAGCAGCAATGCCGGTAGAGCCAAGGAGATCTAAAGCATCAACAACAGCAATTTTTTTTGCTTGTCCTACCAACCACAGGGGCATATTCCCAAACCGCTCTACGGCAGCAGCATCTCTGGACTCCATAGCTGCCAGAGACTTCTCCATGTACTAGAATTGGCTGCACATGGTTGGGGTTTTGTTTGCAGTCCCCATATAAAAAGGTTTCAACGCTGCTTGAGTTTACTCAGAGCTTTCCTGGCCATGCTGGGAGCTGGGGAGGAGGGACTTGCTTCACATCAAGGACAGAGCTACGGAAGGACGTATTGAAACCAGGGGGTGGTCTTTTAAAAACCACAAAGTTATAAAGCCTTTGTCCCTGCTCTCTGCCAGGCCAGCCTTTGCAGCAAGCCACCTCCACTGCAGCGAGGAGATGCTGCTCTCACCCCGCATGTGGCCATGCTCCAGCCACACCAGGCTCTGGCATCCCCCCACACCAACATGCTAAACCTACCCCGTGTGTTACAGCTGCGTGACAAACCCCCATTCCCGCCTGACCCCACGGCTGACAGCAACCTCACACCCCACGGCCCGTGGGTTGGTGTAACCCAATCTGGGACCCACATTTGGAAACGGTCTCAAGGTGGCGGGAGCCCGTAGGGACCAGACACGGACAACGGACTCTCCCCACAAAGTTAAACGTGATGTTTTGGCCGGAACAGAGATGAGGACAACAAAGTGCAAGAGATTTTGGGCACAGAAAACAGCCTGGGGGTTACAACACTTGGCTGGGGAGTACACACAGCAAGGCACCAGTGAAACCCCTCTGTTCGGGGTAATTCCCCACCACCCCGTGTGCCCCAGTCTCTCAGGGCGAAGCAGTGCCGGGACCCCAGGGCACAGGGATGTTAAACCCACCCGCCATGCAGGCAGCTCCCCACGGGACACCCCGTACCAGCACTGCAGCAAGCTGGGGTCCTGCAAACAGGGCTCCCGGTTCCTCTGTCCCCCCTGGAGCATCCCCACACCCCCTGCACCCATGGGCACCCCCCATAACTCTGCGCCCCGAGGTCCCTCAGGCCCCTCGCACCCCCGGAGCATCCCCCGGACCCCTACACTCATGCGCCCCAGGACTCCACCCGCACCCCAGGCATCCCTAAGCCTTCCGCACGCGTCCATGCCGGGGGAGGGTCCCGTACCCTCTGCACCCCGGTGAGTCCCCCCCACACCCAGGCCCGGTTCTACCCGGGGGTCCCCGTCTCAGCTCCCCCCTCCCCAGCGATGGTGCGGCCCGCCGAGGCCTGCCCCCGCGAACGAACGCGGGCGGCACCACTCACCGTGGCGGGGGGTGCGCGCGGCCCCGCTCGGTGCCCTCTCCCCCCGCCGCGCGCCATGGCCGCGGAAGGGCAGCGTCTCCTTCCCCCGAGCCGCAGCCTACCCTGGGCGGGGGCGGGACCGACAGAGGCGATGCAAAGCCACCGCCCCCCCCCCCCGGGGGCTCTTGCTATGG
>JANZLQ010000055.1:13988535-14017905 GCA_026212715.1 Elanus axillaris | reverse complement strand
GGGGGGGGATGGAAAAAATCACAAAAGCCTGGAAAAGACACAAGTCGACTCATGCTGCATTGTGCAAAACAGCTGTAGTGTTGGCATAACTCAGTGGGAGCACTGGGATTTTATTCCCCTCACTTTTAAGGGGAGTAAGGTGCTAATGCTTTCAGTAAAGAAAACAATGCATGAGCTTTTTTAAAGCCTAACCTTGATGGCCTTCAGTCTTTAGGGCTGTAGGCACTGCCTTTTTGGATATTGTAGCTGTAGTGTAGAGGAACCCATCCAGCTCAGCCCTACTTGCTCACCTGACATCCCATCAGTGTCTCTACAGACTCTCGTGGGGAAAGGGAATTTTTTCCCCCAAGCTGTGAATGCAGGCAGCTGCCCTAACTGCAATCCAGACCCATCTTGCTTCTTTTGGGCCTGTCGCCCAAGTGTTGCTCTCCTGATCCATCAGCCTGTTTGCCCACAGGGGCCCTGATAAAGCATCTAGTGTTCCTGCTGGCCAGCCAAGCCTCCCAGAGGAAACCCAACCTTTGGCTGAATTATTGATGCCCTGGAATGCAGCACGACTTTCCTCTTCCTGGAGAGCGAGAGTGGCACTTGACAAAAGGCTGCCCTGCATTATTAATCACCTCATCGGCTTCCCTGCACAAAGATGGGAGTGGTGCTCAGCTGGGTCAGCTGCAGGGATGCTTCCTGCAGGGCAGGATCAGTGGAGCCTCTCAGCACTGTGACCTGGCACATGATCCCAGGATGCAGATCCTGGAATTGGTGCTGGGCAGGACTGTTGAGCCAGCCATCAGGTTTTCTAGAAAACAAAGGGGAGTAGTCCTTTCACAGCAGGATGGAGGAGCTTAAGGTTCCCAGGTGTTGCAATTGCATGTGCTTAGCCTGCCCTGACCCCCTCCCAGGTGGATATGCACCAAGCCTGTAGGTCAGCTTGATAAAACAGTCCC
Source organism: Elanus axillaris (assembly GCA_026212715.1). Taxonomy (NCBI): domain Eukaryota; kingdom Metazoa; phylum Chordata; class Aves; order Accipitriformes; family Accipitridae; genus Elanus; species Elanus axillaris. The sequence goes on along the minus strand of JANZLQ010000055.1, from coordinate 14,016,961 downwards.
ATTTGTGGCAGTGGAGTATTTGGTGCTGCAGAAGGCAGCAATGCCTCTAGTCCAGGAGCAGCAAGACACAAAATATTTTTAATCTGTCTTTTTACAGTCAGGAGGCATGAGTGTATGATCAGCAAATCTGTTCTCCTGCATCTCTTGGCCTCACAGTGAAATCTTACGTCTGCTCAATGGGAAGGAAAAATAATGAAATTTCTGTAAGTGTTACAAGAACAAATTCCTAGGAACAGAAATCCTTTATGGGAGAGTTCTGCCTGAAGTACTTGAGCAGCTGGACTTCATAAACAGCTGTTGTTCTACCTTGCTTTTCACTGGGGACACTGACTTGGGTAGCCAGTTAAGAGCAGATCAGCAAATGAGACTTTTTGCCACCTGAACACTCAGATCTCCACTTGCACCAGACAAGAAAAAGAACCAGTTCATAGGATAAGGCAGCGTAACTTACCTCTAATCTCCTTCGCTGGCTGTGCTTTCATGAGAAGTTTCATCTGATCTCACTGCAAGCTGCTCCTGCAAGAGGTGGTCCTGCTCTCCCCTGCACCTGATGGCACATTCCCAGTAGTGCTATGAAGAAGAGTGAGTTCTCTAATCCATCTAAAAAGTCACGTTAGGGGTTAAGCTGAGCTGGATCAGTGACTCCCCATGCACAGGCAAGGAGGTAGAAGTGTGCTGCACGGGAGGAAAAAGAGCACCCTCTGCAGCAACCTGCAATGAAATGGTACCAACTGCCCTGGCTGCGCCTGGCTCTGGACTTTGCAGCATAGCTGACTTCTGGGGCAGGAGTGAGGGAGACACTAAGGGAATTAAGTGTAAATGGAGTAACAGTCTCCCAGCATGTGAGTTACAGCTTCCCATGCACTTGCACCCACTTCATGACGTTCATGCTGTGCTTTCCAGTGCTGAAAGAAAGCCTGAATAAGAGATTGTTTTCCTGCCTGACCCTTTGGAGCCACAGGCTGACTAAGATTCCTGCCCATCCTCCTCTTCTGGCATAGCCCCCAGGCTTGCAGTGATCTTGGTGCCTGTCCTCACCCCTCTTGCAAGACAAATGTCTTTAGTGCCTGACTTAAGAACTGAGTTTCTGAGTGCTGACTGCTCCCTGGCAAAGTGCTGTGCAAATGACCCATGTTATTCCACCACAGCAGGCGAAGGGGCTGGGTTACAGAAAACAGCTGCAAAAGGCAGTGATGCTTGGACATGCTGCTTGTGAATACAGCAAAGGACCCCAGAGCTGGAGTGATTCAAGAGGCTGGCAGTAGCACTGTGGAGATGCTGGAGGGCTTCAGCAGTGATGTGACTCTGCAGCAGTGCTACAAGAAGCTGACTAAATTCAGCTAATAAGAAACTGGGTTTAGGCTTGACAGCTCCAGGGCAGATGCTGGTGCAGGATAAGTCTAAACTGCAGGAAGAAGAACTGGACTTGAAAGTGAGATGAGATCTCAAATAGCTGTCTGGGAAAGGGGGGAGAGAGAGACTGTTATGCTTGCATCGAAGAGTCTTGGCTTGTTTAAGAAAGCTCTTAAACAGATGACTCAAATTGGTGCCAAATACCTGGGAAGCCCCAGTTTGCTGCATGGCAGTGACTCAGCCCAGCCTGGCAGAGTCTGAAAACAGCCCTGGGCTTCCAACAGTGACAGAGGAAGAGAGCCTCAGCTGCTCACGCATGTCTGATAGTCGTGTGTGTCCCCGAAAGACAGTCATAGACGTTAGGTACAAAGCAATGCAAACACCCTCTTGCCTTGAATCTGCTTTTAGCCAAGTCCAGCAATAGTCAGTGGGCCATGGCAAGACTGAGCTGAAAATAAGTGCCAGTAACCAGAGGCTACTGGTGCTGAGGAAGAGACTGGTGAAGCAATCCCTGGTTATGCATGGCTGCGAGGACTCTGTCCTCACTGAGCTGCAGGAGGGAGTGTGACTGTCCCTGCAGTTGAGTATCTGTCACCACTGACATCTGGCAAAGCAGTTCACTGGCTCTAGCTTGAGTCTTGCCCAAACAGGTCACTGTGTAAACATACCTGCAGGGCTTATATATCTCTGACATCTAGTAACATTTGTGCAGGGCTGGTAACAGGACTCCTAAAGGCTGTTTGCCTGCTTCCCTTGCTGGTTCTGGGCTTGTGCCTTATCTCACTTTGTTCCCAGCGCTGTACTGGATGTGAATGCAGCTGGGGCTGTTGGGGAGCCACAGGAGCAGAGCTTGCCAGAAGGTCTTTCAGGAGGGGCAGCAGACACCAGACCAAGACCCCATGAAAAGGGCATCTTGGCCCATCTAGAGCTGTGCTGTGGGATGGGGAGGGAGGAGAGAAGGTACAAGTGGCAGATCAGACAGGAGTTGTATTTCATCTAAGAGTTTTAGCTAGGCTTTAATCTCTTGGCACCTGACTGTACCAGGTATTGTACAGTACCATGTCCTGATAACTCAACAGTGGCACCAGAGGCCAGCAACAAGGGCTAAAAGGACAGCTGCAACCTCCATAGGATCCCAAGTGGCATAGCTGTCTAAAGGGATCTTTTACTATGATCCAACAAGATGCTGGCTCCATCAATAGCAGGAAATTGTGCTTAAAAATACACTGAAGTTGGCCAACTTCACTGAGAGGAGCAAGTGGAAAATGGGGATAGAATGAGAGGGAATGGGCTGTTCTCTCAGAAATCCCCCATGGAAGCAATGGGTGGTATTCAGGCCATCTGACACTACGCTTCCAGACTGACAAACCTTGCTTGTTAGATGTCACTGCCCAGTATGAAAACACTGAAGACTTGCACAGCCTGCTTTTCCCTTCTGCTATTTTTAAACTTAAAAGGAATCGTGGAGAGTCCATTGCCAGTATGAATCTGAGTGCTGAGAGAACTCAGACACCATTATATTTCTCTCAGTACCCTGCTTCAGAGTGCGTCCTAGAGGAAGAGTCACTTGCTGGAACTATTTTTATATAAATCCTGAGTTTCAGCCTCCTTAAACCTCAGTTGCTCAGTTGGCAGCTCACTGCCAGCAAGGCAGGAGGTGAGCTGGGAGGCAGCGCTCACTCAGACACTGTCAGTCTGACAGCTGTCAGAGGGCACTCACAAGCCCTGTAGCAAAACTGACGTTGTGTAGATGCTTGTCTAATAAGATGAGAAGAAAGCCTGACTTGTGAGGTGGTAGTGGCATTTCTGATTCTGTTGGGTTTGCAGGACATAGAGTTGGTTAGGAGAAGGTGAAGGGAGTTGGTACCTTGCCTCACTGGAAGGGTGTCTGTTGCTCTCCTGCATGAAGTACTGCAAGCTATGTGCACATTTAAATAATTCCTCACAACTAGAGTATTTTTGTACCAGACCTTATTAAAAGTTACTTATTCTGGTACACCTTTCAAACCTGGACTCTATATTTAGCTCAAGGCTTGTTCCACTCTTGGGCAAAAATTTGCCCTCTTCACCTGAAAGGCGCCTGGGAACAAAAAATGACACGTTGAAGGCTTTTTAGCTCTACTCTAAGATAAATGCATGAGACAGAAGAAGCCTCAGTGTCTCTTAATAGACCTGTAGCACACAAATTTTGCCTTAGTAGAATAGACCTTCTAATGACTACCTCCTTCTTGCAGTTTACTGAAGAAAAGTTGGGCCAGGCTGAGAAGACTGAACTAGATGCTCACTTTGAAAACCTTCTGGCCAGGGCAGACTGCACAAAGAACTGGACAGAGAAGATCTTGCGTCAGACTGAAGTTCTGCTACAGCCAAACCCTAGTAAGTCCTGCTTCCTCTAATGCTTGAAGGTCAAATACCATTTGCAGCTCAGTGTAAAAAGACATGCTGTCCAGCAGACAGCCCTGTTGCATTGAGTTTGTGGGGGTTGGAGGAAACACAACTTTGCAGGGCCTGTTCTTCCTTCCCTATGTAGCTGAGAGATGACTGGCCGCTGCCTTACACAGCCTGGCAGTGCTCCTGAGGGTGGGGGAAGGGAAGCCTTCTCCTGGTGCTGGTGCTTGCTATCCAGTGCATTATTGAGGCCTGCATGGGGTGGGCTGCCCTGAATGCCAGTTCCAAGGGCCCCTCCTTCATCCTCCATCCTGTAACGTTGGTGGCATCCTCATTTCAGGTGCCAGAGTAGAAGAATTCCTCTATGAGAAGCTTGACCGGAAGGTGCCTTCCCGGGTCACCAATGGGGAGCTGCTGGCACAGTACATGACAGAAGCAGCTAATGACTTTGGGCCAGGGACACCTTACGGTAAGTCAGCCTGGCTAATTGAAGAGCCCTGGGAATCAACCCCTTCCTAAGAGAGTATCCCCACTACGGTTTTGGGTTCTGCAGCACACCTCTTGAAGGGAGCAGGGTAGCCTGCTCCCCCTGTGGCAACCTGCCTATTAGCACGTCAAAACAGTTGCCAGAGAAGAGTCTCTAGCACAGAAGAGAACAGCCCATCTGGAGTAGGAAGCCAAGTCTTACTCCACAGCAAAGTATGCTTCATGCTGTGGGGGAAAAAGGGCAGGAGTTCCCCTCGTTCCTAATACAGTCCTCAAGTCTGGCAGAGCTAGAGAAGAAACAGACATATGGATCCAGGGTAGCTAGTGGAATTAGTTACAGTACACAAACTATTCTGTACTATTTCTGTGGGTTTCTAAACTAGCCTGAACAGAGAGTTGCAGTGAATGGCTTTAGCTTTGCCCAGTTTGAGCATATTGTTAGTCTAAGGTGGTGTTTAGTTGCGCAGAGTTTCTCTAGACTCTGAACAGGAGAACCATCCTTTAACTGTGTCCTGCAAGTGGAGGGTGGAAATCTTTCTCAGCAGAAAGAGAATAAGAAAACAGACTTGGGAAGGTTGGTGCTTGGCTACAAGCTTCAACAGGCCCCTTCCTGACCACACAGAGCATCTTTCTGCTCTTAAATCCTAAGTTGCCCCTTCCTGGTGGAATTTTGGGCTTCTTTAAGAAGCAGACCTGCACAGAAGCATAGCTGTAACTTCCAGCTGTCCTTGCCTCTGCCATGAGCTTTGTTACTGCTCTCCAAATCAATAGTTGTTCAATAGTGAGTCCTATTACAGGCAGAACAGCTGTAACTGCATCTATAGCCAGCGCTGCCTAACCAACTCTTTTTTTTTTTTTTTTTTTTTTTGTTCTGCTCCGGTGCTTTTTAATTTGCTGCTCTGTTCCTGTGTCTCTGTTTTATGAGACAAAGATCATTCTGCACAAGCTGGTGTAGCAGTAAAAGGACATAAGTAGAGTAAGTGCCTCAGCAGATAGATAAGATCAAAGCTGCACTGGGAGCAGCTGAGAAGAGGCCTCACGCTAAAAGCAGACTGTAGTTAGGACTGAAGCTGGTGTGGTACAGGTATGGTCACCTTACCCAGGCAGAGTACACTGTGCCTTTGTCCCCCAACACTGGAGCCTGCTAGCTCTGGGTGAGTTGGCTGAAGCCAACACAATGTTAATTGGTTTCTCCTGGAGTTGAAGGCTCCTGTTATTGCAGGGAAGACCTTGATAAAAGTTGGAGAGACTCAAAGGCGCTTAGGTGCAGCAGAACGGGACTTCATCCACTCTGCCTCAATCAACTTCCTGACCCCACTGCGCAATTTCCTGGAAGGGGATTGGCGAACCATATCTGTAAGTATGGTAGCAGGGAAGGGGAAGCTTGTCACATCACTGGAGATGAGGAGGGTGGGGGAGAGGGAAACAGTGCTAGAAGAACTCATTTTCCTTCCCTATGAAAAAGGAGGACTCCATACCTCTTCCCTTAAAGAATGCAAAGATAGGAGAATACCAATCCTAGATCTGCTCAGGGTTCCCTCTGTGGCAGGGAAGGATTGCCAATTGATGTGCATGAGGAAGGTAACTCCTTTCCTGACTCCTGCAGCTTAGTGGGCACCACCCACCCATAGGCTGACCTGTTTGCAGAAGGTTAGCCTGTATCCCTGGCAGCCAGGTCCAAAACTCTTGCTAACGAGATGAACATAGCAACTGCTTCTTTCTCCCTAGCGTTTTTTGATAAGGAAATAGATTTGATTCCTAGATGGTACCTTGTCCCCCTCCCTCCACAACAGCTCCTAAGGAGTCTGCTCTTATCCATTTTCTGTCCCTTCCAGAAAGAGCGAAGGATCCTGCAGAACCGCCGCCTGGATCTGGATGCCTGCAAAGCCAGGCTGAAGAAAGCCAAAGCTGCTGAGGCAAAAGCAGCGGTAACTTTTTCCCCTCATTTGCCTCTCTGTCCTTCTGGCCCCAGGGCTTGGCTCACAGGGACAAAAGTTAGGCTGCCCTACTATGTCCTGGCTCTGGCAGGCATGGGTGGGGCAATTCCTCATCTGGTATGCAAGGGATCTGGGAACAGGAGCCATGTGCCTGTTCCTAAGATGTCCTCCCTTGGGGGAGCTGCTGAAACAAATAGTTCTGAGCTTCCAGAGTCTGGAAAGTTGTACCTGACTAACAGGCTCCTGACTAACAGTGGTTCCTGGATGATTTGTGCTAGTAACTAACAGGCTGTGTCTTCTGAGGACTTGCTAAGTTTCCCTGGGGATGTCAAAGCAAGCCAAGAGAGAGCTGAGCTGGGAGGTGTGCAAAGGAAAACCATGCTGGGGCTCTGCAGCTGTCCCAGGCTTTCTGACTAGTTAGGATTCTGCTAACTCAGTCTTCCCCAGGCAGGAGTGCTGTGGGAGCCTGTAAGGCGTGGCCAGGGTCAGACTGGCTGCCAAGAGGTCCTTCCTTCAGCCTCTCTTTTCACTTAATTCATGGTGCTATCTAGTTACAGGCTAGTCTTTCCCCCTGGCTTTGGGGAAATCATGGCAAGTAAACTAGCACAGGTCCCAGGTCAGAGCATTGCAGAAGGGACAGGCAAGTCAGCCAAAGTCACGGTCTGCAGCCCTGAACAATGGGGACAAGCACTTTAAAGTGCTTGTCTGAGGCTGACAAGGCCTATCAGCTCATGGTGCTCCCTGAGCCTGACGCATCTCCTGGAGCTGGGCTCTCCCTGGGCAGAGGCAGTGTAGCAGGAGGCAGAGAGGATGTAGCTGGGCACTGATGGGTTCCCTTGGAGGGCCTTGTTGAAGCAGATTGCCATCCTGTAGCACTCTGGCTGTTGGCACAAGGACTTGCCAAGTTCTGCTTCTAGCCTGAGGCCAGGAGCTCAATGAGCAAACACATGCAATCAGAATAGGCAGGAATCCTTGTCAGTCAGTCTCTGGGATGCCAGCCTAGGAGGCCTGCCATAAGCCTGTTTTCGAGCCATCTGCTCAGCTGGGCTTCTGGCCTTGCAGCTCCCTGGGTGGCCAGTTCCCAGGTGTTTTCCCTTTCCTCCAGCTCTGACTGCATCCATGCCATATGGGGAAGATGTGCTAAGCTCAGTGGCCTCCCTCAGCAGGTCTAACAGCAGTGCTCAGGCCTACTTGGGAAAGCCCTGAACAGAGCTTTGGGTGAACAAAAGTGATAGGTGCCTTTTTAAAAAAGCATCCTCTCATCAGCCAGGTCACCCAGGTCCACTGAAGGTAACTTCAGGGATCTTTGATTCCCCTTCTGAGGGGGACAGTGCCCCCAGTCTCAGTGGGAAGCAGTGGCCATTGCTTTATCTTAAGCTCAAATCAGAGCAGGAATTCAGATACCTCCTTTGTTTCCTCCCTTTCCACCCTTTACCTTGCTTCCTATGTGAAGTAATCCCAAGGCCTCTCACCTGCACACAGACCCTTGGGTGAGGGACTTCCTTGTAGCTGGAAAAGAAAAACTTGGTTTCCCACTGGAACTGCAGGGTTGGGGTGCCCCAGGCAGGATGCAGAGCCAGTCCAGGCTTTCCAGGGCATTCGCCCCAAGCCATGTTTCAGCCACTCTACTTCTTTGAAACAGAGATCACACAACAGAAGAGCAACCTCAGCTGCTGTTGTGGGCACCCATTTCTTACCCAGCTTAGCTTTAAGCTAGCACACCCCTCCCCCCAGGTGGGGTGCCCGGCCTCAGGGCTCTGGGTGCCTCACTGACTACTAAAGGACAAGGCACAGGTGGAAGCTCCCAGTATGGGGGTGAGAACTGCTGCCTCTGCTCTAGGCATGTTAACTCATCATTAGACCACAATGTTCCCCGTAACATGCCTAGAGTCCTGTGTCACACCTCTCCATCCAAGCTGGCCTGAAGTATCGCACCTCTCCCAGCTCACCACTCTCTTGCTGCTCTTCCCCTCTGTAGTGCAAACTTGTGTTCTTACAGCTTCTGTCTCGTGATTGACCCTCCAAGTGTGCTGCTGCCCAGACCTGTGAGCTGCTGTTTGAGTATCTGGGCTTGTGCATTTCCCTCAGACTTTGTGCTTTGTCCTTCCTGTTGATGCTGTTTTATTTACTAACCTTTTTGTTTTGTTTCTTTGTAATTTGCTCAGTGTGAGGGAGATGTGAGTATTGACTGTGCTAACAGTGCTGTGATTTTTTTTCTTTAACACCTCTCATTGTCTCTTTCCTATTTTAAATGAAAATTCATATCTCCCTTGTCCCATTGGGACTGGCCCTGGAGCATGTGCTGAGCGTGGTCAGGGCTGTGGCTGCCTGGGTAAGGTGCTCCAGAAAGATGGGAGCGTCTGTCGGGTGCCTGCAAGCCCTCTGGAGCATGCACTCAGTTCCATTGAAGCTGCTTGCAAGCAGTGCTCAAGAAAGGCAGGGGCTCCTGTAAAGACCCACTTGGGCTCCTCCAGCCACAGGCAGGAGGAGGTCAGGTTGGGTGGCAAGTCCCTCTCCTGGAAAGGAGGCAGCCCAGAGACAATGACAGGCAGGTTGATCTGGTTGTGGTGCTGTTCTGTCCTCCAGGCTCCAGGGCTCTGCCTGTTTTCCCCATTACAAGAGCAGAAGGGGGAGGGAGGAGGGTCCCTTTTGACCACTGCTTGCAAATACAACTTCTCCATGCATAGGAGTGCAAGAGCAGCTTGCCTCCTTCATCCCATGTGCTATGACTAGTTTTGGGGCTCCCTGGACACGAGGGAATGGGAGGAGAGGTTTCTTCAGTTGCTGTTGATCTTTGAAAAAAAAAAAAAAAAAGGCATAAGAAGCTATTTCTGTGAAACATATCTTATCCCCACAGTGAGGAGTCAAGCCTCCTTGCTGTGCTGGTCTCAAATCTCACTGGTGCATTTTTCTCCCTATATTCAGGTTTGACTTGTAATAGGAATCGCTCCTCCTTATTCCTTCCTCTAGCCATCCCCAAAACTCCTAGACTGTTTAAAAAAAATATCTCATGTTGGGACTGCCTGACTGCTCTTCCACATGCTGGTCACTCATCCCAGCAGCCTGCTCGGGGCCCAGCAAATCGGGTCAGCATGTGTATAAGTAGATTCTGGGTGAGCTGCAAAGAGATTAGCCTGGGAGAGAATATGTGGGGCCTGAGAGGATTAACAACATAGCTGGGTTCCAGCTGGATTGTGTGCCAGCCTTGCACACCAACCCACTGCGCAGTAAAAGCTCACCAGGAGGATACTCTGATCCACTGCACCAGCGTCCTGATGTAAGCTAGCTTGTTGGCTTATCTCTTTGAGTGATGCTACAGCCAAAGGCTGTACTAGGAGTCTTAGGTTAGTTGAATAGAGACCATGTTATGTGATGGTTAGTAAGCCCACACCTGTATGGGGATGGACTGGATTCCTTGCATTCCCAATGAGGAAAACATCCAGTGCTTAAGTCTTCCTGTCCCAGGGCAGAGGTTTAGCTATGGAGAAGGTGGCTTGGATGTTTTGTGACCTCTGGGATGAAAACTCATACACTGCCTTTGGCAACAGCAAGGCTTTGGACTAGATCTGCTTTGGCTAAGCCATGCCCCTTACTATAGCAGATCTGAGTCTGTTAGGAGGAAACACGCACAGAGGCTTGATGAGAGTAAGAACAAGTAAATGTGTTTCTTTAAAAGGCACGGTGGAAAGGATGCTCTGATGCTAGTAAACATGCCCACTTTAATGACAAGGCCCTGTACAGGGACACTTCTAGGGTGGGAAGCAAGGGGAAAGAAGGTCCTGCCCACCAGACTGAGCCAACGTGACATGAGCAACCTGCTGGCTGCAAGGGAATGGAAAATGAATTTGAGATTGTGCTGTCTCATCTCTACTCCAACTGGTTTCTGTATGAGCAGATAGCTGTAAGTACAGGCAGAGTTTCTAACAGTAGAAATATCTGCTGTTCAAAGTACCAGGAGTGACTGTATGAGCCAGTCCACCTCCTCTTGCACAAGCCTGGCTTCCACCTTGGGACAGCTTCCATGCACCACTGCCCAGACTGTTGGGAGACATCCATCCTGCCATCCAATAAGAGTTAGAACTAAGCTCCCAGCATAGACAGGAAAAAACCCACACTAGCCCCTTCTTCCATCCATTGTCTGACTGACTCCTATCGACTCTTCTGCGTGGCTTGTACATGAAACTCTATTCCCCCCACTAGGCTGTGCCTGACTTTCAGGAGACTAGACCTCGTAATTACGTTCTCTCCGCCAGCGCATCAGCGGTAAGATTGCCTCCTCCTAGATGTTGCCTCTCCAACCTTTTCCTGCCCTTCTCTCCACCTGACTTAAACTCAGGCCTAGTGCTCTGCTGTTTTCAACATTTTAATGTGACATGGACTGCTCAGGGTTCCTCTGACTCACCCTTAAAGATGCAGATCACCCCTATTAGGGGTGCATGGTCAGAGTCTGGCACTTCTGCTGCTTGGTTTGCTTTACAGTTTCTCTGCCAATCTTTTTCCACACTTCTAGTGGGGATCTTCTGACTGTTTTTTATTGCTAGCGGAGCAATTGAAAGGAAAAAACCTCAAAGGTTAGCCTTTCTGGATGGTTCCAGCTGTACACTGGCAATGTCACATGTGTGACTGCCTGATCAGTACTGTGGTATCAGTGCTCAGAGGCTTTGTTGCTGGTCAAGAGAAGCAAAGGTGAAGGAATTGCTCTGCCACCTATTGCGTCAATAATGCAGTAGGCTGACAGTACAGGCTTGTCTATACTGCAAATAGAGGTCATTTTTTTTCCTTTCATCTTGGGACCTGTCTGTTGGCAGCTGTTACACAGTCAGATGTGCTGAGGGTGGGTGACTGGCCCCTTGCATCTTTACTGTGTTGCACTGAGTAGTTGTGGTCAAGCAATTGACTTCCTGTGCTGTGTTCACGGCTCCCCATTGCACAATGTCACATTTCTCGTTAAAATGTTGAAAACTGATCATCTTGCTTCCTAAATAGCATTCAGAACAACACTGATGCCTGTTAGTAATCTGGGGGTGGGATCTGTAGATATGAAAAAGGACAGCCCAACACTTCTAGCAAACAAAAAACATCATGGACACAAGTTGGATTTGGTTAATGGGAAACCCATCCCATTTGGAGAAAGGAGTATGTCCAAGCTGATAGCATCAGTGTTAGTTCCCAGGAGGATCTGTCCTGACCTTCTTGGAGAGTGATGCTGGGATCAGAAATAGCTTTGCAGAATAGCTAGAAAACTATTTCCACAGGTAACAGGCCCATGATGAGAAGCCTTAGGAAGGAGCCGATACTGGTGATGCTGTAGCAATTGCTCAGTTTCCATCTCTCCTCATGCAGCAACTAGCAGTGAGCCTGTGGCTCTGGCTTTCCCTTGGAAAAGTCTGTTCCAAGGACAGTGCAATAATGGACTAAAACTGAGCTCTAAGAGAATCAAAGGAGATAAACTGGGCTTTCCCTGCCTCTGAATAGCTTTTATCAGACCAGGGTTTCCTGATAGTTCTCCGAGGCTTTCTAAAGACCTGAAGGCAAGCATTTGTGTAATATGCATTAGCATCTTGCAGAGTGCCCAGATGCTCAATTGAACATGTCTAGTCATCACCAAACTGCAAGCTGATCTGCTTTTGCTGTATTGCAAAGTGTTCTGGGGAGCAGATGCCAAGTACATTAACATGACAGAAGTAAATTTTGGGGAGTTTTTAGCTCACCCGTGTCTACCCTGGCACATCTCTGCCTAGTTCAGTGGTCCCTCTTCAGACATCTGCTAGAGAAGCTCTGACAGCAGCAATGATTATATCAAGACAGTTAGAGCAGGGCTCTAGGAGACAGACTTGATCTAGGTAAGCAGCCAGCACTGACCTTGATCACTTAATCATCTTTGATGGTTGCACAGCAGGGCCTTCTACCATGAGCACCTGTAGAAAACCCGCTGGCCTAGCCAGCAGTGGTCCTAGCTTCCAAAACTATCTGTTTCAGAGGTTGCAATTGGTGGTTGAAGTGCCACCTGAAGTCCAGCTGCACTAGCAGGGTTGACTTGAATAACAATTGACATCTCTAATAGCAAAATATGGCCTGAGCCCAGACTGCTGCCCAGCTCTGTGCAGGCAGGACTGCTTTGCAACAAGCTCTCTAATCCCAGCATTCATCCCAAAGGGTCAGGCACTGCAGCAAGGTAGGAGCTCTTCATACTGTTGCTCTGCTTTTCTTCCAGGCCAGAGTTCTTGTGCTACTTTAGTGTGTACTGACAGTATAGAGCAGTGGTTGCCGCTCAGCTTGCTGTTGAGCTCTGCTCCTTTCTGGAGTGAGGGATTGCTTATGCCCAGGTAACAACTTTGTCTTACAGGTGAGCAAACAGGTCAGCTCTCTCCTGGACCATATGCTCTCAGCAGGGCTCCAATTTTGATTCTAAATTTACGTTGATTTTTTGAGAGGTGGATAACATGGTGCTTTTATTCCCTGTCCCCCCCTCTCCCTTCCATAACAGGGAGGGCTTAGATGGAATTAGATCCACCTGGAGACAATCACCTCTCTTGTTTTGTACCAGTTGGAGGCTGAGGAGCCATTTCTCCTCTCTCCCACACTGACCTTTTGGTTTTGTGTAAGGTGTACATGGGCTGCGTAAGCCTAAATATCCCTTTCTCTCAGACCCTGCCCTTGTCATGTGCTGTACTCTTAGGAATGATTCCAAGAAAAACATATTGAGTACCTTAAGGAGGGTTCCTCTGGCTTGAGCTGGGGTGGAGGAAAACAGGTGCAGATCATGGCCTTTTCTGCTCCCTGAGCTGTCTGAAATGCTTCTGACTAGAGCCACATAGTACCTTAGCCCAGGGGTAGATCTGGGCAAAGCTGGACTGCCCCAGCAAGGGGCAGCAAGCCCAACAGAAGAGAAACAGATCTGGCTACGAATTCAGTAAGTACTACAATGATCAAATGGGCCTGAAATGGCTTCAGTACCATCTACAGCATCTAAGTAGGAAGACCTGCAGCCTGAGTGAAAGCTTCCCATTGCCCCTATAGTAAACCTTGCTCCAAAAACATGAGGGTGTGCTAACAGAGGTCTTGTGCCAAAGCAGCAGTTCAGGCTAGGGCCAGCTTCTCAGCTGCCTGCGAGGCTCTTCCCACCATCTACCTTTCAGAGTAGGAGCTCTTAGACTGACAACGGAAAGGGGGTTATATCCTCACACATGGCTGAAATTCTGCAAGCCTTATTTGAACCAGTTTCTGATTTACAGTAATAAAACATCCACCTAAAGGTCAGAGGAGATACCCAGCTGCAGTGCACTGAGCACTGCACAGGGACAGCCTGTGATCATAAGGGAACCAGCTACAATAACTCTGCTCAAGTAAGAAGAGATGCCAGTGAGGCTATGTACCATGGAACAGAAGCCGAGCTGCAGACCAGGGGGCAGAAGCCAGAACAGGAGCAGGCAGCAAACCAAGGAGCCTGGCATAACACCTTCCTCCTTCACCAGTGCAGGTATCTCCTGCAGGTGCTCTTTATATTGGCTGGTGAAGTTGTCTCTGCACTTGGTGCTACCACAGCCCACCTGAGCACAGTTGCTGGTGAGCAAATCTCAACAAGGCTCAGTCGGGAGACCCAGGGTCTAAACTGTGTTCTCCCTCTGACACCACAGCACCCAGCACAGAGCTCCTAGGTGCCTGCAGTGCAAATTCAGCCATGCTATGGTGAACTTCCCTAATCTGCAAAGGTGATATCGGAGGGTGAAGCTAAGGTCCTCATCTCTCCCTGGTCCCACTGATGTGGGGTGTTGCTGGCAGGCTGGTGTGCTCCTAGTTGATCCAGGATGATTCTTCATGTTGCCAGGGCTGAGGGAGTAGTAATCTGCTGATGAAAGGCCAAGCCAAGGACCTCTGGGAAGGATCAATGTGTTTTTCTACCTTTTCCCTCTCTTTCCCATCACTTTGTGTGACTTATGTTGTTAATTGTTCCATGTCCTGGAGCCAGATCCCAGCAAGCAGCTGGCAGTGTTGTGCTGCCCCAATCATGCCCCTATGGATGAGGAGAGTGGGAAGGAGCAGTGTGATGTTTTGCCTGGCTCAAAGGCAGCATCTAGCCATTGCTTGCTCCTTGCTGTAGCTGAATGTGCCTGTTCGTAGCACAGATTGACTGGATTATGATCCCATTAGCCTGAGCTCTTTAGCCCAGTAGGTGAGGAGCACTGGCCTCTGTCTGGCTTGAGCTCATGGCAGCTCCCAGGCTGTATTCATGGGCTCAAGCAGCTCACTTGCCTCCTCACAATCCCGGGCTGTCCTTCAACATCAATCTCTCTAGGCTTCAGTAAAATAACCCTTGCTGTTCAGAGAACTCTGCTGCTTAAATGCTTTCTTCCTGGAGCCTGTTGAATGCAGTTGCTGTAACAGCCCTGGCAGGGAACAGAGCTGGAGTGCTGCTGGCTCTGGTGGCAGGGACTTGCTCTTCTATTGTGAAACTGAGCTCAAGGGAGCAGGAATGAGGGGAAGGGGCATCAGTCTGGCAGCTGCTGCTGGGTGAAGGGCGAGCTTGTCCCTGGAGCTGGCCTGCTGTGTCCACGGAGCATCTTTGCCAATTGGTGTTAATGCCGAGTGCTTCTCGATGTCTCCAACACTGATCTCCTTTCCTGTTGCTCTGTGGCCCCTACAGCTTTGGAGCGACGAGGTGGAAAAAGTAAGTATCCGGCTGAAATTGTGCTCAAACCTTCTGGGAGTGCTGGCGGTGTATAGGGGGTGGGGATGCTGTGGTCTCCTTCCTGCTCGTGTGCCTGCACACGTGCAGGGGAGGATCAGTGGGATGTTGCTGTTGTCAGCCCCAGTCCTGATCCTGCAGCTGTATGGTTCAGTGTGACTCTGACAGCAGCTTGGGAAGAGCCTGCCTCGTGGGCCAGTTGGCTGTACCTGGTGTGAGAGACTTCCTAGGCAAACCAGGCGTGCCTTTGTGTGTGATAGAAGACACCTCTGAGAGCCCTGCACTGGTGTCACAGGAGCAGAGGTGATGCAGTGTGATGTGATTCAGTTCTGCTCCTGTGGCAAAGGCCCTGCCTGCTCCAATTTTGCATGTGCCATGCATTAGCCTCTAGTAGCCCCTTGCCTGCTTGTTCCGGGGTCTGAGCAGGAGCTCTAAGCAGAGCTGAAGCAAGGAGAGAGGATTTCCCCATGAACAGCTCCAGCTGCTGGAAGGAGCAGCTCTGTCAGGAGGGCAGGGTGGGAGGTTTGAAGCCTGTCTGGGTGAGATGCACTTCCCCTTCTGAGTGGGTCTATGGAGGCAGAGTCCCAGATCTTGTTTATTTTCTGGGCTTCACAAGGGGAGTGTGACTTGTCCATGAAGATGGATGGAGGGCTTCTAGTGGATTAGAGAGACCAGGGTGAGCTCTCTGTGGAGCTCCAGCATGGTATGGAGCTTCCAGAGACACCTTCTGGGATCCCATTACCTTTCATACCTCAAACACCCCCAGCAGATGTTAGCCTGAAGCCTGAACTGCACGGTAGAATGGCACATTCCTGCATGCTGTGCATGATAGCAACCTATTACTGTCTTATTCTAAATGCATGATCAGAGCAGACTGGCTGTTTTTGAACCAGCTCATCCTGTACTTTAAATCCTTCAGTCCCTCAAACAAATAAGCTGACTGCAGTCAGTTCTAAGTATGCAAGGCTCTGTTCCTCTATCCTTGGTCTATCCTAGTTGGATAGACCAAAGTATGTCAGTAAACTTCAAAGCTCTCTGCATCTTGGAGAAGCACAAGACTGGAAGGGATCTTCCAGGTCACTGTCTGGTGCTGGCTTTATAGGAAACTACATCCTGCAACTGCTCAGAGCTAGCAGGGAAAGGCAATGGGTCAAATCCCAGGCAGTGCCAAATAGAGTTGGGTCTGCCTGTCACAAGTTTCAAATAGCTCTGCTGCTACTGAAGTCTCTGCTCGGCTCACTAGAGCAAGAGTCTCTTCGTGCTTAGCAAGGCATTGCACTGGTATTTCCTGTAACGTTCCCCCTTCTCCTTTAAATAATCCCTTTCATACAGAGGATGCAAGAAAATAGATCAGTTGTAGCTTAAAATAGACAGATTAGAAGATAGTCAAAGCATTTCTTTGTTCTAGCCTAGCTGTACAACAGCACTGGTAACGCTGTTACCAGATGAGAGATGCTGCCTGCAGCAGCTCCGCTAGCTTGCCCTGCTCAGAAAGCTGGGTCTCCTCTGGGGTGACCCTGCTCAGAAACACCAGGGATGTGGCCTCTGCTCTGAGATTATCAGCCTGTCTGGATTAGCCCTCTGGGGTCAATTCCAGACAAGTCACTCCTGTGCCAGAATGATCAGGGCATTTCCAAAGCAGCAAAAGGAGCTCTCTCCCAGAACGGGGGCCATGCAGGAATCACTGCACCAAAGCAGGCAGCCCTCCGATTGCTGCACCCTCCTGGAGAAGGGGAAAAGACCACAGAACCTCCTTTCCTTCCAGTAAGCTGTAGCTGAGTAGACATCACTCTTCTGTGCTATTGATCACTGCACATCCCAAGAGGGAACTGGCATGTTCTGACTAGTGTTAAGCAGTAACACATGCTAGAGAGAACAAATATGCCTGTCACCCCTTTCCCTCTGGCAGCAGGAGGGGAGAGCAGGCACCAGAGCACCTGACTGCTCCAGCACTTCTGGAGCTCTTTCTTTGCAAGGATCCACCTGGGTTTTCTGGTACTGCTAAACTGCCCTAGGGTAAATATGCTGTTTGCTGGTGGGGGAGATGTTCTGTCTGTTTGGTAAAGAGAGTCTCTAGTATCAGTCTGTCTTTGAATTCCCAATGTCTGCTGCATAGTCGTAATAGTTCCTTCTATTAACTGTTGTTTAATTCCTTCTAGCTCAAAATAAGTAAGTAGCTTCAAAGGAGAGCCTTGGGTAGAAGTTGGATTGGGATGTTCATCTCCACCGCAGAGAGATTTAGTTAGTAACTGCAATTTGGTAAATGCTCCCTGGCCTCAGCCTTTGTTCTGTGGTGATAAAAAGGGTACTGGCAGAAGCTGCACTTCTGGAGAGAAACTTAGGGAGGCAGTCACATTCCTACACCTATAGGCTTAGAAAGAGGGGGTTAAAACAAAGGGTGCTGCCATGGGACTGGCTTTCCACATACCTCAGGATTAACAAAGCCTCTCCATCTTCATATTCTAGTCTTGTGGGAGTAGGAGCTTGATGCATCAGTCTTGACCTGCCATTCCATGACCTGCAATGATCCAATGTAGGATCAAGCTGAAATACAGCCAGAGGCCTCTGGGATCCCAACCCAGGGTGTCTTGTGCCTGATGCTCAGTGTCACAGGTGCACGTGGATCCTACTGAGCCAGCAGCACGCTTGTCTCAGTGCCAAAGGGGCATGCTGGTGGAGGAGGTGGGTGTTGGCTCTCCCTGGAAGAGGCAGAACAGGGGTCCTTGCCTTGTGCTGTCTTGAACACCCTGTCCTGTTTTGCAGGCAGAACACGAGCTGCGGCTCACACAGACTGAGTTTGATCGACAGGCAGAAGTGACGCGTCTCCTGCTGGAGGGGATCAGCAGCACGCATGTGAGTCTTCCTAGGTAACTGGGGGGGTGCCAGGGACTTCGGAGACTCTTGGGTCCTTTCTAGAAGGGTGCCAAGAGGATGATGGAGTCCTGCGCTGGGAGTAGAGGTAGAAGAGGTCATAAATTTGGATGCTATAACAGCCTCATAAGACCTGGAATGCTCAAAGTAAAAACATGATGGACCATGCACAAGCAGTGCCACTGTGGCATCTGCAGTCCTTAAAAATGCTTCCAAGCCAGAGAAACCTTGTTGTTCTCACTGGAGTTTTGGGCTAGCCATATGGGCATGGCTGGAGTGCCCTGAGCAGCCTCGTTCCCAAATTCACCCTTGGGCCTATGCAACATTCCCAAACTTAAATTAGTGCATTCAAGCCAACCAAGTAACTCTTTTAAATGCTGGCCTGCACAAGTCTGCTTCCCTTGGGGTAGGAAGTAGCTGCAGGAAGAGGGTTCCCGTGCCTGGCACCCAAACTCACAGACCATCTTATGGTCCTTCTCCTTCCAGGTGAATCATCTTCGCTGTCTCCATGAGTTTGTGGAGTCTCAGACCAACTACTATGCTCAGTGTTACCAATACATGCTGGACCTGCAGAAGCAACTGGGCAGGTGAGAAAAGAGACTTCTTTTACTACTCCTTCGCCTGGTTACCCCTAGCTCAGGCCTCCTTCCCCATCCCACATCATAATGTTGGGTAGAAGTTTTAAAGCCCCCTCCAAGCTCTGACAGAGCTTCTGAGCTTACAGAATGGTGACCAATCCTGGTGGCAGCGCATTTAGAGCAGGCTTTGCCATTGGATTCATCTGGGTTTTATATGTTCATCTCAAAGCATGATGGCCATGAGAGTTCAAACATTCTTCCTCTAGATTAGTCAAATCACATGGGAGACAAATTCCTGTTGCCAAGCAGCAAGCCCGAGTGTGCCCAGCTGCAGCAGTAACTAATTCAGTGCTGCTGGCTGCACATCCTGTGGGCGCAGGCAGGGTTGTTTTGTCTGTTACCTGTCACATCAGCATGGTGGCCTGACCCAGGAGGGGCTGTTGCCTCTACGTGATCACTCACTACTCTTGTTCCATTCTTTTCCATGCTTGCAGCTCCAAAGGAGAAATGTAAGTAAGATGTTGCACACAATTAGCTCTAAGGGCTCTCTGCCTCAGTCAGACTCTGGAGTCTCAGCAGACTCACTGCAAGGGCCAGAGCTGCGCTCCCTTAGCGCGGAGGCAGGTATCTACAGATAAATGAGACTTGAGCTGCCTCTGTCTAGAGAACCCAGAAAGCCTGGGAGCCTCCAGTTGTGGTATCCAGTTTAACAGCAACAGTGATTGTCCTTCTCCTGAAGAACTAGCAGACTAAACAGTTAACACTGACCATGTGAGAGCAGGGCAAGGAGACAGCACAATGGACCCAGTAAAACAGCTGCAGAGCCAAGAATAGTGCCTGCCCAGACCCTTCTCTGGTGCCATGCTTCAGTCTTGTACTCTGCAAGTTAGGTGCCAGCCCTGTAACAGGACACTGGAATCAAAATAAGCAGACAAATACTACCTGTTGCATAGTGTCAGTACCTGAGAACTTAGTGCATTTCCCCACTTGGAAGGGCAGCGTAGATATGTTACAGCTGTTAGCTGGAACTCTTGAGCATCATCACTGCAGTGTAATTACTGAACAAAAGAGCTCTTTCTTGGTTCCTCATAGTACAGCCTTACTGAACTCTGCTTCTTTTCTCCTGTACAAGATTTTCAGGCACGTTTGTAGGCAATGCAGAATCTACATCTCCCCCAGCTGCTACCTCTCCTCCAGCTGTTGCTGCTGCCACACTCCCTGCTGTGCCTACTATTCCAGTTGTGCCCACAATTGTTGGGGTGCCTAATACTGTGGCAGAGAGTGTACTCAACCCAAATGAAGTCAAGCCTCCTGCCAGTGGGACACGGAAGGCCAGAGTCCTCTATGATTATGAAGCAGCTGACAGCACTGAGCTGGCACTTCTTGCAGATGAGGTTGGTAGCTTTCCTTTGCATTGAATTTTGCTAACTGCCTAGCAGCCCATTGCATGCTCAGCAAGGTCTTGGTTACTTTTCCTGCCCCTAAAGCCCCTGTTTTATGGAACTGCTGATAGAGTCTTTTCCTTGACACTAGCCAGCACTGAGTTGCAGCGAGCTTGTGTTCATGGCCATTTGCTATTTAAGAACACCACCCCAGTAACTCCTATTAAGAGTCCAGCTGTACTTGGCTAACAAAATGCCCCAATACTTAGTGTCTTCACTGTGACCCTCAAATATAGCTACCTTATCTGAGAGCAATGGGATAAGCTACCAGCTGGAGGCCTGGTCTAGTCATGCTGAGAAAAAAGGGAATTCAGCAAGTTGCAAACTCTTTTGTTCACTAGACTGAACTTCTGTATTCAGAAAGGATGATATAGCAATATCATGCCACCCTGTATGCAAAAATACCTTAAGTCAGTTTGGAGAGTGAAAAGGCAACAAGGACATCACTGGACAGATTTCTGTAGCTCTTCTATTAAAGCTGCAGATAGCTCTGGGGAAAGGCCACAGATGCCTGCTAAATGAACTTCAGGAATTATTGTTCTTTCAGTACCTGTCTGAACTGGGCTCTGTCTAATGCCATCTTCTCTCCCCAGATGATCACTGTGTATAGCCTGCCAGGCATGGATCCAGACTGGCTCATAGGGGAAAGAGGGAACCAGAAAGGGAAAGTTCCTGTCACTTACTTGGAACTGTTAAGTTAATTGTCTCCAGGAAGAAGAATGTACAAGCAGAATGCACCCCTCATCTCCTGGCACTTCTAATGCGGATTTCTTCATCCAAGACCATTGCTCTCTTCAGGGTTGACACTCCATTGCTAATATGGGAATTGTGGGAAAGAAGTGGTAAAACTGTTGCAGGAAGGTTTTGGGAAAGGGCTGATGGCACCCAAGACTGAATTCCTTAACTACCAGTGCAGCCTGCTTGGAAGTTAGTCCTGATGGCGCAAGATTCCTTGATTACTTTTTTCCTACTGTTCCCTAGCCTTGTTTAACGCAGTGGCTTTCCCAGGGCCAGCAAGCTGTCTCCCTCAGCAGCTGCTCATGGAGTTTAAGTTACACTTCCCTTGTGTCTGGTGTGGGTTAGTGCCTGTCTGCCCCTCCTGTCCTCTCTTCTTCAGCAGTAAATTGCCTAAGTCAAATCATCAAGCATTCCAGTGGGGAAGTGTCCCACACAAACCCTCTGACCTGTCCTAGCTCTTAAGGCAAGGAAGCTGAACTTAAGAATTAAGAGCCTGTTAAACCCATCCACCTTGCTCACCTGTGGGAGAACAGTAATGCAAGGCTTTCTAAGAGCCATGCTTACTGTCATGGTGCCTGATGGCTTCAATCTAAACCTGTCCTCTGAAGCTGGAAGGAAATTTCTTTGTGAAGACTGACCTAATAACATAGGGCCTGTATGTCAAAAATTAAACCTCAGTGTAAGGGACCATGCATCTTGCTTGCATTTCCTCTGAGAAACTGCTCTTGGGACTGCAAAGAGTTTACAAGCCTTTTTTACAAGCTTTGCTCCCTGTGTTAATTGTCCAGGCTTTTCTTTCAGCGTGTCTGTTCCAGGCATGTTTTAGCCTGACTTTATTTTCACCGTAGATCACAGATTTAACTAATGCTTCCCCTCCCATCTCAGCAGTGAACAGACTTGGTGCATCCTAGTACAGTAAGGGATAGTCACACTTGCTGTTCTCCAACAATGAGCTATTCTTGGCCATACACACAGTAAACAATCCAGGCTGCCCTTGAGTATGTGGTGGTTTAGCTCAAAAGGAGTGCTCAGGTGTGTATGCCTTTTAACCCTATAATGAGCTTTTTTAGCTAGAGCTCACCTAAAGGACTTCCACTGCTCTGTAACTAGTTTTCCACTCAAGCTGGATGGAAGAGAAACTCACCTGCACCAAGCTCTCTGTTCATAACCTTCCCCTCAGTACGTCAGAACTAACTTTGCTTGTTTATTTAATCTTTTGCACTTTCCCCAGTTGTATTGTGACCACTCTAATGTAACAGGGCACTGAGCACCTGTGTATGTAGGGCTCACGGTTTTCAGCACTTATTTGCCAATAAACAAACTGCCTGACCTCCTGCCTCGGCATCTTGTGTGGGTTCAGGGCTGCCATTGCTCCCCAGCTATATGACTGCATGGGCAAGCAGTGCTGGCAGGGAGGCAAAGGGACATCTCAGGTGGGAGCTGTGCCATTCTGCTATCCCAGTCTTGGAAGCTGGATGTAAAAGCAAAACAAAGCTGCTAATCCTTCCTGCCCCAGCTAACACTCTCACCATGCCTTAAGATAGTTAATGTCTTGCAGTTCCTTTCCCAGATGACACATCTCAGTTGTACTACAGATTCAGGCATTCTAAGGAACAACAGCTCCCTCCTTAACCTGAAACAAAAATAGCACAGCAGTATGACTTTAGCTGCTGAGAGACTGAAGATGCTATTCTAGATCTAACAGACTTTTTGTTCTTATGGAAACTAGATTTGCTGCTAATCTAAAAATCCTAAAGCCTTGTCCCTAGCACCCAGCTTGGAAAGAACTCCTGGGAAAAGCAACTGTTGAAATGCTCTGTAGTGTAACAACAGTGCTCAGTTTTTCTAGTTAAACTCTAATGAAAGGGAAGGAGGAAGTCAAATCATGTTACTGTTTCAGTTAGTTTTACAATTGCCATGATTACTACTACCACAGTTTTACCCCTTTATAGCTCTACCACTATTTCCCTTCCAGCTTCCAGGATGTATAGCTCTTCCTCAGGCCAGTGACATCCCTTTATCCCTGTTATTCCCCTCCCTGGTGCATTAAAGAAAGCACAGCTTTAGCAAAATCAGCAGCAGCTTAATGATGCAGAAAATGGTGTCTCTTCCCTCAGAAGAGCCAGAAGGAAGTCTGTTTCTGGCACCAGCACTCCCTTCCCTCTGCGTTAGGAAAGAGCACATGCAAAATCTATTGCTACTTCTAAATGGGCTCTCTACAGAAAGATTACAGTCTTGTGCTGCTTATTTGCAGATGTCACGGTGAGCCACCGACACTTGGCTGAAGGCTGTTCCATGCCCCTTTGTGGCTGAGGGGCAGGTAAAGGTACAATTCAGGGCTGAGATGCTACTGTCTGAAGTGAAGCTGTAGTGCTAAAACACAGATGTAACCAAGAGCATCCACTGGTCTTTGCTATCTGGCACCAAGGACTCCTGCCTGGCACCATGAACTCTCACTGTAGTGCTTGAGTAAATATCTAAAAGAATGTACTACTTCTCCCTAAATTCTCATTCTGTGCATTCTTGTTGAACACTAATAAAGTGATTAGCACACTGTGGGTAACTTCAAAAGCTGTAACAAAAGGAAATATACCTACCAGAGCTTTCAAATAACAGCCCCAAGCACTACTGAACTTGCTTAGATGTACTGGATTCTGGCTTTACTTCCACTCCCCATAGCTACCTGTCACCAGTTTGCCATCTTCTCTGAACAGTTCTTCACCTTCAAATCTCTGTGTTTGTACTCATAGTTGCCCTGTGGCAGAAAGTGTTAACAGTTGCAGGTAACTCCACCTGAACACCATCAGGCTTAGGGCTGTCACATCACCTCCCTCACAGCCAGAGCAGCTCACCTCAGTTTTTTGGAAGGTTCTCCCTTCTATTTGAAGACCACTTTGATCTAGCCAGCTAGTTCAAATCTCCCCAAAGCCTCCAGGGCAAGTAAAACTAGATCAAAGTGTGCTAGAATATCACCATCACTTAAGCATACAACAACAACAAAAAAAACCCAACCTCAAAGCAAGATAATCTAATTTTCTTGCTCTTGTCTCTTAAAACCACTGAGGTTAAAAAGGTTCTGACTGGTAAAGCAATCAAGTGTCTCTCTAGGAAAGAATTGGTAGGTTACTAGCTCACAGCTACACAGGAATTTGATTTCTTAGCTTAGAAAAGTCTGTCTAGATTTCAGGCTTTATTTTAAGCAATAATCACTGACCTTCTCTTACTGTCTCCATCACACATTGAGCCTTAGAACCTTAAAGTTTGTTGATCTACTTGAGAGCACTAAAACAGTACAATGCAACTTCACTGTAGACAGTGTCTTCTGGCTTCAACCTGTGCCCTCCCCTGCTGCTGCAACAGGCAGAGTAGCAGCTTGGACCTGTGCAGAGTAATCCATGCATGTGGTCCACACCATCACATGCAGAAGAATCATTCCTGAGGCATCGTTTATAGTGTTGCTTGTTTAAAACCTCCTACGAGTATCCCAGCATGAAAGTAAAAGGGAATGGGTGTGGGAAAGCTGAGGGAAATCAACCTTTGATTATAATAACTTCAAATGGTATCTGGATTGTCACGCACAAGCCATGACTCGCATCACTGTTAGCTGGGACATCAGCCCAGTTGATGCAGCAGAACTACTACACAGAAGATGCAGAAATAGTGCTGCTATGCCCAATACAAAACCATGAACCCAGCTGCTGCCTATAAAGGTTTTAATATCAGTATAAATAGGGCACAGTTACAAAAAACTGCAAGACTGTAGCAATGGAATTTTGACTTAAAAACCTTGAGTGAGGTCTTGCTCTTCAGAAACACACACAACACACAGACTGCAGGGTGAAGGGAAGGCGTGAGCACACATACACCATCTTGCCTTGAACCATTCAGTACAAAAATAGCAGTAGAAAGATGGTCTCTGAATTGCTGGCTGATACCTTGGTTGTGGACTCTGACTGCGAGAGAGAGGCAGGCTGCACCTTGTGTTACGAGCAGAGTTAATGCCCACCAGAAAGTTTGTCTCCTCTCTCCATCCAGCCACTGCTTCCCCAGCTGAGGTACAAGCTACAAAAATAAAAGTTTTGACTGTTCAGCACTTGTACCCAGCCAGGATGCTCTAGCAGATGGAGTGAGTGAGCTGTGCACGTGGGCTGATCACCGAAGAGCTGCTCTCCTTACATTCACTCTGCTACTGGGTTGCAGGAGTTCAACGGGATCTCACTGCTGATGTTACAGCTCGGTTTACACCACTGCCCACACCAGGCCGGCCTCCCTCCCTTTCCCAGTCCTTGTTACAAGCTCTGCCAAAAGTGATGCCTTCTGCAGTGGACATGAATCATTCTGGTGCACATCCTGAAAAGGGAGGCAGGGGCAGGATAGAATCTATCTCTGCACGTGCCGGACAAAGGCCTGCACGAGCTGAAACAAAGGCTCCTGCCCCTCGGGACCCAGCTTGGAGGCAGACTTTCCTTGGGGAGAGGGAAGAACCCCGCTGGCAGGTGAGGAGGGACCACCACGGCGGAAGTAACGAGACAGGCTGGAGAGCAGTGTACTCTGAAATCAGAAGCACAAAACAAGTTAGCTTCTTTTAAACACATGCCTCTCCCCCCCCAAACAAGGTGCTGGTGGCAGAGGAATAGGCACCAGTATGTGCAGCCTAAGATGCCTAAGGCTGTTGACTCAAGCTGGGAAACGGGCTGTACTGGGCAGCCAAAGACAAATTACCTTCTCCCAAGACACATTTACACTGAACAGCGGGAAGGATGGTACAAGCTGCTTACCAGCTCAGAGCTGAGCTCCTGTTTCATCCGCTGCTTATCACGGGGATGCACAGCTGGGTCTCTCAAGTACCGAACAGCCTGGGATATGAGCAGGTAGAAACAGTTTTCCATTGTAAACATAAGCAGAGACCTGTGCAAAGAAAAACACATCAGCAGGAGCCAAAAAGGTAAGCACACTCTAGTTTCAAGGTCAAATACTCTTACAAAGACTTCACGCACAGGGTACATACCAGGGAAAACTGTTACTGTTCACATTCTGCTCAGTGATACCCAAAAGCTATGGTCTGCAGAGCAGAAACTCCTGTTGCCTGTCAGGGAAGTCTGATTTAAATGCACAGATAAATAAGCATTCAACTATCTACACTGCATCTTGGGATGGGATGGCTTCATACACCCTCCCAAAAAATCCCTGCTTGCTTTGGAGAGCTTCTGATGGGCTATCTGAGCTCCCTGGATTCAGAGTGAGAAACTCTGAAGCTACACAAATGCCTGTAAACCTCAGTTCTGATCTGAGAAGCATTAGGTTCTGCTCCCTGGCCACAACTAAAGCAAACAGCTAGAAACTTACTTGAGGGTTTTGGTTCCCTCTTGCATATTCAGCCCTGCAGCCTGAGGGAAAGGTTCCTTCTTCTTATCCAGCTGAGATAGGGAAAAAAGACAGGCATTAGAGACAGGGGATACGAAGAGGAAATACTCCCACTCTTCAAAATATCAGTTGAATGAGCACTCTGAGATCACTGCAACTGGTGTGCTCTCCCAAACAGAGAAATAGCTAGTACCTCTCCCAACATGTTAAGGGCCACGTTGACTGTGGCAAGGAGGGTCCCAAAGGAAGGTGCAACATCTGAATCAAAGGCTGGTGTGGTGAAACTCAAAACGAAGAGCACATTGTACTCGGCAAGGTCCAGTGACTGGAGAAACAGAAAGAGGAGTGAATGACCCTGAGGCCACGAGGCTATTTGTCATAGTACCAGGAATACCCTAGTCCCTGTATCACACTTTTTGTATAGATAACTAGAAGCACTGAGATAATTTCCCAAATCTCAAGTATACAGATGGAGCAATAGAGAGCATTCTGTACAGTCTCCACAGTCAGGCACAGCTCTCCTCACATGAATGAACATTCTTCAACTCCCAAGCTGTACAGCTTGCCACCAAGTGGCAAGCTAAAGTAATGACTGTTCCCAGGTTGTTTTCAAACACCCAGGCATATGTACCTAGAGACACAGGAAAAGGAAGTTAGCTATCCAGAAGTTAGCAGCAGAACACTGCCAGAATCAAGGATTAAACCTTCCTTTTCTGAACTTGAAGATCAGCCACTAGGTCACACCGACACAAAAGCATAACAAAAGGATGTCTCTTCTGAAGAGTGGCATACTGAGGATACAAACCTAGCTAGGTTATTAGTCTGCTTGAGTAAATTTACACATACACAGCATTGTGGAGATCACACACAGGCTCAGCCAAGACTTCCTTTCACACTCTTCAGTGCCTGATTCCTAAGAGGAATTCCACGTGTCCTGCCTTCTTCCTGCTTTGTGCAGAACAGCAGGCAGATGTATGGTGGAGTCACTGTCTCAAGCAGGACAGACTGTGCCTCACTACACAGATCCAGAACATCACTTGAAATGCTGGAAACTGCCCCCCTTCAGAAAGCAGCATCTCTCCTCTTTCTCTACCTGATCAAGGAGGATCTGGCAGACATCAGGGGTGAAATGGCGCAGGGCGGCAAGAGATTTGCTGAGGATTTTCAAGAGGCTGTACTGCACTGTAAGCAGTGCTTTCTGCTCTGCTGCCTCTGACTCAGGACTGGGATGTTTGGAGGAGGCTTGGGGATTACGCTGCACTCGTGGAGTCACACTTGATGGAAGGGAATCACCATTTTTTGTCTGTGGAGAAAGAAAAAAGAAAGTCTTGAAGACAGATACAATTATTTTGCACTAAGACAAATATTTTGAGGGGGAAAAAAATGCTATGAACAAAAGGAAAGAGGAAGTAAGGGACCCAAAGTCTGTCACCTGCTAGAAGCATGAGAATCTACACTTCGTGTATATCGGGGGAGGCACTGCATTGCAGGGATGCAGCTGCAGAGGCTATTTAGATTCCACATTCCAGAAAAAGAATCTCTAATCAACACAGCAAGCCTTAGCCATGCTGAAATAACACATCAGTAG
Organism: Elanus axillaris; assembly: GCA_026212715.1. Classification (NCBI taxonomy): domain Eukaryota; kingdom Metazoa; phylum Chordata; class Aves; order Accipitriformes; family Accipitridae; genus Elanus; species Elanus axillaris. The sequence continues at coordinate 13,989,530 of JANZLQ010000055.1, read as the reverse complement.
AAATGCATCATCTCCACCTCACGAATCTAAGGATTCCCCATGAACAAGAGCTCTCTCTCTTGAACAAATTAAATCAGATCAAAGACACAAGATCAACAGTGGCTTGCTTAATGGCACTACAGAGTACCACAGCAATGCAGCCTTCTTGCTGCAGTGTAGGCAGCTATAAAATTATGCTGTTAGCATAATTCAAACACAGGCTGCTCTTTCTCTAGGACTGGCTTTACACAGTCCAGAGTTTTTAAAGTCACAACTACTCTTTGCCCATTTTTTTTTGCTGTGGAGAAATACAAATCCTAACTATTGATAACTGTCATTAATCACCACTAAGATTACTGACAATCAGTTCAATATCCAAGAGCCTGGATATTGAATAATATTTGCCTTTTAACAGGGAGCATGGGCATGCAACACTTCTAACTTACAGTTTGTCTTACAGTCCTCATCCTCACCTGCAGGTAGTGCTGGAGCATTTTGCGGCTGTGCAGAAGGGAGGTACAGGCCTGACACAGGTAACACAGATTCACCTGAAATAAATAAGGTGAGGGAGAAATCTCTTAAAAGCTCAGAACCCATTGTCCTGGTTTTGGCTGGCATAGAGTTAATTGTCTTCTTAGTAGCTGGTATAGTGCTATGTTTTGAGTTCAGTATGAGAAGAATGTTGATAACACACTGAAGTTTTCAGTTGTTGCTAAGTAATACTTAGACCAAGTCAAGGATTTTTCAGCTTCTCATGCCCAGCCAGCAAGAAGGCTGGAGGGGCACAAGAAGCTGGGAAGGGGCACAGCCAGGACAGCTGACCTAAACTGGCCAAAGGGGTATTCCATACCATGGGACATCAAGCCCAGTTTATAAACTGGGGGGACTTGGCCTGGGGTGCAGATCGCTGCTTGGGAACTAACTGGTCATTGGTCAGCAAGTGGTGAGCAATTGCACTGTGCATCACTTGTTTTGTATATTCCAATTCTTTTATTATTATTGTCATTTTATTATTG
>JANZLQ010000055.1:13960973-13978625 GCA_026212715.1 Elanus axillaris | reverse complement strand
ACTTAGTCTAAACACCACCCAGCAGCAACCAAAAACATCAGAGTGTTATCAACATTCTTCTCATACTGAACTCAAAATACAGCACTATACCAGCTACTAGAAAGACACTTAACTCTATCCCAGCTGAAACCAGGACAACTGCCTTCAACTGACTTGCATTAAACTCCCCGATACAAAAAACCCTGAAGAAATTATCTTGAAAGAATTGCAGTGGTGGAATCAGTCACAAGGGAAGAAGCAAAGGAGCACTTGTATGAGTCTCATCTTACCGTAGCCAGTCGTTTGAGCAATTGGATGGCCAGGCGTGGAAGTGCAGGGTCATGCTTGTGGTAGATGTATTTGGCCAAGACTGCAATAAGGTTGTTTCCATGAGCACCTGGAGAGAACACAATTAAAATCAACCAGAATAAACTGCAACAAGATGTAACTATTTACCAAATAATGACTTCCATAGCAAAGGTGAGAACTAGGTCAGTCTTCCAAAAGAACGAGGCATGGGCCCAGCCAGAGGTCCTAATGGTGGCTGATTTACTATATTCTGTAATTACACCCATCTCATTACAAAGCAGCAAACAACAAGCTATGTTTGCTTAATACTTTAGAAGCGGTCTCAGAGGAGAAGAATGCCTTAGAGGACAGAGAATAGGCCTTCTGCCATCGCTAGAAACCACTTTTTGGAACCTTGAAATCTTAACTACTGTTTGTGATGAGACACAGACTAACTATTTGCAAATAAAAAAGCGTAGCTTCCCAGGCTGCCCCCATGAAGAAACACATACCATGCTGAGTAAGTGCCTGTTCTAATGGAGATACCACGCTAGAGGGAGGTTTCAACCGGATGACATTATTGGTAACCGAGAATGCCAGCTTAACTGTTTGGATCAGAAGTTGACCTTGGCCTTGTGACTCGTCACTGTTTCCGAAAAGAAACCAGAGTAAGTAACTGTGTTCATAACCAACATTTATTATTTGCCCAACATTCAAAGAGGAAATACTATACTCTGTCAACTGTGGGTTATAAGACATTTTTCTCAGACTGTCACATCACCACATAACAGCTGCTGAAATACACATTGTCACATATGCACAAAAAATACTGTCTACCCAGCCCCGAGTTTTCAGCATCAAACAAAAAAGAAAGCAAGCCTGACAGCCTATGTCACTTTTTTTCCCTCTCTTTGGGGTACAAAGATTTAAAATGTAGTAAGACAGAGGGAGAAACATTTACAGAACCAATCTCCCAGAAATTATAGTGAGCTAAAACTGCATTAAGAGATAAAACTGACTCTAAGTCTGTTTTTTTTCCTAAGATTTTCCTTGTCAGATAAACATTGTGGAGAGACATTAAAGCCAAAAAGGCTTCTCAAAAAGGTCTCACTTCTTCCTCAACGAGTCTACTTCCAGACTTGTTTTGAAACAAAAAGCTGGCCAACTTTATTAGAAACAACCTGCTAGCAAGTTTGGAGGGCTATGTGTCAAGTAAAGTTAGCCAGGAAAAGAGAACAGAGGAAAGGAGAGAGATTCAACCATAGCTAAAGCAAAAGATTCAAGCCTTCAGAGAGCAACATAAGGAAGTTAAGGCACACAACACTGAAGACATCTTCAGTATTTCCACAGTACTTCAAAAGCTGCCTTCAGAACCATCCTGAGTAGACTGATCATCCCTAGCACTTTCATAACTACAGTTCAAGCTTTATCACAATTTATTCATGAACATAGCTTGACTTGAACTCTGGTGTTACCTGAAAACACAGACCTTCTAACATTGGCTCTAATCCTCTCACTTCTAATTCAGTCACTCAATCTTATAAATTGAGTTCAAGTGAATTCTTTGTAAAAAAATGTAATTGCTAGCAAATATTTAACAATTGAGCACATTTACACCCACCAGCATGCTCCAAATGTCATTTAGAAATAGAGAACTAAATAAAACAACTGCATGAAATGGAAAGTGTACAGCAAAGACTATATAAGGACCTGGAACAAACAAGGCTTGTTCCTCCAGACCACACAAGGCAGGCTGCAATGGCTAGCTGCTATGCTGACCCCCCGTTAAATGCAATCAAGTTAAAGCTAAATTTTGAATATCATTTGCTTCTTTCCTCACACTACTGAAATGAAACACACCACTCACCTACTAGACTGGGAGGCCATTACCATATCAATAGTGTCCACACCAATTCCCATTATGTTAATGACAGCTTGCCCTGCCTCAGTGTTGGCCAGGCTGAAGATGCACAAGGACTGAAGGCTGGGGGCATTGCTGCAAGACACAAACAACACAGGACATCATCGCTAGGAGCACTTGCGGTATTTTCCCATGTGGCACTTAGAAAACTACCACAAAGTAACCTTGTAATTTCTACACCCCCACTGACCCCTACTTTATTCTCCCTTCTACATTCTTCAGAGTGGATACACCAAACAGGAAAGTGAATGGCAGTCTGTCCCAGGAAATCTATTTACTGTTTTCTCTTTCTTCACCAGGTATTCTAGAAACCAACGTGGTTTGCTCTGTCCCTAATCTTTTTACACCCTTCCGGTACTCAGTAACGCAGAAAAGAGCTGAAACCAGTGCTACACAACTATGCCAGTTCACTCCCAGTCATTTGCATTCAAAAACAGAAAACAAAATGATAGTGACTCGTGCACTGTAAGCCAGGCTAGTGTATATCTGAAATCCACCACCTGTTTTACCTGCTGCGAGGATCCATTTCAGGGCATAAATTCAGTATAGCATGGATCAGCTGCAGAATTAGGCATCCTAAAACAGAGATGAAATGGACTACTCAGTTTTTGGAAAGATCTGTTGCCTAGTTCCTAAAATTTTCAAACAAATCACAGCATCTAGTAATACTGGTAGACGTACAAATCAAATCCCAAATTGCTACTAGAAAAGGTATGATTAAAAAAAGAGGAAAAATTTGCACATTCTCTCTGAGATACAGGTTATCTCCTCCTCCTCCTTCTCCCTCCCTCAACATCCTTACCAATTTTCTCTCTCACTCCATGAGAGTTATAACGCCATTTGTGGTAATTTGGTAACATCTCCTTCAGGACAAACACAATGCAGGGTACAAGTCCTTGGCTCTGGGTGCTACCAAGTTGTCCCTAGAAGAAAGAGAAATGTTATTGTACCCTTCTGATTAAAAGGACAAGAAACCTTCTCCAGGAAGATAGGCCATGTATCTTTAAAGCGTGATAAAACTATTGAGCATGGAGACACAGATTTAAAAGTGACTTCTATTCTTTTGTAGACCAGATGAATCAAAACAGTTTTTTCAAAGAATCTGACTACAGTCAAAGCACAAACAGTAGCAGAGAAGGAAGTGTCAATCATTGATTACTCAGAGACCTGCTGCACAGAAGATCAATCTCAGGCATGGCTGTATTTCACTTTTCCATCATAACAGCTTACAGCTGATTTCACATGCAGACTATTCGAGAAGCACTCACCCGGACAAGAGTTGTTATCAGGTTCAGGAAGGAGATGGTAACACTGTACTCGCCTTGAGGCTGTTCTATGCTCATCAATAGGTTTCCATAGCCCCCAGCATTCATTCCCTCTGCACTGTGAAATAAGCAAGAGGGTTTATTACATGAACAGCAGGATTCTGAGAAGAGTGAGATGTGTCAGATGCATAGATTTCACAATGGCAAAAAGTTCTTATGACAAGTTATGAACAGGTTAGGCCAAAAAAAAAAAAAAAAAAAAAAAAAAGAGGGGAGAGGATCATGAATACCTAATCATGTGATTCATACTGGACACTGGATTGGCAACAAATGGCAAGAACCCTGTATGGTGAAGGTCAGTCCAAACCTGCAAGAGAACAAGTACAGATACTCCCTCTCATTCACATATACATGTCGACTAGTTCTCAAACCCAGCAAGTCCAGGTCATTTCCTCACCTTGGCTGGCATGCGAGCAGCCAGTACTGTCAAACAATTGACACAAGAAGCAATAACATCCACAGGGGGAGAGATTACAGTTGTTAGCCTACAAAAGAGAAATAGTATGCATAAAATGCACTGCCACATGTGGTCTAGCCTATATACTATTCTTTTAATCAAAAAAGCTTGTCTCTCACTGAAGTACCCAAGTATAAAATCTAAGCAGGTAAGTACAGATACCAGAGTATGTACTTTCAGTCTAGACTTGCCACCTCCCCCTCACACCCGAGTCAGATCAATTTACTGCAAGAGGCAAGGCTGGCAAGACAGCAGACTGTCACAGCAAACAATAATTATGCAGCAGAACATCAATTCCCAGGCAGTTAACACTGAGAGGAGAGTTAGTAAGTACAACTGGTTTAACACCTGGAAGCTACTGCTCTAATATGTTTTATTTCCCTTTCATGCATATATAGCCAGCAATAAAAAAAAAAAAAAAAGCCTTTAAATGGATAAAGTTGCACAAAGTTCATGAAGGAAGTGGAAGCGGGACCATTCTGCTGCATCAAAGCATTAAACAGTGTGTAGCCAGGACAGTCTTGAGAAGTGAACAAAAGTCTTAGGGAATTCAAGCACTAGGACACACCTCTTGCAAAGCTCCTGGCAAAATTCATAATTAGTCATTCTTCTAGCTCATTGTATCTTCTCAGGTACCTCCAGTTACTGACTTCATGCCAGTCAGCGACCTACCTCTGCAGGAGCATGTAGATTCGTGACGTGATTGGCAGAAGGCAATCTGCTATTGACACATCAGTGCTGATGACTTTATGAACCAGATCAATTATTGGCTTGACCCTCTGGCAATGCTGAATCACATCTGGATAAAGAAAAATAACACTAGAATGTGAAATCATACTTAAACAGTAATCAAATCTGGAACAATGCACATTAATCTTACCATACATCCCCACGACTATTCCTCATACCGAAAACCATTTCTTTTATCTGTCTCAACTTTTCCCTCATCTTATCTCATCTCACTACATGCTCTTGGCCTTTTGCAGTGAATTTTACAGTATTATAATAATAATTTAAAAAATTAGGTTTCTGAGAAAATATTCCACGCTCTTTCAAAAGTATTTAGAGCTGTTCAATCCTACTATTAACTTCAAATTGATATGAATTAACAATTACTTATTCTTTTTTATAATCCCAGCCTATCTCACCTGCTGTCGATACAACATGGAGCAGCATCTCAATCTCACAGGTAAACAGTGTCCAGCTGCTGTAGGAGTACTCCCATCGTACCAAATAAGCCCGATCATCCAGCATCACTTGGCCGACTGTTCCCTGAGGTATCCGCAAATTTGTTTGACCTAGGCCTAAAGATTGAAGAAGCAGGTGAAATAAAGTCACAAATTTACCCATGAGTTAGAGGCCAGATAAAGAACTAAATTCCCCAAAGCATTTCAATATGAAAAGCTTAAGTGCAGTTTCCTTACCAAGAGGATAGAGGAGCTTGGGAGCCTGTCTTCGCCAAAGTGTGCCATCTTCATGAGAGACCACATCAGAAGGTTTACGCTTGTACAGTTCGATATAGAAGGACATTTTATCCAGGAAACTGTATACCTGCATAGAGACAGAGCTTAAACAATACAGCCAAAGAGCCAGACCTTCTTAAAAATTAATCAACCAGGTCATTTCCAGGAATACAGAAGTTTTCTTGACATGTAAAATATCCTTCCCAACCAAAACATTATTAAACAGCCCACAGGTCCAGACAAGTCTCATCTAATGAATCAGGAACTTGTTATGATAAAAGTACAACCTGAAAAATTAGGCAGTATCTTCATCCTAGCTATTAAAGTTGAAAAGTTTTCTAAAAGCCAGAAAACAGTGTCCTGCAACAGCGCAGACTAAAAATGAGCCCTGTCCACTGTTCTTTGACAATAGCTTAATGTCTGTTATCCAAGATTGACTGAGATAAGCATGTCTAATGAAAAGAAAAATCACACAGCATGTTATCTCCGTCTTGAAATAAATCATCTCCTGAACACCAAGAGAGATCCTGTACCTTTTTTGCAGTAGATTTATCAGACACAAGGGCTTGGAGCAACTGAAGTAGAGGAGTAAGAAGATGGGGGAACATCCCACACACACTGTCCAGGATAATACCCAGACCTGCTGTAGGTTCCTGGTGGTGGAAACAGAAAACAAATGTTTTATTACTAAAAAGAAATGCTAAAATGGTCTCAGTATAGCACAAGGATACAGTTCCTTTTTAAGTCATACATTTAACATTAATCATGCACAAAAGCATCACTCCAGTCCTTGCACAGACTAAAGCATGAGGCAGTGTGCAAGTATAAGGCAGGAAGTAAGACTGTAATGCATTACATATCATCCTAACCCTGTGACAACAAAAAAATAAGCATGATGCTTTTGCCAGCTGTTAGTTCAATCCTTGCAATCCCAGCCCTGGTTTAAACTATCACCTATATTAAAACTTGTTCCAGTATCCTTCAAGAGTAAAGCCAAGGCTGTACCTAAAAGGCAGGAAAGGGCAAAAGTAAATCAAAGACAGATACAAACAAACACTAGCTCCTCAGGCCCTCCTAAAAACTAACTAAATACAATCACTGTTTCTTTCCTGAAAGACGATCTTTTATCAGGTATTAGCTATAAGCAAGGTAGGTCAAAGAAGGTGCCAACACACTCACTGTCTTCCAGAAGAGCTGAGGAATGCTGGAAGCTGCCAGAACTTCACACGCAGCATCAATTATATCCTTCAAAGGAAGAGAGGACAGAGAAAATAAGTTACTCTACAAAGGGGGATTTCATCCCAACCAATTTCTGCCACATCTTTGGAATTTAAGTTTCCATGTTACCAGCCAAGGTAACTACTTCCTCTAGTCAAAACAGAAAGAAACACCCAACACAGCCAAACCCAGAACACATAGCCAGCCTAAAGCTGTGCTCCTCATCATGAACAGACTGGCCAGGACAAATATGCCCACTGTATCTGTAAAGGGCTATATGATGTCTTCTCAAACTTGGAAATGGAGTATGTATTATTTCCATTGCTTTGGAAATAACACATCGACAATTAGTTTCAAATCTGTAGGACTTCAAGTGCAAGATATGCTCTTTCATTATTATCAGCCAATCAGCAGAGGTGTTTGCTAGATTTGCATTGTGTAAGTGCAGTAGGAAAAACAGCAAATCACTCTCTTAGATCTAAGTTACAAAAAGTTTGCAGTCTCAAATGCAGGATTATAATTTAACAAAAGTAATTAGCATCATTTATGGCAGGTTATTTTAAATTAGGTAACAGACGCAACGAGCCTTAGATGCTTACCTGCTGATTGCCCAATGTATGTAATTCCAGTGATGTCAGGACAAAGGAAAGAAGTCCATAAATACACATACAAGCTGTGCTGGCAGTACACTGGAAAGAAAGAATACACAAGGCCATTATAGGAAAGACTATGAATTACAGAACACACTGTAACTGTACTCAGACTGCTTTACAAACTGAGTAACTGCCTTTTTCATACAACCTTGCTGCAGTCAGCAGAGTGGCAGCAAAACAGGAAGCAGTCACTAGTTAAGCTGCACATTAACATGAAATACTTGACTGAAATGAGAAGTCTTACCACTATTCTTATCAATACAAATACATTCCAAACATCAAAAAAGCAGCACTCAGTGTTCATAGAAATCAAAAGGATTTGCTTTCACTGTTTTCTGCCCACAAAGTAGTTTACCCTCATACATGGTATTGTCTAATGAAACCATACACAGAGAATAGTGCAGAGTTAAAACATCTAATGCTCAAGATCTACAATGGCAAGGACACTTCTTGAGGCAAATCAACAAATGTGATTAAATGCAGTCTATTCTGCTCAAAAGAGATGTAGTACCTCAACTTATGAAAATATTTTTTTATTCTTTGGGCATAAAAATCTGTTTAATTTCACCTTGATTTCTCATTGAAAGAAGGCAAGATGATAAAACATGATTTACTGCATACTTTGCTTAAAACCAGATTTAGTTTGAAAGAAGACTGGTTTAAAATCATCCGCTTCCCATCATACCTTTACATCAGTGGCAGTTAAAAACCTTCAAGAGCTTACACATACGATTATAAGAAACTCACATTCTTCCCCCCGCTGCTCAACGATCGCAGAAGCTTTGTCAGATACTGGAAAACATTCAGCTGGATAGCAGTGCTGCCCATTCTCCTGATGATGTTTGTTGACTCCTCTGGGTTTACAGTGTGACGGAGTAGAGCCCAGGCCAAAAGCACTGGAGCGTGATGTGAGACATCCCCTAACTGCAGCAGCTGATTGTCCATCTCCTGTGCAGAGACAAGACAAAAGCAAAATAACTGAGATCTTCTGAAAGAAGTTCATAGTTGGCATGCATATAAGCTGATTGCGTCCTCTTGCTAGCAGTCACCTTTCCCTTGCAGATAGTTATTTCAAACCTGCAGCTGGCCAAATTATATATCTGCAGCCTCCATCTGTTTTTCTGCATGGTTTACTGACTTATAGTTGGTCTAACCTCAGATGTTCTCTGTCCTAAAAGCACTGACACTACAAATCTTTTGTTTCATTGCCTTCTGGAAACTTCACAATGCCTATTTCTTTGCACACATCTTTCTTTAGAGAAAGGCCCAAGATAACCAAGGAAATATATGGGGGAGAGGAATTAATTTTGTTCTTACTTGCCCCAGAATGTTACGTGGATGCTAGTCCCCACACTCACTTGGACAACAAACTCAAGGATCAGAAACTTACAGACATAATCTTTAAACAGCACTGCTTGGGTAATCACAGTAATTTCTGTATTGTTAGGCCTGATGAGGGGCTACTCTGCCAGTGCTTTACCTGGTGGATGTGCTCATTATTGGCTAACTTGTGCTCCTCTGTCCTGTCATCCAAAGCACGCTCATGAAGGGAGTCAATTTCCATGCCTTCCACTAGAATAAGAGCACTGAAGTAGCTAGAAGCAGGAAAAGAATAAAAACAAGTAGGTCAGAAACCTTATTTAAGAATTCAGGTGGTTATTTTTAAATTATAAGCAGTCAAAAACAACCTTTAGTTTGCTTTTGTTCAGTTCTTTGAAGCAGTAAGAAATTACATTAAATTAACAGCAGGTAATCCAAATTTTGCCTTGAAATGCTAGTATATGACAGATTACAATCTTCAGAACTATCATTTCTGGTTGACCAGACAAAAAGAAGTCACTGAAATTTGAAGACAGCTTTTCCACCGTTGTAACTCTCTGCCACCTGGCAGGATTTTCATTCCTCCTAGCTGCAGCTCAAGTTACATCCCACACAGCAAAACGAAGACATTACTGCCATTTGTAAGCAGACCCACAACAGCTTCAACTTAGGCAACACAGTTAACAATACAGGTCAGAGAAAAAGTGCTAGCCTCCATGCAGGTAGCAGCCAGACTACCAGCACAGAACTGTGAAGACACAATTTCACTTAACCACTAGACCATCTAAGGAGGAGTGGCACTGTGTCTTCATTGCCATTCTTACCAGAGGCAAAATTATGTACTAGATTAAAGTTGGTATACGGATACTTCTCTACTTTGCAATCACACCTTCATTTTGTCACAAACCTCCAATGTGACCAGAAAAGCTATTCTTTCTTCATCACAAGCTTACTTTGAAATAGTGGTGATTTTAAGAGGCAGCAGCAAGAAATATAAATGTTTTTTTTCCTGAGGAAAACAACTGTTTTGCTCTGCACACTTCACAAATATACATGATACTTACCCAATACGATCCACCAGGTGATCCATGCTCTCATCTACCAAATGTCTGTTGGTTTGTCTAGTGCCAAATCCCTGTTCTTTGAACATCTTTGCAAAGGCCAGAAGCTCATCAGGTGCCATTTCAAAGTATGCATAGTAGAGGAAGATGACTTCCAGGAGCATGGACTGTTCACGGAGGCATTGCACAAACCAACGGGAAACCTGACGTTCTGTCTGCACAAGAAAAAGTTCTACCATCATATGTTGAAGCTCACAGGTCAGTCAAAGCAGTTAGAAACTAAGAAGTGTTGAAGCATTTCAACAGCTTGTGTAGCCAGCTGTGTTTATCAATGTCAAGGAAAGCCACTATGATACAGAGTGTGCTGATGAAGAGAGATTATGAACAACTACACATAAATGGATCTGTTAGCCTAGGGCTATTAATGGATTTATTATAAGGAGTGATACGTTCCACGTAGCACTCTGTTTCTGAGCAAAAGTGTGTTCTGTTAGAGAGAAAAAAAATTTTAGGGTTCTTCTTTTTAACTGCATCTGCACATAGGCATTTTCCAATGCACTACATATAAGGAAAGACTTTGTAAGTTTGATACATATTAGCAAAAACCAAAATACCATGAGATTTCCATGTGTTTCCCACGTAGGAGCTTCTGCTTTGTACAGTGCTTCAAACTGTTTCCGGTAATTAGGAACTAGTTCTTTGTCCAACTTTTCAACACACTGGAAGTATTGTGTCTAAAATAAACAAATAAATAAATGAACTTCTCACATATACACTCATGTGCTTTCTACAATCACAGGGGGACAATTACTACAACTTACATATTTAGTTTATTTCAGTGACACCACAGCCAGGAAAAGGTTCCTGTACTCACTGTGTAAGGGTGCCTCTCATCCTGAAAATAAGTGAGTAGATGGAGGACACAGCGCAGAATGCAGATCCTCTCTTCATAGTAATAGTCAGCAAGCTGTGAATATATAGCGCGATCAGTATCAATCTGGTATTTTGTCCAACTCCCGTACACTTTCCTTCCCCATACACTGCCAGCCAAGGCCTTTATCACAAGAATATATAGTGTTCAAACATTACTACAGATGGAGTTTCAACTAAGCAGTTAGTAAGTTATCTGAAAAAAAAAAAAACTTAATTAACTTTACAGAAATCAATAAAACATGCCCATAGTGGCATGTCTATAATTACACTGCTAAGTGAGAAAACTTGGAAAAGAAAGGCAATAAGACAGAGAGATGATCTCTGATTCCTTATCCCTGTTATCCTCTGTCAGATATGATCATCAGTCTCCATTTCAGAGTTACCACTTCAGACCATAACATATAAACCTACATGGTTTCGAAAACATGCGAGCGTCCACCTGCCTAGCTAAATTCCCTAATATTAAGCCTAAAATTTCCTTTCTGTAGCAACTGTTAACACTGTTCAAATCTATATGCACATCCCTCTATTTCAGAAGCATCTTCTAAAATTTGTTCTTTATATGAAGGAATTCTAAGATTTTCTAGATCTAAAGAAATAAAGTTGGTTCTTTGTCAGTAGACCTTTTCGACAGAAAATACAAATGGAAATGACTGACCTTCAGCATCAGAGCCTGACTCTGCCTTTCATCCTGAAGAACTGTCTGTAAACAAAACATAATGAAATAAAGAAGTATCGACTGCAGAAATACCTACTGACAAAATACATATTCACACAAAAAAAAAGAACCGAAATAAACAAAAGATGATTTTTCTTTCCATTTCTTCTGGAAAGACAGATTCCAAAAGCACAAAGCCAAAACGCTCATTTTTAACTATGTATTTGTTCTTCATCTCCACTCACTCCTTTACAGATCTGTAGTTTTCCTGTATTGCTGTGATAGAGAGAGGAGCTGAGTTCCTGCTGAGAGATTCAAGCAGGAAGAGGTACTCGAAAGTTAGGCCTGGATATCTGCTATCACATTTCCTTAAAGCAGCACTTGAGCATTGTAGGTTCAGAGAATAAAAGCTACAAAGCCATTTCCAAATCAGAACTCAGACTCACGTAACCATATGCATCAAACAACTACTGGTATTAAGGAAAAATGTGAAGTAAATAGAACATGAATGGGAGCTATGGACCTTCAGGGAGTCTCTTGTTCCTCTGTAATCCTCTTGAAGATAACACTGTAACAACTGCACACTCTGCTCTTCATCCAGACCCTGGGGGGGGGGGGGAGGAAAAAAAAAAAAAAGAGAGATGCTCTGAAATTAATAGAAGGCAATTGAATTCATTAAAGATGAAGATTCTCTCCAAATATTCAGGCAGCTCTTCTCTTCAAAACAATTTCTAAAACATGCCAAAAGAAAATCTTTGCATTGGGTAGATGCTTGCTTTAGTCAGCACTTTTGTTTAAAGCAAAATACATAAGCTCTGATGTCACTTAGATTTATCCAGTTTAACTTCAGCAAAAGGAGCATAACAGTCATTTAAATAAAGGTACCACCACCAGTCACTGAATTCTAAACTTCTGGCTTGAAGGAACGTAACTTTGCAGGTAAACTGACAGTATTTCCAAATGTGGCAACTGATTTAAGGGACACCACTTTTTAGCTGAGTCGTTTCAGATGTCTTGAAAGAACCCAAGACCAAAAGCAAGTGACTGCTTCTGAAAAGCAGGGCCTTTTGCAGCAGAAAGGGATGTTAACCAGAAAAAACAAAGTACCTCGAGATCACTCATAACTTTTGAAAATTTTGACCTACAGCCTCAGCATGTACTTCTAACATTCTTTAGATTATTTTGAACTGAAAGGAACTTAAGTTTGCCTCTATTCAACATCAAGAAGCTTACTTAAATATCAGAATCCCAGTAACAATGCACTCCAAGTGCAGGCATAAAAATAATCAGATAGTACCTTCACTCACCAAAAACTTGCTGACCCTCAGACCCAATTCTTTTAGTGGAACAGCTACATCTTTATCAGCTTTTATTTTTTCTGCTGAAGTAGTACTAAAGAAAAAAGAAATTTTAGTAATTAAAAATGCAGCAATCCCAAGGAACGAACTAAATAGGCTTAATTTCAAAGTCCTCAGTTTTATCAGTTTAAACTGAACATTTGCCTTTTCCTGAATGGCCTTTCAATATTTCATACAACAATATTCCATAACCTTCCCAGCAGATAGAACTCAACATTACTCACAATCTTATTATTATAATAAATGCAGGTTATACTAATTCCACCTTTTCCAGTGAGGGAATCTGGATATCTTTTGCAATGACTGAGTGTCAAGAGGAGTCACTTCGCCACAGGCTGTGTACTTGCACATGATTGCTGCAGCTCAGCAGAGGCAAGGGTTAGGAGCTGCCTAACATTAGTAATGACAGCAGAAACTGCTGTTATATCTTTCTGGTCTGTTTCATGCCCCAAAACGTTATGTGGATTAAGTACTTTCTCTTGCTACTCCTCTCCTGAAATCTCTAGTCGTGCAAGAGAGTAAAAAACTATTTTTATGTAATCAGCAACAAATATTCAACATGCTCCTCTACTTATTAGGAGACCCCATTTTAGAGGTTAATTTCTAAAATCAGGCAATTACTATACCTTGGCGGTTTATAGTATGAAAGTCCCTCTAACAATCTCTGCCAGTGCTTGTTCAATTCTGCTGCAATCTGTCCCTAAAAAAAGAACCAAATACTAGTGAACAGATTCTTCAGTGTACACTGCTGAGTATCAGATCTGTTAAATTTAAGAAAAGCAAAGAAATTCCACCACCACAGAGAGACAGGAACAACACAAGACAAGAATCTATGAATGAGATTGACTCAAGGTACATTATTTTATGAGACAGCTTGCTGCCTTGCCTAATCACAGGAAGGGAGAAGAAATAGAAGGCAATGGACTGGGTACAGAAACATGTAGATTTCCAGCCTCTGGACCAATTCTTGAAAGCACAGGCTCTGTCCCTGAAAATAAGGAAGCAGGCTATGCCACTCATGAATACCCCAGGCCACCCAGTCTAGAAAGCAGCACTTGTATCCACTCCAGAAAGGAAATGAACTTTTCACATATGCCCTTCCAGGTAGTTCATCATGAAGCAACTATAAACAAGAAGTGGAAGAATGAACAAGTAGCGGAGATAGAGGAACAAAAATTGCACTGAGGAAGAGGGAAATGCAGCAGAACATATTTTCACTAATATTCAAAGAGATGTACAAATTATATATTTAACTATGAAGTCTATTCAGTGATAGACAAACCTGCTTAGCAAGACATGGACTTACTGGTTCTCTTAAAGCTGATCTGCCCAGAAGAATTGTCCATAATTCTCTGCTGCTCCTGTAAACAAAGGGAAAAGGTGGTGAATATTTTAATGATTAACACTATATATATCAGGCTTCAGTTTAGCTTACACCTTTTCCTGCAATTAACTCAGAGCAGACCACGTTGCATAGTAAGATATAAGAAAAATTATTTAAGGAACATTAGTTTTTAGCTGACCAGTTTTGGTGTCCTGGAAGAACCCAGGAAAGACTCAGAGGGTGACATCTGATACAGCAAGACTTGCCAACTCCTATCAAAGAAGCATCACATTTATATCAGTTTACTAGCTCAATTTGATTTTGCTACTTGGACGTTGGAGGTTAGTAAAAAGAAACCTAATGAAAGTTTAGAGCAGTATTTTATTTGGCTACATTCAATGTTCTCCACCAAACAAGCTATTCTATAACAGTTTCATCCTTCACTCTAAGTGGAACATAAAACTGGGTGAAGTGAAAAACTGCAACACCTTTACATAAGGTAGAATGACTGCCACAGTTACCCTTGGCTTCTTGTTTCTTCCTGAGAACTCTGTAGAAAAGCCAATCTGCACTACAAGGTATTACAGATCAAATCCTGACTCTGGTGCATGCATCCAGAAAAATAGGTCTCCCTACAACAGCTCTTAAAAAAGATGTCTGCCAAAAAAAGAGTATTTCATGAACTTAAGACAAATGATGATTTGTTAGCAATGTAATACAGATCAGGAGTTAAACATCACAGCTCCCTTATACAAAGACAATCTAGAAAAGCAAGAACACTCATTAACTTATTTTTAGAATAGCATCATCAAAATAACTATCACAGTGAAAGTCATCTGCAACTTCTGACACATGGTGCCACTTAAATGAATGACAAGACCCATTATTTCCAGTACACTTATCAACATAATTTCGACGTAATTCCTCGATAGTTAGGTGCACCTCCCTGTGTATAATCTAACAAACCTTTCCTGACTTGGTCAGCTGTGGGTGCAACCTCTCCAGCCCAGAGAGCACCGAAAGGCCATACAATTTTACCACAAAAAGAATCGCTTTGTAGAACTGAGCATCAGCCTAGGAGAGCCAACCCTTCTACTTCTCATTCCCTCCTAACCTCTTCTGTGAAAAAAACAGACCATAGTTTGTTGCCAGTTCATTAATTAGAGTCCAAGACAGCTAAGGAAGGAAAGTTGTCTTTATGTGATCACATGTAACAGTGATGTTTGTGTCCCCATTAGGGCTTCTGGGCACTCACTTGATAAAAATCAGACATCTAGAAACACTCCAGAGCATAAAAATGTTACAATAAACATCAAAAAAGGTGCTCAGGACAAAAGAAGGCACTGATCAGAAGCGATCACTGAATCTGGGATTCATTGAATAGCTTCCTTCACACATCTTCCACATCTCTATTTTGATTTTCATTTTTACAAAGAGTTCCCCACAAGGTGCAAACCGACCCTCTGCTCCTCCCAAGAGCGGCTCTGGGGTTGGGGGGTCTGACAGGCACCTCCAAGATCTCGCCATAAATCGAGACATCAGCTTCGCGGAGGCGGAAGCTTTTAAAGAGTGCTGCTTAACGTTTCACCTTTCGCGATACGGTAGATCAAAGAAAGGCCAAAAAACACCGAAAACTTACTACTAACACCAAAATTAGGCCGCCTGGAGGGTCCCCGAGGGGCCCCTCAGCCAGGGACGGGGCGGGGCCTCACTACGCGCGCGAGGGGCGGGGCCAGGCCGGCGCGGGCCCCGCTGCCGTTAACCCTTCCCGTCCCCCCCCCACCGCGACCCCCTCTCCGCTCCCCCGCCCCTGCGGACGGGGATCCGCGCGCAGCCAGGGACGGGGACGCCGCCCCCGCCCCAAACTCCCCCCGCCCACCGGAGCAGCCGCCGCCGCCGCCGCGTTCCCGCACCTCGCACACAGCCCGCCCGCCGCCATCTTGGCTCCCCTCTCACGTGACCCGCCGCGAGGAGTCGTCCCCCTCCTTCTCCCCAGCGCCGGTGTCACGTGGTGGGGGCCACCGCTCCGCCTCCGGCCCCAAACCCGGCGTTTTGGGTCATGTGACAGGCGGTAGCGCCAAGATGGCGGCGGCGTCCCGCGAGGTGGGTCTGCGCTCCGCTCCTGGGTTGCGATGGGGGCGAGGGGGAAAGCGAGGGGCGGTCGGGAAAGGCCGCAGCTCCTCGGCGGGACCCAGGGCTTCCCCGGGCAGAGCTTCCGAGCGGCTCCGAGACCTTCCAGGTGCTAACGCAGGTCCGCGATCCCTGCTGTGGCCCGTGCCCCGCCGCAGCTTCCTAATTAATAGTGATGGCTGGGCTGCGGGGTGCCGCGGCTGAGCGGGAGAGGAGGCGGAGGGCGGCGTGGAAAGACAGGGCAAGGGGAGCCCGCAGTGCTGCGGGGGACGCAGGTAAGAGAGGGAGGTAGCAGGTGGTGCAGCGAGGCGACGGCTACCGGGCGTTTGGGAGCACGTCAGGGGGAAGCTTCCCCACCCAGAGCAGCTGGGATGCTGACGGCGAAACGGGCAGAAAACGTCTAGTCCGGCTTGAAACTGGGGGCGATGGGTCCCGTTCGGTGTGGGAGACAGCAGGCGTGCTGAGGAGCTTCATGTTACCTGAAAGAAGGTGTGGAGGAGGGAATTGCAGCAGGCACAGGAAAATGAAACAGTTCAGCAGTGAAATACACCGTGTTGCAAATTCACAGGTCATCGGCTTTCAAAGCTGCTGCATTAGACTAGGAGACTTGTGTCTCACGTCCTGAAATTCTTCCTTATCTTATAGGCCAGCTGGCAGGCTGCCTGTTGGGGGGGAAGCTGTCATTATTGATGCAAGAACTGGGTTGCAACCTTACAGTTGCCAGACTGAGTGAGAGGTCTTTTTCAAGCTTTGAAAGTCTTGGCAACCTTAAGGTTGCCAGACTTTTTTCAAGCTATTTACCCTGCCTCTTCTCAAATAAGCCTTAAGCTTCCCCCTCCCCTGTGCTTATAAACAAGTGGGACCCCAAAACCATTATTGGTCATAGGTAGATATTGCCCATGCCAGTCCTGTTTTATTCACTATATGATTAATTCTTCTCCTGTTCTGTTTAAAAATGAATTGTGATGGCAAAAAGATTATACTTGGCCTGATCTAGCTGTATAGGAATGGTAAATGCAATTAAGTTGTTTGGCAATCAAGTATTTCAATCTATGTGAATAAGGATGCCAAAAATCAATCTATTAATAGTTGTGTGTTTTCAGTACAAGGCCAGAAATAACTAAACTGCTCCAGACCACAGTGTAAGGGAGTTTGATGGTACAAACTTTAATAGCTACCCAGTAATATTACTGCCAAGATCTCTATCAGCTTTATAATCTGGTGACACCATTCAACACTGAATGAAAACCCAAACCAAAACTTCAAATAAACTTCTAGCCTTCTGTGAGGGAACTAATGGCTAATATAACTATTAATAATGAGACTGGGGGAGCAGAATTTAATAAGGGTTTACTGCTAAGGGTGGGCCAGAAAGGATAAAGCAATCCAGAATTTCAGCTGGAGATATCTTATAGCGCAGGGATACATACAACTGGATCAGACATTCTAGTGCCAACAGAAATACAGGAACTGATACCCTCAAAGAACCCAAGAGATGTCAGTGTAATGGTATTGGGTTACATATGGCTAAGAGTTAACATCAGATTACAGATAAGGAGAAACA
>JANZLQ010000055.1:13937937-13960963 GCA_026212715.1 Elanus axillaris | reverse complement strand
TGTTGTGAATGCCCACAGTACTTCAAAGAAGATAAGATATGATTTAACCTATAGAGTCATTGTGTGCATTGCCGATTATCTTAACTATTTATCTTTAAACCTTTGGACTAAAAGGAGTTTAGTTTGCAATGCAGGTGTCATTGGCTGTGAGCCTTGACTGAGTGAAGGTGGAGAGCTGTAAATGCACTAATTCTTAGTAAGACAAAGGAATGAGTGGGTATAGAAAACAACAACAGCTTTAGATCATGATCAAAAATGTCTTTCAGGGGTTACTGACTCTTGAGAAATTTGAGGAAAATAAGTCATACCAGAAGTTAGTTAAACAAATCACTTAAAAAGCATCATTACTTTTTTTGGATGAGACTTGCTAATGATTGTCTAGTGTCATTAATGACTGACTAACATTAAAATATTTCACTTATACAGACCTAGAGTCTGTGTAGAATAGGCGTGCAGGGTTCTCACTGGGAAAATGGAAATGAAGATAGCTGACGGGGAAGAGGCTGTGCCATGGGTTAAAGAGAAGTGAACCCAGTACCTTTCTTTAAAAATAAGGAAAAATAAATCAGACTCATTTACTCACATATGAAGCTGTATAATAGTTAAATCACATGGCTACAACACACCCTAGAGTTAAACAGAATATTGCTAAGACATCAAGATGGACTGGGAGTGTATTTCAGAATAGATATCTTTGTAACAAATATGACACAGCAGTGCTGTAGAAGCAAAACAAATTAAGCTGCTTTAAGGATATGATAAACATCCTCTCATGGCTACAGGCAAGATGAAGTCTGTTCACTTAATTTTTCTGTGCTTAGATCTCCAACTTAGCATAACAGTTGACAATCTTGACAGTTCTGGTAATAGATCAAAATTAGATAAAGTATGCTATTTGACAGTTTTTTTTAAAGGACTGATGTTTTCTTTCCTACTTCTATTGTAAATACTATACAGCATTATAAAACACCTACTGCAGTAGTGGAAGTATTCAATCATAACACCAGTGACAGAAGGAGAGAGGTATGAGGGGGTTTTGCACAGCAGTGGGAAGAGAAATATTTAATAAAAGGAGGATCATTCTGTAAAAATACAGTGAAAACCCCATATAAAATTAGGTTCTAAAATTACTTTTAAACTTTTAAATTAACTATATTCAAACTCACACCATCACAATGAAGCCTTCTGGGAAAATTTGTGGCTTGTTTGCTTCAAATTTCAATTCAAAGATACTGTAACAGAAATATATAAAACTGTATCTGAATACCCCACTATTCAGTGGTTCATTTCTGTCACTGCAGGCTGACTTCTCTGATTCTCCAAAGGTGATGACAGTTTTGGCTGATCTACTACCTCACTGGTTTTATTATTTTTTTTTATTCACCTGTGTGTTGACATTAACAATTGGCACATAACTATCAGTTTAAACTGAACTTAAGAAAAAAAACCAGCTGTATGAAAGCTTTAGTTTTTCTAGTTGTGGCTTTAATTCTTTGCTCTTTTTTTATTTTTAATAGGAATTGCAGTAGCATGAAAGGGAATTCTTCCTAATGGACGATTATTGAGCACATCGGGACTCCTGAGAAAGAGTTCGAAAGCTTGAGCCACATTGGTCTGGAATCATGTTAAACAAGCCAGTGCTCGTGGAATCCCTGATTGTGTTCGTCATCATTCTCTTTGTGCACGCAGTGGTGTGGGACCGGTATTCCTGGTGCGCTGTCGCTCTCGCCATCCAGGCTTTTTATGCCCAATTCAAATGGGACCGTCTGCTCCAGCTGGGTGGGGCTGTATTCCAGTTTCGTACAGCAGCGAACAGTGGCCTTCTGCCAGCTAGCATGGTCATCCCCTTGTTGGGAATAACGATGAAGGAGAGGTGCAAGTCTGCTGGCATTGTGTACTTCGAACGTTTTGGCATAGTTGTAGCTTCCACTGGCATGCTGGTTGCTCTCTTTCTGTCTGTAATAGCAGTTGGCATCACAAAACCTGTGCCAACCAACACTTGCATACTTACAGGTGTTGCTGGCAGTATAATTATCTATACCATGAAGCACTCTTTGACTGTTTCAGAAGTGATAGAGGTCCTAGAAGTGCTGCTCATTTTTGTCTACCTCAGCATGATCTTGCTGTACTTGTTGCCTCGATGTTTTACTCCTGGAGAAGCATTACTAGTTCTCGGAGGTATAAGTTTTGTTCTCAATCAGCTCATTAAACGCTCACTGAATGTAATTGAGGGCAGAGGTGATCCCATAGACTTTTTCCTTCTGGTGGCAGTTGTTGGAGTTGTTCTTCTTGGGCTTTTTTTCACTGTGCTCTTCATTTTCATGGATTCGGGTACGTGGATCTCCTCCATGTTTTTCCACATGATGACAGCAGTGCTAGGCTTAGGGGTCATCATGCCTTGGCTGTACCGACTGATCCAGAGGAACCCTTTATTCTGGCTATTCCAGTTTCTGTTTCAGACACAGACAAGAATTTACCTTCTTGTATATTGGACATTTTTGGCTGCTTCAGCATGTGGCATAGTTTTCTACCAGAATGCTAAGAGATCATCTGAATCTAAAAAACACCAGGCCTCGACTATAACCAGGAAATATTTCCATTTCATTGTTGTAGCTACTTATGTTCCTGGACTAATTTATGACCACCAGCTTCTCTACATTGCTGCAGTTCTGTGTCTGGCAGTGTTTATCTTCTTAGAGTATATTCGGTACTTCAGGATCAAACCATTTGGCCAAACCCTTAGGCATTTGCTGTCTCTCTTCTTGGATGAAAGAGACAGTGGACCTCTAATCTTGACTCATATTTATCTCCTCCTTGGCATGTCCCTTCCAGTGTGGTTGTTCCCCAGATCTTGTGCTCCTAAAGGTACCTTGTCTGGGGCAGGAGCACTGGTCCCCTACTCTGGGGTACTGGCAGTAGGGGTAGGAGACACTATTGCCTCCATTTTCGGCAGTACAATGGGAGAAATCAAATGGCCAGGAACAAAGAAGACCTTTGAAGGGACAATGACAGCTATTTTTGCTCAGATCATTGCTGTGGCTCTTATTCTGATCTTTGACAGCAGTGTGAATCTGAACTCCAGCTATGCCTGGATTCTGGCATCTGTGAGCTTAGTTTCTCTTCTGGAAGCTTATACTACCCAAATCGATAATCTGCTGTTGCCTCTCTACCTCCAGATAATGTTTATGGCATAGAAGCACTTCCAGGAACAGAGGTTTTTCCCCTTTCTAGTGAAAAGTGGTAATAGAATATGCACTGTAACGAGAGCTCAAAGCTGATCTAAACACTGTTTTTGGTACAGCAGATAAAATTGTTAAAAACAGAAATGAAAAAGACCTATTTAAAATAAAGGGGTTGGTTTGGTCTTGTTTTTTCCCCATTTAAAACAGCACAAGTTGCTTTGTGTTCTCACAGGAACACAAACATGACTGATAATAACATTTGTGTTTAGTAATCCAATTCAAGCTTCTTCTGGGTGCCCAGAGGCAAAGGGAGTAGAGGAAGAAGAGGTAAGTCAATGAGAGGGAAAAAAAAAAAAAAAAAAGCAAATCTCTTGGATGTTGCCACCTCTGTACTGTATCAGAGCCAAAACTTGTTTTGCTGTACTGAGTCCTGCCATCTTGTATTACTGAATATGTGAACTCCTGATTTCTGTATAAGCACCATGTAAAGCATGTTTTGTAATGAGGATGACCACACAGAGTGAGTACAACTGTCCAAATATATCCAGTCACCATCAACATGAGCCATACTAATACACTGTGATGCATGAACGCAACTTCAAACTCAGTAGCTATAATAGCTAAGTTTATCCAGAGGAGGTAGGAGAGGTTTGAGAAAGTAAGAGACTGCTTATTCCAAACAGTATTAATAAGAGGGTTGCAGTTTTAGCCCCGAAGGTTTATGCAACAAGAAGAATGGTGGGGTTTTGTTTTGTTTGTTTGGTTTTTTTTCCAAGATTTTAATCTGTAATTCATTTGGAATACTATTCAATATAGGGGAAAAAACTAAGCAAAGTCACAGGTAAAACTGATTACACATTAATCATGAAAGCAGAAAATCTGTTAAAGTCAATAAACTTTTCTAATACTATTACAGTTTTCTACTTTTCACATTTTTTCAGCTAGATGTTTAATTAAATAATTTATAAAAATGCTTCCATCAACAAATTGAGTAAAGCCATTTAATTCTGTCCATTTAATTAAAACTACCATTTTGTGTCCAAAAACCCCACCTAATTTTTAGGTATTAAACACTTGCGTATTGACAATCTCTTTCGCTAGTTTGCAAAGTGTCCATGAGAACAAAAACACATTAGCACGTCCTCCCTGCCTCTTCCCTTCCCCTGAGAAGTGTTCAGGCAGAAGATTTGTATTCCAGAATTCTTGTTTGCAGAATGAAGATAACTTCTGACACTTCTTTTGTTCACTTTTGGGAAGATTTCTGTGTGAGTCCAAGATACCTTACACAATACTGTCCTGCAGTCCTAGCCCTGAGACTGTGTCTTAGGAGTGAGTGTAACACCAGGGGTGGAGTGAAACTAGTGCTCTGGGCCAGCAGACAGAGCCAGCAAAATTGGCCCCAGAACCCAATATTGCATTTGTCCCCACAACAAGCCAGGACTTGAACAACCAAGAGGCAGCATTGCCCAATCTACCCTCCTGCCTGGGCAGGGCTCCTAAGATTTGATACTGCTTTTCCTGAGGATGTCAAAATTGTCCAGAGCTGGTTTTGGTTAACAACACAATAAGTTATCAGATACTCTTTATAGAAAACAAACTCAGTAATTGTGCTAGACTGAGTTTCCGCTCACATTTAATAGGAAATCTTGTTTCTTGCTTTTATTTATGCACTTGTACATTGCAGGTAGTGGTGCATATATCAGAGGACAAACTATCACCCCTCAGCAGAAAGGTGCTATTCTAAATTACTAACTCTTCTAATGGAAAGATACAGAAAAAGCTTTAGCTGCTTCCATCATGAGCCACAGCCTTCACCACTAACATCATAAAATAGCACCAGAGTTGAAGAAAGTCGCTTTCCCTCTGCCTTGCTCACAGCTTTCAAACAAACTGTAGAAAAGGTAGGGGAAGGCAGCAGCTGTACCTGCAGAAACTTTGAACTCAACATTACTGCTGTTGCTATTACCCACCTTCCTAATTCCAACTACAGCCACCTGATTATTCCTCTGATTAATTCTTTGCTGTACTGAACCTATTCTGCATTGCCCAGCAAAGTCCAAAGGAAACTTTCTCCCACAAAGAAACCAGATTTGACTATTCCACATCAAACAAATGCCAGAGATTGGCAATATACTTTGGAAAGGGATAAGTCAGTAAGAACTGGGGCTCACTCTGCCAGGACTCAGAGCAGTTTTAAGGTTACTATGAT
Organism: Elanus axillaris; assembly: GCA_026212715.1. Taxonomy (NCBI): domain Eukaryota; kingdom Metazoa; phylum Chordata; class Aves; order Accipitriformes; family Accipitridae; genus Elanus; species Elanus axillaris. The sequence continues at coordinate 13,955,572 of JANZLQ010000055.1, read as the reverse complement.
GTAATTAGTGCACTGATGATAACTGGGCTCCTGTCTCAGGGCTGCCACTGCCCCAGTGCCAGTGAAATTACACCTACATGGCTTCTGTTCAGTTTAAGATACATGCTTGAGCTTGTCTTGGATGTAACTTGCTTTTCTTAACGTACCTTAGGTTTCACCTTGCTGTAAGTTGGTTTGGTTTTGTTGGGTTTTGGGGAAAATTAACTGTTCTTGTGCACACAGAGTTCAAACCAGTCATCAGACAACTTAGCACTGGCCCCAGCTGCTGGGACAAGGTCACACTGTGTCTTCCTCAAAGAAAAGATGAGGGAGATGAAAAGGAGAAATTTTGATTTTTTTTTATTTAAATGTTAGGAGTTTGTTTGGGGTTTTTTTTTTTTTGTTTTCATAGTTTCAACATGATGCTTTAAGAACTGTAGTATTTTTAATCAACACACGTAGTGATCTAACACTCAGCTAGTTTGCTAGAAACACTTATAAGATTGATTATAAAAGCAGACTTCCCGCTTCATTTTTCCCACAATAGGATTATGTTTAATCACTGTTATTCAAACAGTAGGACAGAGACCTAAGGGTAAAAGTCAGCCATCTTCACACAATATGTTCACCTGCATTGCTGGATCACCACAGCCAAGAAATGCACTAGACAAGGTCTTGACTTAAAGAGAAGAAAATACTGAGTATCTGGAAGAAGAAATACTTCTTAAGTAGTCCCAGTCAAGGTGCAATGGTCTTCAGTGGTCTATACTCAAGACTAAAGAAGTTTCCTTACCAAAAGGACTGGGCAACTATTCTCATAGTGGCAGCGCTCATGCTGAAGTAGAAGCTTCTGTCTAGTGCAGGTGTGTTCAGATATGTCAAGGGTCCTTGTTCTGAGAAGAGGATAAATTAAATCTTGAGAGCTGATCTAGGGAAAGTTGTATTTAAAAGGAACATGAACAAACAACCAGAAAGGAATATTGATCAGCTATTAATTCCAGAAGCCAATCACTAACTTCAAGTGTAGAGTGATGGAAAAGGCAGTTCAGGAGTTGGCTGGAGCCTAGGAAGCAAGGAAGAGGTAAAAAACAAAACTTCAGAGGCTATTCCAGTTCTACAAGTATGAAATCAATGCTGAGTGAGGTACTACCAGCAGAAACTGCATGACAGATAAGACCACAAATAAAAGTTTATCCTGGCTATTGCACTGAAAAGGCTCTAGTTTCCTCAGCTGCTTGTTAGGATGGCAACCTCACCAGTTCTCTTTGCTCCAGCTGGTGTCTTTGGCTTCCATCACATGGAAGGTGAATGCATGGCGAGAAGACTCTGAGCTATTCAGTTCACTCTTATGTACGACTTCACCGTGGATAAGAATGAGTCCACCTGTTTGAAAGAAACATCCATACTGCTTTAAAAATGATAGCTTTAAAATATAAGGGAAGTTGAAAGTGTTAAAATACAATTTTAGGTCTCTTTATTGAGCTGTAAAGCAGACTTTGAGGGTTGTTTTTACCTTTACTTACAGGCAGAGGTTTGAACTGGCTGTCATCATAGGCTGGCTCTGACCCTACAAACTCTACAACACGTGTTGAGGTACCTGAAGCTGCACGGACCATTCTCCGGCTAATTCCATCTGCAAATCCACAGAATAAGCAAACACACATAAAAATTAAACAGCTAGGTACATTCTGCAAAGCAGAGGAACACTATCTGTCATTTCTCTTGGCAATGATAAGAATTTTATTACTATAGTATATTCAATTTTTTCTTTAGTAACTTGGGTGGGGTTTTTTCCTTAAGCGAAGATTTAGGATTTTCCAGCTGTGGGAGAAACTGATAAACAGCTTCCTTCTGTTTGCCTTTCTGGCACTTTCTGTGCATTGCAACATAGCCCTTTAGGAACACAGACAGTCATATGCTTACGCAAAGCCAACTTTTGGTCCATTTCTCCTTTCTATAAGAGCATAAATTGCATCAGAGTGCAGCTGACTCCAGAATTTGAGGGATGAGTGCCTTAAAATCTTACGAGCACTACTATGATTACACTCAGTGAGTGAATGCTTAGGTGAGCACAGTTTAAAGCTGATTAGCATGCCCTAGAGGTAGTAAAAACCAGAAAACTGCTGGTAATTCAACAGTGGTGACACACACACAGCAACTACCGTCCGTCACAATGACCATTACGTGAGTCTGTGCTGATCTGTTTTTGTCTGTGTGTTCCCCTGAGACACTGACTGTTCTTCGATGGCTTGGATGGTGTCCAAGTGATCCTTGCATAGACTTGGAGGCTTTCCTTGTTTACTGAAATTCAGACTAATGTTTGACAGTTGCGTGTAAGAGGATTTTTATTCCCCTTACATAGGGCTGTCAGGACTAAAAATTTTATTGGCCAGGGCAAAAAAACAGGATCTTTGTGAAGGGGATGCAACCTGGAAAAGAAAGTTTTGTGAGTGGGTGGGGAAAAAAAAAAAGAAAAAAGTGTGATTGCGTGATTTCTCAGTGTATTCCTGCTTTGGAAAGCAAAACAAGGATTATTACACTTTGTAGTCCAGATCAGACTTGATATACATTTTCAAGGCTACAGTCAAAACTGTGGAAGGAGCACCAACATATAGCAATGGCCTGTTTCGCTACAGGAAGAAAGCACACAGTGGCTTAAGATCTTCTTTACTTTGAAGTCTTAAATCTCAGTGGCCTGGCACAGAAGACTCTGAATCTTGCAGGGGAAGCTTCTGAAATAATACTGAAAAGAAAAGGTTCAGGACCGGTTTTAATGGCCCTCACCTTAACAGATTCTGGAGTAAATAAAAATTCAGGAGGACTGTCCTTCCAATCCTCAGTGCCCTGGATTCTTTGTTTCTAGGCTAGGTATCAATTTAAAACTAAATATAGTGTCAGTCACATATACCATCTTTTTTTGTTTTATTAAAAAATACTGTTATATTAGGCTCATCTTATGAACTAGTGGCCAAGAGCAAAGCAAAGCAGTTAAAAACCTGCCGAAAAATGTGGTTGTGGATTTGACAACAGCATAGGAGGAGATCTTTGTAGTAAATAAAGTTGTCCTTTCAACAAACAAGGACAGTAGCATGCTTCTGCAGGCACTGTGCAATGCAGAGAACGTAACACAGTCCGTGTCACCCTCCACCCTTAAGCAAGAAGATGGCACGCGTTTCACAGCCCACAAACACCACGACTCTTACTGGTGTGAGAGCCAGGAATGAACCACAAGCAGCCGTTCTCCCGCGTGACATCCTCCAGGGCAATCCAGAACCCCAGGATTCTGCCCAGAGGCTCTGTGTGCAGGAAGGTGGCATCCTGGTGCGGGGTCACTGCAACAAGACAGTCATTAAGGTCTTTTAATGCCCGAGGAATTCAGTACCACTAGAAGGATGGCAGACTTGCATCTCCCTGACATCTTGACCTGACCTACCCTGACCACCCATCTGTCATACATATTAAATATTACATTAAAATACCACCTTTTAGCCTGCTGCAAATGTAAAAGTAGCTCTTTGTTCAAGCTGCATATGGTATAGAAACATTTCTGGAAAGCATGGATGCTTTTTAATAATTTTAAGTTTGGACCACAAAACTCACAGGCTTAAGTCCGATTCTGAGCCTTTTTCCTGGTAATATTCCTTTCCTAAAAGAGTATTATGTGCAGTATGATATAGAGATAATAACAAATCTCACCTTCACCACCAATGCCAGGTTGCTGCAAGAAAAGAAAGGTGATGTGTGAAGAGTTTCACAGCTTCCCACCTAACAGTGGGGTGGGACAAGATGACTAGAATTACTGTACCTTGAAGATATACATGCTTTGCACAACTACTGGTCTCTCAAGGCCTAGTTTTCTTCCTAAGTCCTGCAAGAAAACTTCAAGATTTATGTTTTCTGCACACTATAAAGCATTATTCTTTGATGGTATTTAAATTTCTTTTTACAGACAAAATTGCTATCCTTGGGAGTCTAGAAAATTAAGATTAACTACTCCATAATTTTTTTTTTCCCCAGGCCATTCTAGGAAACAGTAACAGCTCACCTGCACCTTGGAGGAGTGGGTGATTTGCTTGAAGACAGGATCATAAGCATGTAAAGCTAAGGGGAAAGAAAAGGCTCAGACTGAAGATAACAGAAGGGAACTTGACAGCTGTCAATGATGAGCTGCAGAGACAACAGCCAAGCAAGATAAATTGCAGCCAGAAACATTGATCCCTCCCAAGAGCGGACAGGGCTTATCACACCTGAGGTGATATGACAATTGTAGATTTGTACAACCTCCTATAGAGACCAAAAATATAATCACTCACTGGCCACAAACTGCAGCTATATAAACAACAGCATGTAAGAGTGAATAAAAATTGAGTATTATTTGATTAAGTATTATATTATGCAAATGCTAATAGGACAACACTATATATGACCCTGAAGTACATGGGTAAATTCATTCTTTTAAAACACAGTTCTTAAGACCTACCAAAGAAAGTAATTGCTGCAAAAACAATCTAGGGCTTATCTTTGTTGCCTTTCACAGACAGCCACAGCTTGAAGCTGTGACAAAACTGTAAAGCAAAGACTTGGAATCATGCTTCCACCTCATGGTGATCAAATTTGCCACAAGGACACACAACCGGGTCCAGCAAGGGCTGCTCCTAAGCAAGCAATGAGGCAAGACCCAACCAAAAGGAGTAATTACAAAAATTAAGTCTAGACAAGCCTTTTGAATTATGCTGCTGAGTCAGCAGGCATCTACAGTTGTTTTCACCTCCCCTGGGAAAAGCTGAAGTATAACAGAATGGCAGCAGTCTGGGAGGGGGGGGAAGAGTGCTTTTCTGAGAAAACCAAAGAACAGAGAACTCTCAGTACTGAATTTCCAAGTTTAGTGACGTTTAATCTGAACAGAGTTCATGTGTTTGGAGATGCAGTGAATCCTGCTCTTGTTTTCAATATATTGTTTGAAAACAAAAGAGATCAAAATGCAAGTCCAGTAACTGGGAGAGAGGATATAGGTCAAACTGAAATCAGTAAGGGTAAAGAAAAGGTTCTGGTGACACCAAAGGAGGGAGGACAGCTTTGGTGTTGGCAACCCACCACTGCAGAGGATACAGAAGACACAGTTTGATCTGTACTAAACATGACCACTCTTCAGTGGTAAATCAGTTAGAGCAATCTCTTACATAAAAGGGACAAGGGCTGAAGTCCAAACTTCCACGTCAGTGACTCTGTGCTATGCATAGCTGAAAAACCTCCTAGAAGGGTTTTTTGAAAAGGATCGTAACAGAAGATTTTTAAGTCCTTTGACAGCAGAGTGAGGGGCAGCACAGAGAGAATTGCAGAGACAGTGACAGAGCAACAACGGGAAAAGCAGACCAACGTGTAGAAATCAAATTGAAGGATTTAATACAGAAACCCAGAGTAAAACAGCCCAGGGTTGCAAAGACAGGAGCTGCATGACCACAATGGCAAGAGGGGGAAGAGCTTTGCAACATTTGATGCAATCATCCCCAGGATGCACAGAGAAGCAACAGAAGAGTAAAGAAGTCACTTCTCTGCTCAGAAAGGTTTCAGCTCAGATGGCCAAGGATATTTATAGTGAGTAAGTCTGGAGAAATCCTTGTGTCTGAAAACCACATCCCTTTTGACCACCCCTCTCAAAACCCCATCCTTTAAACATACCATGGCCAATCTTGCTGACGGATCTCTCCTTTGGAATTAGAAAGTTACCTATGAAACAAAACCAGAATTTAATATTGTTTGCAAAGCAGGAATCGTCCTAGAGCTGGAAACTGGCCTCCGATACCTCATTTAGCTTTCTCCTGTCCCCTCCCTGTGACTAACTCAGGCCAGGGCTTACCTCTCTCATCCAAAGCACCTTTCTCAAAGAAGAATCTAATCTTGTCTCCACTGGTTAGGAAATAATCCGAGCTACCCTGCCAGGGATAAGAGCCAAGTAAAGATAGTATCCTTGTAAAAACATAAACCTTCAGTCAAAGCGTTAATACTCACCTGCATCTTTTTCCCATTAAGCCGCAGCATAAACAAAACAGAGTCAAAAGAAATCACTCAAAAAGGCTTTCTACAATGCTAATGTCTTGGCATTGATTAGGACTTTACAAGAACCTCTCACATAGAGGCTACCCTTGCTTTTCTTTTGCTGGCTTCCTGGAAAATAACCTATTTTCTGTCTGCAGAACAAGTGCAAAGTGATCTGTGAGAGCTGCTTGTGGCTACCAGGGGCTATAGCGTAGGGCCATATGCATCCCCTCCTCCTTCACCCTCCAAGACCACCATCAAACATTTGTAGAAAGCTGGAGAGCAAATGTCTCTCACAGCGTTATGTTCAGTTAGAAAAAGAGACTCATGTTCCCCCGGAGTGAATCCTGAGCGGCTATTTGCCCTTTCCCTTTCTCTTTCCAGTGCTCTGACCAGGACAACCCTCCCCTTCTCAGTACCTGCACCTGGAGCTGCTCCTCTTCTTTGGTGGAGAACTCAGTGCGGCAGTGCAGTGGCACTTCCATCTCTGCTATGATTCTTTGAATCTGATTCCTCATGCTGTCACACTCCTCTGCAGTGAAAAAATGCTCTAGGACAAGGAAGCCATCCTCACAGAACTGGAAGAGATGGGGTGATTGCTCTCCTCCAGACTCCTTGGGGGAAGCAACACAAAGCAAGAGACAACAGTTCTGGCCCTTCGCTGTGCCTCAGCTCAGTGTGAAAAGCATACCAGCTTCAGCTCTGCAGCTGGACAATATGCTCTTAATTTTTTAATTTCAGAAGGGGTTTCTATTGTAAAAGGATAGTCTGTTAATAAGGTCAGATTCCATACAGTTAAGAACAACATATTTCTACCCCTCAGACCACAAAGCAGAGAAGGTATCAACACTAGAGCTTTTGTGGTTTAAGGGTATCTTATCCAAGATGTGCAACCAGCAACTCGTAGATTACAAAGCCTGCTAACATGACGAGAGTAGTCATACCTATATGCCAAATAAGAATGAGATTCCTTTACAAGCTGGAATGCATTTTCTCTAAGGGAAAAAAATCCCTGGGTGGTTTTTCACAGTTCACTACACAATCCCTTACAAAATGAAGTGAACTCTGTTGGCACTACTGTTTCTTTATATAGCATACACTGGAGATTATCCTTTGACAGGCAGATTTCAAGTTCACAGATGAGAGCTGAGCAGCAGAGACTGAAGGGCACAAGAGAAATTCCTTCAAGAGCTCTGTGGGACAAGGTGCCCTCTGGAAGAGTTTGTAGGCATGACAAGGTCCTCACACACTTAAAATAAATGTAATACAAGTAGCTGAGAAGAATATAAAGCCTCTGAAAGCAGATCTTTGCTAGACCTGATCACAGGTTAACTAGTAGTGACCACATCTTCCAAGTAGTGTCACCTGCATGCACTACAGACACTCCTTCCCACAGTGCAGCTCCTTACCTTTTGGATCTGATGCTGGGTTAAACACGCCATTGGGGCAGAAGCTCCCAGGATCCCACCAGCAACACCACGATGCCACCCAGGCTCTGCAGGGCTGATTCCCCGCCTCTTCACGTGATCCTTTTCCCAGCATGTGATAACAGCAAGCACTGGACAGCCGGACCATTGAATTTTGTCCCCAGCTCTGGCCGTTCGTTCCTGGCAGGGACATTCAGGGCTGCAGAGTTTTGCTTTGGCTCTTGGTGCTACTTAAAGCACACAAGTGTTCTGCTCAAGTGCAATCATAAACTTGAGTCACTTAACTCCAAGGAGGAATCACTGTTTAATTAATAACCCAGATTAAAAAAATAGAACAGTTAAGCTGGTAAACGCAGTAGTAAAATAAGGGAGATTAAATAAGATTCAAGTGGGATGAAAAGATCTAAAAGTTTTTAAACAAATTTAAAGTGGCAATTCAGGCTCCTACAGAGCCCATTTGTTCAGTCAGCAAGTCCTGCCAGCGTTTCAGTACGCTCACCTGAAAGGGACTTCAGTGACCCAGGAGATGGCAAACATCAGACTAAAGGGTGAGAGTTTGGTAAAATTCACAGAGAATATATCTGCTATTTTCATTTACAGCTGCTCTTTGGCGATTTACACCTTCGCTTGCTCTGTTCGCTCTCCCGCAGCTCCAAATGTGCATGTAAATAGATAAACCCAAAGCCACAGTTCAAACCAGAGAAAATGCAGAAACTAGACCTAAAAGGCAGAAGAGAGTGAAGGACAAGTGCCAGCCCAGCGGTGGCGCTCCCCACCAACACATCCTTCCCTTCGCACAAGAATTCCTGGGGAAGATTTTTCTCTCCAGACAAGAATGTGTTGGCTCTTGTAGGAAACACCAAAAACATCCTTTCAGCAGCACTCCACAAAGAAGTAACATAATGGGGACGGTTTTATACACCACTTACCCAGCCAAAAGAAAACCCAACAAAATGAAGGAGTGCAAAACGCTCATGGGAAGGTATTTACTTCCAAATATATTTGCTAACAACTGAAAATACATCTTAAAAGATGTTTGAAAAAATAAAGTCCTCTATTCTGTAAGGGAATAAATTCTGGATAAAAATCCCTCCCCATCTTGTTCAAGTCTTTTTCCTTTTTTTTTTTTAATGAAAAGGGAATTCAGCATTTTCACTGGAAAACATCTCTTTGAGCATTTAGTTTGTTTTCAAGCTTTTCTCAGCACACAAGAGAATAAGAATTTAGTAGTTTAAAAAGCTAGATTTTGCCAGAGACTTTAGTCACTGGGCTACAAACCCAGTGTGGAGGAGAAACAATCAGCCTCCAATGCTGCAAAACTCAAAATAATCAAGTAGTTCCTCTTTCCTGTTAACAGACTCTCACTGACTAAAGGAGCTTAAGTGTTTTTAAGGAAGATGTGTAACCAGTGGGGAAAAAAAAAAAACAAACCTGCTGTAGCTATTGCCTGTAAGGTGATCTTGTGAGTACCCACCTTACCCCTCACCAGGAGGCAGCAATCCTGGAGAAACATGGCTTCTACACACACTCCCACACCACTCCTCAGTCCTTCTGTGTTACCTCCATCATTCGTAATGTCATGTACTTCTCATTCCAAATCTTTTTTTTTTCCCCAGCAATTTAGCATATCATCTTCTCCAGTCCCCACCTTACAAACAAGTGATGACTTCAGAAGCTGTTTTAGTTTATATGCATGACAGTAAACTACAGCTTTCCTGTTCTATGGATTGTTTTGAGCAATATAAACAGCAGACCACAGCACACAACACAGCAAGTACCAGAAGATAACTGATTGCATGAACTAGGAGAGGCAACCCTCTTGGTTACAGGAGCATTCATCACTATGTGTCCTTAGGAGTCCTCCAGTTCTTTGCCACTCCACATGTGCTCATATTCTGAGGCTTAGGAAGACCTTTTCAGCACAAGGAAAACCACCCCCACTACATAATGCCAAAAAAAGTCAGAGAAGGATGTCATCTTTGTAAATACCTTCTCTTCCAGTAAGTTTAAATAAAGAAAGTAGAAAGTACTCAAACAAAGCTGGGAATGAACCCCTTTTCCTTCCCTTCCTTCCCCTCAAGAGCAATTTTGCAGACTATTAAACAGCATTTTCTCCTGACAGCTCTGCAAGAAAACTGCACTTCTGGCAAGCTCCACTGGAGGCTGCCAAAGCCCATCCCATGTCTGCATGAAAGGTACAGGAGTGAGTGACATCTGGAACACTGGCAACACTGCAGCAGACAAAGCACAAGTGTTTCAAATGCCTTTTTGACTAGCACAATGACCTCAGTTTCCTCCTAATAAGAGTTCCTGTTGAAACCATTTGGAGCCAAGCCATCTTGCCAGTTCTCCAGAGCCAGTTTAAGCAGCTCAGCACTCTCACCAAAATTGCTGCTGTTGGAGCTGCCATGGTTATTAGGTAAGCAAAAGTTTCAGCTAGATCTCTTATCACCTCTCCTGCAGCCTTTTGATATGATCAGCAACAAGTGACAGCATATTTAATGAGAAACAAGGAACACAGGATCAACAATAACCATAATGAGTATTTAAATTATATTAAATGGTATATTAGTATTTTAAATGGCATAGATACTTGTATACTTTTGTTTCCCCTGTATTGGCAGTCCGTTCTTTCAAGCTATCAGAAGCCTCAGAAATGCAATAATTTTCCATCAAGAGAATTGTCATAAACAGGTAAAAGCAAGATGGTTACTTTCTTAAAAAATCAGCAGGGTAAAAAGCTTATGGTGCAGCCAGACTAAAGGATTTTTTACCAGAATAAAACTAATACAGTTCTAGCTGCCTCTATTGCATCTTTATGCTTTTCAGTGAGCTACATAGAAAATTTGGGATTACCAGGATTAAAAGTCCTTTTCCAACAAAGACAGAGCAGTTATGTACCCTTGGGCTCTTCCCCATCACTGTAGTGGAGTCCTGCAGGAATCCAGCAAGCACCAGTTTTCTTTGATGGTACCTTTCATTCTTTCTTTTTGCTCAGCTGTTCAAAGAACTGGTAAATGCTTGCCAATAGGAGCTACAGCCCAAGTGAGCTTCAGATGACAGACATTTTGTCCTCTTCTTTCTTGGTTCAGTCCCGCTAAGCATTTCATTAAAACTCATCAATGCCAATAAGCAGCATCTAAGACTACCACCTTTCACCTGTTTCAAGCCTGCTCACATTTTCCATCACTGAAGTGGGGCCAATGTCACTGCAGTCAAGTAGTCTGAGACAAAGGAAGCAAGGGAAGGCAAAACACAAGAGAAATACCTTTCAATACAGTAAGTGAGCTGCACAAACTCAAACGGTCTTTGAAAGTTACAGGCTGATTCTCTGTTAACACATCATGTACACACTCAATTAGGAAAGATGCTATCTGCCAGCATTTTCAGTTAAAAAAGTAGTGCATGGGGTAGGCAGACAGCTAGGAAACACACTTAACTGATTTGTTACCAGCAGTTGGCTGAAGACACTATTTCTATGGCAAGAGGCAGTTTTCTCCATTGACTTCATTCAGTCCCTATCACCTTCCTAGGAAAGGAGAGCACAATACACATTTTGAAAACCCAGCTCAGTTTCTGTAGGTCTATGTAGACAATACTCCCAACAGTCTTATATTTGGCAACATAAACCATTTCAGCCATTTGTTATAAAGTGATGGTGAAATACGTACAGCAGTCCAGGCTTGTCACTGAGCAGGACCTCTTTTGCTGCACATCTACTTTTTTTGCTTATTCATAAAGGAATGTCATAATTCACAAGGACTCACGTGATGAGTAGAAAAAACAATAATCCTACATAATAGCTGGAATTATTAACATCTGTCTTCTGAAAAGTGAGATCATGAAAGGCTAAGTGCCTTTGCATATAGAAAACTTAAAAGAAAGCAGACATAAAAGGAAAATGCAAATTAAAAATTAAAACTTTTATTCTGTTAAAGTGTCCAGTCTTACAAGTCTTTCAGAGAAAACAATAGCAGCCTTCAGTGCTCAAGGTGGAGGTGCTGTTCATCAGCTGCCCAAACAATCCCACATACAAAGTGAATGTCATGATTCTGAAATGTTACATCAAGCTGCAGGTCTCGGATACCAAACCACAACCCTGCTTATGCATTTACAAAATGGGAGTGAACAATGTTTAAGCCATGAGTAGTGTCTTAAATGGACACATTTGTCAGCTGTAAAAGATGACTCAGGCTCATTAGCCCCCTTTTCATTAAGTCTCCTCTAGAAAAATTCCCCCCATTGTTCAATAAAATTCCTTTACAGGAGACAGACAGAGGGAGGAAGGGGAATTCCAGAAATCCTAAATTAAGCCTTTCTTGTGTGAATTCACACAAAGCTCACCTTTGTCATTGGGGTCCAGTAATTCAAGTACAGCTGTTTTTGAAAAGGGATTTCAGAGATGAGATTTCTGGAGGTTTTCCTACTGCTGAAGCAGCTGAATACTAAACTAACACTGCAGCTGGAGGGATGGAGAGAGAAAGGTCCGAGTCAAACAATACTCTTGCCCAGCTCCAGTTCTGCTTCATGCACTGTTAGAATGCAGATAGGACAGAAAACTCCCTCTTGTTTTGGGATGTGCTCAGTAAAACTACAGGATCCACTGTGTGGCCAAACAGTGGGGGAAAAAATTTTCTTTTTAAAATGCAATGAGAAAAAAAAAAGTGAAGTTTAAGCAATAGTTTTACTAGCTAGCATTCACACAGCCTTACCTTAGGTAACATTTCTGAGTAGATGACTCTACTGTTTACAGTATGACAATATTGTTTGTCAGTCAGAAGTCACACCAAAAGTTAAGAAATCTCTCCATGATTGAAAGAAAAAGAATCAGAGGGAACAGCTGGCTTCAGGCAGAGACTATTACAAACACACTTGAAGGAGCAAGTGCCCCTGTGGAGAAGTTATATCAATGTATCTCTAGAGAAGGCACAGCTATTAATGAGGGGAAAAAAAGTTACTCCTCCCCTGAAGGAGGACTAAAAAAAAAAGTTTAAAAAAAATCCAAAGAACTCAAGCCATGCGAGTTACTTTCCAAAGCTGAAAAAAAAGGTAAGGAAAGGAAACACTGTCACAGCTGTTGAATCAATAACGTTTGAAACTTTTTTCCATACACCTCATCCTCCATAAAGGATGTGACATTGTTCTCAAATTTCCTAGAATCATTTGTTAGAGGAGATGGTTAAAAAAAACAAAAGCAAAAACCACAAACCAAACACACACCCCCTCCAAAAAAAAACAAAACCAGGACCTCGGTGTGGTTCAGCAACAGAAAGCCACTTAATACTATTTATGGTAATGATCACCACAAACTTCAATTAAAATGAAGTGAGCTAAATTGAGTGTATAAATGGTAATAAGAAAAAATAAAAAATGAGGTAGGATATTATCAGGAAATGACAATTAATACCAAAAAACGCATCATGAAAGATACCTGTAACAGCTATTTAACCATTCAGACCAGCAAAGTAAATTAATTCCAGCTGCTGAATTAACTGGGAACCAAATAATAAAATTAGAAAACAATCTTAAACAAAGAACAACTTCAGCTAACATTCCAGTGCATAGTTTGAGATACAGCAAGATTTAAACACATTTAATAGGTTTGGTAATCCTTGCCTTTCAGCTGGTTCAATATAATTGGTTGCAATTTACTACTTTTGGGGGTATTTAGCAGGAAAGGTAGAATTCCATTTTACTGACCTTCAGTCCTAACATTGGATAAGGGTGCTTGTGATCTACAGGGGCTCCAAGAACTCATTCAACTCAGAAGTGCTATTAAGGAAACAGTTGGGTTTAATTCAAGTTGTTGTATGGTTTAACAGCTAATAAATAATCTGGTTTGCTACGACTACAGTGCTTTGAAGAGCCTGTCATGAGAACAAGACACTGACCAGCCTGTTGATTGTCTACTTAATTTGAACTTTTTTTCTGAACACACAGATTAGTGTCAGAAATAAAACCCCTAAACTTCAGTTTGATAGAAACTTAAAAGGAAAAAACATTATATACACTGATTGAATACTTGCAAGTGAGGAAAGACTGCTGATGTAAACTTAAAGGAAAAAACATAATATACACTGATTGAATACTTGCAAGTGAGGAAAGACTGCTGATGTAAACTTAAAGGAAAAAATGTAATATACACTGATTAAATACTTGCAAATGAGGAAAGACTGTTGATGTAAACTCATCCCTCAAAGACTGAGCAATCCAGACATGTATGGGAAGTGGATGACTCACTCTGCTGTGGGTTGAGTTTTGCAGGAGTCCTGAGCAGTAAACATGTTCAGGACCTCATGGTTTAGATCCCATCCTTGAAGTTTTAAAGCTTCTTCCACCTCATCATATGAGACTGATACTCTGGAATCAGTATCTATTTGAAGGAAGACCAAGAAGCATGTATCAGGAGTAAATAATATGTATTGCTGTCTTCCAGAGTGGCTATGTTTTTTTCTGCCACCTGTGTTTCTGGTACAAGAAGTTATCACACTGCTCATCCCAGTTTTGCCACACAAGAAGCCATCTCAAGCCCTAGCAGCCATGACAAAAAAAAAACCCCTGAGCTTGGAATACTGTAAGAGCAGCAAAAAGCTAGTGTTTTCATGCATGATCAATATTGGCCTGTCTTGTAATTGCTTTGTAGACCTCAGGCATAGGGCAGCCTCTAGTCAGCAAGCAGAAGTATAGCTCTGTTATTTGATTCAAAGTTAGAGACAGTCTCTCATTTTTAAGAGAATAGCCTATTGTCCACTTGTCCTATGGACTCAGCAGAGATACATGGCAGTTCAGGAGGCTTGCAAGCTTCTAGAAGCACTGCAGCATACTTTCAGGAGCTGCTTATAGAAACTTCTAATGTAGCTGTATAAAGTTTAGTTTGTATAAGTAAGACCACAACTAGAATCAAGAGTCAAAGCGCTCTACAATGATGTAGACATACAGAAGAAATCTCTCTTCTCTTCTAAGCTAGGTGAAAATCCTGTGAGGTGCTTTGCCCTTTCAGTCCTGCCTAGTCTAAAATACATGTGTTGTAAATCAGTTACCCAGTGGCCTTGAATACAAAACAGAGTTCAAGTCTCTATTCAGTAGCCATTGCTCTCCAGCACGATCTTTTGGCACAGAATAAGTAAGGAAAAAAAAAAAAAAAAAAGAAAAAATCACAAGCCAAACAGCCCCCATACCCATCACAAGGAACTGACTGGAAAACAGTATTACTGCAGATAAGCCTGAAGCCATTCCTGCTTAAGAAGCATTAAGCCCACCTAGCAATTTCTGCCCTCTCTGTTGATCCAAAATGCTTGTGCAAATAGAACAAGTACAATCCAAGAAGCACCAATATTTCCCCATCCTTTCAGCAGTTGCCCCAACTCTTAACACAATTTCAAGACACTAACCCTGCTAGAAACAAGAGCTTTTACAGTATCTTGCCTTCCAGATAAAGAGATTTAATTATATCATTCCCTGGGCTGTTTAAACTTTTCATAATGAATGGACTAAGGGAGGCAGAATTTACATCTTTCTTAAAAGCAGTTTTATAAACAGATCTCCTGGATTTTAACATAGCTTTATTTAAGCATCTGAACATCAACAAATCCAGAGCCCAGTTAACATTGTTCATGGTTTCAGCATGTTTAGTGTATATATTTCATATCTTAGATCTGATGAAGAAAGCCACAGCATGCCTTATTGCCCCAACATCCAAGGGATCACCATGATTTGCTAAGCCAGGGCACTCGCTGGCAGCTTGCCAGGAACCACTTTGGAGATGGCTGCAGCTTCCCCCTTTTGTACATATGGAGGCCTCCAAACTTGTCACACCTCAGGTTGCAGCACTCCACCTTGGAGCCAACCTGCTAGTCTGATGCAGAGCATTACAACCAGGACCTGCAGGTCCTTGAGCCTCCTCTTCCTTCTGATGGAAAAGAGCAGACTTAGAGTATATTGTAGGCACACCTTAACCACCCCACCTTAAGGACATGATTATCAGTAGCTATTACAAGTTATCTACCTCTGCCAGTACAGAAGGTTGGGTTTTTTTGTCAAACAATACCAAACAGGTCAGACTTGTTTCAATAAAGACTGCTCTGTCCCAGAGATCTAGAGGACCTCAGTCCACAGAGGATTCTCATACTGCTCCTTAATGCTAAGGGAATGAGAAGGGGAAGAAATAGGAGGACAGGTTTCTCTCTAGCACCAAGTTCAATCAGCATTAGCCTCTTATTTAGGTCAAGAGGCATAACAGGAACTGACAGCTGTTAAAGTGAGGAGGACAACAGAAAGGAACAATCAAGCAGCTCTGTAGACCACATTCATGAAAACCACTGGCAAAACATCTAACAACTTAATGGTGTGTGCAAGGGGTGCAGAGGAGACCTGATTGCTCCTCTTTACTAACACCACCAACCCCAGGAGACACCCCAACACACTGGCCAGTTGTATATTTGATATGTGACAAAATACCAGGAATTTAAAAGTAGCTTAAAAACTTTAAAAGCCAGATCCTGAAGCAACTCAATGCTTCTGGGAGAGTAAATTAAGACAGTCCAACTGCTTTTTATCCAGATCCTTCTCCCACTTGCACTATAACCATCCATTTCAGAACAGGCTAAAGCTCTGGAATTGTCAGTTAATGACTCCAGCACATCAGCTGGAGAAGGATGCCATGTGATCTACTCATCAGCACAAGTGACTTGAAACTGTTAAAATAGTGCAATCTTAAATGAGCAGATAGAGTTTGAGGGGTTTGGTTCCTTCTCCAGGGTCAGAAGAGAAGGTGTAGAGTGCAAAGGGGAAAGACAATTGGTAAAAAAAAAAACATCCTGCATTCAAGCTGATGTCTGAGATAAAACTTATCCCCCAAATCCTAATGCCAGCATCTAGATGAAATCAGCTGTCCGTATCCTATGCCACCGCACTGTGGGGCCTCACTGACTGAATCTGAGTCAGAGGGGAACGGTACCAGGTGTCACAGAGATGGAGATTCAAGAGGTTTCCTAGTCTCTTGATCTTTGCTTGTAGGACACTAGATGCTCTCAGTCCCCAACACATAAGCCCCATTTGGAACAATGCAGCAATACCCACACTTCATTTTCTCCTCCATTCAAAGGTCATTTCTTCTCACCAGCACCATCCACCTCACCCCACTTCCTGTCCAGAAGAACAGCAACACATCTTACTCCCACTGGCCCTTGCTCAGAGGCTGACTAATCTGTCTTGATCCTCATCCTGATCCCAAGCTTCCCCCATCCTCCATCTGAGGCAAGAAGCCACCTCATTCAGAGCCATGTTTGTTCAGGGACTCCTTGGCTAGTCTGGTTGTGATCAGAGGGGAGAAAAGGGAGGATCTGGGGAAAATGGGACTGGAATTGCCTTTTGTTTCCTTCTAGTTGGTCAGAGGCTTTTCCCTTTTCCCAGGGGTTCAAGCTTGCTCTTTGTCTGCCCTCCACAGCCGCTCTTTGACTTCCAAGGGCAGTGTGTTGAACAGGTCCTCCTCTACCACAAGCCCACTGCGTTTCAGCAGAGGACATTCTCCCAGCTCCACAGGCAGGCACTCCAAGCGGTTCCCTCGTAGCTCTATCTGTGACAGATTTGTCAGCTCTCCAACTCGGGATGGGAGTGACTGCAGCACATTGTTTCCCAGGTTCAAGGTTCTCAGCTTCCTGCACTGGAACAGCTCCGGTGGGAGACTCTCAATCTGAAAAAAAGGAAATCAGTCATAGGCAAATTCACCAGCAGAGACACACACTCATAAGATACCAACAAGTTCACAGAATGCTTCAAGGTTTACAGAGCACTTGATTTCAGTCATCTACTTCTCCCTTGAATGAGCTCCTGCTTTCCACCATAAGAATTGTTCCCAAAGTAAAAGTCACTACACCATGATTGTATAGATTCCTCTTTCAGACACTTTATTGCATTAGATATAAAACCACCAATGATGGTGGTTAAAGCAGAAGACATCACCAAGGACACTATAAGAGGACCAGAAACATGCTCACAGATGGCCTATACTGTGACGTGCTCCCATTGATATTAGCTTCCTTCCATCCCAATCCCTTTATACCATCATTGGATCATAGCGCCTTTGCTTTAAGTAGCCATTGTACAATTGGTGCAACTGCCTTTGCTTTAAGTAGCCATTGTACAATTGGTGCAACTGCCTTTGCTTTAAGTAGCCATTGTACAATTGGTGCAAC
>JANZLQ010000055.1:13920937-13937837 GCA_026212715.1 Elanus axillaris | reverse complement strand
TGCCTTTGCTTTAAGTAGCCATTGTACAATTGGTGTAACTGAACACCATAACGACTGGATTTAGTCAGGACTCCTAGTTCTGCTGGACTACAAGCAGAGGCTATGTGGGTATGATCTAAGTCCTGAGAACAGGGACTATTCTTCCCTCATCTCTGTAGGGCTTTGAAGTGTTGCAAAGACTTTTTTCTAGGCTCAAAAGCACAGGGGTTTTTCTTTTTGACAGTGCCAAAATGCAACAACAACCAAAAAAGCCACCAGCTGTTAGCCTTCCCACCACCACCTTCACACATCCATGAGTCACTAATTTAATAAGGCTTATTTCTATTAAAGACTTTTAATAGTCCAGTCCTCCCAAAGAATTTCTAGGAAAACAATATGGCTAAGGTTTAACACACACTAGGCTATGAACTAAAAATAGCAATTCAGTATTCTCTCCTTAATTCAAAGTCTCATCTTGGAGGCTATCATTTGCCTTTAAATGCAACTGTGTCCTTTTTAAAACTTAAGTTATGCATGGTATCATTCATGGCTACATTAGACTGTAATCAGTTCTGAGTGAGGTGGAGTCCAAGGAAAAGCCAAGATGAGACCAGACCAATTAAAGACAGTTCAGTTCAGTCATTGCTACCAATACTGTCAAGTGTCTTGCAAACAGCAACATGCAATCAAATTTTCAAGAGTCTGTGATCATAATAGTGTTATTTAAGGGACAAGTATTGGTTTAGAAAGGAAGCAAAGTGCTATAATACAGCCTGCTTCCCAGAATGGTACATTGGTACCAGCCAGCTGCAGAAGTCTCTATTTGCTCAGACTGCTGAGCTAGGAAAGGACATTTGAGATAATTCGTGGCCATGGAAAATGCCAGCCTACCAGTCCTTGTGCTTCTTGCTGTCACTATTTACTGTATGTAACCAGGCTATCAGAGCCTCAGGGCAATTGCAGCCCTGCCCAGGCACCTGCAGAGGATACCAACAGCTTAGCTGTTTCACTGGGTCCTCACCACCTTTTGCTTCAGAATACACTGGAGTGAAGGCTGCTCCAGGCTTCCCGTTGCATTAGCGCTTATTTTTCAGAGAAATGGGTGGTGCCACATGGTGCTGCAGAAAAGGGAGCTGCCTCTAACTCCTTTTCACCAAAGAGATGCTCCACCCCAAGACTGCAGAGGATACACTGCAGATTAACCCTCGAGAAGCTGCACTAGGAAGGCTGCCAGAAGACAAATGGCACAGAATTATCCTAGTTCTGAACAGTAGCTTAAGAATCTTTAAGACTCCCCCATGTTTGGTTAATGCCATCCTCAGAAACTGCCCATATCAGCCCCACTTCCCCTGAGAAAATATTTTGGCTTTTAACTTAATAGGAGATGATGTGTGCATACCATGAAGTTTACCAGAGTTTAAGGCATCCATACAAACAGATGCACAGCCACCCGGTCTGTTAGTGCTGGGAAAACAGAGTGAGCAGCTATTAAACTGGGATAGCTAAATGGCTGCTGCTTGTCTGCCATTACTCTTCAGTGGCACAACACAGACTTGAACTTCCAGACACTAACTTCAAAGTGCTGGCTGGAGTTTTAAGAACCCTGTGTAATACTTAACTGCATTTGCAATTAAATACTTGATTTGAGAGCACTTCCCCTGTGAAAAGGCAAGCCATACTAGAACTGCTCTGCCTGTGTCTCACAAGCAATTTGTGAGTGTTCAGTTATGAATACATCTGGCCAAGAGCAGTAAGGATCTTGATGTATGACGGTGAAAACTAGGACTGCTCCAGGACAATTCTACTGCATGTTCCCAGAAGAATCCAGAAGCCACTAATTAGATCTGTCTGCAGTTACTTGTCATGTTAGAGTCTTCTGCAACTTCAGGTGATAATAAACTCCAAGAGAAAAAAAAGCCTCCCGGGAATTTGCAGACAGAATGAATGAAAGCTTCAACAAGCCATTCAGCTGAGCACATCAGCCTGTGCAGCAGTCACAGGCTGATCTTTGTGACACATGTACATGAAGTCTCCTTAATCACAAACACAGGACCAAAGATCAGGAAAAAACTGGGTTCGGTTTGCTTTAAGCAAATAAATGCCCTCCAACACAAGCCAAGAAACAATTTGTGGTAATCGGACAGCACAGCACACTTGGCCATCCCCCTCTAACCTGCCCTGTGCCTGGACAGATTTAAACAGTTAAGGTTTAGGCTTAACCCGTCTCAGATTACACAAGAAAACCCACAGCCATCATGCTGAGGTATAGCAAGGTGCCATCAAATTTCCTCCCCTCTGAAAGTCAAGGAATTGCCACAGTTCACACTTTCACATCTAACTGACTGCCAATTGATAAACCTGGTTTAGTTCACTCTGCCTTTAGTAAGGACAATGCAGAAGATTGCTTTGCTCTCTCCAAAGTCACCTTTGTGGAATGAGACAACGCATTTTAAAAGTAAGAGATTAAGAACCATTTGTCTTAAGTCTGTCCATATCCAGTTTCTCACAAAAAGTGCATTCTTACAAGACCAAACTGTGGAGTATTCCATGGAAATGCAAAGTACTACAAGCAACCTTGCAAGCCACGCATGTACATGACCCAGATGGCTGCTGCCATAGTGTATGTACATTTCTGAAGTACATAGGTTTAACTGCATAGTTCTAGATTAAGACTACAGTTTTTCAGATCTCTGTTTTAAGCCCAAAACTGATGTCAATCTAGAGACTACAAGCTTCCAACTGCAGAGAAACAACCAACAGGCAGAATTTCTTTCTAAACAGCCTCCAAGTGGCACTTGGAAGCAGTTTCACTGTTAAGAAAGGAAATGCTACAGAACAAGGGCTGTTCGAAGAAACACTAACCCCTGGAGTTATCTGCAATGTTTTGCCTTAGATAAACCCCTCAGAGAGAAACAAAAGCTTGAGAATTTAAATAGAACAGCAGTGCCAGGAGAATTTCACACACCATTGTAGCATGTTTAATCACACAGATAACAGAAGTGCCAGAGTTAATTTTACTCACACAGGAATGCTCCCCTCCTTTCTCACTTACCCTGTTGGCTGTCACAGCTAGATTCTGCAGGTTTTGAAGAAGTCCGACGTCTGGTGGTATGGAAGTCAAGTTGTTGTGGCTGAGATCCAAATACCGAAGTTTTCGGCAATAGAAGAGCTGGGTAGGGATCTTTTCTATCTTGTTACGATTCAGGTAAAGGCGTTCTAAATTGGTTAGGTTGCCTATTTGCATGGGGATGTAGGCAATGTGGTTGTACCACAATTTAAGGCAAGTGAGACGGTGTAAGTGCTGGAAGCTGATGATTTCCTCAATGGTCTTCAGGTTATTGTCCTTTAGGTCTATCTCCTGTAGATTGTGGAGACTAAAGATAGAGTGAGGAATGCGTTCCAAGTCACAACGGATCAGCTCAAGCTCTGTCAAGTTGACCATCTTCTTAAGGCTGTTGAGAACAATGAGTTTGGTGCCCTCATTGTTGATGGAAAGCTTCTGAAGATGCACACCAACATCTGTCACCACCTGTGGCAGCTTGGTGAGGTTACTCTTCAGCCTCAACACCTTCAGCCTCTTCAGCTCCCTCAATCCGTCTATCACAATGTACCGGTTGTTTTCAGCACTCAAATTCCCTGTCAGATGAAGCTCCTCTAGCGTCTTCAGGCTATAAATCCAAAGAGGAATCTCCTTGATGTCTGTGAACTTGATGTGGAGAGATTTCAAATTCTCCCTCAAGAAGGCAAGGGCTGGAGCCTCAATTTTGGCAGCTGTGTGGTAGAGCCACAGTTCCTTAAGGCTGGTGAGCTGAGCAATGCTTGGGGGAATAGTGACATCAGGGATAAGCTCCAGCTTCAAGACCTCCAGCTCAATGAGGTCAAAGACCGTGTCAGGAATGCCACTCAACATGAAAAGATGCAATTCTAGCTTATCCTGGGAGTTCTTGGTGATCCTCTGGCGCAGCTTCTCCAAAGTCCACTCATTGTTGAGGTTCAGCTGCCTCAGTTTGTTCTCACTCACCTCTGACAGAAAGACAGCAAAACGCTTGGAATAGAGGGGGTCATACTGATCAATCAGATGGAGCATAAAAGCAAAGTCATTTTTCACATCAGGAATGTCACTGTAACTGCTCTCCTCCCGGATGGACTCAAAGGAATACTTCTTGAGTGATCGCCTCAACATCCACCAGAGTGTGTACATGCAGATCAAGCCATAGAATATCACCAAACTGATATAGAAAGATGCCAAGATTTTGAAGAGAGTGGCCAAAGGATGAGCACAGCGGTACATCCTGTAGCCAGTCAAGCTCTCAATGTCCACTTTACAGTCAACATCAAATGTTATATTGTTGACATAGTAAACAGTATAGCAGATGATCAGAATGAACTTGATCACTTTGATGATGGTCTGTCTCATGTACAGGCGATAAACTATATCTCCCTCTTCCACATGCGTGCGGAACTTTTTCACTTTCTCAAAGAGCGCTTTGGCCTGTTCACCTTCCTTTTTGTCCAAGACACCAGTCTCAGACCGGTCCACAATCCCTTGCTCTATTCGAGACTTTGTTCTCTGCAGCATGGGAACAGTGGCTTCCACATCCTCACTGACTGTGGAGGATTTCTTGTCCATGGAGCCATTCATTTTCCCAAATGCTGGCTTGGTATCACTCTCTTCCACCACTGTCTCAGATAATGCCCTCGTTGTCCATGGAGAGTCAAAACACTTAAGCAAAATAGACACAAAATGCTCCAGCTTAGAGCTGGTCCTTGGGAATTTGAACCAGAAGTTGCTACAAGCCAGGAAGATGAGAGTATGTAGCAGCACCAGATAAGGGAAATACTTGGCAAACCAGTGAAGACGGTTCTCATAACACACTGCATCCACATAGTTATACTGGTGCCGGTCCAAATCATATCGGATCCCCGTAGGCCCTGTATCCGTAGAGGGAACAAGACTAGAATTATAGTAGGTACGCTCTGGGGTTGCAGCTGTCCAACCTCTGACTGAGTCATTGCAAGAGTCTTTAGTAACCCATTTACAGGGCAAACAAATCATTTTGTCCTGGGTGACCTGAAGCGTCCCGCCAAACACTGCAATCATCAGCATCACTATGGAAATGTAGTCCGTGAAGACATCCCACCATGGCTTCAGGATGCGGTATGCTGGCTGAGTGTCAGCAAAGTAGCGCAATTCAGTGACTGGAATCATGATTCACCTGAAAGGAAACCAGAAGCAGGCATTACTAGCTTAAACTGTTTTGCTCTGCTTTTCAAGAGGCATTAGGAACCTCATGTTAAGCACTGCCACAGCAAGACTGGAATTAGCTGAGAACCAATTTCAAGTCACTTGGAGACAAATGAATGAGGCTTCTTGTAAGTAATTTGCTACAGCTGAGGCTGTGAAATTAGTTTGTTGTTGTCTCCCCCAACAAATGAATTGTCACAAAACATCAGAACTGGTACCTACCATGAGCAGCCAGTGGGGCAAGACATTCACACTTAAAGAAAGTTTGCAGGACAGACTTAAACTACCCAGGCCAGACCAGTATTTGGAAGTTTACTGTTTATTTCAGGGATGAAGGAGTTTCCCAGCACTGTTAGAAGTGATAAAATCCACACAGAGAGCATAGCTGTTGTGCATTTGCTACTGTTTTTACAGAAAAATAAAATAATAATTCTGCATTTGTGTGGTTCTCAAACTGCAGAGGTAAGGAAGAGGATTTACGTACAATACAGATGTATTTCCTAGAACCACTTCATTGAGGCAACTCAACATCGCATTGATAAAGCAAGCTGGAAAAAGAGAACAAAGTTGCCTGCTATCATGACTTTTCCTTCCATGTAAGCAGTTTTGGCTTCCCTGCTTTGCATTAATTCTCCGAGGAAAGATTAGTTACTTGCCCTCTGATAGATTCAGTATTGAAATCCTGTAAGAGCTGCTCTTTGCCTTATTTACTTCAGAAGCAGAGGAAGGGGGAAAATATACTTAAAAAGAATTCACTTCCCTGACCAACCACTCCCACCTAGAGTTCATCTCAGCTGGGATTTAAGTGTCACAAAGGAAATCAAAAGGTTCTGGGAAGCAGAGGCCTTATGGCAGTGCTTGTTCTGTCCTTCAGACTTCCAGATGAACCTTCAGGGACATTCTTCAATAAGCCATAGAAAGCCCGGAAGCCTGACTGATCCACGGATAGCTGTGAGCTCACAAAATTCCCCTATCTGACAGGCAACACAAGCAAAGAACACGAAATCATTGTAACTTGTTCTAATGACAGTGAAAAAGCAGTAATATCACATCACGCTTGCTAGCAAAGTTCAGGAGTGGGACAAGCACTAATCTTTCAGTCATTTTGAAACTCACATGAATTCAATTGTAAAAGAGGAAGAGCAAAATTTCAATCATGTTTCCCCAACCCTTAAGATATCGTTTGTACAGACAGTCCCAAAAAGTCCTGGGGGACTGCAGGGCCAATAGCAGGTTTCTGTATACCACTGGCTGGGCAAAAGCTTTCTTTGACAATTGGGGTGCCCACACCACCTGCTTTAGTAGAATTCAAGTTTGTATTTAAAATGAACTTCCCAGCACAGAACTGCAAAGGAAGCCCTTCCTAATACAAACTCAAAAAGCACCACATTCCCTAGAGACTAAATACAGAACTCCATTCCCTGGTTTGCTGCTTACAACAATAAATGGTAAAATGCCAGCTTTGACTTAATGCTACTTGGGAAGGCTGCAAGCAACTACAGGTGGTAGATTGAAAGATAACAGCCATCCCTGAAGAAGTGTTTGCCCTTTAGCCCATCCAGTTCTACTTCATCAGTCCATCACAAGAGACAAATTGGGGTAACTCTACATGCAAATTTTTTTTTATTATTCCTATTTATTTTTCTTAGTGAGGAATTTTAAGAGACAAAATGGCAATACTTGTTCTAGAAGTTCAGTAAAACAAGGCAGAACAGCAAATCTATTAATTTGTCAGCCAGCAAACTCATGCAATCCTGGCACAGAAGCAAGGAATTAAAATAGCCATATACAGCACAGTTAGAAGAAACTACTGATCTGTTAGGCTGCAGAACACTAGCAAAATGGCTAGCATGCCTCTGCAGAATGGACTGCATTGAGCGGATTAGGGCAAGAGGATTACACATTTACAGGAGAGGGAAGAACAGGCAAAACTGACCATCTTCTGAACAGCATCTGAGCAGCTAGAATAAGAGGAGTAACAAGGTGTTCAGACCCACCCTCCCAGTCTTGGTGCTAGCTTGCTGCAAGGCCCTAGGCAAGGCATTTCAGCCATGCCTCAGCTTCCTTTTCTGAATATATCCACCTCTGGGAAAAGAGAGTCCATTTGAAAGATACATTTGAGAAGAGCTGTCTGCATACTACAGAAACACTAATTCCAGGATAAAACAGGGTACAGAAGTTTTCTTTACACCCCTGCACTCCAGAACACCTCAAATGAAGGCAAGCAGTTAAACAGCTCCCTGAATCACAATTCCTGGTTACGCATGTCTCCTCAGTTTGTGTACCTAGACAAGAAAATTCAAAGTCAAAACCCATTTCATATCTGTATTTTCTGCAGGAGAAACTGTAGCTCTGACAGATGCCTTTAATCACTACTGACAGAAGCCTTATACTATCCCAGGCCTTTATGCACCCATTCCCTCCCACTTCAGAAGCACCAAAACAGGGTATATACCTGATATACTTTTTTTTTGGTTGGTTATTTTTTTTGTTAGGACCCCTACTACACCATGCTAGGAAAGCGAGACAATTCACAGAGAAACCAGGAAGTTCAGCTACCAAAATGTTTGAGAGCCAGGACAGGACCACTGACAGACCACAGGGAAAAACAGACAAGATAAGAACACACTTGCCCTCTGTCACACTCTGCAGGTGGTGCAGTCTGAGGGAACACAGTTCTGCACTTGTACAGTCCAAGTAAGAGAAAGCCTGGAAAGCTTTATAAAAGGGGAACATCAAAAGCTACTGCAGCTGTCTGCTGGAGCAGTTAACTTTGACATGGCTTAGCTTCTGAAATCAAGCTATGCCTGCAGGTGAGCACAGCTTCAGTTCTACCAGACTCATAACCCAGGGGGGGCTTTGAGAGCCAGAGGTCTTGCTACACACCACCCTAAGGCTCCATGAGAGTCTAATGGCAGTTTCCCAGCAAGTACGCCTTTCTTAAAAACTCTTGCCAGATGTGATAGAAAGCTTCTGTAGCGACTGCTTCTAAACTACATCTAAGAGGTAACACAAATGTTCCTGTACCATTCATTGATCTCCATAAATGCTGTGTAAAATCCTATTCCTCTTTTCAGGAAAATGCAGTGAAAACACTGATATTGTTCATAAAAGAACTACTCCATATTTAAACTCCTTACTCCTCCTACCCCACACCAATGAAAAAATAAATGTATATTTATCTCTTTCCTTCTTTTGTCTAGATACCACTTCTCCCCAGTGATCCTTCTTCCTCCCTCCAGTGCTTCATCACTCTTGATAGGAAAACTTCTGCAGGAATTGTCAGGCCCTTCATAGTTACCCCTAGCAGGCTTATGAAATAGGGAAGATCTTTTCAGGAACTGGGGTATCACGGCTAAGGCATTTTCAGACTTGAGCTGTAGTGCTAGGTGGCTAGTTTTGGCCAATCCAGGAAATGCCTAATTTCTCCTCACAAGAAATTAACCTTATGCTCCTTTTGATTTCTAATCTCAAGATAGCTAGGAAGAACACCAACAAAATTAGCACAGCAGGCTCCCCAATTCTATTTACCAGTTACATGGGATAGGAAATCTCCCTTTGCATTGTGCACCTAAAAGACATTAAAAAAATGTGAGTGTGCCATGACAGCTCAGTATCAGCAATTAAACCCTGGTAGGGTGGAGAAGGAAATCTCCTGCCTTCCAGTAACAATGACAGGGTCACTGGAGGAAGAAAAGGACATTTGTAGCAAGTCCCCACTCCTCCTGGCAGCAATAGAAACCCTTTTCAAGTCCCAGAAGAACAATAAAACTAGGCGCCTCCTTTACAGAAGCTGGAATTTGGCATATCTTATCTAATCTTACTCCCAGCATCTGCAGTAAAAGGGAAAATTCCCCACCAAAAACTTGAGAAAGTAGGTGGGGAAGTTGCATCCCTCCTCACCCAGATTTCCCATGCATGTAATCCATTTCTAGTTCCTGAAAGACAGTTCTGCATCAAGATGCAATCATCATCTTTATTTTGTAATCATTTTAGAATACAATTCTTGTTGCAACACTCTCCCTTCTGGATTAGGGCAAGCAGTTTCACTGCTGGGGTTGATGACAACAGCAAACTAACTCTGAGAAGTCAGATTCTCAGGGGCCATCTCTGTCACTTGACCCTTCTTCACCCTGCTGCCATAGAATCCTTCCCATAGGGACTGTGATTCCAACCACTATACAGAAACCAAGCAGGTAGCTGGAATACAGGCTCTCCCAACAAGTACAGGGGCAGCAGAACAGAATGACTTACAGGGAGGATATTATTCTGGCATAAGACTACGAACAATCCTTGCATGAAGACAGCTGACCAAAAATAGCTATCTCCCTTGTGACCAAGGCCAGACCAAGTTCCACAGGACCAGCAGACAGGCTGCAGAGACTTCAAGCTTCTGCTCTTTTCAGAAGCTGAACTCTAATGTGCTTTGTTAGCAGGAAAGTGTTTACTGTCAGAAACTTCATTTGCTAAGTCAGTTCTGTCATGTAGCCCCACTGAAGGCTCAGCACAGAACACATGAACCGAGTGAAGGAGTTTATAGACAGGAACAGTCATAACTGGAAAGGAAGTACTTTGCCAGAGCAGTCCTGTGAAGAAGGATCCAAGCTCCTTCATATATACCTTAATTAGCAGAAGTTTCCAGTTGGAGCTTAGAAAGGGGTGAGATTTTCTTACAGTACAGTTAACTCTGCCACATGGAAGGCATCAATACTGAAATTTTGAAAGTGCTTTATTCAAGTTTAAAGGCAAGTTATTTCACTAAACTTGCATAAGCTGATATGTAGAACATCCTTGCCTAAACTCCTGTCAACTTATCAGAAGCATAAGGAAGTAAGTTTTCCAAGGGTATAATCAAACAGTCAGGCTTCAGATATTGCACACTAAGGGGAAAAAAAAATAATCTTGCATAAGTCTGTCTCAGGGGTGTTTCAGCTTTTGCATTCCACAGTGCTTTCCTAGCTGCCACACAGTCCCCAAGCAGACCCTCATCCCCTACCCTCAAGAAATGACTTTACCTTTGAGGGTTTCAACTACACCAAAGCAGCACTACTCTGAGCGCTACAATTCATATCCAATATAGAACCACCCCAGGACAGTTGATAGCAGCAATGTCTGAGATTGTACACTGAAAGATCTGTATGCTAAGGCCTCATTACCACACAGCAGGATCAATCCAGCCTAAACAAATATGCTCCTGAAATCTTTGCACATTCCATGTTTAGATACTACATACCTCTTCAGTGCCTGCAGATTCACCTGGATCCAAGTTTGCATCCCACCATGGACTCCTTTTGCCAGACAACCATCCCTGCCTCAGCCTGCTGGGCACCTATGTACTAGGTGCAGCACAACCTCACCATTAATGCTGAACAGGCTCATACAACAGAAGAAACAGCAGTTTCAGACTTACATAACCAGCCTGCCAAACCTACCCAGACTTCAGCCAACCATAAGCATCACCAAGTATTAATACTATGTTTTACTAGACACACCTGGAGGAAAAAGTTAATCACTCATGTTAGAAGAACAAGGACATTCTAAGCACACCACACCTAAATAGTAAAACCAGCAGTCAGAAACAAGATTAAACACATCTGGCTGACAGACATCATAAAGCAGCATGTACCTTACTAGATAAAGACTGAAAGTATGAATGCTTTCCACAAAGCCCGACCCCTGTGATATTGAACAAGTTCAAGGTATTAACAGAACAATCGCTCCAGGAGCAAACATCCTCTGATGTGGACAATTCCTCTATCCAAAACCATCCAACCTAAACAAGTGAAGATTGACTTACTGTTGACAGACACCTCGGTGAGCAGTGCTTGAAATTCCTGCCTGCAACTGCTGGCCAGCATATCCAGCTAGGGATAAAGTGAACAGAAGCAACATCACTGTTCTGTTTCACTAGCTAGTCTGTCAGCTTGACTCATCATTTGCTGAATACTTTATCCAGCCTCCTCTTTCCTCATCCTTCTGTTGGCCATTGTGGTACTAATGGAGCTACTGGCAAAATAGGACTACATGCAAGATCTCATGACATGCACAAGAACTTAAGTTTCCACCCGTTATTTCCAGGACCTCCCTGAAATCAGGGAAGTCCTCCTCACCTTTAGTGGTGTGCAGCTTTCAAGTCAGGCAGTCTTATAATACAGTTTTAGATAAGTAGACATGGATGCATTGTATGTTGGGTCTTGCAACTTTTTAATTTCCACCATACATATTCTTAATCCTCAGTGGATTTCCTTCTAAGATTGCAGACTGCAAAGCAGAAGTCAAGCACTGCTGACAGAACTTCTTACCTCTCAAAAGCCCAGAGAAAAAGGGAGTTGCTCATGTGCCAACAGCATTAGAGGTAGACAAGGGAAAGAAAAACCTTGATGCTGCTGAGACTACAGCCCTGATTACTGACAAGCTACAACATGTTACAGTAAGTTTTCAACAGAGCAGAGCTTCCCTCTCCAGCATGCTGCCACCTGAAATCCTGAAGAAGGGCATGACACAGAGCTCTTTGTTCAAAAACCAGAAAATGCAAAAGCTTTGCTGGTCAGAAATGGTACTGGGAATTTACATATCTCCTCCCTCATGTTTATTAGGCCCAGAATTAAAAGAAAAAAAAAAGGAGGCTGAAACAGAGCTGCTTTCAGGCACCCCTCAGAAAACCTTCCAAGCACAAGGACAGCCATGTGACCAGCTGGAGAAGTCCAAGACATGAGATGGAACAACTCAAGTGATTGTGTCCTTTGCTGTTTAGAAATAACCAGCAGTGAAGCCAGATGCCAAAGCCCTGACCAACTGTTATCCCTACATCAGGCCCTTTCTGCATTAAAAAAAAAAATCCCTCATGTGGGACAAAATGTCTTCTGAGATAAAGTGAACATGTGAAGTTTAAATTAATTTATCATTTAGACTAGCGGATAGAACAGTGGAACAGCAGCTGCCAGAACTTACACTCTTCATTTAGGGGAACAGCCAGTGAACTCAACATTGACAGCAAGGTAAGCTGGTTTTCACACAACTATCCAGCAGCTGCATGTAACATTCAGCCCCACCCAAGCCACAAGATGCAGCAGGATGAAGTGAACCAATTGGGTCACAACATCTTTACTGAAGCTCATGAAAAGGAATAACCCATGTACACTATGGATAGCATTTTATCTTTACAGCCACCCCTTAGTTGACTCTTCCTGTCAGATGCATGACTGACTTTTTTTTTTTTCTTAAGAGTCTAGTGCAACAGCTCCTGTTTACCATCACAAAAGCAAGCCTGTCCTAACAAGTACAGGGAAGAATATCTGCACTATCAGAACAATCCATGCCAGAGACCTGGCTTGGCCTGCCACATTTTCTGACTTCTGACAGCATTTTGCCCCAGCTGCACAGAACTGAACACAGTCTGAAGTTATCAGCATCACTGACACTTGGAGCAGGGACTGTATGTCGGTGTCATACAGCTATGTAAATTTCAATGCTATCATATGACTTGCAACAGCAATGCAAACCAGAGAAAAATGTCTGTGTCAGCTTATAAATTATCAATGTACATGGTCACAGGCTTCCTATCCAAAAATTAATTTTCTCTTTGCCCTAAAAAAAGATGCTTCAAGGACAAGGCATTGGAGCTTGTCTTGCAAAAGTACAACTGCCTTATTCAAACAGGACACTACGAAACACTCTCTTGTACTAACTAATATGAGTGATTGAATTAATTCTGTTAGTAACTACTTAAGAAAAACAGACAGCAACAGCATTAACTTGCAACAATCAGAACAGCTTCAAGCACCTCATCAGCTGCAGAAGGCTCTTCAGCATTTAGTTCCAGCATTGAGAAGAGTCATACAAGAAAAGGTAATCAACTGTTTTCAGCTAAAGACAGAAATGGTGGACACAGAGCTCTGACATATCTAACAGATTAAGAAATCAAGACTCTAGATTCAAAGTGAGTAAAAACTTTTCAGCAAGGATAATCTTAATTGATCATTGATAGACTGTCACAACATGCACAAATCCATGGGTATTGCCACAGCTGTTTTCAAGATCAAAGAGATAAGCCAGTTAAGATGAAAAAAGATGCAGATGAGAACAAAGCAAGAGAGGACATTGGCTAGCAGCACAATAATATTTAGCATCAATCTGAGGAAAGAAGAGGAATGAATACATATTCACCTATTCACCATACCCTGTAAGCCTTGCCTTCAGGACCATGAGCTCCCTAACAGTGACTATGACTTCCAGCTCAGAGTATTTTATGGCTGCATTAGTCTATTAATAAGGGACAGGCCACATAACCTTTCATCACCAAGATCTGATAAAACCAAGACTCTTAAGGACAACCTGTTAACTCGTCCAGGACACACCTTTACTGTGCACAAAGGTAGGCTGTAGCTAGAAAAGCAGCTTGCTAATTTGTCACAAGAGGAGCTTTATGAATTGCCAAGGTTGTTTCATAGCAAATGTTAACAATGCTTAGTACACAAGAAGAAAGCACTATTATTTTAGCAGGGAGCTCATGACTGAATAGCTTTTAGTTTAAAATGCACTTTCATACCAGCAGGAGGGGCATGTATCATCCAGCTGTATGAACTGGATTTCAAGTTGCAATACAAAATACACACACCATATCAACAGTTTAAGAAAAAAAGCTGCTTGGAAGCATTCAAGATACACTGTTCAAAGCATGTAAACTTTTAAGCACCTGTTCAGTATTAGCATGCATATCCTAAACCAAGGCTGGTTTTGAAAACACTAGGGAAAAAATGCACAAAGGAGGCTCACCATACTGTAGCACAACAAGTTAATTTTTAATCTTTACCAAAACAATAGCTGCACACCCCACCACCATATTAAGGACCCCCCCACAAAACTCCTAAATCCTTCTCCTGTGCTTCACCACCACTCACCTGACACTGCACCTCTGTTTTCCTAGATACCAGTTAGGCTCAATTTAACACCAGAATTGAGTTTCACTTCCTTTTTAAGTACTCTGTTGAACAAAATCCTCCTTTAGAACATGGAAGAATTACATGAGGGCCTCTAATAAGCCTGCTTCAATCCCACAGCAGTAACACAGTAACTTATACACCTGACCTCCATATGGCTTATTTAAGGAAAAAAAAAAAGTAGTGTCAGAGGACCACAGACCATTTTTCTGAATGCCTGCAGCATTTACTAGAATGTAATCAACTCTTAAGCATTCAGTAAGTCATCACAGGAAGGCTTCAGGCACTCCGCATTTCAAACATGGAAACATTAGCTTTTAACATATGGCTTCTGGCATACTTTAAGGAAATATCTATGCACATTTTCTTTGACCTACATGAATAAAGTTAGGGTTTCCAAATACCACAAGAGGATCAGTATGAAAACAAATCAGTGAACTACCAGAACACTAACTAGTACAGCAGACAAGTATTAGGGATACTTGTATTCTGGAAGCAACATACTACACATCTCACTGCTCAGAACACAGCCAACATGGACAGCATTTCTCATGAACATAAGCATGGATTCTGCAATACCTTTCATCACTATCCTAGTGAAGAACCAAGGAAGCAGGGAGTTTCTTGCAACTAGTTTCTGTCATTGCCTAATTGACACCCACATGGGTGACTAGCCAGTGTGCTCCTTAGAGTTCACTATGAACAATTGCCTAGGAAATGCCTATACAGCAATACAAACACCACTCCCCAGGAAATGGAAGAGCTCCTACCAAACTGAACAGTTCTTGCTGCTTCTCAGCTGCATTCCTTTTAGGCAGCAGTCAAACCATTTACTGGACAGACTTCAAGTATTTACTGTTTAGTGCATTGAGAAGTCAGGGTTTATGTGGCCAGGAGTTAGATGTATGGGTGATAATATTAACAGTTATATTCTACTTTGGACAATGATCAGTTCCTTTACTCTTCTTTCATCTTCAAGCTAACTAAGTGCTCACAGAATTTAATTAGCATACCACTGCTCTCCGCATATCACCCTCTGTCAACCACCTTTCCTCCTTGCTCCTTATCAGTCATCTGGTCACTGCTCTGTGCTTTGCAACTATGTTTAAGTAGTATCCTGGTCATTTTTTTGGCTTTGCTTTACCACTTAAAAGCTGGCCTGTAGCCCTTACCCTGCAGCTGGGTTATGCTATCTGCACTTTAGTTCTCTGTGCTGGAAGTGGATGATGTTCCTGCGAGCTGGATCCTGAGCAGGTGCTGAAACGTTGCATTCCCCACACGCCATGGGAACAGCTTCCCTGCAATGAAACAGAGATTATCAGCAAAGAAGAGGGGATCAAGTTCACAGAGAAAGCACGCCATGTAAAAACTTGGTAAAGGATATCTAAGAAGCAAGGAACAACTCAGAGGGTCACTGGGAGCCAGAAAGACACCCTAATACCTAGAAAGGTGGTAAGAGTTCTAAGAGGTAAGTAAAACTCTTAGAAGGAAGGAATCTCCAACATCTGTTATTCCAAAAGAAATTACCAAAAAGCAGGTGTTACAGACCCAGCCAAAGGAGATGCTGAATATTAATATTATAACTAAGGCTAAACAGGTAGAGACAAATTAAGATCCTGGAAGAACAAATTTTTTTAGATGGAAGAAAGGATTAATGACTTCACCACCTACTTTCTAGTCTGAAAAGCCTGAATATTTTTTTAACTGTTACCACCAGGAGTATCTGAAAATGTAGATCGTGTTTCTAATCACTCTGGATTCAAGCAACACATATCTACCAACAAGTATCTTTTTAAAGTGGCAGCAGTTTAGCACCACCACCAAGAATTACAACAGCTTTTTTTTCTTGCTTCCTGCATGTCAGCATGGGGCATGGGAAAACAGACAAGGGAGCAGACCTAAGCTTTGAGAGATCTCTCTAGCATCCAGCCTCCTAGCTATGTAGGAAAGGACTGCAGAACATCAGAAAGCATTTTGTCAACAATAGGGAAAAATGAAAAGGAAGAGACATCACTGGGGGAAAAACCACAACCCTATACTGGTACAAATGTTCAAGAACACGTTCCTCCCGATTCCGAAGTTACCATTAAGGCTGACAGATTTTGAAGCAACACCCTCACAATCAAAGCTATTCTATTTTAGCTGTGACAGACTGCTGCAAAGGAAACGTTTAAAGAAGAGGACTCTCTGACCTTCTCCCCCCAGCTTCTCTCAGGCAATGGCCTCAGCACCAGCCCAAAGCCAGAACACCTCGGTAGTGGCTCAGTGCTCCCACAAACACAGATTGCGCATCAGCCCCATCTGCCCACAAGCCTGCCACACCACCTCGGGATTTCCAGAAACAGAAAAGACATCCTCTATAAGATATAAATAAAAAAACCAACCAGCTTCCGTCCGCAGCACCGCTGCCAGGTAACAAATACAGGACTTTCCCCCCCATTGCGGAGAAACAATGTCCCCCGGAGGGGACACGCAGCATACACACTGGACAGCCCTGCCTCACCCACCCCAGGACGCGGAGGGGGACGACGGCCCACATGCCCTCAGCCCCCCACCAGCTGCGGGCTGCCCCGCCGCCTGACAGGGCATGGACGGCGGGGGCACTGAGGAAACGAATTACTGCCGAATTAGTCAGCAAATCCTCCCCGCCCGCCCAGGTGGTACGACGGGAGCAGCTCGTCGCTCAGGCCCCACCTGGCCGCTGCCCTCCCCTCAAGGCTGCGCCCCCTCAAGCGCC
>JANZLQ010000055.1:13882862-13918105 GCA_026212715.1 Elanus axillaris | reverse complement strand
CTGCGCATGTCCCAGTTGTTGTTAGGGGGTCTTTTTCTGCCTCCTGGTGGTCGTTGAGGCCGAAGGCTGAAGTCTTCTTCAGTTACTTTCAGCTAACCTTTTCCATATATGGTCTACAACTTGCTGTGTGGTACTTAGAAATGTTTTACAAGAATTTTTTTTTAGCAAGCAGTTCTGCAGTTTGTTGTTTGCCTCAAGCAGTTACATTTTGTTAAGCAAAGCAGCAAGCATAATTTTGCAAGTGCATTATATTGTTTTATTAAACAGCGCTTATTGTTTGATAAACAATTATAACTTTTAACAGCAGCAGGAGGGAGAGGATAAAATGGCATTGAGCTCTTAGATGTCTCAGAATGTGCTGTGTACATTCTTACAGAAGCAAACACAAGTTTTCTTTCCATCTGTTTGTTTCAGTGGTTGAGTTAAACAGAAGTTTAGAAAACAAACAGTTTGCATCTGCCTGCACAGACATTCCCTCCTGCTTAGTCAGGCAGGGATGCTGTGAGCCCAGTGGCCGGATGTTGGGTTACAATTTGGGAACCTTTGGCACAGTGGATGTCAGCCGCTTCCTTTCCCTGCAGCTCACTTTTTCCTTCTGTGAAAGGGAGACAGTAATTACTCACTCAGGAGACCTACATGACCTGATTCATTGGTACATGTAAAGCCTTGTCACAAAAGGAAGAGGAAAGCCACGAGAAGATAATTTGCTTTCTACACCTCACTGCAGCAATTGTCACCTCTCAAGCAACTGGGAGTTCAGCTCCTACATCCATGCACTAAAATCCCCCTCTGAGGCTGCTATGTGTCTGCCTGCCCATCCACAGCTCAGGAGTCAGACAATGCTGCAGGATCCTCCTTTAGCTTGTATTGTGGACAGTTGGTCATTATCCTCTGATCACCCTAACGCTGGTGCCTCCACGTTCTGTACCTGTGATCCATTCTCTAATAATATTAAGCCTGCAGGGTGACATTTTTGAGAGTGTCTGACTGACTTAAAAATTCATTTTTCAAAATTACTGAAGGCTTCACTCAAAGGGAAATTCCCTGCCATTGCCATGCCAAAGTAATTATAGTCACACCACAGAAATTATCCCGCTATAATTATTCCAGTATGAGCCTCCATCTGAACTAAATGCTGGGATATTTTCCCAGGCAGCCAAAATCCTCTGGCAGCGCTGGCTCCCAGCCTCTGGGGAGGAAGGGACCTGCTCCCAAAAGCCTTCTCCTCCCTCACCTTGGTGATTTAGAGAGCAACCTGAGACCAACTTTTCCCCGGTACGATTTTTGCCATGAGAGTGTTGTAGCTCGACTCTTGCTTTCCTGCAGCCTCTCCGACTCCTCCCAGGAAGTCCCAGCTGCAGATTAAGCATTTCAGAGACAGAGAGAGGGCAGCATGTATGCAAAGGCAGCCTGGGCCGTTGTGCCAGACTTTCGCAGCTTAAGGCAGTGTGGCCCAGCTTGATGTAAGTTTGGTTTTACCCCCCACCATCCCTTCTGGGAGCTGCCTTGTGCCTGTGTGTGTGCATTTGCTGGCTGTTGCTGCTGCATTTGCCCATGCTCCTGCTGTGCTGTTGCACCCCATTGTGTGACAAGTTCCGGGGGACCCTTGTCCCCAAAGCCTTTTGGGTGCACCCGCGAGTGGCCAGGCTGGCCAGCACCGCAGAGGTGCTTGGGAAGCACCAGAACAGAAGAGATGGCTGGTGCCTGCGGGCTGGAGGGCAGGAGGTGGTGAGTGACCGATCCCCGCGATGATCTTTCAGCTGTCACCTCCAAAATCCTTTAGTGTGCTCTGTCCTGTGCACCCCACCGAGGTGAAAGGTGCCTTGGCTCTCTTGCAGGGAGCGTACATACACCGCAGTCTGAAATGCCTAACCAGGTAAGAGCCTCCCTGAGCCTTTCCCAGGCTTTTTGATATTCTGGTGGCTGACTCTGCTCCAAAACATTGTCCAGGGCTAGAGAGGTGAGGCAGAGCCCTCTGCCCTAGCCCCAGTTGGCTGCTCCCACTGGCAGCAGCACCCGGACCCCAGTGCTGCCTCTAGCTCTTTACAGGAGCCTTCTGTACAGCTCTTACACCAGCTCTGTAGTCTTCTGTAATCCAGTGAAGCCTTTTTTACTGCCACACTTCCATTTTGTCACCTGCAGAGTTAGTCCCTGCATTCCAGTACTCACTTACTTTGCATCCCAAAGCAGCGTCCCCCCACATCTCAGTGCCCATCCCCAACATGCAGCTGTCCCGCCTGCAGGGGCAAGGTGGATATTTCACAGTCCTGAGCAATATTATGCTGTGGCTTCCCACTTTTCCATAAATTGTGTTTTTTTTTCCCACCTGGGCAAAGAGATGTAAAATCCCACTTATCTCATCTGGCAGCTGCTTTGCACTTTTGTTAGAAATAATGCAAAATGCAAACAGTGGGGACCTGTTTAAATTTATTTTTTGGCAACTAGGTAAATTAATCCATGGCTGGCCAAAATAAATGTGCATGCATCCTTCAGACTCACTGCAAGCTTTTATCTTAAGTACCTAAAAAAACATTAACTTATTTTAGCTTAAATACCACATGTTTAAGCAATGCTATAGAATAGTTGAGGGGACCTGAGGTGAAGGAACAGGCTACATCAGGCACAGAAATTAATTTCTTTGCAGCCTTGAAGGAAAGGTAAACACCAAAATCACTTTGGAGATGGAAGCTGACATCTTGTTAATCAGAAAAAACTTGTGACTAAACAGCCTGGAGTTGCAGCAGCTGAGAGGCGAGAGATTCTCAAAAATAGCAGCACTCTTGCTCTGATTTTTTTTGTAACCTTAAGAACATGAAGGAAGAGAAAGGAGTGGGTTTGTGTGGAGTAGGTTTGCCCGGCATCCATCCCTAAGGCCCCTTGTTTCACTTTCCAGCCGCAAGAAGCAGGGTGTCCGAACAGCCCTGCCAAGGCACAGCCCAATAGGTGAGGAAGGTGAAGGTGCTGCAGGGGAGGAAGAGCAGAGACAAGAGATACCTGGGATCAATGAAATTGGATGGGAAGCTGATGTTGAATACTGAATTTTCCCAGTGCAGAGGAAAGTGGGGGGAGCCTGGAATTGGGGGGAGAGGAGGTAGAAGTCATGGTTGCACTTGTGATCCAGACTTTGTGTGTGTCATGGGCACAAAGTACAGTCCCAGCACTGTTTGATGTTGCAGTGACAACATACAAAGCAGCTCATTCCCCCTTTTCCTCTCTGTGGCAGAATAACCACAGCTTTGGGTCTGGACCTGCCTCGTCCCCAGGTACACAGAGTGTTTGCTTTATCCCTGGAGCCATGGAGCGGTTGTCTCACCCATCTGCTTTGTGTCTGGGGGAAATGCAGGTCCTTGCCCATAGGAGTGAGACAGCAGAAGCTGTGGCATGCTCAGGAGAGCAGGACCGTCTCTGCGTCACTTCTTGCTGGAGAGGAAGAGCAGCGCTGGATATAGCTCATACACCAGCGAGGTATTGAATGCCCAGCGTGACTCTTTCTGGCTGTCAGCCTGGTCCCTGGCTCAGGCTGCAACGGTGTGGAGCCTTGGGGAGCTCACTACTAAAAAGCTAGCCTTGGCATCAATGGCAGATAGGGCACATCAAGAGAAGCCACACTGGTTCAATCTCCTCTGTACCCACTTATTTCCA
Source organism: Elanus axillaris (assembly GCA_026212715.1). Taxonomy (NCBI): domain Eukaryota; kingdom Metazoa; phylum Chordata; class Aves; order Accipitriformes; family Accipitridae; genus Elanus; species Elanus axillaris. The sequence goes on along the minus strand of JANZLQ010000055.1, from coordinate 13,914,463 downwards.
GGTAGCCTGTTTAAAGGGAACATCTCATAAACAAGAGAATATCCATCATACAGAAGAAAGCTCATTGTTTCTGGGGTTGCCTCATCTGATGGTCTCTTCTACTAAAGCCTCTTGGGTTGCAAAGTACTTGGGAAAAATCACCATCCCTCCTGGAGATACAAACATGCAGAGCAAGGAAATCATGTGCAGCAGGGAGTCAGTGGTGGAAGGTCATGGCTGCTAAGTCTTCTACACTTGCACTCAACTATCCTGTCTGGCTGCCAGGAAAATTGCAACTGGAGAAACACGTTGTTCAGTCTGGGGAGCAGAACAGGCTGAAAAAGATTTGAGGGCTGCATGGCCCTGAGCCCATGTTGCTCTCCAGCCTGATGGGCAGCTGCCTATGGCAGCACCATACAGGCTGGGGATGGGAGGATGTCAAAGGAAGAAAGTATTTGTCATGTCTCTTCCTGAAAGGGCTGGAGGAGACAAGGCCTTTTCTCAGAACTGGGAATTTCTAGGCTTGAAGCACCCTCTTCCCACTGACACCCATCACACTTGCCAATGCTATTAAATTCTCTGCACTGTGGCCTGCAGCAGTCCCACCGCAAAAAAGAACAGCACTGGAGCTGTTAATATTTCATCTCCAGCTATCTTTTGGTTCTCAAGCCATGAATCCTTCTAGTCCCACCAAAATCAGCTCAGGTGCCAGGTCTTGCTGACTGTAATACCCATGAGCTTGTGCAGAAATTGCAAAGCAGGGGGCTGGGGGAGAGGAGTGGGGCTCCCCTAGGCCCAGGGAGGCAGTGACTTCTGCTCACCCTTGTCTGCCTGCCTAGCACCACAGGGGATGCAGAATCCACCCGGTGCCCTCTGAAACACAGGGCTCCTCAGCAAGGTATTTGCAAAGATCCCTAGTGAGGGCTGAAGCTGTATAAAAATCTAAAGGCCTCAACACAAAATATTGTTGGGGCACTTTTCAAATTCTGGTGTAGCCCTCTGGGAACAGCAGAGGTGAGAAGGTATGTGGGGAGTTACCGCTGCAGCTGAGCCTGGGGGGACGGGTGCTGACCTAGTATCTCCCCACCATCCCGGCATAACAGAGCACAGACCCTCTCCCCTTACATCCCAGCTCTTCATCTCACATCTCAGCTGCTTTTACATGGTCTCCTCATCCCTGTTCACATGTATTTTATTTGCCATGGTGATGATAATTTTCTTGGCTCATTGCTTCAGATGCCCTCCTCGCATCCCCATGCTGGCTTTTCTTGGTGCATTGAGCATCATTTGTCTCCAGCTTCCAGTCCCTTTGCTGTCTGGTTACCTTTTTGCTGTGCTGTTTAGTTACTAAATTCTGCCTCTGCTGCTTTTCATTGTCCTCATGTTAAATTCCCCATCAAGCACAACTGACTTTCTCCCACTGTGCTTATCCAGCTGGAAGGAGGATTTTGCTCAGTTTCCTACTGTCCTTCTTTCCACCCCACTAGCCATTGATGCACATGGAAATTAGATACCAGTCAGGTGAACGGTACCTTGGTGTTTCTGTACATCATCGGACTGACGTGTGCTGTGTTCCCCTCTTTCCTGTACCCAGTTGTTGCCTGGTTTTGCATGAACTTTAGGTGCAAAACCGAGCATATTGTTTAGGATCTAGAGCAACTCCGTTCACCAAGGGCTCCAGCATGACAAAGGAGTAAATGCTTCTGTTAATCTGTAGAGCAGCATGGAATAAAAAAGTTTGTTCTTCTAGGAAAAGGTGATATTTTTGTGGCCTGTAGAAAACAAAGAGGTCCTTCTGATGGACGATGAGAGAGGCTATGAAAGGCAAAAGCCTGAGGTCTGGGGTCATTGGTTTGGCTGTTACAGCTTGGCTGAGCTCATTTGACCCCATGATTTATTCCAACTGAAAATGAGGTTTAAGGCATTGCCACCTCCCCAGTAAGTGTAGACACGCTTCTTTTGTTCATCTGTTTTCTCAGTTTTTGTTGAAACTTGTAAATGAAACATCCTCCTCTGCCAGCTGTTACCTGTTTGATCTTTCATAAAAAGTATGTGAAACCTCTTCCAGAAGCCACTGCATCAGCATTACTGCTCTAAGATTGGCCAGCAACAACCCATGAAACAATACTAAAGGGCACACTTTCTATTGGGAAAAACCTACCTGGGGAGGTCACATCCCCTTCACACATGGCCCCATTGCCATTAGTAAAAGCTTCAGACTCACTTTCTGTCTCCCTCTTTGCAGGCAAAAATGTCAAGGCCAGTGCAAGCTCGGAGGCTGGAGGGAATAGATAAGAATATCTGGTAAGTTAAGAGAATATCTGGTTTACCCTGGTGGTAGATGTGGTTTTAGGCAGCCTAACACCACATAGAAACCACCAGCCACACAGAGCAGCAGAGTCTCCCTCAGCTACTTTGGATTTGTTTAGGAAGGACATCAGGGCAGGTTTGTCCCAAGAGACTTTATCCTGGCTCAGGACTGTATCTGCTGCTCACACTTTATGCCGTATCAGGTGTTCCGCAGCATCCTGCAGGAAGGCAGGCAGGAGCACCTTGTAGTGCATTGTACTCCATCAGGCTCATCCACCCAAATGATCCCAGCAGCACCTAAATCCGAGCAAAGTTGTCACAGCACATTGGCTTCAGCACGGTGTCTGCTTCAAGCCCAACCTAGGGCACTGCAAGCAGAGAGGCTGGTGAAGGGATGCTGCAAATGCCATTCCCAGCCTGCCAGGCACAGAAAACTGCATGCTTGAAGAAGAGATTTAAATGGGCTTTCCTCAAAGCCATGCTGTGCCTGGTTTTGAGCTACAAACTGCTGATGAGCTGGCTCTTGTTTGATAAGCACTGAGTTCAGCCTGCCCTTCCCTCTGCAGAGGCCTTCACAGCGTCTAGTTGCTAAATTTTGCAAAACTGGTATGAATTTGAAAACCTTCAAGACCTCTCCTGCTTGGTCTGGTCTGATCAGCAGCTGTACGTGGCTTCAGCTGCGACTGCACAGCCAGACAGCACAAAGGCTCTTTCCTTCGAAAACAAATTAAAAACACCCCCCAGTGCAATAGTGCCTGTTTTAATTGGAACGGGTCTAAAATGACCTGTGCTTGGTCCTGTCCACCTGTGAGCAGTGGGATGGCTCCACAGGAAGGACACCAACCTCACACTTCCAAAGGGATTGTTGGCAAGCAGAGCCGGTGCCAGCATGCTGCGCGGACCCTCTGTAAACACTTGACTTTCTCTCCCTTTCTTCTCTCCAGGGTGGAGTTTGTAAAACTGGCTGCCACCTACTCCACCGTGAACCTGGGCCAGGGCTTCCCTGACTTTCCCCCACCGGACTTTCTGAAGGAGGCATTCATGAGAGCCCTCAGCGGGGAGAACCACATGCTGCACCAGTACACCCGTGGCTTTGTGCGTGGACAGACCCCCCTCCTCAGGAATAACTCCCCTATTCCCCATTAGCCTTGGCCGCTTCAGAGCTCATCAGGCAGCAGTAAACAGGGCAAACCACAGGAGGCAAAACATGCATCCAGCCTCAGCCCGGGCTCCCTGTGCCTAGGGCTGTAACACCCTGCTTTACCAGGGCATTTGAAGCAGCTGGGCTGGAAGATGGCCTGCATGCTCAGTTGCAGAGCACTTGGCTGCCCAGGCCCCTTCCAGGGGCTCATCCATGTTTTAGGAGGCTTCTGCAACCCAATTCCCCTCTCACCCCACAGGGCCATCCGCCTCTGGTGAAGATCCTAGCCCAGTTTTTCGGGAATCTGCTTGGACGAGACCTGGATCCTATGACCAATGTGATGGTCACTGTGGGGGCATACCAGGCCCTTTTCTGCTGCTTCCAAGCTTTAATTGATGAAGGTGATGAGGTAACCCAAGATTTGGGCTTGTTGCACAGGCAGCCTCCCTCCAGGAGAGCCCTTCCTGGCTGTGGGTCTGCCAGCAGCTGCAGGCTGGTTTTCATTGTCCTTTTCCAAAGCAGAACTGGTTTTATCCCCATTCTCCAGTATCTGAGCTTCCAAAGGAAAAAATTATCTGCTGTCTCATTTCTGCATACAGCAAAATAACCCTTTTGCCCTGAGTGGCGGTGTTCTTCCCTGACACTGCCCACAGGCAATGCAGATTCTCCATTACAGTAATTCAGGGATTAAAATCTCCTGTCCTTCCCATTGCTCTCCACACCCATCAGGGAAGGACTGAGCAGGGCCAGGAGGGTGCCGACATGTCTTTCTTCCAGGTGATAATCATTGAGCCCTTCTTTGACTGCTATGAGCCAATGGTGAAAATGGCTGGTGGGACGCCCGTGTTTGTCCCGCTGAGACCGGTGAGTGGGTCAGAGCAAAGCTGTTGAGAAGGGAAGTCGCAGCAAAGTGAGCAAAGAGGTGAGTGGTAACCAAAGTGCCACGGTAGCAAAGCAAGCCAAGATTCCCCTCTGTTCCCTCTAGAAGGCTCCAAAAGATGGAAAATTGATGTCTAGTGCAGACTGGCAGCTGGACCCAGCTGAACTGGCTTCTAAATTCAGTGAACAGACAAAAGCCATCGTCCTGAACTCACCCAACAATCCTCTTGGCAAGGTAACACCTCTGGCCTTGCTGTGACTGGTCCTGAAAGCTGGTGGGGGGGCTACAGCTCACCCTGCCACATTCGCAGTGACTCGACCTTCCTTGCGCACAAGGGAAATGAGTGTTGTGGCAGCACTGCATGCTGTGCTCACTCTTCTGGTGTTTTTAAGCCTGGTCTTTTGTGCCAGCAGTGGCTTTGCCCTGTTAGACCACTGCAGTCAGCTCCTGCCCACCCTGGCTTGGGAGATGGTGTGGGCAGGGCATGCAGCCTTTGCAGAGAGGCAGGGACAGGCAGGGGCTCAGAAATGCTCCTGCTGCATGTCTGCTCCACTCCCTGCCTGCTGCAGGTATTCAGCCGAGGGGAGCTGGAGCTCATTGCAGACCTGTGTGAGAAGCATGATGTCCTGTGCATCAGTGATGAAGTGTACGAGTGGCTGGTCTATGATGGGAAGGAGCACATCCGCATCGGTATGGAGAATGGCTTGGCTGAGCTTGGGTGTCTTCTCTGGGTACAGCATTTGCAGGGAAGGAACTGGTGATTTAGCTTGGGTCTGCTGGAAATTATATAGGCTGCTTGCATGCATGGCTCTACTAGGCATGTATCCCCATTAGAGGTATTTTGCTGCACTTCAGTCTCAGCCTCCAAACCAGGACTTAAACTGGACCCTTGACTTCCAGAGCCAGTCAGAGGAAACAGAGAGCTAGCTTCACAGCCTGACATCTACAGCAAAGAGCCCTTTGGCTCCAGTGAAACTGATTTTTTTTTCCATACTTTGTAAAACCACAGTTTTCTGAGTGTCTCTGCCTTTGGGACATCCATTTCAACATGATTTCAGAGGTCTGTTGTTCCTGTTGCAGTAACATGCAATCACCTTGTTGCAGGGTGATGGTGCTTGGCATCTCTGGGAACCCCTGGGGCTGGGTACGTGCATATGAAAACACTTAATTACAAAGAGATGCTCTTGAGAAACCTGGATCCCTGCTTGGGGTGTGCTTTGAGTGTGCTCATACAGGTGAAAGATGTGCTATGAACACAAGAGGCCACCATGGATTATGGTGGGCAAAGAGCTCCCAACCACATCATTAATGCAGCACAGAAGCAAGCATGCTGAGCTCTTCCATTGGTGTTTCTCTCTTGTTTCATTGCCAGCCAGCTTGCAAGGGATGTGGGACCGCACGGTGACCATTGGGAGTGCTGGAAAGACCTTCAGCGCCACTGGATGGAAGGTAAATTCCCCCATGCAGTACCTCATTTTGTCCCCATCCCTGTCCTGTTGCTTCAAGGTGTGGGTCCAATTGCCATAGCATGGCACTAGGGATGATGCTGCTGCACACTCAGCTTTGAGCCTCAGGGTCTGAAAGTACCAAAGCTGCTTTATGATAGCCCTGTCTGGAAAATACAATGAAGCCAGTGCAGGCAAATAAAGGGGAGCCCAAGTAGGTACCCAGAGACTTACCACCTTCTTCCTCCTCTCCTGGCCACAGGTGGGCTGGACCATGGGACCCAACCGGTTGCTGCAGCACCTCCGTACCATGCACCAAAACTCAGTGTACCACTGTGCCACAGTTGCCCAGGTAAGGCAGCTCTCTGCAACTGGCCCTGCAATTCCCAAAGCCCTGAAGCATGGGCAAGAGAGGGTCCTTCTGCCCATGGCTGACCTGAAAGGCACAGACAGGGTGATGCCTGATGCCCTGGAGAGGCTCCTTCCCCTCTCCCTGCAGTCATCCCATGCCTGAGAGGAAGGCAAGAATCCAGCCTGCCTGAGGTATAGTCCTTATTTTGCATTGACAAATCTAAGAGGGCATTTGGAGGGGCTGCAGGCACAGAGCTCAGCTTGGTGCAAAGAGAAATCACCACCTGCTCCCTAGTCACCTGTGAATCACATGGGAGCAAAGACTCTGGTTCTCAAGCAAGCCTTGACCATCTGCACACCAGGTTACCTCTCTCCTTGCAGGAGGCTGTGGCTCAGGGTTTCCAGAGGGAGATCGAGCTCTATGGGAAACCAGACAGCTACTTTGTCCGACTGCCCAAGGAGCTGCAGCAGAAGAGAGACTGGCTGGTCCGGAGCCTGGATGCTGTGGGGATGAAACCCATCATCCCCGAGGGCACCTACTTCTTGGTGGCAGACATCTCTGAGTTCAGTAAGTCACACAGCTGTGGTTTTGCTCAGGCAAAGTATGGGGAGGCTCAGGGCTGAGTATGGGGGGGCCAGCTCACAGTGGTACCACTAGCAGGGACAGGAACATGCATAAACCATCACCAAAGCAGGGAGAGACAGCAGTGTGTTCCCCATCCAAGCCCCCAGAGGTCATCAGTTTGGAGCTTGGGTGAGGCACCCCGCAGCAGCCCCCACCTCTGTGCTGTTGTGCTTCTCCTGCAGAATCCGATGTCCCTGATGTCCCCCACTCTGAGGAGCCCTATGACTCCAGATTTGCAAAGTGGATGGTCAAGAACAAGGTAAATGAATCTGGTCCTTTCTGCTGCGTTTGTCCAGGGTGGGTTTTTGCCTTCCCTGCTGGCTGACCTCACATAAGCCAAGAGCACAACACCACTGCCACATCTGGCAGCTCATCCAGGGGGGTGCCTGGGATGTCTGTCGGCAGCTGGCCTGAACCCTGGCAGCATGAGCTCAGAGTGAGCAGGCAGGGCACCAAGGGCAACTACAAGCTCATCTGTGAGGCTTGCAAGCAATAAGTGGATGGCTTCATACCAGCCCAGAAAGAGTAACGTCAGCTCCACGTTTTGCCTTCCCAGGGACTTGCTGCCATCCCGCTCTCTGCTTTCTTCTGTGGGGCCCACAAGAACCACTACAACCATTTCATCCGGTTCTGCTTTGCAAAGGTGAGATATGTGGCAGCACGAAGGCAGGCGAGGTTAGGAGTAATAATCAGGGCTGGTTTAATGAGATGCCAAGAAGTGCAGAGCACCTTGGACATTAGACCCTGAGCATGGCATCACAGCTGGTCCAGCCCCTTCCTGCAGACATGAGAGCTGAGCTGGGCACAGGAGGTGTGCCAGTGCCTTGCCCCGTCAGCATCCCACCTTTCTTGGTCAAGGCAGGGAGTCTTCTGGGTGCATGTTTAATTGCCCAGTGGCTATGCCTTCCCCAGAGATGGCTGTGCCTGTCTCATACTGAACAGGGGGCATTTGTGATGTTCCAGAATAAGAACAGGATTTTTATATAAATGATGACTGTGAGGACAAATGGGATTTGGCTGGAAGCCACTGAGCAAACCTGCGGTATTTGTTTAGGAGGAAGCAACGCTGAAGGCAGCAAATGACATATTGCAAAAATGGAAACGGGAGAAAACTAGTCCCTGAGCACAATGGAGAGAAAAACAGTCTTTCCTTGGTCCTCACCTGCCATGACCGCTCTTTCTCCTCTTCCTTTGCTTGGCTACAAACTTTGATCCGTCCTTATTTTTGTGCTTTCAACCACATTTTCTGTCAGACAAATGGGTAAGAGATTTGCCATGCCCAGGGTCTGAGGGACACTTTCTGTCACTGTGAAATGATAGCACTGTTCCTTGGAAGAAGTGTGTCTTTGTGTGTGCTGCTGGTATTGGACATTTCATCCTCTTATGCTTAAAGACTTTGATAATCAGTTCTGGGATGCATCCAGCAAGACACAAGGTAAGGATGGCCCCTAGGGTCTTTTCCACCACCGAATTCTGAAAAGGTGTTTCAGGACCTACCTTTAAGGCCATGCTGGGGGATTACCGTGGCTTGTCTTGCTCCACATCCACACTCATGTACCCCAGGGCGCAGGACAGTATTTCCACCAATACTCACATTCCCATGGGACTGTGCAGTATCACCACCCATCAGTAGGTTGATTCTTATGATCCTGAAAATTATAAACCCAGTGAAATGCTGTTTCCCATAATTAACAATTTTCCCATTATTTTTTTCTGTGCATCTCTGGGGAAGGTGACCACAGAATCAGTAACTGGTTTCCCCTAGAAAACACGCCTTCATATATAGCCCAAATATTGCCAAACCTTCCTTGTACACCCCCCAAACTGTCTCTGGAACTTTGTCAGGGCTTGGCAGCATCATCCAGGCTGCAAAGCAAAACCTTCAGGGCTTTGACAAGTGCACACAGTGGCTGGGGAGGAAGGGCATTGTGGCCTTGGGCTGCTCCTGCTGCTGGTGGCCCCTGCAGCCTCCCACCCCCTGGGCTCATGGGGTAACGTGAGCAGCATTTTGAAAATTAATTCTTGCATCATTTGTGATTTCAGCCTGGATAAGAATGTAAACCAGCATCATCAGTCATGCAGGAGTTACATGTAACAGACTGTGTGATAAGTATTTGTGGCAGTTAAATTATTAAAGTAGAATTACTGCAATTATTGAAGAGTAAATGTCTCTGTAATGCTTATAGGGCTGACGCAGCTCTCCAGAGAGCTGCCGTCACCCGTACAACATCTGTGTCGTGTCCCATGGTGGTGGCTGCTTGTCCCACCCAGACCAGAGGGTAGCAGCAGTTTTTCTGCGTTGGGCTGCGGCTGGCGGTACCGATCCTCCTGCCTTCGCCCACAGGAGACGCGGTCTCACTTGCCTGCGCAGCCTGGGTGGGTGAGGGTGCTGCTGAAGGCCCTTTTGCACCCATATGCGTGCCAAATGCTGGGAGAGCTGCAATCACCAAAACAGATAAACAATCATGAGATTAGATTATTAATATAAAGATTAATTGCAACATCCCCACGTCTAGGCCCTTGCTGTAGGCCATGACACACCCCGCAAGGGTCAGGGTACATCCTCCCCATCCTCCAACACGCAAACAGTGCTTGTGCAAAGACACCCAGACGCGGATATCCAAATTTTACACCCCCCGCCTCCGGGCTACACCTCCTTCCGCCATGGTGTCCCTTAGGTCACCCATTCCCCCGTGGAACGAGACAACCCCTACTTAGCTTCACTGCCCGCGCGGCCGACTTAAACACTACCCCGCCCCCTGCCTGGCCTTTGGCCCACGTGACTCTGCCTTCCGGCCAATCACCACCGCGGAGGGGCGTGGCCGTGGGGAACGTGGAGAGAAGATGGCGGACAGTAGCACGGTGAAGCGGCTCAAAGGGATGCAGGTGGGGTGCGGGGGTGCTCCGGTTACCGCGGGCCGCCCCTGAGGGGATCCCGGCGGTAACGGTCGCTGTCTCCCACAGGCTGAAGAGAGGAAGGTGGACTGGCGGCGCTGGAAGCAGGAGAGTAAGGGCGGGCCCCCTCGGGGGCTGGGGGCGGGCAGGCAATGCGGGGCGCAGCCGCGAGGTCCCCGGCGGGACCCTCGGACCTCCCGGGGTGGAGCCGTCCCTGAGCGCTTCCGCACCCGGCGCGGCCCTCACCGCGGTGTCCAGGCCGGCAGCCCGCCTGCCGTCCCCGGGCTGGTTGTTTAAAGCGAGGTTGTTAAAGCTGGTTGTTTTAAAGCGAGTTCCCCGTTCCAGGGAAAGCAGAGAAGAAAAAATGGAAGGAAATGAAGCTACTGAAGAAACTGGAAAAACAGCGGATGCGGGAGCTGGCAGAAAAACAAGCCGAGAAGCAGAAGGAGGAGCAGAAGAAGGAAGACAAAGGTGATGCCGCTGTGACCTGATGGGGAGGCCTGGGTGAAAGAGCTTGGAGAACTTGATCCTAAGTCAGTCCATTTGACATGTGGGTAGGAAAGGTGATGCTCAGCTTCATGGATCCGGTATAGATCAATCCACACACATAAACAGGTGTGAACATGAGAGCACTGCACAAGAGACCTTTCGTAAGAGAAATCTTGTGATTAAAATCTAAGAAACAGAGGTTGCTTTTTTCTCCCATCACAACTGCAGCTGAAGTAGTAAATAAAATGCTGTACATGCAGCTGTCACACTGTGGCTTGCTTCTGATCGCACTCTGTTCCCCAGGGCGTCACTACACGCTTAGCGTAGCCCTCCCAGGCTCTATCTTGAACAACGCCCAGTCACTGGAGCTGCGGACATACCTTGCTGGACAGATTGCTCGGGCCTGTGCCATCTTCAGTGTGGATGAGATCATAGTGTTTGACGAGGACGGAGAAAATGTAAAGTAAGGAGGAGCCATTTTGTTCTGCAGAAAGCATTGCCTCTCTTCTTTATGTTTCTTCAATCTTTTTTTAAGCTAAGACCAGCAAAGAACTGTATGTACCTCAAGCAGATGTTTGAACCTCTCTCAGATGCCAGGATTACAGGGACCCCTATACCACTGGACATAGGTGTTAACTTAACTGCCCTGACAACTAGGATCATTTGTCCCAGCATGGGGATGGCAAAGCAGCAGGAGATTAAGTTCTCCTATACTCTTGAATCTTGCTGTGGGGGGATGTGACATAGGGGTGTGCCTAATATCATTATGCAAGAAAAATTCCTGTTCCTTCAGCTTTTTACCTTGATGTGCATCTGTGTTAACTGGCCAAGCCATGCAATCCTGTAGCATCCAGCTCAGTAGGATCCACCTGCCAGGTTGTGTCAATACACAAATACACAAAGATTAAAAAACCAAAAACTGAAAAAGGTATTTGGCTTACAGAGAGTTCTAAATATGACTTGTTAACAGTCTCTACTTGTGGAGTAGCCCTACAAGGCAGCCCATTTATTTATTGGGAGTGGAGGGGTTGTGCTGCTATTCTCAGATTAACGAGCAAGGCTTAGTCTTCTGGATACCTGGCCATTTGGGGCTGTACAGTCTCATGCTGAGTTCACAGGCTGCTCTCTTTCAGGACCGTGGAGGGGGACTTTGAAGGAATTGGGAGGAGAGGCAAGGCTTGCGTGCAGCTGGCTCGGATCCTGCAGTATCTGGAGTGCCCTCAGTAAGTCCACCATGGTCGGACTGTGCATCACATTTGCATTAGAACTGACTACTATGGGTATCTCACACTAGAGGCTATGGGAGCAGGAGCCAAATTCTGTTTATATTGCATAATTATGCAGGAACACAGGATCTAGTTGCTTCATATGTCTGGTTCAGAAGTTTAACTAAAAGAAGAGCAGTGAATGCACGATACAACCTGCATGATGCATTAGAGGTAGATCAGGGACTTGAGGGAGCTAAGCATGCTTTTCTCTGTACTCAGCTCCTTTCAGTCAGAATGGGGGTAGAATTGAGGCTTGGATTCCTTAGAAACAACTGTTTTCACATTTGAACCTTCTCTAATAACAGGTACTTGAGGAAATCCTTTTTTCCAAAACATGAGGATCTGCAGTTTGCAGGTAATGATTCAGTTGTCTCTGTCCAAAACTTTTGGCTCCCCCTTCCTGAGCTCTGGCTCTTGTTTTGCATGGGATGGACAGAATTTAATAACTTTTCCCTACTTCAGAGTGCAGACAAGGTGCTGTGCTTTAGTATGCTGGGTCAGAAAGGGAGGGGGCGGCGGAGCAGTTGTACTTAACACCTGTGTTCCCACAATTTGTGTCCTCAGCAGTTGCTTTTGCCTGTGCTGTTCTAGGGCTACTCAACCCCCTGGACAGCCCCCACCACATGCGGGTGGATGAGGATTCAGACTACCGAGAAGGCATAGTATTGGACCGGCCAACTAAGCCAGGCAGAGGCTCTTTTGTTAACTGTGGGATGAGGAAGGTATGTCTGTTACTCACAGATCCCAAAACAATTTCCCCTTTGTCTCTGGCAGATTTGAAGCAGGCAGGGTGGGTACTGCTGGGTTTCTGAAGGCCATAGCGGGCTCGCCTGGGGTTTAATTCTGTTGCTGTCTTGTCCCTTCTGGCTCGTCAACATTTGTAGCTTCCCGAGTCCTGGCGGGCCTGTCCATTCCAGCACGTCATTGCTTCACTGCTGGAGCTGAACGTTTGAGCAGCAAAATAAGTCTCAGACTGCTGACCCGGCCACCCTAAGCCTAGTCTGCACTGCATGTACTACACAGGCCCTGATTGCAGAGCTCCTCATTCCAGCTCCAGGCCAGAAGTGACCCCCACTTCTTCAGAGGGTTCCCTTCCTTCCCCACCTTCCCCAGTACTTCCAGAATGTCTGACACTGATGGTGACTGTCACTGCAGGAGGTGCAGATCGACAGACAGCTGAAGCCTGGTCTGCGAGTCACTGTGTGCCTGGAGGAGCCCCAGAAGCCAGGTAATCTACTGCTCCATTAGCATCTGTCAACTTCAGTCTTGCAGGAGCTGGTCCTTCCGTATGACAGCCTTCAGATTACTAATGTTTGAAGGTACTCAACAGCTCTGCACATTCCCTTCACGCACAATTTAGTAACACCCTTACTATACCTCCCTAGCTAACTGGAAAGAACTATCAGCTGTTTGACCAACAATAAACAGCCCAAACTGCACACTTTCCAGAATGCACTCAAAAGGGCGGTTCTTGGTAGTACACCAAGTCAGTGCCCTACCCCAGAGAAACTGCCATATATGGCTGGTCAAATCCAGCTCTCACTAGATCACAGGGGCTGTTAATGTCTTTGCTTCCCTTTCAGAAGCTAAAGTGAGGAAAGGCACCGTGGTGTCCTCACACCACCCTCGGACAGTCTCAGGCTTGTACTGGGGTTACAGTGTCCGCCTTGCCTCCTGCCTGAGTAAGTATTCGCAGGGGTTCTCTGCTCTCTGCCATGTCTCTGCCTGGGCTTCCTCACCAATTTCAGGCCTATTGGCTGCACATTTGCAGCACACATTAACATCTCTTTCATAGAAATCTCTTTTGTCTCAAAGGCAGCTTACAGGTGCAGGTAGCAGCCATGTGGCAATCAAATTCAAGGGCTAATGCTAGGGGCATGAATTACTCCAGTCACCCACCATTGCTCCAAATCTCCCTGTTTTAGCAGGATACAAGAGTTGGTGCTGTCCATCTCCAGACAGTGCATCTCCATTTCTGTGATAACTACCTCCACTCATTCACATCAAAGCCAGTGGTGACATTGAGCTCAAGAGCCCTGCAAAATCCTTTTCCTGTCTTCTGATTGATTGGACCTCCTAGGAAAATTGTAAGCCAATTCTAAGTCAAGGAATAGCTTCTGGCACCTGCTTGAGCTTTGAGGAAAAGGTGCCGCAGTTGAGAAGGGTGCCAGAGACTCCTGCAACAAGGGGATTATGTAGGAAAGAGGAATCATTCTTCTGTCTCCTGATGGACTGGTGGTGCTGAAAAGCTTCTGCTTTCTTCTGCTGCTACCACTCAACCTGTGGAGCATTTGAACCTGTCCAGAAGGCACGCAGCACAGGCAAGGGCACCACATAAATAACCACATATTGTGTTTGTTTCCCAGGTGCTGTCTTTTCAGAGTGCCCGTTCAAGGAAGGCTACGATCTCTCTATTGGCACCTCAGAGCGGGGCAGCTCTGTGGATCAGGCTGCTCTCCCCTCCTTCCGGTTCGTGTCCTGTCTGCTTGGCCCCACTCAGAGCCCCCAGGGCAGCCTGGTGCAGGCAGCATAGCTGCTCTGTGGCCTTGGTGTTCTCCCGGGCAGGAACACTGGTAGATACAAGCGCAAGACTTGCTTGCAGGCTCCCTCCTGTGCTCTGCTGCTCCCTTTTGCGCCAATGCGCATTCCTCTGCATGACAGAAGCTGGGGGAAGTACCCCAGGACAATGGCCAGTTCCTTTCCTGTTTCTCTGGAGTTGGTAGCAGGGACTGTCGCCAGGTGCCATGGAGCTTTGCTAGGGAGGCAGCTGCATTGTCAGCAAGGGACACAGCTCCCTGCTTCAGTGGCACAGAAGGTTGAACATAGACCCAGGTACCCGACCAAAAGAAATTAATCTGCTTCTTGCAGATTGGGTTAAGCAAACTGTTCGTCTGAAGCCAGTTCTTAATCCACGCAAAGGTTCAAGGCACATGAGCAGCTCTCCTATGTAAAGCTTGTAGCATCTGTCTGGGTACAGGGATAAGAGCCAGACTCCCTTCACCCTGCCTTTGTGCTCTCCCCTAGGCATGCCCTTGTTGTCTTTGGAGGTCTTGAGGGCTTGGAAGCTGGGCTTGACGTGGACCCCAACCTGGAGGTCACAGACCCAAGTGTCTTATTTGACTTCTACCTAAACACTTGTCCCAGCCAAGGCAGCAGAACCATCCGGACAGAGGTAGGGCAGGGGGCCAGTGGTGTGGTGGGGCATGATGCCTGCATGCAGAGCAGTGCTGCGTTTCTGCCTCTGGCAGGGACATGTATAGCCCATGTGTCTTGCTCCACCATGACACCTCAGCAAAGAGCAGCTGGCTCGCCTGGTGCTCCTCAGAGAGCAGCGATTCTGACTGCTGTCTGGGTCTGTTCCAGGAAGCACTGCTGATCTCTCTGTCTGCACTGAGACCCCACATCAATGAGGCTGTGAAGACACCCAGTGACAGTTGTGGGAAGGAAAACCACTGACCTTGCTATCAGCTGAGGACTGCCTTGGGGAAGCAGCTGTTCAAACATGGGGTGCTGGGCAAATCACTCCAGGAGCCTGGCAGGGCCAAGACACAGTGTGACTAAAGCTGGTAGTGCTGCTTGACCAAGTGACTGGCTGCACCCAGTGAGTCCATGCCCTCCTACCTGTATGGTCTGGCCAAGGGCTGGTTGCTGCCTTGCAGCAGCTGGGACCAGCCTGGCAGCAGACTGGGTCTCAGCAATTCAGGTGTCTGGGGTGGGGAATAAAGCACTATGAAACCTCAGCTGCCTTGAAATCCATGTGTGAGTGTCTTGGTGTAGAGGATGGGTGCTCAGTGGCCAGAGATCCTGCATGCTCAGTGCCTCTGGAGCCATACGGCCGGCCTTCATAGAGGAAGTCAAAACTTAACTTAATCCTTATGGCAAGAAGCTGTTCCTGTCTCAAGTCTGACTTCCCCCAGCCCTCCCCCTTCAACTCCAAGGCTTCATCCTTCCCAACAGCAGGAAGGGCTGGAGCTTCAGTTTTGCCTTGGGGCTAAAGCACATCAGTGTAGCTTGTTACAGTTTGGCTCCATCTGTGATACCTTAAGCTCTGCCTGTGGT
Source organism: Elanus axillaris (assembly GCA_026212715.1). NCBI lineage: Eukaryota > Metazoa > Chordata > Aves > Accipitriformes > Accipitridae > Elanus > Elanus axillaris. The sequence continues at coordinate 13,899,021 of JANZLQ010000055.1, read as the reverse complement.
GAGCTCAAACAGGAAAGCAGCTGGAAAAGTTGGCTCTGTCCTCCCCCCTCCTGCTGAGATATTCAGAGCTTTGGTAAGAGCAGATAAGAAACAACCAATATTGTGGGTGTTCAAAGCTTTACTGCTAAAACCATCTTCTGAAAGAAAACAATCATACAATCCTTTGGCCACAGAAAGGCAGGAACCTCTCCTTTCCTCCCCCTGCACCCATCTTGCTCCCATCCTTCCCTGCTAAATAGCAGAAATGAAGTAACTTCCCTTTGTGTCTTAATAAGGCAAACACAACTCAAAGGGAGCAATTACAGGGGTATGCTCCATACTGCAGATTGGGGGCAAATTCTAAAGACCTACAATGGTGTCAGGTGCCCAGGAGCCTCCTGCAGGACTTGCCCTTGAGACCTGCTGCATGTGCGTGTTTCACTGTTGCACGAAACAAGAGGAAGGGTAAAGAGAAGCATTGGTTTGATTCTTATTTCTCACATTTGAAATTGCATAAGGAACTAGTGTTCTGCAGGTGACTGCTGTGAGTCCCTTACCAGGGGATATCTAGATTTGTTTAGTCAGGGTTCAACGCTTGTTTCCCGCTGTAATGGCTTTCAAGTTACCTGTTCTCTTCAAGATGTTTGGGACAAAGAGGAGCCCTGAGGCTCGCTCAATGCTCTCAATGGGAACCAGGAAGTGTTCCAGGGGGATTTTCTCATCCACAGGGCTGTTGGGCATCACATATGAGCGCAACTCAATCTCCCCGCTCTCCTTCTCCAAGATGAGCACCTTGAAGAAATGGGTGGGAACGGCCACATTGTTCTTCCCAATAACCTGGTACTTGACGTACATCTTCCCATCGGCCTCCATCCTGCACCAACAGCAATGTCCAGTGTTATCTCCTAGTCTGGTGCCACATCCACTCCCTCAGCCCTCCACCACCACCCCTAAATGAGCCCCCACCCCACAGTGTGGCAGGGAGCAGCCCTACTTCTGCAGTAGGGGTGTAAAAACATTGCTGAAACAGAAGCTACGTGACACAGTGAGTCTGAGCTGTGTATTGGGTCTGTTCCCCCCAAATCCCTTCCCTGCTGAATCTCTTTAACAGGGTTTCCAAGCTATTTCCTGCTGCTGAAGAGATCTCAACATTAGGCAGCTGCTCTTTAGTGCTACACGAAGATCTCTGCAAATAAAGTCGTGCTCTTAAGTGGAGAAATAGTCCATGAAATAAAACCTAGAGTCTTTATTCTGCAGGGAAGAGGTCTGTAGTCGAATCTGTTAATCTAATAATCTAGTAACCTACTACTAGATTGTTAAGGCCTGCAAACAAAAGCAACTTGGTTATGTTGTAGCTCAAGAAACCCACAAAATAATCAACTGAATGGGAAATAAACAAACTAATCCTAAGAAAGTAACCTTTCCACAGAACCTCTGTGCACAGGTGGTCTCACTTCCTTAGCAGATCACTCCCATTTGGGAGCAGCTGGGAGGCTGCACCCCCTCAGCCTGCCTTCCTTTCCCAGCATGATGCATCTTCCAAGCACAGTCCTGGCTTGGTCCTCATGTTTACCTGGGCAGGTAAAGGGGTCCTGTGCAGACGTAGACATTCTTGTTGTTCTTTGCCAAGCTTCTGCTGTACTTCTCAAGGTTATTCCAGGCATTCTGGTTTAAATGAGGATCCTAGAAACACAACCAGGGTGACACAGGCAGCAAAGTCAGTCAGTCACTGGGGAATTTCCTCACTGTTTGGAGTAGTAACACCTGCCTTTTCTCTAACACATCTCACAGTGCCCCAAGCACTTTCCAGAAGAGATCTCTGCTATCGCCTCCGCCGCGTACAGTGAGGTCCTGGTTTGCATACCCAGGAACAGAACCCTCTCGCCTCAGTCCACGATTTTTGCGAGTGTCTGTCTGCCTGCCTGTTTAACTCCACTACTGCAAGGAGCTGCCCCGAACGGCGTCTCCCATGGCTTGAGAGAAACACGCGAGCAGGTTCGTTTGCAGGACGGCCGTTGTTAAATTTAGCAGAAAACATGGCAGCCCCGAGTGACTTTGGCCGCTTCGGACCCTTTCTGCCCGAACAGAGGCTACAGGGACAAGGACGCGAAGTGCCGGAGACTCCCCGGGGCGGTTTCCAGCGGGAACCAGCACCTGCCCTCCCCCGGCCCCGGGCGGGACGAATCTCCCTGCGGGCCCCCGGGGCTACGGGGAACCGGTTCCCGCGGCGATTCCTACCTGCGGGGCGATGTTGCTGAGGTAAAAGGTGTCCCGCATGGCTTTCTGGCTCCACTTGTGGTTAGCGGCGGCGGCCAGGTGCCCGCGGTCGAAGCCGCTGCCGCGGTAGTCGGCGTTGGTGGCGCGGTGATATTCGTGCACCGAGTCGTCCTCTTGGAAGTCGCAGGCGGCGCGGTCCGAGGTGCCGCTGAGCGTCTCCCGGTTGAGCTGCTCGATAACCCAAAGCGCGCTGCGGCTCCGCGGATCGTAGCACAGCACGTAGGACTCGCGGCTCCGGAGCTGCGCTAGCCCGGGCAGCCCGTACTTGGTCAGCTCGGCCCGCCCCGAGCCCGGCAAGGCCGGGGGACCCGCCGCCGCCACGGCCGGTACCACGGGCAGGCGGTCCAGCAGCCCCTCCGCCTCATCGTCCCCGGCCCGGCGGCGGGCGGTGAGGGCCGCCCCCAGCCCCGCGCCCAGGGCCAGGGAGGCGCCGTGCAGCAGCCAGCGGCCCCGCAGCATGGTCCGTGCGCTTGGGCCGCACGAGCGGCCGGCGCTTAAACGGGCCGTGGCTTTGGCGGAGGGACCCGCAGAACGGGAGCATCGCCGCTTTAAGGACGAGAAGGCGCCGCGGGGACGCCGCCATCCCGCCGGCGGCAACAGAAGCGTCTGCGGCACCGGTGTGCAAAGAAACCGTTTTATTTGGACAAAGGAGCGAACAGCGTTAAACGAGAGGCCCCGCCAGAGGGGCTCGGAGGAGAAAGTACAAAAATAAAGAGCGGTCAGCGGGGCGGGGACGGGACAGGACGGCGACCTCCCGGCCCCGGCCGCCCACCGGCGGGTACCGCTCCCCCAGCCCCAGAGCATCCGCAGTCGCAGCGTTACCTTTGCTGGTTTTTTTGGTTTTGTCTTCGAGAAAAGCCATCGCCCCCCACCCCACCCCCGGCCGGAGCTGCGGAGCGAGGCAGCGGCAGACTGGGCAAAGGCAAACCGAAACGGTGGTGGCAAAGGGGAGCCGGGGAGGGAGAGGGGCTGGCCGGTACACACGGAAGCACAGCTCTCTGCTGCTCCTCGGGCGGTTGGTTCCCCCCCGCCGCCATCGCAGAGGCCATTTAGAAATAGTGTAGCCGTCACCTGTAGCAGCATTAACTCCACGGTCAACACGGCCCATCAGTGGCGAGAGGAGATGTTTGCACAAAGCCACCCGTTTAGTTAAAAGGAAGCATTACAAAAATAGTGTTTAAAAAGAAGCATAAAAGAAAGTGTGTTAGAGTGATAAAGTGTTCTCTATACCCTGTTCTGGCAATTCCTTCCAGACAAGGTAGGAAAAAAAAAAAAGTGTTATTTGTTCCTCTCTTTTGGGGAAAGGGCATTTTAGAAGAGCGCTCCAAACAGCTAAAATGAAGTCACTGACACTCATTAAAGGAAAACAGCCTCTGCTTTCCCAGACTCCCCCAAAGCAACTTCTGGCCTTCATTCTGCTCACTGCCAAAGCGTGAATAATTCTAAGTCACCGAACTCAAACTCCATATCAGTGTTCTGAGTGACCACCATCAACTTGATCTCTAGTATCCTGTTGCTTCTACCTCATTGGCAAAACCTCAAGCCTGAGCTACAGCAAGGTGCAGGTAGTGCCAACCTCTTCCTCCCAGGGAAGGCTCATCTCTCCCCATATCCAGCATAGTGTCCTGTTTATCCTTCCTAGCTGAAGATGGGTCCCCCCTTCCCCTGCCTGGCAGTAGTCCTGCCTGTGAGGAATGTGTTGTAAGAGCTATTTAAATGTCCTCTGTTTAGGCCCCTATGAAACAAGGGGTGCCCAAGGCACCCCAGACTAACACCACACAACCCAAAGACCTGCCACTTCATCCAACCTCACTGCTCCTGCAGCAGATTAAGATTGAAAGAAATCAGAGGTGGAAAGGTCTCAAAGGGTGGAGCAGTTGTCACTTGGCCACACAGGCAAGGAACCACTAGTTACATACCATCTGACCTCAACAACAAAAAAAAAATCACCAAAAGCCTTTGGGGAATGAAGCCAAGGAAGCTCATGAGGTGATTCAAAAGTTGGTAACAAGATTTCTTCTCCCCTCAGAAAAAATCTGGTTTTGCTCTTAAAGAAAGAAGAAAATCTTAGAATAAAGAATGGATGTCCCTAGTCATTGAAAAGTACAGCAACTCCTTTCCACAGCCCTTTTCAACAGCAGGACAGAAGTCCTACCACACAGGAGGTGATAAGGAGGAATATAAACAGCTTTTCCTGTAGGAATCAGCTTGCTTCAGTGTATCAAAGTGTTACAATTTCTCCCCAAAAAACGACTCAATCAGTTTAGCAGCCATAGTTTGGACAAGCTAGAGAATTTATCCCAGAGAACCTTCCCAGCAGCAAAGCTCTCACTGCATCCCATTAAACCACTGCAGACTCCTTTTAAAAGCATTTACAGTCTCCCCCTAAAGAGAGGCAAGATGGCATAATGTAAACCCTTCAACACTTCAGAAGGAAAAAGGCAGCATGACGCCCATACCCAGCCAGCCACCTGCACTGCTACTTGAGGAGCTACCTCCCCGGTGTTTTCCTCAAGTGTTTGTAATGCTATAGAGCAGCACCTCACTCAGAGCTGAGCAACTCCACTGCAGGAGGTCAACCTCAGTGCCCAAACGCTACTCTGAAAACAAGCAGAAATTAATCTACAAGTAAATCCCGATTTGCCTGCTGCCTTGTCAGGCTATTTTAAGGAGACTTCTAGCTATTCAAGCCAGGAACCCTCATGGATGCTCCTGTTAGCAGTGAGAAAATACAGCATAAGGGAACTCTGCATTTGCCAAGGGGACCCCAAATTAACAGAACAGGTATTCAGGGAGGTGCGAGCAGAGGTTGTACATGGAATGTGAGAGAGCTACAACAGTATTTAGAGCAGTTCTGAGGCAGAAGTGTTTGGAGGAGATCCAATTCTGCCTAAGAGTTTGATCCTCTAGTTCTACATTTGTGCCTACCAGCTGGCCATTTGGCCACACGAGGTCTGACTACTGGCCTCTCTAGTGCAGGGTGCCCAAGAGCTGAGACCATGACACTACCTGGAATAGCTCAGTGCTACAAGGCAGGAAGAACATCTGTCCAGTGGTTAGAGCAGACAGGATGCTTCATCACACAGCTGTCATGGTCTATCAGTTCCTTATTTCTTGGAGGAAGACTCTACCCTCTAGAAAGGATTTCAGCAGAGAGATACCATTAGCCACAGGTATTAACTACAGACTGTTTTAAGTCTTCAGTTGCTCTGGCTCCACCACAGCAGCAACACCTGGCTGCACCAGTGTTACTCCAGCATCTCCTGAAGAGGCAGAGATTGCTTGGGATTGCCAATAAGAACATAGGTACATGCATCAACCTGTCCTCCGGTCTTCCCACACAGCTTTGTGACAATTACAGTAGCCTGTAAAGAACTGGCCTTTAGTGAAGGAAATAACACTAGTAAAAAAGCTGAAGGCTGACAACATCCCTCCTGCTAGCGCAATTCTAGGCCATCAGTAGCTTAAACAGATCTTACAAAGATGACTGACCTTTAACAAATCAATACCCATAAATACTGAAAACTGCAGTGTCAAAGAGCTATGCAGAGGTGAGCCAGCACAGCACAGAAAGAAAAAGGGGAAAGCATGCTGGATTAGTGTTCACTCAAGAACTTCTGCACCACCCAAGCACCTGGCTGCTGGCAGTTTCTCCCTCTGAGGATTAAGGTTTGATCAGCTTGACACAGCCAGCAGGTTAGCAGTTCCCTCTGTAGTTTGTCTTAGCTGATGTTCACCTGAGTCTGCTCCGCTGTATTTGAAATGCAGCAGTTTCCCTCTCAGGAGGGAAAAGTGTCCAACTCAGGACTGTGACTCCAACATGACCAGTACACAGAAAAGTGGATCAGCCCCATCAGTCCGCTAAAGGCAAATGCTTGTATGCCCACTGGATTACACCACAAAAGGACTCCTACTTGTAGGTCAGACCTGTACCATGTCTCTTCCTGGCAAGAAGTACTATGAGACAATATCAAGGTTACTGTGACCAGAGATTATGCAGGGTAATATTATGCAGGCCACTGAGGGAGAAAACCCCAGTGCCATGCCTGTATAAGCCCCTAAATACAGCTGTCTTCATTGCAGGTGACTAGATGCCCATTTTTTTGTGTTTCAGAATCCTGACAGTAGCTGGATATGCTCCAGTTCAGAGCAAGGAAAGCAAGGTGAGGCCTCCCTGCAGCAACAAGCTCCTGCTCTAAGGCTGTGCATAATAAGGCTCGACTTCAAACTGCACTTCACTCATTGATTAAAACTACCACAGTCTTGCTTTCAAGGACACCTTGTTGATAAGGCGATCTGGATTCAGGCAGCTGCAGTGCACAAAGCCACCAGCTGTAATCATCTCCTCCCATCTCAGCTTCTCAAGGTCTCCTTCCCAGGCAAAGGGGTCCAAACTGCCAGATGCCAGATGCCAATCACCAGAAACTGATGCAGTCTTCTTTGCACACCCCAGGGATAGCCAAGTGCAGACACAAGGGAGGAGAATCCAGAAGCCACTTGAATGACAGGATGTGTGACTTCATCAGAATACATTCTATTCACAGAAGGAAGATCCTTCTATACTCACCCACCAAAATCCACTGGACTGCAGCCTGTCCCTTCCCCATCAGGAGTTACTCCAAGTGTTAGTTCCATCATACAGGAGTCCATCCCTTCAGGGATAAGCAGACAGATGGTTTCTTTGTCCCCAGACTTAAGTAAAAAAAAAAGATACAAAGCACTGCTTTTGGCAGCACAGAGGCATTTGAGATTTGAAAAAATCTGGAGTGCAGGACCCAAGTAGATGGGGAAGTAGTCAGTCCTTGACCTAATAAATAGAGTAGAAGGAAGTCTTCAAGGTGGCCTGTAGCCCAAATACAAAACCTGAAGTCCTGCAGAGACCAGTAGGAGTGGTCAAACACACCACACTGCATAGGGGCATCTCCTGGGATCCACTGCTATACAGTTTCTCTGACACCTTTTCTTAGGTTCACGGACTATTTGGAATCCTGAAGTTCCTTTGCCTTCTTCAAAATCAGATGAACGTCAGAGATAGGATAATCCTGTGTCAAAGAAACAGAAGTGACACAGGTGACTACCTAGGGTTTCTTGTATACACTGTTTCACTTAAGCAGGGCAAACCTTGACAACAGCATTCTTGGCCTATTATAACATATGGCTGCATTCAGTTACTCCCTTAACAGCTAACAGTTTCTTGTTTTGTAACTGATTGAGCCTCAATACCCTTCGAGAAAGTTGGTTTTCGTTGGTTTTTTTTAAATATGTCCTCCAAGGGTACAGTAGGCTGGCCTGCTACAAGGGCTACCTTCATGCCAGAAAGCCTTATCAAAGCCAGTATCTTGCAAAGCCCAAAGCAGGAACTGGCAGAATCAGAGATATCCTACAGTGCAGTGCAGGTGTTTTCAACCGTAGTCTCTCACAGATCTCAGAACTAAACAAAAGCCTCCAGCCACTAAATTTAATACTGTTACACAGGGTTTCACATCTTTGCTGGAAAAATATTGATTTTTTTTTTTTTCAAACCAAAAGACATTAAAAACCTCTAATCTACGACAATTTCTCTGTAGGCCAGAATGGGTGCACAAGCAAAAGGTGGCTTTACTTTAACCACAATGCTGGGCTCCAGACAGCAGCACTGTGCCCCACCAACAGAAGATCAGAGAAGGAATATTACTCTCTGAAATAGGGCCCATTGCTACTGTAGCACTAAAAAGGGTGAGGAAGGAGAAGAGATCCATACAGAGCTAGGATGACAAAACCAGAGGGTATACAGCCACTTTCTGCATGTGGAAGTGAAAACCTGGTTAGCAGCATAGGGAGCAGAGACACCACCACCAAGGAAGTTAAAGTAGTCATTTATCATGAGTTCAGTTTCCCAGTGTGTGCTGGGGACCACACCATGCAATGATTCATACTTCCAGTAACAAGCATGCTGCAAGATCCACCTTAAGATTTTTCTGCATGCAGCCATCAGAAATCTGGTACTTCTCTTCAGCCAGGCATACCCTACTATCATCCTCTCTCACAGTACTATTTCAAGACTCTTCAAATTATGCCCTATGCCCACTATATTTAATCCTTACCTGCAGCAGCCTCATATTCAGAGTGAAGTCTCCTTCCAGCAACTGATCCCGGATTAGTCTGAAAGACAGAAATTATTCCAGCTACTTTTGACTCTTTACAGAGGAACTTTAAAACCAGACTACACTGTGCCCTTACAGAGGCTTTTGAAAATGCTTTTGCTACAACTGTAACAAGTGACTAACCTATTCACCAGATGCCTTGACACATGCCTACAGAAGACTCGTGGATTCAACGATTTATATAGAGGGAAAGAAAAGAGCGGGAAGGCTACCTCTGTACTTACGTCAACATGGCACAACAGACGAGCAGAAGAAAATCAAACCGCTTATCATCAGCAAAGAGGGAGTCCCAGATACGGATGACGTCTGGCAGCAGGAACTCTTGGGACAAGAGCAGCGTCAGCCAGCGGAAGGCAAAGAACTGGGGTTTGATGTTCTGTTCTTGCTGTCAGACATGCACCAGGCAAAGAATGAATACGTGCTCTTGGCCAGTTCCCTACAAGTAAGAGATGCACCCCATGTTTCCAACCCCATCTCCACCCTGATATTGATTTAAGCTGCCAATTCAATACTGCAACATCAGCAAACCCACTGCCTCCTTTGAAGACTCTCACATTCAAGCTAGACTGAGAGAGATTTTAAATGCAGCCATGCTCCACGTCTACAGACAAGCCAGAAAATGTTCCTCTGTCCACAACATGGAGTAAAGGACACCTTTTCCCCTAAAGGCACTATTTGTGTTAGTTCCGTTATACTTGCCAAGTAATTTTAATGTTCCTATTTGAACAGTGTTTTATCTGCAAAGCCACAGCCCTCCCCCTCTAGCAGAGGCACTGTTTTGTCAGGATTTCCTCTCCTTTCCAGAAGCCCTGTATTTATCAAAAGGTTTGCTATTCACAAAAAGAAACAAAGATGGAACAGAGTTTGCACTGATGGTCAGTAAAACATACTGTAATCAATTCTAGCCTGAAGCCTTCTTGTTTTCTGCTGCTAAATCCAAGGGACCATAAGTTTAATCAAGGTCAAACAAGTTCAGGATCCTGCTGATATTCTTAAGGACCAGCTGCTACATAGCCAAGACCACTTCCTGCCAGCCAAACTGTAAGCAGTTTATTTTCTCCCCACTGAATCAGCCACCAGCCAACACCAGGGGTCATGTCACTGTGCTGACAAACCATCTTTTGGATTATAAAAGAAATACATCCTGATTTTTCCAAATGCAGAAAAATCTCAGTGTGATTTGGTGAAGGCTGGAGTAACAAGAACAGCTTTCCCTTCCAAATTCTCCTTGGACTTTTATACCAGATTGAGTTTTGTTTTCAAAAAAAGCTGCCTTCTACACATTCTACAAAACTCACACCAACACAAGGCACTCAGAAACCCTTGGATGAAGGAGAACGACAGAATTAGGTGGGTGGGATGGTCCAGCTTGCTGGATTTCACTTTACTTCTAGAATGATCTCCATGCAGTTTAAGCTAGTGCTGTCAGGACAACCAGTGGCAACAGAAGTGTGCACACGGAAGGGGGGCTGTTTTTTGTTTTGTTCTTAAGGACAGAGACACAATTCCTGTAACCTCAGTTTCCAGGAAACTCTACAGTGAGACTCATGTTTTGCCTGATGACTATAAGAGAGTAAAGGCTCCAGCTCCCAACTAAGCCTCAACCCAGGTGACCAGGGATTGTGGCCAAGTCACTTCAGACTCACAGCTGGCAGCTTTGCAACAACTATTGTTTGCTTTCACAGTCAGGCAGGAGGAAAGTCTTGCTGTGTCAGCTCACTCTAGGCTTACTCCAAGGAGAGGTTGTTTCAGCTCATAGATAAGAGAGCCTCTATGCCCCATAGGCAAAGCCCTTCATGCACTCTCCCAACCTTACTCTTAAAGCACAGTAACAGTTTAACAAAATTGGTTGACATTTAAATGCACTATTAAGCTCCACTCCTTGCATTCCAACTGAGACTCAGAGAAACACCTAGCTCCTCACCAGTTTCAAATACAGCTCCACATCTTTTTCCTTCAGGGTGGAATAGACCTTCTCCATTTTGTAGGTAATACCACACTGAGAATCATCCAGGCTCTTAATGAAGTTGTCCCGAATTTCAGCCATTAGATTGGTAAAGCAGAAAAATGTGTCTGCTTCAGCATGTTCTGGAGAAAAGAAAAAAAAATAGAAAATGGTGGGGGAATAGAGGAAGCATCACTGACAGAGGCATGCAGACTTAGAACTGGTTTTGCTCCATAATTTGGTTGCTATACTGGATTCAAGTAGCAGATACTACAAGATCTTGGGTTGCCTGGTCTGGGACAAGACTACACTTTTTCTTTTTTTTTTTTAACTAGAAATATCTACAGAGCCACTGCAGATACAGCCCCTGTGTGCAACACAAGGTCTTCATGACATTGGGTCACAAACGAGTTATCTATGCCCAAGAACATCATCTGCTCTCCCCACCATCAGCACACATCCTCAGAGCTCCCATGAAGCAGAAGCAACAAAGGACTCCCATTCCATTCTTTCCTTACCAGGTTATATATAGTATGAGTAAACAAGAGCTTCTAAAAGGATTTCAAGTTTCACAAAGTGCAACTTAGATCCATGCAAAACAAACAAAAACTCCTTAAAAATCCTCACTTCCCATGTCCTCACCACTCAGACCCCACTCAGTTTTGATCAACTTGCTATGGTCCTCAAAACTCATCTCTTGCTGTATTTGCTTTTTGGCCCTGATCAGTCAGAAGAGTTCTTTGAAGAGAGTCTCATTCCCAAAATAGTTCTTTACGCAAAGAGCATGCAATATGACAGCAGTTACTGAGTGACAAAAAGAGTCTCTCACCTTTCCATTCACTGTTAGGATCTGTAGCAAAGGTGTAGTAAAGAGGCCCCACGATTTCATTCATCCCCTGAACATACGCTATCCCGGGGTTCAGTTTGGCATAGATGAACAGGATTCGCTCCACCACTTCCCAGTGAGCTTCACAGCCATTAGGCAGAACTTCGTACTCGCTCAGAGAATTAGGAGTTGTTTTAAGAGGGGAGCTCACCTGAAGAGCAAGGCAAGACTAGGGCTGATTCAGGATAACCAACTGGCACAGATAGTTTTGTACACGTGACAAGCTTGACTTTTAATACACATAGCCCCCCAAAAGATTTGGGCAGCTTATACCAAGCAGGCACATGTTCACATAAACCAAGGCAAGTAACTTGCTAAGCACAAAGGCACTGTAGTCCTAGTGCTGGCTGTCCCTGAAGAGCAAAGCAGTCCGTGTAGCAACAGACAGTTCCCCTGAATCACTGCACCACCTGATCCCATGCAGTAAGAAACCACAGCAGTTCCACTTCATTATTAGTATGAGGAAAAGGATAGATATGATGGCAAGCCACCTTCCGCAACAGCATGTGATGCTTGTACTGAAATGCTCATGAAAGAGGAAAGAGAGAACACACATTTCAGCAGATACCCAGCTCTTTTCCTAATTGCAGGTTTATGAGATCCAGTTGTGGAAGACTACCTAAACTCAACTTCAATTAATTAACCCTTCAGTGTTTTGTTCCCATACGGAAAGGTACATGTCAAGCATCAAATACTCGCATCCTCCTGCAACTCCAACTTCCACCAGAAGTCAGGAAAAAATAATCCTTAAAATTAAATACACCTGTAATTCCCTACTAACCGTCAGGCATGTCAACTGGTTCTACAAAGCTGTCTAGCCACCAGAATGCAAAGTACCTGCTCGGGTATTTGCTTAATTCCACTGCACAAGCAGAAACTGAAACAGAAAAAAGCCTAAGAAACTCCCTTCCCCATATCAGCTAAGATGCCTTGCCCCACAGACAGCCCCCACCTAGATCTCACATTTGTAACCCCGCTGCGGTTTCGTGCCACTGTCTGTGACTTGAGTGTGGTCTGCTCCACCCGCTTGCGCAGCGTCTCAAACTCATTTTGAGGGTCCAGAATTAAAAGGCAGGGGTAGTCCGTTGGGCGCTGGAAGAATGCCATGTCAGGGTACAGCCTCCTAGGATGGATACAGAAGGAAATCAGGCATAAGAAGAAGGAAGTACATACCCTATGTTGAATGGGAGGCTCAGTTTAATATTAAACTTTGTTTTCAAAGTACAACGCGCTAACCAAACCACTTGGCTTCGTTATGCCTCACATACCTGACATCTTTGTCTATCTGGAGAAGCACTTCGTTATCCTTGAAGTAAGTATTCCATCGACTGTCTGGGTTTGGATTGAGGGGCTAAAGAAATAAACAGCAGAAACAGAACAAGCATGTTTCACATGTATCAAAATCCTCAGTAAATATACGCTGATTTAACATTTCTTCTGTCCCTATGTCATCTAGTACCAGCACGCTCCTAGCACATCAGGTTTAATGTTTTCTCTCACTAGCTACGTTTACTGCTGTTTCTTGACACAGTATGCAGGAAGTGGATCAGAGTTTGTGAAACAAGTGAGCATGCAGGTTCACTTGGAGAGGCAGAAGCCAACATTTCTAATCCCTCTTCACCTGCCTCTTAATGACTTTGTTCCCAAATCAGGTATCCTGTCCTGTGTCAATAAGATACCCGATTCCAGCTCCAACCTGTACAACGAAAATGGTCTTTGTACTTAGGGTAAGCGTTGCCCACTCACAGAGTACTTAGGCACTGTGGTTATTAGTTACAAGTATCCCCCTCTATCTCAACTCTGAGAAGGCTGATTAAGCACTGCTGTTGTGCTCAGGAAAAAGGAAATACATATTACTTTGAACAACCTATCCTGTATCTGACCAATTTTCCAATATGACAAACTTAACTCCCCCTCCACACACACTTTCCTCTCTCCACATCAAGATCCATGCAAAGTAAACAAATAACTGAGAGAAGAAAAAAAAAAAAAAGAAGCAATGTTCCAAGAGATTCAAAGATCACTGTAACCTGCCAATGTGTGTGTGGAGTTTTACAAACATGCTAGTTTTACAGCACCAAAGCCTCCAGAGATCACAGTAGCACAGATGATTACACTAGCAGAGGAGTTAACGTCCAAGACCAGTCATGGAAGCAGTTGTATCATTTTACAGTCTCTTCTGATCAGTTACTTCATTCCCTCCCCCAACACATACACTCTTAACAGCACTTTCAGAGAAGGAAAAAGCCAAGTGATGCAGGAAATAGTCGATTTGAAAAAAAAAAAAAAAAGGCAGCTAGCAGCAAAACTAGAAATAAGCGAGTCTCCTCCCTTCCATGCCACAGTCCAACTTGACTCTCCTGCCTCTTTTATATCCTCTGTTCAATTAGCCTGTTTTGAGTCCACTCACAGACCCGACTTCCTAGGAGAGCATCTCTTTGCTAGACGTATCTCTTGTGAGCCTCCCGCTTTCCCTAGAAGACCATAGCCTGGGCAGCTAGCCCCAAAGGAGGGGAGAAGGGATATGCATAGCTGAAAAGAGCTCTCTTCAGAACTACTGGTGCTTTGCTAATAATTCACACTGAAGGCTAGTAAGACACAAGTGCCAGGCTGTACCTCCTGCTAGCAGAACAAAACAGTTGACAACAGAGCCAAGAGCAGCCCAGAGGTCCAGACTCCAGAACAAGTTTATAGCTCTGGGGAATTTTCTGCAACACAAAGGCTTAACAGCACTTACGTGATCTTCTAAGGTCACGTCTTCCCTTGAAACACCCAGGTTGGCTTTGGCAATCCCAGGCTGGATAATCATTTCCTTTAGGAACTGGGAATACAGATCCCTTAAAGGAAGAAAAGAGGACTTTGCAATGAAGCAGAAGATTAAGTCAATGTAAGCACCCAGACTGAGTTCATACAGATCTCTCTGTACTACCCTGCTCAGACAGAAGGCATCTGATTTTCTCTTCAGTTGAGTTTAGCTGAAGAGGTCAGTCCCCCAGACAGTCTACAGAACAGTTCATTCCACACAAGAACAATTCATTTTCTGAAAAGTACTTCATTATTAAGGAACTATTCTTCTCCGCAGATATCATTAGAAATAAAGAGGCAAGTACCAATGTTCTCACCTCTGTTTCTTCAGCAAAGAGCTCCATAAGGATTTCTCTAAAGGGAGGTAGTTCAGGAGTATCTGCACAGAAGACAGAAGCACACAAATTAGTATTTGGAGAATGGGCTGTTATACCTGCAAGATGAGCAAACCAAACACAGTGGCTAGAACTGACTCTGAAAATACTGGGAGCTTTCTGCAGAAAGCCTAGTACTTTGCCAAGTGACAGTCAGGAGTATTTCGGGGACTGGTTTTCAGCATAGACCTATTTGCAGGATTGATCAATAGTTAACCTGACCAAACTGCACTCCTAGCATAATACTGAAGGCTGTTCGCATGCAAAGAGCAGACAGCCACTTTCTATTATCCAAAGCGATAGCTGTCCTGTGTCAGTAAATGCTACTGCAACTGTGCCAGTGCTGATCTCCACAAATTACTGTCGATTTTGAGTGGCTTTTAAGCTCTGGATTTTCGTTGTTTACAACTTTAAGTGCCCCAAAATAGCATGTACCTAAGCAACCCAAAGCATCACTCACAAGAAACAAAAAGCAGCCCAAGCAAAACCCACCTTCCAGCACAGGCAGCGCAGCCCACCATCAAAGGGAATTCCTGTGGAACATCAGGCAGAGAAATAACTACGTTAGCCCCAGTCTCCTCACCGCAGTTTGCTAATGTCACCACACAAACAGGCAAGGCAGCACTTTTCTTCCCCAAGGGGCAAGAAGTTTTCACAGGAACGCTATGGGGGTTATACCCAGTGCCAAACTTGCCGGTGCCTCTCCCACGGGGGAGGGAGCCTGCGTTGGAAGCAGAAAGCTGGGGATCGTGCAGCCGATGGACAGGGCACAGCTGAAGCAACGAAACTCAGAAGCATCTCAGAGAGCCGGGGCCGGGGGGGAATGAAGGGTTTGCCTGGAAGTTTGCAGCTGTGCTCAAAGGCCGGGTAGGGACCACTGCGGCCTGATGGAGCTTGGGCTTGAAAACGCACCCTCCGGCCTCGGGTTTCCAGCCGCCGCCGCCCCACAACAGCTCTAGGAGCAGAGAACTTAGCGGTAGCTGAGGCGGCCTTCGGCCCTCGGACACCCTGGGGCCCGACAGCCCGTGTCGGCGTTCGGGCGTCCCCAGCCCCGCGGCGGGCAGTGCCCGGGGCTGAAGGCCATGCCCAGCGCCCGCCTCGCCCAGGCTGGGTCCCGACACCTCCCCGGGACCACTCACCACTGAAGCAGAGGTCGCGGAGCTTGCTCAGAGCCACCGTGGGTTCGCCGAGCACCTCCTGGAAGTCCGCGATCCTGAGGGGAGCGGAACCGCGGCCGTTAGAACATTTGTTACCGGCACCCCCCGACCCCACAAAGCCCTACACCCACTCCCTCCTCTCCCCCGCAGCCCCAGCAGGGGAAGGGCCCCAACAACACCAACCTGCTCTGGTGCAACCGCGACATGGCGGCCCCCGCGCCCCTTCCCCGCGCGCCGCATAAGCGCTCCGACTGGAAACCCTGCCCGCTGGGGGTAGGCGGGATTTCCATAAACCACGCCCACACACACCCCGCCCCCGCGGGTTGCGCCTCCGCTCCCCTCCCCTCCGGTGGGGGCGGGGCTGCCCGCCGGCTTTCCCGCCCCGGGCCGGTCCTGGAGCACCGACCTGCTAGCGGGGGGGCCGGGGGGAGGGCTGTGCCCTGTCACGCCACCACGCTCCCACCCGGGGACTGGCGGGACAGGGGACTGGGCCCCCCTCCTGCTCCCCCCAGACACCAAGTGCCAGCAGCGCTTACAGCTGCCTGCGCTGCTCGCCTCGGAAGAGATTCCACCCCCCAACCCCCCCCAAAAAA
>JANZLQ010000055.1:13854523-13873044 GCA_026212715.1 Elanus axillaris | reverse complement strand
CTGGAGCAGTCTGCTCCTGAAGGACTGCCTGCCGTGGAAGGGACCCATGCTGGAGCAGTTCATGAAGAACTGCAGCCCGTGGAAAGGACCCACATTGGAGGAGTTCGTGGAGGACTGTCTCCTGCAGGAGGGACCCCCACGCTGGAGCAGGGGAAGAGTGTGATGAGTCCTACCTCTGAGCAGGATGAAGCAGCAGAGACAACGTTTGATGAACTGACCCCCAACCGCCATTCCCCGTCCCCCTGTGCCACTGGGGGGGTTAGGTAGAGAAGCCAGAAGTGAAGTTGTGCCTTGGAAGAAGGGAGGTGTGGAGGGAAGGTGTTGTGAGATTTGGTTTTATTTCTCATTACCCTACTCTGTTTTGATTTGTAATAGAGTTAATTTTCCCCTAGCAGAGTCTGTTTTGCCTGTGATGGTGATTGATCTCTCCTGTCCTTATCTCGATCCACAAGCCCTTTGTTATATTTTTCTCTCCCCCGTCCAGTGAAGGAGGGGGAAAGTGATAGAATGACTTTGGTGGGCACCTGGCATCCAACCATGGTCAACCCATCACACCTTCACTGAAATCCAAGCTTTTCCAAGACAGAACATTTCTACACCAAGTCAATACATTAGTGTTCATAGAAAGGCTGAGTGTTTTAGAAACTTAGAATCTGAAGGCATATTTTCAGATTTGACCTAGACACTGGGCAGATCAACCTTTGAAAATCCTGGTGCACCTCCGTAGGGACATACCTAGAGGTGTGGTTTTCCAGATCAGCCAAGAGCTCTGCCCTCCTATTCCCTGGCTACTTACTGAACAAAAGCAAACAAGTGGGATGGTACTGGCTCCTTTCCACCAGAGCTGGTGAAAAAATACTGACTAGATCAATAAGGAACATGGTAAAACTAGTGTTATTGCACAATCACAGGAGCAGACTAGCGTGTCTTATCAGATGACATGCAGTCCAGTTTGCAAATACTTTGGATCCGTGAAATCCACAGCCCTTTTTTTAAGAGGAAATGTTCACCCCAGCTAGTGAATTTCTAGGACAAATTCTGGCTGGGAAAGATGCATTCTGTCTGCGTGAATTTTTACTGCTATTTCTGTTCAACACACTTAGCCCGTCACTCAGGATCACCTGGAATGAATGTCTAGTGTTACGTTCAGGAGAAGCTGTACAACTGAAGTGTAGCTATTATCACTCTAGTTATGAAGCAGTATAGTCAGATAGCTGTCTCTGTGGCAGGAGACACCTGAAGAAACACAGTACTAACATGAATATCTTTTCCCCCCCCCTCAGCATTGAACCAGCAAAGAGCAGCATTGCTCCCTTCCGGGGTCTGAAACGACCGCTCCAGTTCTTGGGCCTTTTTGAAACATCTCTCTGCCGCCTGACTCATATTCCAGCCTACAAGGTAATGAGGCCACAAAAATATTGGCAGTAGGTACTTGGCAGAAATCAAAAGAACATGAAAATTACTGGCTGCCAGTAGAGTGGAGTTCTTAGAGTCTCAGGGTGGCAACTGAGCTCTGCCCTCTCAATAGCTACTTGATAATGCAGGAAAACTGCCAGAAGACAAGACCTGTACCCCACATGATTTTTACAAGGGTTAAAAAACATGCTTCTTAGAGAAGGGCATGGAAGAATCATCCACAAAGGACCAGGATGTCTGTGACTACAAGAAAAGGATTTAAGACAATAGGAGTCTTACTTGTGACTAGCATCCTCCTGCCCCAGAAGTGCCATTTCTCATCCCTCTGGGCTCAGAAGTGACTCAGCCTCTTTGCTCTCATCCTGGGCCTAACCCTACTAGCAGGGCAGAGGGAATTTGTACTCTTCAACCTTTCAGAGTTCCTTTCCCATGTTGGTTTTCCTGACTTTTTATTCCTTCATGCCAGGTGAGTGGAGACAAGAATGAAGAGCAAGTCCTGAATGCTATTGAGGCTTACACTGAACACCGGCCAGAAATCACTTCCCGGGCCATCAACCTCCTTTTTGATATTGCCCGTATTGAACGCTGCAGCCAGCTGCTGCGAGCCCTTCAGGTAAGCCCCATGCTAGCATTTACCTCACCCTGACAAGGGAAATTTTGCAGTCCCAATCTTTTCTTTGCCCTGGGACACCATATCATGCCATTCTGGAGAAAGTTCCAGCAGTGCAGTGGAACTGGGTACCTTCATTTCATAAGCACGTTCCTGCAATGCCTGGGACACACATTCCTTGCAGGCTTGTAACAGTCACTCCCAAGACTCAACAAGTCAGTGGCACTTCATGTTGCTTCTCTGCAGCTGGTGATCACAGCCCTCAAATGCCACAAGGATGACAAAAACATCCAGGTGACAGGCAGCGCGGCACTGTTCTACTTGACCAACTCCGAGTACCGCATGGAGCAGAGCATAAAGCTGCGGCGTCAGGTCATCCAGGTGGTGCTGAATGGCATGGAGTCCTACCAGGAAGTCACAGTAAGAGCAGCCCAGCCTCCTTCAGCTCTCATAGTCTTTCTTGTCTATATTGAGACTTTAGCCTGGTGTTAGCATCTAAGCCTCCAGGATGTGAACCAAGGGAGACACCAAAGAACCCATTGCTCAGATCTGCTCCTTGCCTTCACTCAGTGATGGGGGGATTACATGCAGGGTGCTCCTTATCCACATGGTGTTCTCCAGAACAAGGGGAAGAAAGTGATGATAGCAAGGCTCCTTTTTATCTGATGGTAGTGGTCAAAGGGTGTATATGACACACAGCATAGATGTCCAGCACTGACTGTGGGGTGAAAAGGATGCGGGCACTGGGGGTGTCAACAGAAAGCAGCTTTACCTTTCACTGTACCAGAAGCTAGCTGACCTTGTGATGCCACTGGGTTGCAGAATGGCAACTGCTGCACAGAGAGCTTACAAGCAGTGAGGAATTGGCTTGGAAAGTGATAGGCATTGGGTGATTATGTGGCCCTGTGCGACTAAACTGACAGGGAGAGAATAGAGGGTACCGATAGAGCATGGCTAAAGCACAGTGCTAGATAGGAGGGTAACAGAAATTTTAGCGGTCATAGTCATGCAAGAAGATGGTTTCAGTACCAAGCAGCAAGGAAACATGAGGTGATGGGCTCCATGTTTTTCTAGCCACATGGCCCAATGTTTGCTTCCTTTTGACCCAGGTACAGCGAAACTGCTGCCTTACACTGTGTAACTTCAGCATTCCTGAGGAGCTGGAGTTCCAGTACCGCCGAGTAAACGAGCTGCTGCTGAACATCCTCAATCAGAGCCGGCAGGATGAGTCTATCCAGCGCATTGCTGTGCACCTCTGTAACGCTCTGGTCTGCCAGGTGGACAACGATCATAAAGAAGCTGTGGGCAAGATGGGGTTTGTCATGGTTGGTATGGTCCCAAGGTGTCTACTTACCCTTAACCCAAGCTAGCACAATTCCCTTGCAGCAGTCCACCAAATGCATCCAGCCAGTGATCCAATCTTGTAGTATCACAGGAGGGAACTAGTCTCCTAGCAGTGCTAATCTTTCCTGGAACCTACACCTCTATGTGACATCTTTTACTTGCTTATCAGCACTGGAAATCATGATCTCGAGATAGGCTGTGAGAGCAGGGAAGCAGTGTAACCTTATACCTTACCTCTTCATCACATCATATTTCCAGAACTGGTACCACCTCGTGACTAGCTCCTTCTGCATCTCCCTGAGTTTGTGTCAGCTTTCCAACTCACGTCAACCCATATCACTCACCTTTCCAAAGTACTGCAGAGGCCACTGCTTCGCTGCAGTTATACCACATTCCAGACTTTGTCATAGAGATCAAAACTGACTTGACTGCAAACTCAGCAGCTCAGGGGCTGTGACGTAGTTCAGCTCTGTGAATACTTGCAACATTGAACATAACCCAGTCCCACTGGTTTAAAGAAAGAGATAACAAGTAGGTTCTCTACAGAGGGTCAAAATTACACATGCCTGCAAATAGGCTGTAGCCAGCCCTGCAGTACTACAGCAGTTAGCTTTAGCTGTGTGATTCTTGAACTGTTTCTCACTCTTCCCCTTCTGCCCACAGACAATGCTAAAGTTGATTCAGAAGAAGCTGGCTGATAAAACGGTGAGTGTTTCCCGCAAAAACATATACATAAAGTATTTTCTCTTCAGTCTGACTTAAGCATGGAGATCAGTCCAGAGCACCAGCTCAGCTTCTCTAACAAACACAAGACATCTTAGCTGATGCTGCAGAATTTCCTGTCCCAGGGTGAGGGCAGGACAATGTAAAGGGAGGCAAAAATACTAAACAAAAAACCCACTTGCTGACAAGTTGAAAGTGAATAACAAGGTTTTCTTACCTCTGGAGCCATCTATGGTGATACCAGAGAGGAAACAAAAAGTGGTTGGTTTGCACTGGACTCCTACATTAGCAAAGCAATTTCTGTCCCTTTCTCTTTGGCTCTGTAGTGTGATCAGGTGATGGAGTTCTCCTGGAGTGCCCTCTGGAACATCACTGATGAGACCCCCGATAACTGTGAGATGTTCCTTAACTACAGCGGCATGAAACTGTTCTTGGAGTGCTTGAAAGTAAGTATGTCCACTACTAAGTGGACACACAGGTGCCTGGGCAGGATCTATAAGCAGTACTTCCTATGTTGCACAAACAGAAAAGAAAAAAGCTTGCATATTTTCTTCTCTCATCCATCCACCCTCACATCTAGGAGCAGAACAGAGAAGCTTACACTCACCACATCTTCCTCTTTCCCCATCTTGTACGCAGTCCCCCTCAAGTAGGGCAGCAGAGAATAGTGAGCTCTGGCCTCAATTCTCTCATTCCAGATATATCTTTAACACTAGAGATTCCACTTAGCATCTGCTAAAGAGCCATCGCTGACTACCTGAAAATACACAGCCTTTCTAGATATACTGTACAACATTTCTCCAGAGTTGCTTGTTCTCAGCCCTACTCTTGTATAATCCTGTTCTTTGCTCGCTTAGGAATTCCCAGAGAAACAGGAGCTGCATCGCAACATGCTGGGCCTCCTGGGCAATGTGGCAGAGGTGAAGGAGCTCCGCCCACAGCTCATGACCTCCCAGTTCATAAGTGTGTTCAGGTGGGTGCCTGGCTAATGAACAGCTGAGCTGGGGCAGGGTGAATGCTCTGGAGCTCTGCACCTGAATCACCTGGAGACTTTCAAACCTTTGGTGCATCAGCACTTGTAAATGATCTCTTTTCTCTTGGCAGCAACCTGCTGGAGAGCAAAGCAGATGGGATTGAAGTATCCTATAATGCCTGTGGTGTGCTCTCCCATATCATGTTTGATGGTCCGGAGGCTTGGGGTATATGTGAGCCCCACAGAGAGGAAGTTGTAAAGAGGATGTGGGCAGCCATCCAGAGCTGGGATATCAACTCCAGGAGAAATATCAATTACAGGTGAGGAATAGAAAAGTTTGGCCCGCTCACCTAGGAGCCAGGGTTGTCACAGAAAGCAAGCACCAACAGAGAGAAGGGAAGAGGTATAGCTCAGCATGGAGTCTCTGTTTAGAGTGAAGGAGAACCATCTTTAGGGATATATTCTTTAGTGAGGGTTTTACATCTTCCCTAGAAAAAAATATTACACAGGCTGCTGATATTAGACACCTTGCCTGGCAGTTCCTATGGGAGAAGTGTGGGAGCCCAACAGAATTTCTCCTGCATGTTTCTGGTGAAATTGCATAGTTCAGGAAACCCATGACTGGGACTATTCCCATCTAGTCCCATCTCGGACTGCCTAAGCAGTGTCCTCTGAGACTGCTGTCCTTTGCACCTCCTTAAATCTGTTTGCTTCTGAAAGTCACATGAATTGCTGTAGCTTTCACTCTTGTCTGGGGCATATTTAGACATAGTTTCCAGAAATCCCTTAAAGGGTTAATACAACTGGTGGAATCCTCCAAAGCCCTTCCTGTGAGAGGGTATCAGATACTCTGTATTCTCTTAGTGCTTAGCAGTCATCCAGAACTAATGGCGTTCCAATGCCTGAGCTACAGTATAGACTCATTCTTGTTGTCAGAAGAAACACAGCAACCATTGCACATGAGCAGCCAGCTTTGGCTGGGTATAATTTTGCTTTGGCCCCTCTACAGAAAGATCTGTGCTACTGGGTTTCAGCTGCTGTGAGGAAGTGACTGACAAAAGGATGGAAAACAGTTCTTGGACTCAGTTGCATTCATTGTAGCTCTTTATCTGGGCAGTATGTTTATGCTAAAGTGGTAGGACCTGTAAGCCGGCCAGTATTGCCGTGTGACACAGACTTGGTCTTTGATGCCAGCATCTTTGACATGCCAATGGATTTACTGCTGTGGTATCTATGAGCACAGAGTTTGTATTGCTTTGAGTGGCAAAGATGCTGAAAGAAGCAGCTTTTTAACAACTTCTGCAATATTTCTGTGCAGGTCATTTGAACCAATCCTTCGACTTCTTCCACAAGGGATCTCCCCAGTCAGCCAGCACTGGGCTACCTGGGCACTGTATAACCTGGTCTCTGTCTACCGTAAGTTCCCTTTCCAAAATCACATCCACTGCACTGTAAAAGTTGAGGGTGTGAATCTGAGCTTGTTAGCTGAAAAAGTCTTCCCAGCTTAGCTATGCAGGTAGAGAGAACCTTCTTTGAATACACAGGAATGTCCAGGCAGCACAGCCAAACAAAAAACGAGACTTAAATGTATAGGAAATGCCTTCAGTGTTTTGATCCTTCTGGGCGTGCTCTTACATTCTCAGCCATTTTGTGTCTATTGTTTTCACAGCCAGGGCACACCTAGCAGGCTAGCACCATAAAAAAGAAAAGTTTTGTGGCTTCTCAGGCCACAGGCTTCTCCTTCCCCTCCTGCCACCCTTTATACCACTCTTGTGAAGGTTAACAAGGACCTGTTTTATTCTTTTCTCTGCAGCTGACAAGTACTGCCCACTGCTGATCAAAGAAGGTGGGATTCCCCTTCTGAAGGACATGATTAAAATGGCCTCAGCACGGCAAGAGACCAAGGAAATGGCCCGGTAGGAAACCAATGCACTGTCACAAAACATTCAGTTAGCTTTAGTTTTTATTCTTCATCAAGTAAGACTACCAAAGAAAGGCCTGTACTTAGGTGTATGAGAGGTAAGAAGCAAACAGAGGAGAAGAGCAGGAAAGAAGAGGGTGAAAACAGAAGACTAGAGAGGTGTTTATAGGTGGACAATAAACATAGGTCATTCAGGGCTGATGGATGCCAGGCAAATTGGTTATAGAATTGGCTTGTTGGACAGGGGAGCTACATGGCTAATTGCATGTCTTACGCTGATAGTCTCCAGTAAGCACTATTCTCCATACTCGTGTGGGCTCCCTGGCTCCACAGTCATATTGGCCTGTCAGTAAAATTGCTGACTGCACAGTTAAAATGAGAGGATTTTTCAAAAGGTGGAGGGAGTCCATCACCTTTGTGAGCTTCACTGACTTACTTTGTTATATGACCTTCCTCTGGAGTCAGTCTTTCAGAATTTTAAAAGCCAGCCGCAGTTTCTCATCAAAGAGTGGTTGAGATCAGCTGGGAATACGTACCTTGTGGGTGAGCAGCAGGCATTCCCCATAGCTGAAGGGTTGCTAAATGCTGGAGGTGACCGAAGCCTGCAGAAGACTCTCACAGTTAGGCAGATTGTATATGGTGATAGGACAGTAGAAGAATGGTAAATGAAAACAGGAAAAGCAGGGACAGATGACAGCAGAGTGAAGGACAAATGCCTGTATGCATGTGTTTCCTGATGTGATTCGAAGTTATCTGAAAATTTGGATATGGGGGTGATGAATGACTGGTCACATGTGGCTCTGAATGTATACTAACATGACTTGAAATCCGAAGGGGATGAACTGTGAGCTCTAAGCTGCTTTTGTGGAGTATACTGGTTTTGATCTAAATATCAGTTGATACATATCTCAGAAGAGACTGCCTGCTGCAAATAGTATATATTTACACAGAAAACAAGCTGTTGGACAGTTCTTATGTTACTGTCCCACAACTGTCATGCAATAAGCTTTAAACTAAACCCTCTCTCCTTGTCCTTGTTTTATCCATAGGAAAGTTATAGAGCACTGCAGTAACTTTAAGGAGGAGAACATGGACACTTCCAGATAGAGGCAATCATCTAATGCCTCTTGCCAGCACTGTATCCAGCTTCTCTCTAATTCACTGTATATAGGGAGGACTCTTTCTTACCAACTCGCCTGTTGGAAGGAAACTTTATGTGTGTGTGTGAGACCCTCAGTAGATGAAGGTGAACAGGGGAGGGGGGAGGGACTTTTTGCACAACAAAATGCTTTCCTTAAATTAGTGGACTTTTTTGTTATGAAGTTTCAGGTTGAAGTTCTGTGTGTATGATTTCTGTATAAAAAGAAAACAAAAAACAAAGACAACTACATTATGTATCTTTTAACATTTTGATTTTAGACCACACAGAGAGCCTCAAATGATCATGAGCTTGAAGACCTAGTTGTGTGATCGCTAGTGTGACATTTTTATTTCCCACTTTTTAGAAAATTCCCTTTTGCTGTATTGCATGAGGTCCTGTAATGTCTGCAAGAACACCAGTCCTGAATTGGTATTGGCTGCTCAATGGGGTTACAGGCAGTGATGAGTTATTTATTTGGTTAGAGAGGTTGGGGGACACAATACCAGAGAGTTAGACCAAAAGGACTGATATTTTTAGTGATATTTGTAAGTGGAAGAAATGGGGAAGAAAGATCTTTCAATTCACACCCTTAGGGGTTTTTTAGAGAAGACTCACATTAATGGAAGCATAGCTAACTGTATGTGGGTCATTTGGAACTAAGACATTCCCATTAAAGTCAAGAGGCCTGTTTTGTCCCCTTTGGTGGTACAGTAGGATTTGCCAGCCCACCCAGCCTCGTAAGGTCAGGTATGATCAGTAAAACTAGTTACACATCCTTAGCAACACAGAGCTTTTCTCTCTAAGGGAGCCTGTGCAACAAGGAACAAGGTTTGTTCACAAAGGGCTACACATCTTCATTCCAGTCCTTCACCACCTTTTTAGTTGTGTTCTGTTTTATGGGGAAGGGCTACAAACACCAGAGAGCATACTTTCCCTCTGCATAATAAGCTCTACTAGGCCCCAGTCCAGAGCAGCTTGTACTGCTTGTGCAAGTCCCAATAATGGACTGGAACTGTTCTGCTCTTTTTCACTCTGCATCAGTAGAAGCTGTGCTCAGTGGCAAAGTAATCTCTCTTTATAAGAAGCTCACTGCAGCACAAGTGCTGTAATTGAGGTGTTAAAGTCCTTTCCTGAGACTGGGCAGTCTCCAGGCACCCTTTGGAGAGTGATCCCATGAAACAGCACCTCTTGTTCCACCCCAACATCTTCCCCCTCTTCTGGGAAGCAAAAGGCCCTATTCTTATGACTCCCACTAGGACTAACCAGTGCAGTCCTGCTTACATCAGCAGTATTACTCCAATTTATGTGATGCAGGTGAGAGGAAAGTCCCACTAAGGTGGTCTTCACCTGTAAGACTCCAGACCTATAAAGCCTCAAGAAGCCAAAGGCCAAGGTTTGCCTCACAGCAGGGCACTCAACAACACAGTGTGCAGTCCACGCTTAGAGCCCTCTGCTTGCCACAGTTCTTCTGCAATTCACAAATCTTCCCTTAGAAAGGTTTTATGTCTGGTAGCAGTAGGAGACCATGGCCATGTGAGTTGGGACATTTCAGGCCTCTGAGCACAGCCTCGCTACTCTCTTCCCTTGTATACGTTGCTCTCAGATTTGACTCGCTGCTATGAGGTTCTTCTAATGCTCAGAGTTAATGTTGTCATTGCTGAGCACATTATAGACAGATCCTAGATACACAAACTGACACTTTAAATGACAGAACACAGCTGCCCTGGAGAGGTTTACTTTTTCTGCCAATATGGTGTTATTCAATGTCTTTTTTTTTTTTTTTCTCCTTTTTAAGCATACATCATTTGTTTTTATATTGTGAGATCTGTACTTTTTTTCTTTAAGTATTTTTCAAACTTATATATATTTTTGTGTCACTTTTGAATTGTTTTCATATGGTTTGCAAAACTTGATGAATTATACTTTTTTGCAGTCGTTTGATTGAAATGTATTTTTCTCTCTCTTATTCCTGTCCCCAAGACTTTGCGTCCCTATGAGCTTTGAGACAGGCAAGTTTATTTCAAGATCCGTTTTCTGTATAACATTTGCTAATCTTCCTTCTAGATGCAAAACTAAGGGAGGCTGCAAATATGGCCAGCCAACCTCAGAGCATTAGGGAGTCAGGCTTTGCTCATTTAATTCTCTATTTAGTGCTGCTGTCCTTCTGAAGTTGTTTCATGTGACAGTGCAACCCACTAGGCTTTCTTCCTTTCTAATGCCCATATAGTGAAAGCTCCTGCCACTAAAAATCTTGAATCACATGACAAAGAGCACTCAAGATTCTGACTATGTTGGCAAGGTGGGAGTGGGGCAGAAGGGGGCACATCACAGATGCAAGAGGTATCAGAAACCCATGTCCTTGGAATGCAGCTGCTGCACTGGGGACATAGCTGGAGCTCAGGAATTCCCATCTCAGCTAGAGCAGACCTCAGCTTTGCATTGTAATCAGAGCCAAACAATCGGGCTTTACTCTTGAGATTTTGGCACAACTACATCAAGGTTAATGAACAATCCATGGCTTGGTTCCATCTGCCTCAAGACCCCAAAGGTTTAGGTTTTTCAAACCAGTGCCCCTGTAAGTTCAGCAGTTACTGAAGTCTTACCTGCTGCAAGCTGGACCATGGTACCCCAAACTAACAAGATCTAAGCTGCATCAAACCTTTGTTTCACACTGTAAAGATAACCTCTGTCCTCACTGCTCACATACCTTCATCAAGCTGTACCCGAGCCTGAACCAGGATAAAAAGATTTCAAATTCCCAGCAACATGGAGATTAATGGAGTCAGGCCAGCCTCCCAGAAAAGCTTAGCTTTCTGAAATCTGTCACCAATACCAGGGGGAAGGGGGAACTATAACTGCTCTGTTAACAGCTAGCTACACATAAGATTTTGAATCAGGCCACCAGCAAGGTAAATTCCTGAGAGAGCATTTCAAAAGAAGCAGCTTCCCTGTTAAAGCAACATGAACTTTGGCTACAAGCTTCAATGTCTTCAAGCCAACAGACTTTGTGAGCTGAAAAATAACGTTTCCCTTTTGGTGAGGAGCAAAAGAAAGGTATCCTCTGAACACCTGAGCATAATCCAGGAATTCCTGTAGTTGGAAGTTTGAAACTAGTTTGTACCTTGGTTTCCCTAACTGAAACAACAGGAATTGTTGCACTCTAGGCATAATGCATGTACCATGACCTGAAAGCAGTCTCCGGAGGCAGAGAGGAGTCACTGAATTGCTGCCATAGATCCAGCACTCAGATCAGAACAGGATAGTTGTCTGCAGCCATCATACCAATATTCCACAAAGGAGGGGAGGGAAAAGTGGCTGATTTTTTATGAAGGTCTAATGTAAAAGGGGAAGTTGGATACCCTGAAATGCTCATCTGTTACAGAGAAGCCTCTCAGGCCTTCCAGCTTTGCTGGGTCCAAGGAATGAACCGGGAGACTTCAACTCCACACAATTACAAAGCCAATGACCAACCCTACCCAGAAAACTAGAACAGGGTTCTTCCTGTCAAATGAAAATCCAGCTGGACAGGAGTTCATAGTGTGTAAAGATTCAGCAGAGGGGCTCCTTGTGCTCTGTAGTTGTTGTCCCATTCAGATTCTTATTCATGTTTTCACTACTACATTTCCTTTACTATTCAAAAGCTTGGCAAGCAGAGCATGAACACTACTCAGTATTTCACTGCAGAGACAGTGCTAACAAAGGAACCCTCTACCTTGACTGTATATAGTTTCCTTCCCAGCTGGAGGATGCCTCGTTATTCAGTGGCCCAAGCCAATGATACAGCAGTCCTCAGCATGCAAGGTGTCAGGTGTCTGCCATTTTCTCTGGAACAGATAAGAGAACAAATTGGTGGGCAACTTTCCACAAGTGCTTCCATTTTACAAGATCTGTGGGAGGAATTGCTTATACAGATTGGCATCTACTTGTATGAAGCTTAGCACCCAAGAGCACCAGCCTTTCTCATCTACACCAAGCCAACGAAGTGTAGCACTGATATTTATGGTAATTAGTAACATTTCAGATAATTCATCTGCACAATGGCTGTTAGTACTCTGCACCTACCTACTGGCTGAAGTGATACTGTTCAGCACTGAATGCTACCCAGCTTGTCACCTTGGTTGGGTTTCTGCTGCAGTCACTCTAGTCTCTAAAAAGATGAGTGGGAAGAAAAGTCTTGGAGCTGTGAGCCTGTTCTCTCTCACCCCTTGAAGAAGGCAATTAATTACCAGTGGAGCAAGAGCTATAGGGGCAGTGCATTCAGGCACTACTCCACAGAAAATGTTTTCTTGAGACTGTTTAGGGAGGAGCCTGCCACAGCTCAGGTGTTAGAGGGTAGCTTGTGCTGGAAAAAAAGAGAATTAAAAGTAGGGAAACAGCTGGTCTCCATGACAATGATGTGTATGAAGCACAGAGGGTAATGGTCATCAGGAATGGATGAAAAGCAACGTGGGGACTGGATGGGAAAACAGCACTTAAAAAAAAGGAATGAGGGAGATAGATTTCCTGCTGAACTGAAACACTTCTGTTTTAGCAGACTGTATGTTGATTTCATATAATTGTTACTGATTCTCTCTGTAATTCTTTTCTTGTTTAAAAAAAGTTTTTAAGCTAACCAAATATGTATTTCCTTTGTTTTGCTTAAAGAAAATAACCCCAGTTATAATGAGCAAGCATCTGCTTTTACTCTGTCCATTGACCTGCCTAATGTCGAGAGGTCTGGTTCAAATGTTTGTACATGGTGAAACCAAGCAAAAAAATAATAATGCACAACTGTTGCTTCCTTACAATTCTGAATGAATTAACTTTTCTGTTGTATCCATTGGATACCCGCTGTGTATTAAACCTAGTGCTTAACAATGTCTTCTTCCTTTGGTCTATGAATGTGGTTTATTTAGGTACATTACTGGTCCATTTGCTGTCATATATTTCATTAAAAATGAAAGGAACTGCTATTTGTTGATGTTGCAGTTCAGTGGCTTTTCCTTTCATCACTCCAAGGGATACAATACTGTTTGTCAATAGAAAAGAGGCGTGGAGGAAGAGAGTATTGTTAAGAAATTATGTGAGAGGAGAAAAAAAAAATCAGAACAATATTTGACTGTATGGTTTGCCTCTGAACTCTGTAACGGATCTGTGGCTTGCATTCCACAGTCTAAGCTTTGTTAAGTGGGCAGAAGCTGAGTGCTTAAGAGAACACTCTAGCTTAAAACAGTCAGTATCTGCTTTGAGGCCAGCATGACTTTCTTCTTAAGACCCTGGTCCTGCAAGGGTTCAACTGCCAGTTAATTCAACAGTCATTGTAAACTCTCTAAAGGATCATACTCTAGATGGCTGAAGTAAGAGGAGGAATCATGTGAAACTGAACTGCCTCTAGGAAGCTAAAAATGTACCATGTTGTAAGAGTACAGAGAGACACCTTAGGATTCCAACAGCATGAAATTCCTAGCTGGAATGCTATAAGAATCTAGATTGTCTGCTCAGAAACTTTCTAGTAGAGGCTTTCTAGAACTAAGCCTAATTTCAATCAGTCATTTAGGTTGAAACCCTTGAGATAGAGGTAAGCTCTGATCTCTGTAAAACAGGTTTCAAAGCTGTAAGATATAAGGGTAGCATGCACCAAATTATTCTAATCACGAAGTAAGAATACATTCCTTAGGACAGATTATTCTAAAATATAAAAACGTTTCTGCTTTTAAGTGAGTAATATTGTTACTACTCAAATTGCCTCCATTAAGCTTTAACATTTACACCTCTCTGCAAAGAGCGGAAAGACACTACCCACCTTTTCTTTCTGTTTGTAGGCAGCCTGATATTACTCTTCTGGCTTTCTACTGTTCTGAAAGGCTTCCTTTGCAACTCAAGGAACAGGAAGGTTTTCAGGATATTTAAAGCAGGCAGAGAGTAGTAGGGCCATTTCACATACAAACTCTGTACGTGAGGTTTGGCAAGTGCTGATGCAGTCTACGAGGTGTCCGAGAGAGGATTTCTGTACATTTTGCATTTACCTAGAATAAAAAAAAAGAAAACAGAAAGCAAAAGGATTTGAGTGATTGTTGGAAATTCAGACTACAATTTTTATTAACCTTTCAGCACAGCTGTCTCAGATAAAACATTTAAGTGACCTGTGCAGCCAGGTGCTTTCCTGGAATCAGCAGGTGGCCACTGGCTGACTTTAAAAAGACTAAAATAATCAAGAATGCTCCATTTGTGGTCATGCACCATTTGTGGTCAAACTATACCAAGGAATCGGCTACTTTTCAGGTGCTGGAGGATAAATTTGCGAAGAACATGATTTTTCTTTCCAAATTTTTACTGGGAAAGAAGGTAACCAAAGCAGAAAGATACATCTATGATAACACTGAGAAGAGTTTAAAGAGAAAACTGATCTAAGAATTTTTACAGGCCTGCGATGAGACTCATTTCCCCTAAATAGCCAGACACAAAAATTGTAGATGTATACATCTAAGGTAGTCTTTTTGACATTTTTTTAAACTATTATTAGCAAGAGATAAAAACACATCTAAGGCACAATTCAACTGCTTTTAGATGTCTGCTTTCGGATGAGAAGAACCATTCTCTAGCCATGCCTGCTTTGCTCTGCTGCTGTCAGGGGAGTCTAACGACCTCGCTGCAGACATCTGACAGAGATGAAATCCCACCCCGGCAGCCTCCTACCAAAGTTATGTCAGACATTTCCCAAGCTCCGCTTGCATTCACAGGGCTGCCTAAACGCGTTCAGCCAGGCACGACCTCTGCCTTTCTCCCTAGGGGATGGAAATCAATAGATGAAATAATCAAACGGGCGAGACCAAGAGTTAACGCAGTGCAGCGTCTCGCAGGCAGCGCCTCCAGCCCTCGCCTTCCAACAGCACACCCCTGCCAGACCCCTCCTATAGCCCACATCGCCTTTAAGCGGTATTTGCCTCGGGTGCAGAGGTGTTTTACCAGCCACCCTGCGCTCCCCGCGGTACCTGCCGAAATGAAACCCGTCCGCAGGGCCCTGCAGAGCCCAGGGGTCAGGGTGGGAGGACAGGCGGGAAGGGGGGAGCTGAAAGAAAGCACCTCTCCCCTGCGAAAGGCCCCCAAGGCAGAGGGCCAGCGTTCAGGGCAAAAGACGGGCAGGCGTGAGGGGAAGAAAGGCGGCCCGCGGGCTGCAGCCAGGCTTCCCCCTACAAACGCAGAGCGGGGAGGAGAGAGACCCCGCTCGGGGAGGGGGGGAGCCCAGCCTGTGGCGTCAGCACCCGGCCCGGCCCCGCTGCGGGCCCTCAGCCCCTCCTCGGCGGGCCGGACCCACCTCAGGGCACCGCCTTAAGGAGAGGAACGAGTCGCGCTTCGCGGCCGAGCCAGGCCAGGCCAGGCCAGGCCAGACCCCGCCCTCGGGCGCTGCCCGCCCTTCCGGGCCGGCGGGCGCCATGGGAGCCGGCGGGCTGTGGGTGCGGACGGCGCACACGTCCCTCAGCGGGGCCTTGGCGCTGGGGCTCTTCCTGCACCGCACAGGTGAGGCGGGGCCGCCACTCCCCTCCCTCACCCGCGGCCGCGGTACTGGGGGTTAAGGGGGCGGCCGAGGGCCGGGCCCGCCCCTGAGGAGTGGCGGCGACGGCCTCGGCTCGGGCTGTGCCGGGCCCCCGCTCCCGGGGGAAAGGCGGGGTGTTCGCCGCCCTGGCTCGGCCTCTGGGCCCCGGGGGGGGGCCGTGAGGGCAGAGCGGGTGGCTGTGGGGCGCTGGGGAACCCCTTCCCTTACCAGCTTGTCCACTTCGCACCCCGCACCCTCTCGCCGCCCGATTTCTCCCTGTTTTGTCCCCGTCCCCCTCCCTGTAGGTGCGGGACCCCTTTGTTAAGGACAGAGCGAAAAATCCTAAGCGCTTTACGAGAAACTACTGCTCTGGTTTTTTTGGGGGGTACCTTTCAGATTTGCAAAAGCAAGAGGAGCGTGGGGAGCTGCTGCAGCCGCTGATCTTCGTTTTACTGGTTTTGTGCTCTGTCCTGCTGTACTTTAAGGTGTCTCTCATGGATCCGGGTTTTGTTAAGGCTGAAGAGGAAGCGAAGGTATAGCCCTTAAGGAATGGAAGAAAGCGGTGAGGCTGTAAAATCTATAGGCTTGCTTTCTTTTTCCCACTCCGCTAGATAAGAACAATCTAAAAGTTTCTGTTGCACTTGGCATAAAGGAAACATACACAGACCACTGGAGATTAGGCCAGACAGTCTCTGATTCGTATTCTCGAACAGCAGTAGGGTTCACAGACTTCAGGCCTGTCTTTTATACCACACTGCCGTTGTAAGTGTACTGTGCCATTTGAGAATACGTCCTCTCTTGCATCAGAGGCTGCAGTACCCTATGGAATGTATACATGACCTATTTTATGCTAACCACCACTAAGTGGTACAAGTGCAAAAAACCCAAACTGAATATGGCAAGTATGGAAGAAAGTGCTCTCTGCAACTCTATTTATCGAACTGTTTATAGATTTGTTGCTCTCTCAGAGGACATGTACACAAACAAGTTACAGTGAAGTAAATGGAAATGCAAAGATTCAGTAACTGCAAGGTAATCTACTCAAGGTTCACTGCCTTACAGATTGCGTAGAACAAAAGCATTATCAATTTTAATCATCCATCATTAATGTAAATCTTGGCTGTGTTATGAATAAGTAGTACTGCTTATACTGAAAAGACATCATTATTGTCTTTGGAAGTGAAGTCTAACCTTGTTTGTTTTTGTCCCAAAACACGGTGTTGGGATCAGTGTTATATCTTATCCACAGTTGTTTCTACCTCTGTGCAAACATTGTTTTGATGGTTACAGTAGCCTGTTCTCTCTTGCTGTACTTTAACTGTCTGCAGCTTCTGTAGGAATTCTAAGGCATTATTTTGTTTAACCTTCCTAATGATAGAGATAACCAGCACAGTGTAACTGTTAAGTAAAAGGATCCAGACAGCTCAGTCATGCCAAGACAGCTGCACACAAAACCTCCTTAGCCACTCCCTTTCTCTTTTTTTGTAGGCAGGCAAGAGTGAAGAACAAAGTATGGTGATAGCCAAAGTTCCAAGTCATATTAAGATGCGGCGTTGTGGTTACTGTATGGTGAAGGTAGGCATTCATAACATGCTTGAAGAGAATGGGATGAGCGATTTGCAAGCTTACACTTTTTGGCAACAACTTTGTTTGGCTGCTGTTGCTGATGTTTTTCTGCTCTATCGTTGCTGCTCACTGCTCAGTGGTTCAGAGGCATGGCAGATCTGATTAATTCTGTCAGAGGGTCACCCTCCTGCTGAAAAACTCACAGAAAAAGTAAATACAACTAGCAAATTGAATTCTGATACAGTCCTGTATTGAAAAGTGATCCAAATGAATTGTGTAGCTAAAGAGGTAGTAGTGATGGACTACTGTATGCTAGTTTTCCAAGGCTGAAACAAGTCCCTGCTGGCTCACAGAAACAAGGATCTTCTTT
The DNA here is from genome assembly GCA_026212715.1 of Elanus axillaris. Taxonomy (NCBI): domain Eukaryota; kingdom Metazoa; phylum Chordata; class Aves; order Accipitriformes; family Accipitridae; genus Elanus; species Elanus axillaris. The sequence continues at coordinate 13,855,467 of JANZLQ010000055.1, read as the reverse complement.
TGCCATGAAAAGATTGTATTCTACATTCTTACTGCCATGTCAGTCAGACCTTACAATATTGTCAAAAAAGTTATTTTGAAGGTATCTTGATAGAGAGTCAGAAAGGCAGTTGAGCATGACATACAAGAACTTCTGGTAGCTCTGAGCTTGTTTGGAGGCCTAAACCAAACAAAACATTAGCCTGAATTGTAAAAGATAGCATGAAGGAAAAATTAGAGCAATTAAATTAGCTCTTAAAACAGTTTGCCTAGAGCCTAGAAAGGCCTGTTTTCAGAGTGATCCTTATCAGTTTAATAAAATGAAGCATTATCTCAGTTTCCATAAATTCCTGAAGAATATCTACTAGAAGTGAGCTTATTGCAACAGGAAAAGCTGGCAAAACATATATATGCTTCAGGGAGCAAATCCTAGGAGGCACTACTTTTCTCAGCAAGATCTTTCGTCTTCTCTATTCCTGGTACTTGATCTGCTTTCCTGTGCAAGTGTCTTGTGTTCACACAGAAGCAGACACTTTCCTCCTCTCTGCAGTCCCATGAAGATATCCCATCCCTGCTCACTTTATTCAACAGCAGTGGTCCTAATTTTCCACATCAATACTTTGCTCATACTTTCCTGAATTGGCTCTATCTGCCTCTGTATTGGGTTTCTGTGGCAAGGTTTTGGTAGCGGGGAGGGTACAGGGGTGCCTTCTGTGAGAAGCTGCTGGAAGCTTCCCCTATGTCCGATAGAGCCAATACCAGCTGGCTCTAAGATGGACCTGCCGCCAGCCAAGGCTGAGCCAATCAGTAATAGTGGTAACGCTTCTGTGATAACATTTTAAGAAGGGAAAAAGGTTGGGGAACGGGGCAGAAATGGAAGCTGGAGAGCGAGAACATGTAAGAGAAACAACTCCGCAGACACCAAGGTCAGTGAAGAAGGAGGGGGAGGAGATGCTCCAGGTGCCG
>JANZLQ010000055.1:13842513-13854423 GCA_026212715.1 Elanus axillaris | reverse complement strand
TAGTGAATGATCTCTCCTGTCCTTATCTCGACCCACAAGCCCTTTGTTATATTTTTTTTTTTCTCTCCCCTGTCCAGTGAAGGAGGGGGGAGTAATAGAACGGCTTTGGTGAGCACCTGGCGTTCAGCCATGGTCGACCCACCACAGCCTCCTTTGCACACTGGACTTCCTATAATAAAATAATAATAAAATATATAGATAGAAGTAGTGTGGGAGGGTCATTTAATTTGAATCTCACTCATTTGGATCTGTACCCAGGGGAATCATGATCCCTTTTAGTTGTCTTAGCAATGTTTATGCTGTGCTGTTATGTCAAAATGGAGTGCTTTGGGGACAGTACTGCTCCGGAGGAAGACGATATTGCATGATGTTCTCTTCTACCAAACAGGTAGTTGAACCAGTGGACTACTACAAGTGTCTGGTTTTGTTTTGCAGCAACCAATGCGAGCCAAGCACTGCCAGCTGTGCCAACACTGCGTGCGGCGTTATGACCATCACTGTCCCTGGATTGAGAACTGTGTAGGAGAGAAGAATCATCCCCTCTTCATAGTCTACTTGAGTGTGCAGCTTATAGTTCTGCTGTGGGGAGGTCACGCTGCTTGGTAAGACCTGGAGTCAGCGCTTTGACCTCTGAGACTGCTAAAAGTTTTGGTGCTCATAGAGCCCTGTGAAGGGTTTATGTAGAACATAGCAGTGACTGGATTTGCTTTGGATTTGCATTGTATCTTCACCCTCTTTTGCATCCTGGAGGTCAGCTCTTCTGAGCTCCCTAATCTACTGAGATACAACATAGCTGATCAATAGATGAACAGAATCTGATGATTTGGGTTTCATTGTTCATCTTTGTTTTAAGCTTAAATTAACAGAATTAACAACAGTACAAAAGCTAACTAGTTTTGTTTCAGTTACTGTAATATGATCTTTGTTTACAAATCAAAATACTGGAGACTCCAGTGGGGTTTCACCTGTACACCTGCTCAGGAGAGGAGTTAACCAAAGAGGATTTTTGTCTCTCAGCTGTCAGGGGAACCAGGATCTTTTAAACTTTTGAGAATCTAAGTCAGTACTGGTGCAGTCTCTTAAGAGTTTATAGTATATTAAGTGTAGTACATGATTATCAGAAGCTCACTAGTTATGAATCAGACTTAAAATATGCTATCAGGTTTGCTTGCCTTATGTAACTAGTTCTACATCTTTAACCATTAATTTCTTTCTCTTTGAATTGAAAGGTCAGGCCTCTACTTCAAACAGTCCTGGGAATGGCTGCAGCACAACATATTCCTCCTCGTGTCCTTCCTCCTGATAGTCATATTCACCATTGTTGTCCTGCTGCTGCTTATGTCACACCTCTATCTGATCTCATGCAACACCACCACCTGGGAATTCATGTCACATCATCGCATCTCCTACCTGCGACACTCTGAGTTGGAGAATCCCTTTGATCAAGGGGTAGTCCTCAATTTCTGGAAATTCTTCTGTTCATGCCACCTTACTGCATGGGAGAAAATCTACTTTCACAGGAACGATGAGCCTGTCTAGTCACAGTAGTGTACCTACTTGGTAGAGTGCCAACATATCTGCAGGTTGCTGGGTAAAGCTTTGCTGATGCAATTGCTGCCATTCCCTTGAACGGAACTTTAGTACATCATGAACTATGCAACCTGTTCATCCTACAAATTACATTTCAAGGATAGTCAGGGTTATTTTTGTATACACATAACACTGTTAAAGAGGAGACACTGGTTCTGGGAAGGCCAGCAGAGCTGATTTCTGGACTGAGCAAAGGTATCTCTCTAAATTGACTTCCTTTTGTTAACTGCATCCACATCTCTCCAGAAGAGATGCAAGAGTAGTGAGGGCATCCATGTTCACTTCTCTTCCCCAAAGTTTCCCTCTCCTCTTGCTGCTAGGGAGCAGCAGCTATTAGCAACAAAACCAGCCAGAATCAATATAATTCCTGTGGCCTTTCTTCAACATAGTTCTCACTGTGAGAACCACAGTGCCTTTTGTCAGTAGTGTTGGACACATAATAGAAATATTTGACCAAGTATTTGGACAGTCAAAAGCAAATTTCATTTTGACCACATGCCTCAACTTAATGCTTTTCACAAAGATTTGAGGCTTAATAATGTGCATGAGAAACAGCTGTAAAGCACCAAATTCAGCTTATGAGATAATTAGCCTGTACTTTATGATGTCCTGACCAGCTTCCTAACAGTTTTTTCTTCAAGTTCATGGCGCTGTTAACAATTCACAGGCTATTATGAATCATGTCAGCAAAGAATGATACCATCCACTTTCTTTGGACAGAAAAGCAGTAACTTGCCTACTGCCTATTTCTGTAGGTAACTTCATGCTCAGGCCTTTACTGTAGCTTGTGGGGTGGGTACTTCTTGCCTAGCTCAAGTAACACTATTGGTAACACTACTACCTCAACATACTAGTAAAATTTTAATAAAAGAATACGAAGTTTCAATGCAAGAGAAAAGATTCTAGGTTCTGCTTGTTTCATTGAGATGAGGGGATGCTGACATCTTTCTAGGACAGCAGCAAGCCTACTTGTTTTCCACTGTAATAAAAGGTCATACTTCAGGTTTCCATGAGGAACTAAAAGGAAGTTTGGGGTGACCAATTTTCTGTCTTTTAAAGAAAGAAAAGGTTCTGGTGTGAATTTTAGTCCTCACCCTTTTCTGTTTAAAAAAAAAAACAAAACGCAGCACTACAACAAAACCTTAGTTAAAACTATTTTGTGCTTTAATTGCCTTGGCTCAGGAAATAACACCAGCTCAAGAGCACATCAGGCAACCTGGTAAGATGCACTTAGGTTTTAAAGTCGATAAGTGCTCATGAAAGGACAGTATAGCCACTAATACAGCACAATAATCCAAAAGCAGCTTAAAAACAGCAGAAGGATCCCTTTTTTGACCAACTCCAGAGTTTGTGTCCAGTCTGGTTTGTTCAGGGTAGAAACTCCTATCAGAGGGATATTGGAACGCTAAGAATTATTTTCATAACAATGGTATACCATCCAGAAAGGATTCTGCAGTTTTTTTTGTGTCAGCATGGTGCCTGCTAAAGTATGGCTCATCTGCCACATAACAATTTCTGATTCTTCAGGTATTAGTCAAATAAAAATCTGTCAGCAGGTACTACAGCTGAAAACATACAGTTTTGCTCTGGTAATTCTTTTTAAAATGCACCAGGATGGTAATTTAGTCTTTTTTTACTCTACTATAAACTATAAATTTAAATATTAAGAATGACTTTTTTGTTTCTTTATGCCTCTCTCTTTGAACCCAAGTTCTACATTTCACCTGTGCTAACAATCCACTGTGCTACTTACCACTTTACAGAGGCCTTAACCTTAAGAAAAGTCGCAAAACGCACTGTAGGGACCAACAGCAAGCCAACCATTACTATTCAAACAAGAGTGAGGAAAATGTGTATGCTGCTTTAAATGGACCATTGCACTGCAAGGCAGAGCAGGAGGTTGAAAGGATATTTGTACATGGGAATTTTCAGAAGCAGTTATACTTGGCTCTGAAAATAGGAAATTTAGGTTCAGTGTGAATTATTTCTGTTTTGCACAAACATAGCTCTTACCTTTCTGAATTGTGAAGTGCTTAAGCCAGCCTTGATTTAATAATGACTCACTAGCTGCACTTGAACCTTATCTCTAGATACAGCACAGTTGTGTTAGTTCAACTTCTCCGTACCTCTGTTGATGACAAACTGAAAGAGTAATAGCTGTGCTTCCCTATTTGTTATCAGTGTGATTCTTCATTTCTACATACCCTTCCTTTTTTTGCCCAACAAGCTAAAACTTTGAATTTAAGAGAAGAAATAGTATTTTATCAAGTATAATTACAAGATGTGTTACCAGGCAAATGAAATCACCTTTAATTTACTGATTTTCCAGTATTAATACTGTCATTATTTAGCTATCCCAAAAAAGATACAGGATATACACATTGATAAAATCTGTGGAGAAACAACTTGACTGCAGTCACTTGTACATGACAGCTGATGACACCATGCAATATGTACATAGACGAGTGAGAAGGAAGGAAGAAAGAAAATATTACTATTGACATTTACAGAGAAAAATAAAATCCTGCCTCTTGCACAGAATATGGTTAGCCCTGATCTGAAACATTCAGCTAACACAAAGGAGATGAAAAGCTGAAACTTCATTATAAGGAAAGGTTTCTTTATTTAAATAAAAAAAAAAAAGCACGTGTAAAGCCATGGCTTTTTTATATCATGAAAAACAATAGCTAAGATTTAGCATCCTCAAAAAAGTTGAAAGAGACTCCTTTTCCTTAAGAAAGATCCCTTGGATCATTATCAAACCTGAACATCCTTGTCTTGGTTGTGTTAAAATCCATTCCTTCTCTGGCATACACATAATTATGAGTGTGAATGGGCATAAAATCATTACAAAGAGGGAATGCCGCATATCTTTTCCAGAAAATAGGTGAGAAGCAGCCATTCCTTGTGCTACTATGCAACCTTAAAAAGCCGTGCTACTTAGTCTTTTTGCAAAGAGTAACCCGGGTTGCAGAGATGATTTGATTTCATTAATTTAAGTCCAGCTTAAATTCCAAACTGCCATCTATATTCAATGACAGCACACGATACATCCAGTCAAATGTTAATTACTCCTTAAAGATAATTGACATCTAGTATCCCTCCAACAAGTGAGGCTGAAAAAACAGCAGTAGGTTAACTCAGCTTGCAGAACACTCTCATCCTGGGGTCAACAGAACTACCAGTTCTATGAATTCTGTTGACAGTTCCATTGTCCATGCCAACTCCTTTACCTTCTCTCAATGTGGTAACAATCTGTTCATGTTTCTTGTAGCACAGGAATCAAACATCTAAAAGGTGTCTGGAGACAAAGTCAAAGTCCTTGAAGACAGTCTGCTCCTTACGGGTTAGGAGAGCAACCTCCTCTGGAGGAGTAAGGATTGGCTTTTGTGATGTAAACTCTTCATCAAAGTTGCTGATGTCAGTTGGATCTCTTAAAGTGGGCACAAAAGGGGGCTTCAGAGTCCTGGCAAACAAGGCATCCCAATCAATTTCCTGTAAAAGAAGGAAGTGAACAGGCCAGATTAACATTAACATTATTTATGAAATGTGAAAGCAAGAGGGAGGAGTGCAGCCTCTCTTCCAGATCATTTGCCACGTCTTACTGAAAAAAGGCCCAAACCGAACAGCATAGTTGATGCAGGCCAGGTAGTACAGAGATTCCATACAGTCTAAGGCTGTTCTTCAGAACACCAAGAAGCAAAGTTACAGCTCAAACTAAGGAAGGACAAAACTAAAGCACTGCTGTGGCCTGGTGAATCTGTGGACTTCCCCGCAATTTCTGCTGACACCCAAGTTCTTTTCTTGCTCCAGTGCAAAGCCAGCCAGGGGCTCTAAGGCTAATAACTTCCGGCAGAGAGGTAATGACTAGGAGGAATGTTAACACCTTTGCCTGGAACAGATGTATACCCCTGACCCAAAGCAAATGTATCTTTAACCTCAGTTTCTCCTAGAATTGATGTATATCCTGCAAATAAAAGTGCCAAATAGACTGACTGGCAATCACTGTCATCACTAGACAGCATCTTTGCTGCAGTTTGATTTAAAAAGGGGTATTTGTTGATGGCTCAAAAGGTAGGTATATTTGTATGTAGAAGCAGCACAATCAGAAATAACAAATTGGCTCTGGAAGCTTACAGATCCTACAAAACGCACTTGGGGAATGTAATTTCAAACATGAATTGAAACACATATTCCTGAATAGAGCAATGAGGTGCAACAGAAGCTACCACTAAGATCTCACTGATAACTAATGGAAATATGCCTCAATACCAACAGAAGGCAAATCACTCTCAGCTCAAACACAAGAGATGAGGGGGAAGGATAAAAGTGAGTTCCTACCTTAAAAAAGGCCTGGATTTTAATCTCTTCTGCATCTTTTTCCCCAGCTCCCAGTCTATGCTCTGGACATTTCCGAAGAAGCTGAAGGAAATATCAGTTAAAAATTAAACAATGGAAACAAGGATGGACAGAAATAATGTTCCAGAGAGAAAAACAAAAGAGAGGAGATGGACTGAGACTGACCCCTCAGTATCTTCTCATGCTCACTTTGCAGCAAGGCCATAATCTGCTAGTAATAGCTCAGACCTATTTCCTTGTAAACAACTTGCCAAGATACCCACTATAAACTGCATGAAGCATCCCATCTTAAGTGTGCACCTGTGACTACTGGGTCACATTAAAAAACTGAATCAAGCCATCTCTACTGAATGACTCTGAATTTCCAGCCCTTGAATGAACACTCCTTCATTTCAGAGTTAGCAGCAACAGTAAGAAGCCTGCTTAGTCATCCTTAGACAAAAGAATAGCATTTATGTAAAGAGAAGGAAAGGAAAAATATGTGTAAATTTTAAATGTTTCCTTAGTCTGTGTAGGCAGCTCCAGATTACATACACAAATGCTATCCAGTCCTAATAAGAGTCCCTCTGGATCCACTTAGACAGTAAATGTAAATTCCTCAGGCTCCCAGAGACCCATCAAGCCCATTACCTTACGGATTATAGAAAGTGCCTCAGATGAAAGGAATCTTGGATAGCGGACTTCATCGTTGACAATACTGTCAAAGACTTCTTCCTCATCATCTCCAGGGAATGGTGACTGCAATTGTGACATTTTATTATTTAATCCATATAGCACCCATTCCTCACTGTTAAATAGGGATGAGAATAGCAGGGAGTTGTATGGATTAATTAGTGTTTGGCAAGCACTATGAATGAGAAAAATGTAATTTAAGTACTAATAAATAGTTGGCTACATTCAGCAAAATTTTATCTCAGGTGGTCAGGTACTATTTGCCCCAAGACTGCTTAGTGAGATCCTATTAGAGAAAGGTGGCCTTACCTCACCAACAAGCATCTCATAAATGAGTACACCCAATCCCCACCAGTCTACTGCTCGAGTGTACGAGATGTCCGTCAGGACTTCTGGAGCCAGAAATTCAGGGGTGCCACAGAAGGTGTTTGTGCGGTCTCCAAAACCTATTCCTATAGGAAAGGAACACTTTCATAAAATCCAGCACACAATACTAAATGGATCGCATGCAGCCTCACCTTCTGAAAGCCATGGTTTATCACCTGATAATCTAATATTGTTAACTGGGCAAGGGTTCTCCTCAATGCTTGTAAATGCCAGTTCGGAAGCATGAAACCTGAGACCCCCTAACAACTTCAAATAAGAAATATACAGACAATGCTTAAATAAACAGCAATACCAAGGAAACTTCCTTCAGATTCCACGGCTCATTTACTCAAGTATGCATTTTGTAGTATCCTATATTCTGGCTCCTTTGAATAAACAAGCATACTGCAAACTCCTTCATAAGTTTCCTGAAGATTAAAGGACAAAGTACTCTCTCCAAGTTCATCATGGCCAGACAGATGAGGTTTTTTGTTTGGTTTGTTATATATTGTTTGGTTTGTTGGGGTTTTTTTGTTTGGTTTGGTGGGTTTTATTTTTAAGATGAGGGTGAATACGAGTTACACACAACCACCTCAGTACCTGTATTTGTGAACAAATTACTAATGCCCAGATCCTAAACTGGTTCTGATGATTCAATTTCAGCTTCACCAAAGTCACTCACCTTCCTTACACAATCCAAAATCTGCGATCTTCACAAATCCTTCAGCATCTAAAAGGAGATTATCCAATTTCAGGTCCCTGCAGGCAAAAGAGAGGAAAGAAAATGGTGGATGAAGTCTGAGAATTGCCATCCAACCTCTTTTTTTGCAAGAGGCAGAAGCTAGATATTAACAAGGAGAATAAAATCTAATTTGAGTAAAGACCATTCTTGGTTTAAATAATGTATTATTTGGAAGATTCCCCTTAATTTATTGATATTTTCCTCTTAATGAAAGGCTCAACAAAGCAGCCTGGAGTTGGGTGCAGCTTATTCATCTGGAAAAGAGCATCCCACAACAAATTACTTGACTATCACAGTAAAAAAGAAAGCAGTGACTTACAGGTGCCCCCCAGAACGTATTGACATGTCACACAGGATTAATCACCTGCAACATGTCAGATGAATAGCTTCTAGATGACTTTCTTTACTGTAAGCACGATGAACATGCTGATAGCAACAGACGATGGGGAAAATAAAGACAGGCAGAAAGATTAGAAGTGCCAGCAAGATAGTGAGCTCCAGACATATAGCTACAGGAAAAATAAACTTCCAAGTTGCTGAACAGTCTTATACTTGATTCTTTGCTGCATTACCTATAAACAATTTTCTTCTCATGCAAGAACTGGAGCCCCAAGACTACACAGGCTGTATAAAACCTAAAAGAGAGAAATAGTTATTAGGAAATATATATGAGAACCAAGTTAAAAATTTATAGTGCCTGTAAAGTAGACTATTTCTAACTCACTGTGCCATATGCTCTGGAAAGACATCTTCATGTATGCGCATCATAAGGTCACCGCCTGGAGTATATTCCATCACAAAACAAGCATGATGAGGTGTCTGGAAACATGCAAACATGTTCACAAGGAATGGATGATCAGAAGAATTGACCACTTCAAATACTCGCTTCTCACAGTTCAAGCTGCCAGGATTCAAGCAATGAAAATGTCAACATTAAAACTTGGCAGAAAAGCCTGTTTTGAGAAAGACAAGATGTGAAGATATTCTTCATTCTAAGTTAGAGAAATAAAACGTGAGGGCTAATACAATATTTATCTTACATACTTCCAAACCTTGAGTTTTAAGAGTGTTCTTCAGGTGTTATTCCACCAGAAGCTAGAAAGCAGCACTGTTATAAGTTTCCTTACCCCTGCTTTTAGTTACCCAAGCCTTAAGGTCACATTTAACCTTAACAGTACCATGACCAGTACACATCATACCTACTAACATTTGATTACAGGTGTGTTAATGTAGCCTCTGGCAATAGTACCATCAACAAAGCTCACCTATCAATTTCATCTCTCCTAATAATATCTTTTTTCTTCAAGGCTTTAATAGCATACAGCTTCCCAGTTGCTTTGTATTGGGCCAGCAGTACCTGAAAGACAACAGAAAAGCTGTACTTCAAACAAATCTCTTATTTCCTTATTGGATTACTTTGACTCTCATTGACACAAACTATTTCCAACCACTCCAGTCATTCTCAAAAACAAGCTGAAAATAACTCAAAAAATGGAGCACTTTTTTCCTGTTCCTTGTGCTGCAGCAGTGCAGAAAGATATCAATGTAAGTTATATTCTTTTCACAAGCAGTAGTATCACAGCTGGCAAAGTGCTTTACAAGCACCTTAGAGCTCTCACAGCAAGCAACTATCCACACAGTTTTTGGGAATGGAGCAATTCCACTAGTGATCACCCTTGATAATGACAGGAATGGTAATGGTGTGCTTTATGAAATGACTTAGCGCTCCCAGGATGGTTTTCTCCAGGCTTTTGAAGCCAGAAATCTTCAGGAGTTTTGACTGTTAATAACAGTTATCACCTGCTTGTGTGGTTGGGCTGGGTTTGTTTTGTATATCTGCATTGCAACATTTCTATTCAGACTCTGAGGCAGAGGCCCATCTTCACAACCACAGTCCTACTGCCCTCCTGCACAAAGTGTACACTTCTATACTACCTTCCCAAAGTGGCCACGTCCCAACATAGCGATGCAGTGAAAATGTTCAAGCTGAACTGTCCTTTTCCTGCAGAAAAACAAAGAAGAATTGCTGAGACAATACCCAAAAGATGCACAAACAGATAACAAAGGAGTGTGTATTTGTGTAAGGGGAAGAAGCTCTGTATAGCAAAAGGGAAAGCAAACAGCTGTGTCAACCAGTCCTTGCCTAAGCTGAAATCCTGAAAATTTACGCTTGCTGCTGCTGTTCTGCCACTAGTGAGGAAACTTGCCCCAGTGGCAGCAGTCTGACTTCCATCTGTACTGGCAACAGGAGCAACAATTATGACTCTGCAAGACTTGCCCTCTCTGTTACTTCCCGTAATAGGATTAGTTCCCCTCCATCCCCATCCTTGGGGCTGTAAAATTCAATTTCACCTACACTCCTTTCAGCAGGCTCAACAGCAATTGTGTTAATCAGACATGAACATGTATATCAAGTGCTAGTAGGACAAGGCATAATCAGGAGTTCTTAAACAAGAATTAGAAATGAAACACAGGGAGACAACAGACATAAGATGTTGCTGGAAAAAAAGTAGCTGAATAAAGAGATGCTATAGAACGTTATGTCAGCCACAAGGTGTTACCAAGGAAACTCAGGCTGCAGAATTGCTTGTAACAAATTAAAACAAAACAAAACAAAAAGCAAACAACAACCCACACCCTAAATGCTTTAATCCAGGATCATCTTTAAAAGGCAGCAGACACTCCATACTCCTCCAGTAAGTGAAATGAAGGGCTAAGTATCTACTGACGAAGGACTCAACTCCCTCCTCAGCCTTCCTGGAGAGAAGGTAGGCAGGTGCCTGACTGTATCCTGACTATATGGTTTTAAAGATGGGACCCCTTGAAAGTGATGGTGAAATTATGTCATAATTCTATGATCTGAACTGCAAGATCAGCTTAGATTTTGCTATTTGTGCTTTTTAGGTCAGTATTTGTTCCACAATAGTAAAATTTTTTTACTTGTCCTGTTTCTCGTATATTTACTGCTGTGTATCCTTGTTACATACAAATTGTGTATATATAACTACCATAGACTATAAACAACTTACTGTTTTATGCCACCCTATGTAATGAAAGACAGTGTATCTTGAATATCAGTAGAAACTAAAGAGTGTGAGGGATGCCAAGAGTGTTTCTGAAATGTATTACTTAGAATACAGACACATCTAAATATGCTACACCATAAAACTTCAAACACAAGGAAGCACCTGAAGACAGTTAAGTGACTTTACCTTCTACTAAAGTAATCTATTATGCTGTAGTGTACTGTCTATCAATAGACTAAGTACTGGGGTTAATAAGCAGATAAGGCACAGTAGACATTTGGACAAGTAAAGTTCAGAGCAGACTTTTAATGGTATTATCTACACTCAGCACTAAGAGTCTGCTGCTGAGAAACCAAAGCATATTTTGAGCAGAATTTTAGGCTACATGCTCAAAAATTTCAGCCCAGTGCCTCTTTAATCTGTGACCCAAGACAGCCCATGCTGTCCATAGTTACCTTGGAGATGCTGGGACTGGAAATTCTGTTACAGCAGAGCTGCAAGACTTCTCTTCAACATGCAGCCTCTTCAGACACTAGGAACAGAAAGAAAATTACAGTGTGTCATTCTCTGGAATCACCAAGTCAGACCTGACCACCCACATCCAGATTTTTTCCTCTGTCATGATCCAGCATAACCACAGACAAGTTTTTGCAGTTGATCATTGCCTCTGCTTGGAGGGAAGCAGCATGAAAACAGATTGTCTATGGTCATACAAAACTATTCCCACGTACAGTATTTTTTTGGTAGAGTCAAATCCTTTAAAATAAATGCTTTTAAAAGTCTAGGATAAAACATTTCCTTTCTAGAAAAAAAGGCATCTCATGTCACAATATTCAAAGAATGCAGTTTCCTCTATCACTAAAGCCAAATGAGAAAGGGTAAGATGTAGTATAACACAGGCTATGGACCATTATACTACTCAAAACAATTTTCCTGCTCCTTTCTGTGAGAAGAGTAGAGCTCTTCTTGGTTTTGCCCAGTTTCTTTAATGACAAATAACTTTGTCTGGTGGTAAAAGCCTGCTGAACCTCCTTCCTTGCTTTCTCTGTGCAGCCATCTGTTCTACTCTTGCCTTGAACTGTGAATGCTGCCCTACCTCCCATCTTGCTTCTCTAAGAAATGCAACTTATAATTTAAAAAAAAGGGGGGGGAAGG
>JANZLQ010000055.1:13821503-13842267 GCA_026212715.1 Elanus axillaris | reverse complement strand
AGAAAGGGGAGGGGGGGAGAAAGAGGTGCAACACTTCTGTAAAGACTCCATGCCAAAACAGTTCACTGGATGCTGAATCCCTGGAGATCAGCCAGCTAATGAGGAGGCGCCTGCCTGAAGTATAGTTATTTCTCCAGTAATAAACAAATAAGAAGAACCGGGCCTTGAAAGAATACCAACCAACAAAGAAAAGTCTCCCTATCAGCCCAGATGATTACCGGAGAATCTGCAAGTGATGGTGTTGATTCTTTGGAGCTGGCCATCAGAAAAAGGCGTGGAGGCTTGGGTGGTGCTTCATCAGCAAATGTAAGCTTAGCAACAGGAAAATCACTGTATTTATAAGACAAAATTGAAGGAGATTGCCTTAGGGCAGAACATTGTACATGGATACCTTTGTATCACCTTTGCTATGTTAGTTCAGTCCAATACACTAGACAACAGGAGTCCCTGATTCATACCAAAAGTCTGCGAAGTATCAACAACACATATGCCCTCCTAAATGAATTAAAAAAAATGAGCTATTAAGTTGGTGATGGTTAGACTTGTGTTTCAACACTAGGTCTCTGATGCTGTAAATTTAATGAAACATAGGTGTGTAGAAGTCACTATGATCAAGAATTTCAAGGAAGTCTTGATTTTAAAAGCAACACAAACTGACTGGATTTTTTTTTTTCTGTTCTAGGTCTTGTGAATCAGTGGGAATAGTCTCTTAGAGAATGACTAATTCCCTAAAAATTAATTCCAACAATGTTTAAAAATTTGGGAGGGAGGGGAATTATCTTCTATAGCATATTTAAAAGCTTAGCTACGTTCCTTCTGAGTGCTGCATTATGCTAGTGGTTAGGGTACATGTAACCTCATGAAAGAAGATGCATTTTTACCACAACAATCACATTGTGACCTTGCACAGAGTTCAGTTACTATACTGGTGAAGACATTTAATGAGTGGAATTTTCCTTCCTTCACAGTGCAGAAACTGTACATCTTTCTGTGTATATAAAATAACTTTTGAAAAATCTGCTTTTGGGTGGGATTTTTTTGTATCACTGTGTTTACTTATCACCACTTTTATGCCCACAGATCTTACTGCAGAGGAGAAGAAAGCTGCTGAAGTTTCCCTGGCTCTGGAACACACTGCTTGTTAGGACAGCAATTCTGGAAATCGGTCCAAATACTAACAATAAATCAGAGCTAGCCACAGCGTATTGAACACCCCACTAAAACCACATTGTTTCAGGCAGCACTGGCTTTTCTTAAAATCCTGAATTAAGTTCCACAGATATATTTTTACAGTAACTTCCTCCACTCTAGTAAGGTACAAAAGAATTTTAAGACCTATCCCACACCCATTCCAGAATGTCATCCAGCAACACTCAGAACATGACCTACCTAGTCAATTTGGACATTGAATCAGCATGACTTTGCGGGGGAACCGGAGAGAAGTCTGTGTGAATGGGATCATGAAGTGGGGGACTCAGAGTGCTTATGGAACTACATGGAGGAAGGAAACTCATCATCAGGCGACCCCAAGCAGCAACATTTATGTTCATTTGAGGAGCTCGGAGGAATTCCTTCCCTGGAGGAGTCAGAGTCAAAACACCAGTGAGATTACAATGCACAAATTACAGTCTCATGTACTGTTAAATTATCGTTTTCACCCAAACACCGGTGCATTACTCAGAGAGGTAGCCCACTCTAGGGAGAATGGGCTTTTTGGGGGGGAAGAAAGTTTAATAATGATGAAACAGATCCACTATTTCACCTAAGTTCAGCTCTATATAATATAATATCATGTAGAAGTTGCATAAAACATTAAAAATTGATCTTAAGTCAGGTTTTCTTCTATTTCAATACTGCATTTTAGTCATGCATCCTGTTAACAGAAAGTTTATGAAAATGTCTTAAAAAGAGTGAAACATTTGGGATGTTTTCATTATTTTTGCTGCTTCCTGAAGAATGTAAACATAAAATCTCATTTATCCCCACTGCCAGTTCTCAGTATGTAAAGTCTCACCTTACTCAGCTTCACAAGAAAGAATTTGCAGACAAAAAAGAAAGTATGCAAGTTATTCCAGTCCCTTAACTATTAATCTGAGATGCCAGCTCTAAAGACTTTACAATCAGTAGCCTGTTCATGCTATAGTCTTCTACAATTCAAAGTTTTCCAGAAAACCTTCCAATATCTGGTCATCAGTAACAGCACTGCTGGTTAAATTAGTACAGCTTGAGTCCTGGATCTTGCTAAGAAGTCTGTTAAGTAACTAGTAATTATATCTTCCTAACAATGTTAATTGTGAATAGAAACACAGCAACAATATCACATTACACACCATGCTTCAGCCAGGCTGCCTGCACCTTTTGTGACTGAACAAATTTTCATATTCTAATAAAGCCCACCTACTTACACACAGTAATTAGCAAGCATTTTAATGTCTCACAAATTTAATGGGATAGGAGTGCATGCCAGGCTGTTTGTGCAAACCCCTGCCCTAACCTAAACACCCTAGATAGTAAGCAGTCAGTTCTTTACCAGCTTACCTTTCTGTTTGGGGAAAATGCGTTTCTGTCGCTGCAGTTTTGGCTTTCTCTCAATAACAGGATTACAAAACATCACCTGCCAGAGAAGCAAAGGGGATTTGTCAGGATTCTTCATTTACACTGTGAACACAAGATTTCACAGATGCCTGCTCTCTCATCAAATTCTCCATTCGTATCTGTTTGGTAAGTTAGGAGTCACTCCCATAGACTCCAGAATGAGTTATTCTAGCTTCACCCTCTAAGTATCTGTTACTTTAACTGTGGGTTTAGATGTTGAAATTTTCTGCTACCTGAAACACAGAAACCCCCCAGAATTAAGACCAATTCATATCCCAAACAAAAATTAATCTAATTTGTAAAGCCATGCTTAAAGAACACAGCCATTTGTAGGGTAAAAAAAGTCTGTGGCACAGAATTAAAAACCAAAAAACCAATAAAACGCCCACAAAACAAAACCACAAAAACCAAGGCGGCAGGGAGAGGAGACAAATTTTGGTACATAAGGTCAAGATCCTACTTTTGGTAAGATAACCATAGGAACTTTTATCACAACACAAAGGAGAAAGTACTGCGGCTTTTAAGGAATTATCTGGATGATCTCTTCATTGATGGTACTTCAAACTATTATTAGCCTCAGAAAGATGATAAAATAAGCATACCCAGAGGGAATTTGGATCTCTGATTCTATACAGTCTCTGTGATTCAATTCTGACCATTAAGCCATATGTTTAATTAAAGTGTCACTGATGACTCATAATGAAAGCAAATAAAAACCAATGGATTTCACAGCACACACACATATAATTACAGTGGAGCAGCTGAAGAGTCACTCCAGGCTACGGCATGCGTACATCTATTATATCATGTTGTTCCTTATTCTTATATGTGATACTGATGCAAAAGGATTTCAGGTGTCATTCTACCCTTCTAGACTATTGCTGCTTCCATTCCTTGTATCCTGGGTTGAACAACTGCTTTCAGGGCAGGCACCCTAAACACACAGAGTTCTCTGAAAAAGAAACAAAGCTTACATTTATACCTCTGCAAAAAGCATTCCTTGGGGTTCAAGCGAGAGGCACATCCCATGACGTTCATTATCAAGGAAATCATCCAAACGTAAAAACTTCACTGCACATAGTTCTCTCCAGTCTCTCCAATAAATTGCAATTTCTAGCTCACGAGACTGGTGGGATGGGTGAGTGGTGGGGGAATAAAAAGAAAAAAAAAAAGAAAAAAAAGCAGAAGAGTTACATACTGGCCCATACTCTGGAAATGGCACACAAATGCTGCTGTAAAAAAAAAAATCAGTAAACTAAATAGTATGCATAAGAAACTTCTTTATTCCTTCTGTTCTATGCTTTCTCTGATGTTTTCAGATCTTCTTAGCTAAAGACCCTCTTGGAAATGGCTGTTTTGGCTCCCCATTTCAGAAAACCCTCCAAGAGCCACTTTGCTGGTAAGATGAAATAAAACTGCTCAGATAAGGAGAGAAGGACAACAGATGCTGTTCAGGCTGAATCTCTGCCAGAGATGCACTGCCTTCAGGGGAAGACTAAGATAACTGGCACATAAAAGGACATGGGAACAGCAGCAATACACAGTTGAATGAAGTGGAATGGCAGCTAAACAAGCAAATCAGGTAAGGTGAAATGGAAAAACAAATACAACACAGGGAATCTGTGGCAGACTTACCCGGTCCAGCTCAATGACAAAGCTCTGGTCCCATGCCTGGTTATTAACTGGTCCCCAGTTTGTTTGGCCAACAACTTTATTGTCCACTTTGAGCACAGCAAGGACCTCATCTGGACAAAGAAGAAACCATGGATTATAATCTTTTACCAAAGTAAATCTCTCATGTTGAAGGTGAATATCC
This sequence comes from Elanus axillaris, assembly GCA_026212715.1. Classification (NCBI taxonomy): domain Eukaryota; kingdom Metazoa; phylum Chordata; class Aves; order Accipitriformes; family Accipitridae; genus Elanus; species Elanus axillaris. Next base: position 13,837,856 of record JANZLQ010000055.1, on the reverse strand, counting down.
CAATCAAATGTAATTTCCAGGAGAGTACTAGGAAGACCAGGTATAATGCAATTCATACTCTCTTAGTTTTGCAGAAACCAGGTTTCTTATAATTACACTCATACCAGGCTAACCTAGTACCGTGATGAGAAGCCCCCATGCTCCCATACGCCACTCAATTCAACAGGGAACACCATACTCACTACATGGCTCTTCATTCCGCAGGTACTTCCCTGCAACACTACGGCCATGAATACCCAGGCCAACTCGTGTTCGGGAAAGGGACTTCAAATCACTTGGGCTGCCACAGATGGGAGAAGAACTTGTCATTCGGGAACGTCCTGGAACATTTTCCAATAGATCCTGACACCCCATCAGTCTCACTTCCAATGTTCCTGAGGAATTTTAGGAGAGTAAAGTATACTATTATGTAAAAGATAAAGTGATTCCAGTCAGCCTGTCCTTACAGGGGTCCAAGAATTTCTCAGGTTCATGATTTCTGGGTTAATAGCTCAAATCTACCCCAGGTTAATAGACTGCAAATTCATATGATCAGAAAGCTCTGGCTGGCCAGTGAAGACGTAAGTCCAGTTCCTAGAAAATCATATGTCCATATAACAAGAGGCATTACAACAATGAGAAGAAATGCAATTCGTTTCTCTCTCTGTCTTCCTCACAACAACATGCCATGCAGGATTTATGTACCTGTAAGGGCTGTAGGTTTGATAACTGAAGTGGGTTGGATGCTGCCATGCTGAGCTCCCAGGGAGTTAGTATTTACTAGTTCCTGCTTGATGAGTGCTCTTTTCGGGTGATCAGGAGAAAGCTCACTAAGCTGATGTTCCAAGGACAAGCGCAGCAGGTCTATCTTCTGAGAGGACTCTTGCAAACGACCCTGAGCCTAGCGATATGAAATAGAACAGAAAGCAGGCAGAAATTTTCAATGTACAGCCAGCCCCAGTCCAGGTAGTATTCATTCTTTGTGAACTACTAGACTAAGCTTCAAAAAAAGACTAGGTAACATCTTACTAATAATTTATCTTGTTCCTTTATTTTCCCATAGATCCTGACCACCCCATCAGTGTCACTCCTGATGTTCCTTAGAAATGTCACCAAAGCAAGGAATGTTATCCCTAGAAGGGAAAGTGATGCCAATCAGGCTGTCCTCACAGACAGACAGGAACTTCCCAAATTAATAACTCTTGGTTAACTCTACTCATCCACGCTAAATCACTAATGTTGAGGCATGAAATGACCCTCTCAAGAAGGCCTGAACAAGTGCTTACCTCAGCCAAAAACTTGCGATCCTGTACCCGACTCCCTCCTAGGATCTTCAGCACATTTTTTGCCCCCTCAGCTACAGCTGCTTCAATGCGCAGGTGATGTCTCAGCTCCTCAATACGCAACTCCAAAGTACTGATGGTGGTCCCCATTCTCACTGGCCATTTGGGAGATAAAATATGGTGAGGATGAAAATTGCCTGAGTATTGTGGATCTTAGGGCTTTGGCTGCATCTATTTTGGGTTGTATCGACTACTTAAAACACCTTACCTGCTGGATCCACTGTATCTTCCATCCCTCCCGCTGACTGAGATACTTTCACAATGTGCATGCGGATTATTTCAATCTTTGTCTTGCTGTCCTGAAGCATCTGCTGAGCTGTAGCCAGCAGCTTCCGCTCCTGCCAAAAAGAAAGCATATGCAGAGAGAGAACCATGCTCATTAAAAATGGATTATGATGATGTGTTCACATATGAGGATGAGGTGGTACCTGCAAGGTAGGTCAGAAGTGATTCTGAAATGGCATACATAAGCAGCCATGTAAAGGAGACACTGCTGAGGATCAAGGACTTTTGAGATCACTATCTCCATTTGCAGAGGGAAAGGACAGGTCAAGGACATGTCCATTTGATAGCAAACCTTGCAGTCACTGAGACTTGTAGTTCACTGGTTAACTGTGCTTACAGTGTTTTGTGAGCAGAGGTTTTGCACAAAAATATCACAGCCCTCTATGCTGCTGGTCTTACTGAATTAAACTTCATAATAAGCTTGGATTTTTTTTTTAATTATTCCTTGACTTTTAAATACAACTATGCCAAACTCAAAAAGTAGCATGAATATGAAACCAGCACACCTCCGAAAATTCTTCTCACATAAAGAGATACCACATGCTGTGCTCTATCCTAAACAACCTAATGATATCAAAACATCACACCAACCCAGTGTACAATACTGATGCTTTTTTAACATTCCTTTCCTCAAGTCAGTGACTGAATGTACCTCTTATACCACCATTACTACCTTCCCAGGCTTGGAACAGTTTTTCTGGAGATAGCACTTCTACCACACCACTTCCTATGAGATACTTTTCTCTGGCTCAAATCTGCCTCTAATCTAGAGTCACTATGAGCATTGAGGTTAGATGCGTTAACACCTCTATGTTGGCATTCAGCCAGCTAAGTTAAGCATCTAGACCAAAGAGGTAATGTAGAGTCTGTAGCTAGTAGGGAGAGATAGGTCTTTCTAAAGGGCCATTCATCTGTTCGAGAACGGTAACACAAGCTACCCTCTATGTACCTAGCACTTACCACCGAGACTACAGAAGGATTTACATGGCTAAGTTAAAACAACATGATTCCCAGCTATCATTAATACCACTAAGCAACATTCAAGAGCAGAAGCACAATCAGCATCTGCCATGTAAGAACTGCCAAAAGGACTAAAACTGCCAGACTATGCCAGTCTGTCTGGTCTAATAACTCCCCTCACAGTGATCACCACCAGATGCTTCAGAAAAGGCACAGGCAACCACATCACAGGCCAAAGTAGAATAAACTACACTTTCAAAAAAAGCATTTTCCTAACATTCTATAATTATAGATTGGATTAAGTCCTTGGCAAATGAAACATATGCCATCCAATTCCTTTTTGATTCCTGCTAAATTCTTGAAATCTGTAACATGTTGCCCTCAAGTCCAATGCACAATCGCAGTATTGGTTGTCCTGTGCTTTGGTTGACATTCTGTCACTATGCTGAAAACCAAAACACAGAGCTAGGATTCAGTCAAGCAAGCTTCGCAAATCAATTCCTTTCACACACTAAATCAGAGAGAGTTCTTGTGTATGGACTTCAAACAAATTTTCATCCAGGAATCCATGTTCCCAAATGGTTGCTTATTCCTGCTTACCTTGGATGTTGAATACATTTGGATCATGTTCTCAGCTCCTTGTTTCACTTTCATTTCAACATGCAGCTGCTTTTTCAGAGCTTCAACCTTTCTTGCCATGGGGTCCGGGTTTCTTTCCCAGAGACAAGGATCTGGAGATACAGATCCATCTGCACAAACAATACAATCAATACCATTAGTCATCTTTTCTTGTGTCATTTCACTGGGTTATAGATGGGCGACTATAAAAGAAGGTCAGGCTATAAAATAAGGTACAAAAAGGTCTTGTCTACAAAACGAACTGTAAAACACTATTTCAAATGAAGCTCAAGCTCATATTTGTAAATATTTCTTAGTTTATCAATGAACATGTCCTAACAAGCACTCTTACAATTTTACACTCATTCATCCTGTAGGTTGTTTGGCTGTTCAACTGCCCAGTTCTACCTACAGCCTACTCCTGAATATTGCCCATGCTGAGCAGTGTCAGCTGGTCTTCTCCCTACATTGATCTCTTGCATCGCCTCCGTTTATTGCCCCATTCTCAGCTTTTACCGCACAGATCATTTAATCAGCTAAATACCAACAGAAGAAACTCCCACTACTTGTGAGCCCTCAACAGAAAAACATATCAATTCAATATATATAAATATTGAAGCACTATAACAGAATTTTCCTGTCATGATCCAAGACCTACCTGTCTTCTCTTTGTCTGTTATTACAATCCTTGCATTAAGCTCCTGAAGTTCCCAATGCAGTTGCTCCAGTTTTCGGTTGGAAGATTTCAGCACATGCTCTATATGAACAAGATTCTTTCTGTCTGTCGTTGCTTTGCGCAGGTTTTCTGCCCCCTCTTTAATCTTCAGTTCTTTCTGTATAGCGCGGCGAAGTAGTTCCTTTTCACACTCCAGTTTTTGCTGGAAGCTTGGATCCATTAAGTTCACAGCATTGCCCAGCTGCAAGAGACAGCTGCCCTGCAATCAAGCAGCATTGAGCAAGAGGATTTCAGAGATAACACAGTTCAACTATTTTTATGATATAGCGATACCCTTATCAGATTCCACTCCTTCATTTCATTTAGAAACTGGTTCACACAAATTCTGAAGCCAACCTTTTCACCAAATTTTCCCAAAGAAAACCAGACTTACATTTAAATTGCAGAGAACAGAACACAACTTTGATCTTAACGTGCCTTAATTTGGTTTTAAACCATAATGGAGAAAAACCTTCAACTTACTTGTCTCCTTGTTATTTAATGTCTATACACATCTTTGTTTTCTACGTATCAAAGCCCAGCCAATATTTGCCCTTGTTCTGATCAACATTAACTTTTACTAGTATGACGTAGTAGATACAGATTTTTATCTGAATATGTCTTGATGACAACTGTTCAAAGACACATCCCAACTAACCTGTTACAGCTTTTTAGCAATGTCACAAGCATGCATTAACACTCAGCTGTTGCCCCTGAAGAAGAAAAATGTAAAACCTACAGCTATTTCTACAAATGAGCAAGCTCAAATTTCTGCTGTATCTGAAAAGGGAACCAGACTGTTGTCTCAGTCTCTATTCTGTTTATGATTTAGAGGCAGTAAGGCTGCTTTAAAACATTGTTTATTTTGAATTGCATTAGTAGCATTTGAGCTTGTTCTGGGCTTTGTTTTACATTATTTTCAATACTACTTGTTCTAGTGATATATGCCTCATTAACAGCTCTGGACAGAGATGCTTTCTTTACAGACTCTGGACACACACAGTATAGGCAGTAGCAGCACAGGTATATCTCACTGACCAAATAAGGACTGAACTCAGACAGGAGCTGTGAAAGCTTTATCCATGTGGATGCTACCTAACACCATAGCAAAGAGATCCAAGCAAGAGGTTATACTTTTCTCATCAACAGGAAGAGTGTCTTTAAGGCATTCAGAGCAATTAATGTATTAATAACCTAACATTAATGACTCATCATACTCCCTGCTTAAATGCAAAAGAAACGGTTGCACAGTCAAGCTCCGCTACACTAACCGATTTAATGTCACACAGCATGTCAGTGACTAAAGACAGAACTCAGGAATCCCGACTTGCTTTCACCCTCTTTAATCAGTTGACCACATTTCCAACAATAAACCACACTGGTTTTGTGTTACTTGCGTACATTACTGCCCTTTAAGAGTGTGCTCTGCATCCAAAGTCTATGTCACTTACACAGAAACAATTATTTAATTGTATTAGTATATTTTGTTATGCACTTCAAAGACCCAACCAAACATCCTCAATCAGTTGTTGTTACGACTTCAGTCTAATAGCAATATCATTAAAGAAGGAAAAAAATCTATTTTAAAGTTGGCCTAAAACCAAGTTGGGTCTGCAACAGATACGCAATAGCCAAAATAGGAGTTGTTCAGATTGGTAACAAAACAAAAAGATTCAGATTAACATCCTGATTCCAGGAAGTTCTCGCCCAATTAGTAAAGCCAGGAACTAAGCCAGAACTTTGGAAAATGTCCAAAGTTTTGTGAGGAAGAACTTGAATCATGGAGTTCCTGAGTCACAGGCAACCTTTACCAGCTGTGAGTTGGAAAATCAGAAAGCTCTTTATCCAGTCTGTAGCAAGTGACTAAAAGGAGGTCACTGGTTGCAATTTTCATTCAAACAATTAGAAAAAGCATACAGACTTATTTTCTATCCAAACTATGCAAATGGGTATAAGCAATCCAACCCCTGGATCTGCTCAGAGAAATGGAATGAGTAGTGGTGCAAGAGTAATGCCGACAATGGGTACTGAATACAGACACCTGGCTATTTATTCAGAGAACAGGTACAGTCTGGGCAGCTCTCAGGTCAATTTTCCTCCACATCACCCTCTGACAAAAGCTAGTCCGAATACCAGTTAAAGCACCATGCTAATTTTCTAAGTGTATTTAAAATGTGAGCATGGTATGTTTTACCGGATCCTTCTTCCCCTCTATGGATCAGAGAGTGCCATAACATTGACATTGTTTGCACCAGGAAGACAGAATATTCTATTATTGACGAGGATGGGAAAGCTGAATTTGCATTTGGGTTGATCCATTTGGCATTCTCACTCAGAAATTTTGGTGGGGTGTCAAGATACTGCCACAGCCTGTGCTGCAGCTGTTCTTGAGTTTCCAGGGAAGGTCAATCCTTCAGCTTATGTCTCCAAGGCGCTCCTGAAACACGTTTACAGCTTGCAGAGAAATACCCAAGCTAGCTTAAATTAGCTTGCTTTTGATACTTGTAGCAGGGCTGCCAGAAATCACCCAGGGCTTCCGCTAGACTCGTGTTGTACCAGAGCGTCTAGACTGCTTCCTAACTAGCAAAAATTTCAGCAGTATCAAAGCTGCGCTTAGTCCTTTGGATTGCAGCCCAGGAAGATCCCATCCCCTCAGTTGTTATGCCCAGCCTGGCAACCAGCTTCACCTGCACAAAGCCCAGAGCAGAGCTGGCCCTTACAGTTTCACGGCTGACACAGAAATTGAGTTATAATTCAATTTAATGTGCTAGCAATCCCCCCTGCAGACCACATGCGTTCACCGGGACATTTTAAAATCACATCTTTCACGGCAACTTCATGCCGTAGAGATGAGGCCTGCGTCAGACAGACTCATGCTCACCCCATTCATTCTTTATTAGAAAAAGCCACTCCAAGGTTTACAAAAAGGCAGTTGCAACCCTGTCTGGAGCCAGTCCCCTTTCCAACTCTCGAGTTGCACAAGGGCTGGTCAGGGTGGAAAGCATCGAGCCCGGGAGGCACCGAGACAGTCGGGTGGCAGTGAGCGCTCTTTGTGCCGGTCTCTCCATCCCTTCTTCCCAGATTGGGCTTGAAATGCCTCAAGGAAAGAGGGCAGGGCATCTCTCGCACTCCAGGGAGCTTATTCCAGAAACGAATGTTTTTCCCAGGACAGAGACTGGCTGCCCTCCCCGGCTCCCGTGTGCCAGCCCCACCAGCTGCCTCGCCTCCCACAGCCCCTCGATGCCGAGAGGGGATTTCCCCCGTGGGCACCAACTTGGCCCGAACCCCATTTCCGTGAGGCGAGGAGGATGGTTTTTAGGGGCTCCCACCCGCCTCGTATCCACCGCGAGAGGCGGAGAACACAGCGGGAAGGCCCGCTCCCCTCACCGCCGCCACCTCCCTGGGGCCGGGGTCTCCGCAGGGAGCTGCGGTTTCCTGGAGGGAGGACGGAGGGAAACCCCAAAGAGCGGAGGTAGCCGCCCAGCAGCGGGGAGCCCGCTCGCCTGAGGCGAGGCGAGGCACTCCGCGACCCTCCCCGCCCGCCATGCTGGTCCCCCTCCAAGCCCTCGGCGCGGCGCTCACCTGCGGGGTCCCCGCCGCCATTGCTCCGCGCTGCACCGCCAGCAACCGGCACTTTTTTCAAACTTCAGCCTTCCCGGGAAGCGGCGTGCCGCCGCCAGCGCCCTCTCGCGGGGTGCGGGCCCGGGAGAGCTGCCGGCGGGCGGCCCTCAGGGAGCGGAGAACCTCCCCTTCCCCACACGCCCCCCGGCCCTGCCCCGTGGGGTCCTCGGCCAGCCGCGGTTCCCGCCCCTGTCAGTCAGGAGGTGGTCCCGCTGCCTTCGCCCGCCCTGAGGGGAAATGGGCAGCCGAGACCTGGCGGCGAGGTCCCGCAGCGCGCCCGGGATGGCAGCGGGAAGGAGAGAGGCGCGACAGGCCGGACGCTGAGGAGACTGAGGTACCTCCCGCTTCCCAGAGTGGACATCACCCTCCGCGTCGGGCTGCTGGGGAAGGAGAGGCTTTCGGGGGTCAGTGTCCTTTGTAGGCACAAAAATTGTGGGTTCGTGCCAAAGGGACAGTATGGGGACATACACGGTGAAAGATCTTAACTCGGGCTCCTTTCGGTTCCTGACACCTCCTCTGGGAGCTGGGCATTGTGAGGGAAAATCCCTGCGGCTGGCCCCAGCCTGGGCCCAATTTGCTGAGTCCATCAAGTGGTTTCCAGTTTTAGTTCTCCAGATTGACTCATAACTGGCGTTTGTTGGTAGGAGAACAAGCAAACTGCAACTCTCCTTTAGATAGGATGCTTCCCTGGAAAGGTCTCCAGTGCTGGTTTTTGACTATTTCTCTGCAGAACTGCCCCTCTGCATGTAGGATCTGGGGTTCAGCTGAATATTTGAGTAAAAAAATAACCCAAATGCATTGGCAAGGCTGGCAGTAATCCCCCAGCTATCATGAGTGAAAAACCACCGTGCTGCTGTACTACCATCGTGTCATGCAGAACTGATAGGCAGTATGTCACAGGCCCAGTGTTTAAAACAAGAAAGATACTTACTGCTTTCAGGTGGTAAAGAATTGCACTAATACACTTTTTCAGTCCCAGAGCAATCCACAACTTCGAGTCAGAAGGCATCCAGAGGTGATAGTATTCCCATATACAAATTTAGAAATATACTAATAAACAGAAATGTTTTCCTTTTATTTAATTAGAACAGTTTTTCTAGCACAAGCGTTTTGTACGTGATCTGCAACTGAATGATTAATAAAAGGAAATCACCAGAAAATTTAAAATTTAAATCTAGCTTAACTGGGTTGAATTAATAAAGACTTAAACTTCTATAAAACCTTTGAACATGATCCTGTTGTTAATAAAGCAAGTGCATTAGATTAAGATAAACCCTTCTGGAACCTGTTGCTGTTTGTAACGTGGTCCTGGCTCAGTTTAGTGTTTAAGGAATTACTTTAATTAGACTGTTCATTCAGTGGAAATAATGGAAAGGGTAAAATTAAACTAGTGGGTGAGGATAGGGTTTCAGAGGAGCAGGGACACTATCATACCTCCAGCCGACAAAGCCTGTCCCAGCAGACAGGGATCAGGGCTGCATTTTGCCCGGTCAGCTGGAGAGAGGTTTGGTGGGAGCCCTTGGTGGCAGTGGAGGTTGGTTTGCCCACTGCTGCCCTTGCGGTTCACATGGGGGCTCTTTCCTTCAGGTCTCATACCCTCCAGGTGAGGCAGGGGGAGGGCTGGGGGGGTCAGTTCAGGGAGTCTGGGGAGCTGGAACCGTTGGCCAAAGACCATCCAGCTGAACGAGCTCCCCAGCCCGGAGGGATGGGGCTGGTCAGCTCCCCAGCCTGGAGGGATGGGGCTGGTCAGTGGCTGGCCCTCTGAATGCGGGTGATCCCGGAGAGGAGCAGGATGCCTCCTCTGGTTTTGCGGGCAGCCACATCCACCCTGGTCAGAGATGTCCCTGGCTACCCACCATTCCAGCTGGCCTCAGCCCATCCCACTGGCACGGTTCAGCTGTCCCCTGCAAATCCTGCAGATAGAGGGGGGCCAGTGTGTGGGATCAGCAGTTCCTGCCCACTTGGCAACCTCTGTCCCACGGGAAGATGAGTGCTACAGCTTGGAGCACGACGTGCCTGTCCAGCCCTTCTAGGATCCCGCAGGGCACGACTGACTCCTCCTGGTGCCGGGGACGCTCCCGGGCCAGGGCCAGCCCTCCAGGTGCGGCTCCTGCCTAGGTAGTGTCATCGCCGCGAAGGGGGAGCGTGTGATCGGCCCGGGGGGCGGGCGGGCCGCGGTTTCCGAACCGCGGCTCGGGGCGGTCCCGGGATCGAGCTGTGTGGTCTTTCTCGGGCACCTCCCGCAGCGGGTGCTGCGGGGGGAGACATGCCCTGCCGTCGAACCGGCAGTCCCTGTCCTCTGCTAAACCCGAGAAGGGACGTCTGCGGCACCGACTTGTAGACGAATTACGGCTCCAGGAAAGCCTCGCGCCCTTGTGCCTGCGGTTATACGAGCGCTAAAAGGTGGCGGGGGAGGGAAGAACAGGGGAAGGATGCCCTCACTTCCCAGAGCCCTCCGCCTTTCACCTTGGCCAACTCTCCCGTTTTACACTCCTGCCCGGCCAGGGAATACCCCTGCCGGGTCAGCAGTCAGGAGCACGCCGAGGAAGAGCTGCTACAGCCCCTGTCGGGTGCTGCAGAAATCCTCCCGGTAGCAGCGGGGCTGCCGCAGCTCCCGGGCGGCACGGTGCCTCCGAGAGCCAGCCCCTGCAGGCACGGCCGTGCCTGGGCACGTAAGAGTCCCACCGGCTCTGCTAAGGCTACGTAGCAGGCACCGGGAGTTACGTCTTACAGGACTCCCTCCACTAGAGTACATTCACTCAGAGAAGGTGATGATCAAGAGAAAAGTCTTAGAAGCATCTTGTTCCAGAGGCACTTGTGACCTCCTGTCACTCTTAGTGCCCAGTGCACTGATATCCATAAAAGAGAAGCAAGCACTATCAACCTGACCCATAACAGACGATGCCAAGTTTAGGACTAATAACTGATGCTTTTGAAAAAGACTCTTAGAAATGGTAACGTCAAGTAACAGTTAAATGTACTTTAATTCCTTCAAACAGAAGGATATCTTGAAGGTACATCAGAGAAATTATTTCATTGATTTCAGTCTCAAAAAAAAAAAAGCATGGCTTCAAAATTCAGGAACAGTATCCAATAAACAAAGTACTATTGTTACGCACCTGTTTTAGAGTGTGGTACAAAGAGAAGCTTACAAATTCAAATGAATGGCATAAATGACTGAGAAATCAATTCAAGTAATGCTTGTTTACAGGGACAAAAACTATGGTGACAAGTATGAATAAGCACACAGATAATCTCTTTTAAAAAACCCAAACCTTTCTAACTGTATTTACACACACGGATATATTTGCTTTCCTTTGGCACTAGAAATTACAGACAAAAGATTCCATTTTATAGCAATTAAAATAAAAGTAACCTTTGAGTCATTTAAGTCATACAGCCCCATCACAGTAGCTCCACCTTTATTAAATAAACTGCTGTCAGCTCTATATTCTAACCCTAGAAATTTAGGCCACAAAGCCCAAATTCAGCTTCCACCTGTGACAAATTTCACTTGGCAGGATTAACTGGATATGAGGAGCTCAAGCAGCAGTGGGGATTTAATGAGAGATACAGACAGATATTTAATAAGAGTGAATCTCCCATTCTTATCAGAGGTGGACATCTACCTTTAAATGCATATACAAATTAAACCAAGTAAAAATGGACACCCATTACATAGATTCAGCCAAATTAGACATTAAGTGAACAGTCAGAGCACATGATGGCCATCGGTAGTATTTCTTCAGTGTTGCACAGAAATGTCTTAATCCCTACTCATTTCCATTGCTAGAAAAAAAAAAATTAAGATTACACTTAACAAATACGGTTTATTCTTTTAGCATGTTAGTTTACTCTTTAGCTGTTGCCAGGACTAAACCCTTAAGTTTCACAGGAAATTCAGTATTATCAGTACAGTAGCAAGAGTGTTTTGACACCCTATAAAAGCCTAAGGAATGTGCAAGAAAAATCTCAGAAGTAGCATTTAATTACCCAGACTTCTCATTTCTTGTTCATGGTATTTGACTTTACAGAACCTGAAGATTTGATTACTTTCAAAACAGTTTTTATAGGTCTTCTGTTAGTAACCAACAGGGGTGTAACAACAATGGCACAATATTTTCCTAAAGCATTAAAGACTAGGAAAAGATTATTTTCTTTGAAGAACTACAATCAATTAGGACTACATAAAAATTAAGTAATGAGGCATCATGGCAAGTAACAGCACATCGACCCTCTACCACAACAGGAAGCGGTTTTCAATCTTACAACAAAAAGGAATCAAATGAAAAAGAACCTAAAATTTATAGACTTCATAGGTTTTGTTCCTTCTCTCTCTAGATGGTAAGAAACTGTTACTAATTAACATTTTGTTTTGCTCTGCAAGCAGGATCAGGGCAGAAGCTTTTGTTGAGATGGAATAAAATAAATGGTTGCCTTATTTTTGCATTGATCACACGCAGACTGGACATTGTATTGTCTGATAACTGGATTGAATATAAGCTGGACCAGACACATACAGAATGTTTTCCCCACACATGTTATTTGGGCATGTCTCAAATAGAGATTAATCTTGTTCTGCTAAGTGTATTCTTAAGCATCAAAATAAGCTGAATTTGACTATAGCAAATTCTGTGAGGAAAAGGAATCAGAGAATATAACAGCAAGTCTTCCCAGAAGACAGTCTTTTCTACACATCCAAAGAGAACTAGCTGTTTGAATTTTAGATTAGCTGATACAACATTTTTAAATATTTCAAAAGCACAGCATGTTAAAACAACTTTCATTACACTTTGTGGAATACCAGTACCAACAACCTCTAAGTGAAACTGTTACAAGCTACTCAAATGCAGTGTCTTAAAATGAAAAAGAGTATACAGTATAATCTAAAGCATATATACATGCTGCTCCAAGGAAAGAAAGCAGTGAAGTAGCAACTTTATACACGAGCTTCACTAAGAATCTTGCTCTTTGAAAATAGCCCAAAAATTAGCTTGCACTTAACATTTATTTTCAACTGAAAAAACTTACAAAACCACCCAAATCTTTTAAGACCCCTTGGTCTTTTTATTCTCAGCTTGCATAATATTTTCATGCAAACTGTTTTACTGGAGATACAGTACTGCGAGTTACTACTTAAAAAAAATAATAATCTAAGAATCAAGTGATTTTTCTTTTTGCAAAACATGAATATAAACCTCTGTCTTCACACAAGGCATATGCACCTACAGCCCTGTCTTACAGTTAGGTAATTCCAGAAACAGAGTGTGCAGTAGTAACTACCAAATGAAACATTTTACAAGTACTGAAATCATGGAAACTGAATGAACTGATTATCAGTCCACACAACCACAAGGTTGCATTGCACTACATAAATACTGACCAAATGCCCCCAAAAAATGCCAAGAAACTACAAGCAAGTTCAAAACAGGGTATTAAAACTGTTTCTTTCAGTGAAGACCAACCAGTCCCTTTGTGTACACATTTAGTTTTATTGTAACAAAGCAACTTGTACACTTTTACGTTTAAAACTGAGCATCTTTCTTTCCTTTCCAGTGAAACAAAAAAAAAAAAAAAAAGAATTTAAAAATAAACAAGAACAAAATTACAATAGAGAATGTCAATTCCAAATAAGATCCTACAGGTTCTGCTGATTCTCCATCAAGTGGCAGGGCTCAAAGTCATCATTAGGAGAAGATTTTATTTTAAAAGTGTCATCTTAAACTGCAAGGATGTTTGTTAAACATCACAATTAAACATGCCAAAGGAGAAGAAGCCATGTTGTCAAAATGCCCACTTAACCCACCCAAACATCTGAAACCCACCCCGGCTGACCTTCTATAACCCCTTTTTTTTTTTTTTTTTTTAGTTTTTTCTTTTTTTTAAACAAGAGAAAGTAGACAGATACATGTTGGTAAATGCTAACTGTCCATATTCACATAGAGACACAGTGTAATCTCTGAGCCCAATATACAGAGAAAGAAGGAAAAAAGCTAGATTCTATGCACTACTACACAGGGGCCTAGCACTCTTCAGCTTCCAGCAGAGTGAAGGGAGCAGAAGGTTTTCTTTTTTCCCACAGAACATGGTGTGTTGATTCCATAAACAGTTTTTTTTTTTTTGAGACAGAAAGGGATAAAAATGAACTTGAAACAGAAACGGGCAGATTCTTTTCCATTGTATTCTGCTCAAGGTATTTCCCCCAAAATAAATTGTGAACCATGGTGTAGAGGAGAGAAAAAGAGACCTCAAGAGAACAAGGCGACTGAGCACAAGAAATAAAAGACAGCAACTTGCTCCCAGGGACTGGAGAAAAATTAAAAAGGTAAAAAGGGGGTTTGGAATCCATCAGTGTTCAATTAGTCATCTTCTCCTTCATCCTCCTGTTGAAAGATAAGCAACAATTAAAAAAAAATCTAATCACTAAACTTTGGATAGAACGAACTTTCAAATGCAATAACCAGAATTGTTTTACTACTCTACAGACTACAGCCCTACAGTGTTACTCATGGCATGCTATATGATGCACCTCTCTTTCTCTCTTCACTAATGGGTAGTAACACTTGCCATGAGTACCTGTCTGCACAGAAATCAGTTAGTAACTGGATGTCCCAATGGAAAAAACATCAGGTTTGAAAAACTACTGTAACTTAGAATCACTACAAACCTTGACCTAAGTTTAACATTTAGAAAGTGAAGGGGTCATAGTTTTTTCCCCCCTCTTTTTAAACTCTGAAAAGCAAAATGCTTCAACTTTCAGATGCTAAATTCTAGGTTATATAATAGAGCCCAGTACTCTGGTGCCCACAACAGCCCTCCTATTTCAACACAAGTAGTTTTTTGCTGCTGAAATTCAGACACACCATGCCCAATTACAAGAAACAAAGACATTCTAAACTTTGGTACCAACACCCTGAATGCTGTGGCTGGAACCTCACTTGCTACTAAAGGAAATTTCTAATTCCTGAACCCAAGAAAGAGTCTTAGCTAAGCTGGCCATAAGCAGAAATAACCCAACAGGTGGGAGGATGACAGAAATGGATACATCAACAAAAGCTATTTACAAGTAAAGCCTTGCTAGAACACTCACTAATAAGAATTTTGTTATGTTAATATCCTAGTTCTTCTAGAGCACCTCCCTCACATATTTACTAAAACTACTTATTTGCACTGTCTCTCATATACACAAACATACATACTACTACATTGAAACCACTCCACAAGTTAAGGTAGTAACAGTTCTGCTTCTCCCCTCCAAACACCTTGTCAGTGATTGTACATAAAAGAACTATTTTACCTTTGAAACAATGGCTCGGTATTCTTGTAAGATCCCTCTTACAAATTTCTTTTGATTCTCATATACCAGAGATGGAAGGTGTAAGAAGTAAGATTACTCACCTCTCCTTCCTCTCCCTCATCATCATCTTCATCTTCCTCCCCCTCATCTTCATCTCCTTCTTCATCAATATCCTCCAATCCTTCTTCCTCTTCATCATCATCATCATCCTCCTCTCCCTCCCCTTCTTCATCATCCATATCAGGAACCTTAAAGACACATATGCAACATTAACTACAGTGATCAAATTCATTTTCACTTTCACTGCGCTATTACGGGTATGGATCAACAACTCAGTGCTACACTTACCAAGTAGTACTGTAACGGATTTGGCCAGATGTCATCCTTGATGACTTCTCCTAGTTCATCAGCCCCTGCATCAGAGTGGTCAGTGAACCAGGTAAAGAAGCTTTCTGGCTCTTCATGCTGCCTCTTCCTACTGGCTTTGTTCTGTGTCTGGCTTGAACGTTTTGTCAGATCCTGAAAAGAAAGTTAAGAAGTTCCCTAAAGAATTGGTCTTTACATGGCCTTTTTTTTCTTTTTTGCATAAGCACCATTTAGAAATGTACTTGTCTAAACAACGGCAAGAAGTCACTTACTACACCTTCTTTCAGGGAGAAGTCTTTAAGAAACATTTGGAACCCAAACAACTCACAAAAAATGATACTGTGTTTCTCACAAACGTGAGAAAAAAGTAAAACCACCTGTTTCTTTTAATGAACTCCACTGAAATACTGAAAATTCATAGGACCTTGCATTTGATTTATGTTTCCCTATCACAGGAAAGCACAAGTATGATAAATGTTTAATGACATACCGAACTTAAAAGATTTCACAATGGCTAAATGCTACTCTGAGAATAGCTGCAATTGCAGCTAAACACTACAACTACTACATACACACAATTTAAGAAACACTCAAGTCTCCACACCTCTAAGCTCTTGTATTTAACTTGAGATAAAGAACTGCCTAGCATCCTAAGATTTCCCTCTTTGAAGTCTTCAGGCCATTCTTTGTAATAAGTGAAAAAACCCACACAAACCACTAAAACATATGGTCACAAGAACATACATGAGTCCTCTATCTACCACTCTATCCCAGAAGTTTAATAAGTTTGCAACAATCTTTCTGCCAAGTCTGAGAAGGAAATTACTATCTGCTATTTAAATCCATTCTTTCTTTGATCATATGGTAACTCCAAACTTATAGTATTTGTTTTCTTGATAGAATCACAACATGTATAGGTTTAGACGCTTTAATGAAGGCTAATAACTTGATTTTGTGTTATGTTGTAATGATCATTCAGGTAGTTTGCTCTTGACTGTAACTTCTTGTACAAGAGGAAAAGTTCTAGTTCTCAATCAAAAAAGATTTCTTCTCAGTCTGAGGGTGAGAAAACAAGCAGCAGCAACTTAACTGCAACCCTCAGTTCTACTTTTAAATACTTCTCCAAAGTTGTGGTGTCTGGAAATGAAGTCGGGGGGGGGGGGGGGGGG
>JANZLQ010000055.1:13740195-13817487 GCA_026212715.1 Elanus axillaris | reverse complement strand
GGTCCCGCTGCTCCGCCAAGGCCGCAGCGCCCCCCGCCCGGCCCCGCCTGCGCCCGTGGGGGAAGGAGGCCGGGCCGGGGAGCGGAGACAAAAGGGCGCTAACATGGCCTCCTCCTGCTGCTGCTGGGGCCTGCACATCCGCCCGGCCGACCCCGCGCTCTTCCCGCCTCCGGCCCGGCCGCGGCCCGTGTGGCTGGGGAAAATGGCGGTCGGTGCGGCGCGGTGCGAGGCGGAGGCCGCGGCGGCTGCCGCCATTCCCTTCCCGCCCCCGGCGCGGCCTCACCTGAGGTCTCGTCGGCCCCATCGTGGTTGGAGTTCAGCTCCTTCTTACTGACTTTGGCCGCCGGCGCCGACATGTTGGTGGCTGCGGAGCGGAGCGCGGAGGGAGGGGGGCTGTAACGGGACTGAGCGGAGGGGGGGGCCGGGCACAGACTCCTCCTGCTGCTGCTGCCGCTGCTGCTGCCACCGCCGCTCTGGCTCCCTCCGCCTCCGGGACGCTCCGGCCTCCTCCGCCCGGACCTGGGGCTCCCGGATAACAGGGGGCGGCAGCGGCGCTCGCACTGCCTCACGCTCTCCACAGCCAGAATCACCACCACCGCCGCCTCCTCCTGCTGCTGCTGGCGAGGGGCGGGCAGCGCGGCGCGCATGCGCAGCAACCCCCCCTCCGGGGCACGGGGGGGACGGCGGCCTACAGCGCGCAGGCGCATCAAGCCCCCCTCCGGGGCGCTGGGCGGCGGGCGGCGCAACGCGCAGGCGCGCTCCGCTCCCCTCCGCGAGAGAGGATAAGTGCACCCCTCTGCGCAGGCGCGGACACCGCCTCCTCGCCGCGGGCGGCCTGCGCGCAGCCGCAGAGAGGCCTCTCGACAGCCCCGCCCCCGCCGACCACCCCACGCTGGGCGCCCATTGGCCGCGCCTTGCGCCCTCGGAGGGGGCTGGGGGCGGGCCCTCGGCGCGGAGACACAGAGGACGGCGCGAGAGGCGGGAGAAGGGCGGGGGAGGGGAGGAGGGCGGCGACGCGCGCAGGTGTGCATGTGGGGAGAGGGAGCGCGCATGCGTGCGCGCGCGCGCGCCGCGGACAGTTGCTTGGCGCACGTGGCCGCGCGCCCTCTTTGTGGGCACCGCGCTCGAGGCTCGCGCGTCACCTCACGGCCGCCCCCGTTCTGTGTGGAGACGCGGTCAGTGACAGGGTCGATCCCGCTCCTCGCCTGGGGGTGGCCAGGGCCCCCCAGGGGAAATGGCGGGGAGGCTGGCTTTTGGGACCACCGATACCAAAACAATCCCAAAACGCTTGCTGGTCCCAAGCAGTCCCCACTGCCTGAGGTGGCTCCTCAGGACCAGCCCCAGCACTTCCTGTGCCTGGAGAGGCTGCGTGAGGTGAGGTTGCGTTTCCACCCTGTCTTGCTCTGGGAACATGGTGACCCCCATATCGCTGCACCGCCTCCCTTTGCTGGAACATGACCCGAAGCAATAACTTCAGACGTTACATTTTAAGGGCACAGAGGCCCTGTCAGTCACATCCAGCACAGTCAGTTAACGTGGGAGCACAACTTTAGAAGGTCATTGAGCCCAGCTGTCTGCCAGCACACCTGCCACTGCACCAAGAGCAAGCAGACTTTAAATAACCCTTTTTGTCCCTTTCCTATCCACCTGTCATGGAAGAGCTCATTGCAGCTTCACAGCTACAGCTAGCTCTGTTTTGCTCTTAAAGTAACAGCCGAGCCACTCTTTTCTATGAACATATGCTGCGTATCATTCATTCACAGATGACTATTACAATATAGATCAGGCTAAGGAACAAATACAGCTTTGACAAAGGAAGAACTTGCCTTTAGTGTTTGCTTTCCAGTCACACAGTATTATCATATTCTCCCTGCTTGTTTCCTTTTTTGACTCTTCAAGTTGGCCTTCCACTGGACTCATTTGACAAGGCCTGGATTAGTTCCTGCCTCCTCAGAGATCTTAACTATAGTTTTCTGATTCCTGCTTCCACCTGTTGCTTCCAAATCCCAATTGCTTTTTCTTTTGTATTCCCAGCTGTCACTTCCCACCAGCTATGTCCTTGCTTCCATTGCCACCCACAACTGCTGCCGCATGTCCACAATTTGTATTGTGCTTCCCTGTGCAAACAGCAGGAGAGAGGAGCTGCCATCCATTAGTCCTCTGCTTTCATGTACGGCAGCAAGCTCTCAGCTGCTGGGCACAAAATGTAAGCAAAGCATCGTAACTTTACAAATACAAGATTACCAAATCCTTCCTGAGAGGGATGTCTGAAGGCCTTCCTGAAGCCCATCACAAGTGAGATAACTTCGCTCATACTGTGCATCTCCCAAGAGCAATTAATTCAGATATCTTCACAGACAGACAAGGTAAGCTCATGTGTGTGGCTTGGTTTTCTTCCATCAGTTTCCTTTGAGCCTGCTATGCAGTTGTATCTGCTTGATTTTTTTCCCTCTTTTCTCACTTGTGATTTACTATTCTGTTGTCTTTCTCTAGGTTAGCCTTTGAAGGGCTATAATTTGAAAATACGGTCCGTATGTTTGAAAGATGGTTCCAAGCAGGAACATGATGATCCAAGCAGCATCTGCCTGCTCCCTACTAGAATGCCTTGTTTAGTCTATGAATTACTAGGTGTTCCTGAAGTATGTTATTAAGGTGATCCACTGATATATCTAAAGTCAAGTAATCATTAATTTTAACTGCTGTACTGTTACAATACATTTCCATGACCTGTTTATCCTACCTTCAAACTAGCTATAGTCAATAAGAGTATATATTAATTAGATATATTAAAAGAAACACATTTAAAATATATTTAATTTTGACACACAAAATACAAACCTATGCTTTCATGCAAAAAGAGAAAGCAAAGACTTCAATTTTGGGGAGAGGAAGTAGTGTTTTTTCACATAGTTACTTTCCTTTTTTGCTTGCTTGCTTCAGTTTAGTGTTGGTGATGTGCTGTTCCCAGGTTCCTAATAAACCTTTTGTCCTGACTCTTCCTCAGTTCTCTTCCTGTTAGAAAAGTTATGTTAACTTTAATACTACTTCTCCAATTATACATCCTTTCACTCTCAACTGACCAGGTATTATTGCTTTAACAGCCTGTATTTTTTCAAAAGAGAGCCTTGCTTATACAGTTCAACTGTGGTCTGACTTCTGGGTACGCTTCATAAAAGGTCTTAAAACAACAGGTGCTTACATGCTTCTGGGACATGGCTCAAAGAATTTGACAACAGTTCACAGAATGACACCCTCTCGGCACTCTCTTCCTTGCTTTGTAGAAAAATGAAGAAGTAAAACTAAGCCACTGAGTTAAAGCAGTTGTTGAGCCCCAAGAAGGATGAGAGGAGAGCACCCAGCAGCTTTTGCAGCTGAACTGATTTACTGTTTGTTCTTGCTGCATTAACATGTACATTCAGGAGGAACATGACTCAAATATTTATGAAGAAGCAAGCAGCAGCACAACTTTCAACTCAGTCTGAAACTGTTCTGTGTGTAGCTACCCCAACCCTCATGTAGTTTAATTACAAAGGAAGGAAAATGGTATCTAGGCGGTATAAAGCCTTGTTACATGAGTTACCTGCTGTTACATAAGGGTTTAATTGATAAATATTCAGTTACTTCACTTCTTTCTAATGTTTTTCATTATCTGTAACTAACCTCTAAGGCAGTTGTAGTCCTTGAATAACTGTTGAGGGTTTAAAATGTACAGTTTAATAGTGTTATAGTGTGTGAATGTATTTAGAGATGATGATGTCCTCCTTCTCTCATCTTCTTGTAAGACCTTCCTCAGCTCTGATTACATCAAATAAAATAGAACAGTAACATTTTTTCCTGAACTATACTGTCCAAGTAGCTATGCTTCCTATATCACAAATTGTTCTTTCCCCTCCATATTAGAGAGTTAGTATTCCTGCTTGTGTTTGAACTTCAGGTTGCATGGTTCAAGTTGCAGAACTATACTGTATGTAGCATCCTTCAAATTCAGTGTGTGAGTAAGTACTCTGGTGTTGACAAATAAGTGAGTTAGGTCTTTGCAGCCTGCTGGATAGCAATGACTTTGTCAGATCAATGAAGAGAATTTGTGTTAGTTTACCTTTATGTATATTTGGGATCTATGGGGGATTTGGTAACAGCTGATAATGATTAATGGCCTTACAATTTAAATAGAGTGTAGCAGTAACTGCACTTTTTTCTCAAGAACTGAATAAACAGAACTTCTTTGTAAAGATAATCTCATTATTTGCTCCTTGATGTAAAAGTTCAGATCTTCCAATATTTCTTTCCTTAGTTAGGTATGTTACTACAAGACAGAGACATAATTGGTAATCATGCTTACTTTCTGGAATGTCAAGTCAGCTGTAAATTTTAAAAACAACCCCCTGATTTGGCAAGTGAAATCAGAAAATGTGCTAAATCCTCTCAAATACAATGCAATGATGTGTGAAAAAGAAATAAGAGTACATTTCTTTCTAAGTATTTCTGCAATGCAAAATGGGCATACATAAAATCATGCAAATTAATATAATTAATAGCAACTTATATTTTTATAGCCTTCCAACCCAAAGAATCTTACAGCCTTTACAGAAATTATTGTAGAGAAACAGAAAACAAGGATCATTTTACCACTGCTGAAATGCAACCAACTGCTTAAAATTGTACATTTATGCTGGGAGCCTGGTCTCCCACAAAGATCTTGCAGACTTGGGCTCTGTGTTAGGAACAAAGATTGCCCCTTGGAGTGCAAGACAAAATTTTTTAGAGTATATGAAAGCTTTTAAATTACTGAGTACACCAATGACTTGAAGTCTGTACAACATCTCAAGCACACATAAGCTTGTACTTGATAGTAAAGTCTGACTGGCATATCAGTGCTTACTCTAAGCAGCAGGCAGAGACACAGCGGCTGGTTTGCTGCGTGTAATCATTTTGACAGCCCCCAGGAACTGCCGAGTCTCCATGACCCTAGAAAGACAGTTTGGCACATATATTAAACAGTCAAATACCTCCCATCCAACTGTTTATCCATCTCCGCTAGTCACAGACCTTTCCAGTCAAGCACTCACATTAGAACTGAATGGTTAGATAATGACGGAAGAATCTTCCACGTGTCCTCACAGTTGTTGCAGTTTGAACCCTTGGGTGAAAATATTTCTGGGCTGATAACTGCCTTTGAAGCAGGATGGTAGTTCAGTGACGCTGGTGACAGGGAGTAACTAATAGTATATAGATTGAAGAAATCCAGTGATTCTATTTGGTTTTATTTATTTATTTATTGTAAAGTTCCCATTAGACATAGCTGCTAAACCTGATTTTTATTTTTTTTCCTACACCAACATTTTTAACTTACCAGAGCACTCACTTGTAATCTGTGAAGAACTGGATGGTCATGTAACACTTGCACTTGTTCCCAGATACTAGAGACAAAGAGGCAGTCAAAATAGTCTTAAAAACCTTAAATTAAATTAAAAGTCAATTAAATATAAGACACTTCTAAGCATGAGACATAAGCTTTTCAGATATGTGGGTGCTCAAGAATGTTTTGCTCATATTTTTCACATAAGGTTGTACAGTTGTGAATTTTGTAGGGAACTGAACTGATCTGTGCCTTCCAGAATATTAGGGGAAGTTGTTTACTGGAAAATTCTCTTGAAGTTACATTCTGCATGGTGAAATGAAGAGTCCTTGCCCAAAGAGACACTTGACTGGAGGAGTTTCCTGCCCTTCTTGACTTTCATTCAGATTTTACACCTCAGAAATTGATGTTGCCCTGTTCCTTGGCTTAAATGGAGCCCTGCGGCTGTTAACTACTGATCGACTGTGCCAACAGACACATATATAGATGCTGTTATAAATCCAGAGCTACTGAATTGCAGTTTCTAAAAGCAAAAATGTTTAAATATCAGCTTGTCCAGATGTGCTACTACCACTTCCAGATGTAAATATCATCTCCTCTTGCCTGAGGAGTTCATAGTCCAAGATCAGATCTGAAATGTACAAAACTTTTGTTTGAAAACATGTATTGGCATATGCAAATGTGTCTCTTCACTACCTGCAACACCTGGAGGGTGTTACAATGGCAGATACTTGGATTTCATTGGCGCATTCACACCAGTGGATGTTCAAAAGCTACCCATAAGGATACAAAATTAATAGTTTTGCAGGACAGTATTGGAGCCAATCCATCCTGCACTGAGGCAGTGGAAGACTGCAACCAAGCTTAATACAGCTACAGTTTCACAGAAAATGTCTGAAAAACAAGATGTTTGTTTGAAATCATTGATTGAATGATATATATTGAGGTTGGCTTTGTGTTTATGTTTGAGGCTTTATTTCACTACATACTCTCCTGTGTAATGAAAGCTCTAAACAGAAGTTGTTGGAAAAACTGACCACTTAGAAGAAGTATTCCTAGGCAGAATGATCAATCACAGATAAAGATGCTTTAAATACGGCAGTAATGCAGTTTTATACTGGGAGTTATTCTGCAATAGCTGTGCCAATGAAATTTTTATGTTGAAGGCCCTGAAATAATTCACAGGGAAAGTAGCTACTAGTCTTTGATTTCCTTCAGTGGTGCTCTGTCTGAAGAAAGGCTATTAATTTCCTCACAGCTAGAGCAGAAGCTCTAGTGCTAGATAGTCTTTCTAATGAGACACAACAGATATGGATAAAAATTCATGGAAGTTACGTTATTATAAATTTAAATGAAAGCTGAATTAAAGCTTTAGGATAACTAAGCAGTAGGGGTACAGCACTCTCAAGGACTAGGAAAAACCATACTTTGTGCTTCTGTGGGTTCTCCTACAAGGAGACTTTCAGATGATCTTCTCCCTCTTCTCCACTCATGAGAAAATTAAGAGGGAGCCAACATTTCTACAAAGACAATTTATAAATGTTTGTTTTCTAGGATTTTAACTCTGGCCAATTCCTGAAACTCTTATTTATCATCTCCTCAGTCCTACAGCAGGAAAAATGTTGCTGAATCCTAAACAAATTTGAGTAACACTTCAAGATTTGGTCCCTCAGGAATAGCAGTAGAGACTAAAATTTTACACTACGTGTATTCCATCCATTGTCTTGATACCAAGTGGCAGCTGTTTTTGTGGGAATCATCAAAAACTTCCCTTGTTATATGGAGTGCTATCTGTACTTGAACTCGCAGGGGGAGTAACCTGTTTCTATTCAGAAAATATCAGATTAAAGTAAACGCACACAACATTGCTCACTGAAGAACAAGTACGTTATTTACAATTCTGTAGTTTCAAGTTGGCATTATTCAAACGTTTGCAGTGTGTCTTGAGTCTTGTGTAGGAGTGTAGTGACAGAAAAGGTGAAACAAAAAACAGGAAAATAGGTAGGGATCTGTCATACACAGTTTTAGCTATAGTAGTACATTGTACACATTATTCCTTTCATCTGAGAATGTCAAAGCTCATTTACAAAAATCTAGTTAAATATAAAAAGGTCTGTGAGGAAAGTAATTCTTTTATTGGTAGGTTAACTGAATGCCAGAGTTATTCCTCATTAGAGCTAGAAACACAGATCAGGAATAGAACTAGTCTCCGACTTTGGCTACATAAAATGCTGCATGAGTTACAAACAGTGAAGATCTGCAAGTGGAATTTGGTTAA
This sequence comes from Elanus axillaris, assembly GCA_026212715.1. NCBI lineage: Eukaryota > Metazoa > Chordata > Aves > Accipitriformes > Accipitridae > Elanus > Elanus axillaris. The sequence goes on along the minus strand of JANZLQ010000055.1, from coordinate 13,809,853 downwards.
TTGTGTCCGTCTGTAGGAACACTTATTTTTTGGTATTACAATAGCTCCAAGAGTTCTGCAACTGTCATCCCTTTGCACAAGGTGCTATCTGAACACAAAGCAAAAAGGTGGTTCTGGCTTGGAAGAATGTAAAGTCTTTCGGGTCATAGTTTGACAAACTATTTTTTGGTAGAAGTTCCTACTTATGCATTCCCCACCACACATTCCTCCCCTCTTCCCCTTCACATTGTCTCTGAATTGTGCCAGTGCAGGGTTTTTTTGTGTAGTCCCATGTTAAATTGAATCAGGAAACTGATTTCAATTAGAAATAGTCCCCATAAAACCCATTTATTTTTAACTCAAGACTAGTACTCTCATCTGGTTCCCTGGTGCAGATGCATGAACAATGAAAGAGAGTCTCATGAAGGCAGGAATGAACAAGAAAAGGGTAAGGAACTGGTTGCCTAAGTCTTGCTTACTTAGAAGAGGTGTTTGTCAAACTGTGCCCTTAACTTTTAACCATTACAAGGTTGCAACTGTAACTGGTGTAAAAAAACAGCATTATTTTTTCTTTTTTTAAGTTTTGTTTAAAGTGGAATATATCAATAAACAAAATAGCAGCTCTGCCACCTCAGGTGATACTGTAAAAGTTTTCAGAGTAGAATTTGAGATCATTGACAAAAAGTCATCCTTCCCCTTTCAGATTCAAAAATAACACCTCTCAGAAACACACAAAGGAAATAACCTTTAAACTCCGTGTTTGTTTTTGCAGTGGTATGACTGGAAAATAATTTCATCTGCCTTTGCTGGGGAGTGTGTCTGTGTGTAAAACAAAGTAGAGACCATTTCCCTCCCACCACAGTCATACATCTATTATCTGACTCACCACTTCTGGGACTCCTTCTGGCAGCACTGGTTTTATTGCACTGAAAATTCAAGCATGTGAAAATATTCCCCATTTTCAGGTTACTTTGTTCACTGTTTCGTTCAGGTCAGTATTCCTTCCTTTAGAGGTTTGGAACTCAACATTCAGTAAGTGCTGGATATTGCTGTTCTTAAGCCTTGTGAGAAGGACCAGCACAGTGGAAAGGAAGGGGGGAGGGAAGGGAAGGGAGAAATGAAGGGGGAGGAGAGTCCATATCTGAAGAGAGACTCCAGACTAGAGAAATTTTACTGACATCCATTCAGTTTCCAGCAGGGTCTCCTTCAAGGGCTTTTACTGAGATCCAAAGGCCCCTGCAATTCACAGAGGCATTTACATGCAACGTTGCCCTCTGGGAGCTAAGGTATAACTGTACTCCTGGATAATAATAACAAAGAATACCACCAGACTCCTATTGAAATGTCAACCAGGCACTACTGTTGTAGAGAGTAACAAAGAGATGCTAATATAATTAATTACGAAGCCTCAGTACCCTCATTAACACATCTTTAGTGCCTAGATCTTTGAAAATCAGCTGTATAAAGTGACTGTCAGAGTTAATTCCTTATAAATTGCCTTCTGTCACATCCCAGCACTGCAGCAAGTTCTCTTAGGCCTTGTTGATGGTAAGAAATCTGTTGGGTTTTTTTTAGTTTTTATTATTTTAGTTTTAGTTTTTTTATGATGCAGTCATACTGGTGTTGTTAAAGGTATAAGCTGTTGCACAAGCAGGAGTTTGTCAGGCTAGAATAGAACAAAATAAAAATGCCTTTAATCAACCCAGCTTCCACAATTGGTAGCACAAATAGGAAAAGTTTCAATCAATTAAATGGAAAACTAAGGACAAAAGAAAAACAGAAATGAAAGGTGTCACATAATTTGGCATTAAAATGTTTCTGGACCGTTTTTAAAATTTGAGGATCGCAGCCGGTTTATAGCTCTCCCTCCTCCTACTGCCTTTACGACAGCATTTCAGCTCCAGGCCTCATTCCAGTGTATCCTCCCTCCCCACCACTCCCACTTACAAATATATATTTCAATAGACTTAGGCTACATGGAGTTCCAAAACCAGCATGTAACTGGTGCAATTGTCTTTTACACTTCTCCACAGAGAGCCACATTCATGCCTTCTTAAGCCCTGTTTTGTCATTTTTTAACTCCCCCCCCCCCTTCTTTTTAAGTTAGACTGGCATCAGTACTTGTGTTGGGAACCCTACACACACACTAAAGAGAGAAGTTACACAAACTGGCTATGTTGGTGGTTCATTCTGTTATTCTGAGTACCAGACTACTATCCTGTCATTCTCCTAAAAGATAAAGGTGCTATCTTACAGAGGCGATAAAAAGAAAGTGATCATTACAAATCACTTGGCATTTTCTGCAGCAGTCGGAACACTCACTGACATATCCAATTTGTCTATACAAGATATTCTGCTTCCCTTAATCTTCCATGTGCTTTTGAGAAGATGATAATCTTTCTGCAGTGCATAATTTTGTAAAGTTATCTCTGTGTGTGTTTGTGTAATATGCTCCAGGATCCTTTGGGATCCTTGTTATACTTGGGACAACAGACCAATCAAAATGGGATACTTTGCCATTTCAGAAGTGGCATTCACACTAAGTGTAAGATGATTTTGCTGGTCTAGCTAAACTGGCAACATGCAAACTCTCTAAATGGAGGTGAAATTTATATCACTAAAAGGAACCGTTGCAAATCTGTCTTTCCTACAATATTAGTTAACATCATCGTAGGAACATTATTTTATTCTCCACTCTTAAATTACACGTCCATAGCCCAGTAAAGCTATGATGTATTTATTGATTATTCACTGTTCATAGAAATCATGTATAAGAAATGAAAGTAGCATGCTTGAAATTCAATAAATATATAGGTATCTGAAGAGTGATCAGAAACTATCATGCAAATTCTGCTTGCTTGCTTTACATAAGTACAGATCTGATGGTACTGAGTGGAATATAACTACTTATTTCTGAATGTCCTTTTTTGAAACAACACCTTAGCAAAGTATAGCCAATTCTATTCTGATGAGTAATACCTGTCCGCAGTGCTTTTTGAGAGAGCCAGCTGCTTTATACTTATCAATTAAAATTCCAATAATTGTTTGAGATAGTATGAGTTGATGAAGTGATGTACAGATAAATAATTTTTAGTCATGCATGGTTACTAAATATGGGATTAATTTAAGGGATCTCAGCATTTTCTTCCATGTTGTCAGCACTGCAAAGGGTCAGCTACCTTTTAAGATTGGCATGCCAGATTGTACTTTTATTTCTGAGATTAGATGGTGGGCATGCTGGTACAAACTCAGCAGGAACTAGAGGCTGCCGAGTCTAAATAGGGAGAGGGACACTGCCAATCACCTTGCTGACAGCATCAAGCCTCTGTCCAAGGCAGAGGCTTCCAGCTGCCACTGAGTTTGGAGCACCATGACAGCCAGGAATTAGGATCCTGAGCCTTTCACAGATGCCTCTTTCGATATGCCACGGCTCTTGGCCCTGTGCCAGCTCTTGCTTGCCATTCAAAACCCGCCGGCATTGGTGTCTTTGCGCCCCTGTCGTGGCAGCTTGCTGACACCTGCCACAAAGCAAGCTTTCCCTGTGCTCCTTCCTGGTTTGGTTATGCTTGACTAAAATCTGTCTTCTTATTATCAATGAAGGAATGAATACGGGATAGGCAATACCTGTACAGTGCAAGAAATCATACCCATAATATTTAATAAGGACCCCCCAACTCTAATTCTACAAAGCGTAATAGATCTATGATTTTAATGGAGATGGATTCTTTTTATAACAAATCATGTCTCTAGGTGTGACAGAACTTCAGAAATAAGGCAACATGTTTTCTGCCTAAATTGAAAGTATGGTTTTCAAAGCAAAAAGGGCGTAGCATTTGCAGTGACATTTGTGAGGGGGAACAGGGAAAAGGTGGTCAGAAATTAGAGAAAATGCATGAGCCGTTTACAAATGGCACTGGAGAAGAAATAGCTGGAGGATTCACACAGCTTGAGGTAACATGACGAGTCCAGGCAAGGACGTGAACCTTCTTTAAGCTACTGAGCATCTGGTTGGCTACATTGAAGAGTTGTGGTGACCCTTCTTTCCTTCAGGTTTAGTGAATGTGTGAATACCTGATGTTTTAAAATCACAAATCTCTAGCAAAAAGAAATAAGATGTGTACATTAGCAAAGCATCCACAAAATATGTATTGGATATGGTTGAAACACTGCTCTGTAATTTAGGAAGTTGGGTCCTGTTCTTTCTTCTGCTATAAATTCCCAGCATGATTTGGCAAGTCATCTAACCCTCACACCTGAAATTTCCTGTCAAAAAATGGCACCAGCAGTTCTCTATATTGCAGAGCTTTGGCAAGGATAAAATAAATGCTTGTGGTATATTCTGAGTATGAGATGAGGAGTATTGCAGGTAACACTGCAGGTAAGCAGACTTCAGTCAACTCACTACTTCTTGGTCTTGCACTTGAACTTCAAAATCACCACCTACAGTAGTAGAATAGCGCACTGCTGTCACTAAAAACTTTTGGGAATGAGCTGTACCAGACTATTGATGAAACTAAAGAGGTGTCCTTTTAAATAATGCTGCAGATGTAAGGGGCTTTCCAGTAATTTTCCTTTTGGATAGTGTCTTTATTATTTTTCTCTAGGGATATTTCCATTTAACACAAACCTCTCAGTGTCAGTGAGACTAACTTCTAGATCAGCAGAGCAAAAAACCTCACTCTCAAGCAAATGACACTCAAGATCTAGTTTAAAACTAAACAGTATGGGAGTAACTGATCAGGCATTATCTACGACCAAATAACAAGCACAAAATGTCAGCATAAAGCCAGTTCAAACTCTATATGGCATACTTTGCTTAATTCAAAGGCAATACAGTTAAGTAGCCAGACCCCTGCCAAACCAAATTTGCCATGCTAGGCAATACAGTAGTGCACAGGTTTGAAATGGAACAATCAAAGAAACAAAAGTAGGTCTTGCTGGTTATACTAGTTGGGGAGACAAGTAGGTTCTGGAGTGACAATTCTTTGATACAAACTCTTTTTTTTATTGTATGAAGACTTTTGTTGTTTGGCTGTAGTTTCTTCTGGTTGTTTTTTTTTTTTTTTTAATAAATGAGAGTATGTAATAAGAAGTTCTGTTCCTCTGAACAGAACCATCAATCAGTAAGGCAATGCCTTTGATCCCATTTCAAGCCCCTCACTGCCAATCTAAGCCCCAAGAGTTCTTTCTCGTGGCTGGACACTTCACTCTTGTTTTAATTATGCATGTTGCTTTCTTCATCCTTACTTGCATCTGTCTGGAGTGGAGGGAAAGGAGGGGAAGGTGTAAAAGGGGAAGGCTCAGTTATGTCTCTATTTTTAGGTAGAGACTGCTGTTTTGGCTGTCTGAAGCCTCAGCAGAACTCAATTGTTTCATTTGCCACAAATAGAGGGCAGCTACTGCACACACTAGTGGGTGAATTTTTACCGAGATGTAGCTTAAAATGTTTGTTTTGCTCCAGGTCACAGAAATCAAACCCCCAGTGTGCATGTTTATTGTTATATCTCATTCTTTTTTCTGACACTTTCTCCCCCAGTGCTTCTTCCTACACTGTTTTCTCTTTACCTCAATCTTCTCTTGTTCTTGTTTGTTTCTGATGCTGATTTACTCCATTATGTGAAAGTGAACACTTATAAATACTTTGTCTCATGAAACATAAAGAAGAAAAAGTACAGATCAGCACTGGAGTAATAATAACCACTTTAGAGAGACTTCGTGGCCTCAGGCTAGTAACAACCCTCCCCCAATTATCCCCGATTCTACCTTATTTCCAATGTACTGTTACTATGTCAAAACAAAAATAACTATGTATCTGATACTGCCATGCCAGAATGAAAAAGCAAGATATGATTTATTGAAATACTGTTGATATATTGAAACCCCAGCAAATTAGAGATACTGGAATAAAGAAGGATTAAACTGAAATTACCTAGAACAGTCACCTTCTGGAGCAGTTTGCTCCTTCTCATCCTCAGGGAAGAGAAAGTCCAGACACACACCACATTGATGGGAGCATGTACTATATTTGCAGTAACTTTGCATATTACTTGCTGAAAAAATTGGTGATTTGGTCTTCGTCTGTTTCACATATTCAAATTCCAGTTTTCTTATCTCACTTTGCCATCTCAAAACCCACTAACTTTTCTCCCTAAATTCCCTCTGACAAGTTATTTAAAATTTTTAAATTGCAGTTTGCACTTAGCATTTTTTGTTATGATCCAGACTGTATATAAATTAACACTTGTAATATGTACTCTACTACCAAACAGTAATATTCCTTGGCAGTTCTAATCATACCAATTAAAGATAATTTAGTGATGACTTAAGATCATCTATTTATAGGTGATAAATCTTAAAATATCAAGAACCTCTTAAAAAAACACTCTGCTATTGGGTTTACATATTCAGTATCAGTTATTCAACAAAAAGTAAATTGAGATTAGAAAGTCCCCCTACTTCCTGCATTTAACTATTTGCAGTAGAAAAACTCATCCAACAATGCTCACTTTATGTATTTTTAATAGGCTTGTTGAATTTGAGTAGAAAATATATTTATTTCTCTCATTAAGGGATAGATGATCTTGTCACCGTTTTGCATCTTCAAGCTGATCTCTTAAAAAAATAAGCATTTCTCTGTAAGTGCTGTACTAGGATTTCACCAATAATAGCAGCAGAGCACTGTTTTACAGTATAGCACTGGAGTTCTTGATTGAATACATTGAGGCAGAACATGAAGTATTTTCTCCAGAGAAGGGACTGGAATCCTGCTGTGACAAAACTAGTACATTGTTTCCAATACTGTTATGCCTTTTAAAGCTGCTTTGTAAATGGATGTTTAAAACAAGGTGGAAACAGAAAGCTGGATGAGAAATAAAGATGGTAAAGTAGTCTCAAACCCACAGCTACAGACACCTGGTTGAACAGCTAAAGAAGAGTTCTAGAGCTGTGGCTTTTGAGATGTTTCACTTGTGTTAAAACTGGTAGAGAAGGACAGCAGAGTATACTTTTATCATTAAGTATTGTAATTCACATCCAGAAATTTGACCTGGTAAAAAATAAGCCATACCACAAAAAAAGGATGTAAAAACCTCACCCTTCTTGGTGAAGCCCATAGTCCATTTAGTCTATTATTCACTGCCATATAGCACTGACCAAAAGCAAGGTGCCAGGGGCCTGCCTACAAGAGAAGTGGACTACAAAAGTGCTCAGACTCGCATCCTGTCACTAAAACATAGCCTCCTACTGCCACTGTTAGAGCTTCCACACATACCAGCTGCCTCCTACTGCAGGAGATGTCAGACTTGAACTCTGGAAATTCAGATTGACTCCCATGCTAATCAGAGAGAGACTACAGGGCTAAAAGGACCACCAGTCCAACCCAAGAGCGCATTTATGTTCTTAGCTGTACTATGGAATATCATGAAGGTCCACACAAACCAGGGGAAGAATCACAGTAGTTACACAGTATAGGATTTGAAATCTGGAGGGATCAATTCCTTTGGGACATTTTTCCCTTGCTTTTGAAGGAGGTGCCACTTAACCGCTTTCTGCTTCAGTTTCACTATCTGTAAAATGGCTATAAAACTTCTTTATCTTGAGTTTTAGGGAATCTTATTTCACTACTCTTTGTAAAGTACTTTAAATTCCTCAGAAGAGCCGCTGCACTCAGCTCTGACATAAATGGATTCACATGTGCTAAAGCAGCACTATGTCCATTCTCATGAGCGCCTACTCTGTATCCTGTAATCTTGATTTTTACATACAGGCCAAACTCCTTCCCAGCAACAGCAGGAATAACTCTGCTGAAGTTAGCGCATCTGTGCTTGCTTATGCCAGGGCTAAATTTAGCCTCTGTGTTCATCATTAAGTTGTTCCAACAGAGTTACAATTAGAAAAAAACCTGCAAGCACAGTCATACCTGTTAGGAATCATCACTTAAAGCTGTGACACCAGTAACTGTTTCTGTGGACACAAGCAGCAGGACTGTTATCCAGCTGTGCCCGCACTGACGGGCAGATGTTGTACCAGGTTAACTACAGCTCTCTGGTGTGCCCCAGCTCCAGCAACCCAGCTGGCATGCAGCGAGCTCAGAGTGAGGTCAAGCAGTAATTCATCCACAGTACAAATTACCGCAATTCCCTCAACAAAATCAACCAACGTAGAAAGCGAGAAAGCCAAAATGCACGCCAGGCGTTACACGCACGTTCTGAGTCGACTCCCCTACCCCATTTCCTCGGCAAGCGCACACCGTATATGCTAAACCGAAGCCGTGTACTTAAACCCGCGTTTCCAGCATTACAAATAGCTCCTCCTCGGCGCGGAGCCCCAGGCCTGCTTCACCACTGCACGACGGCATCTGCCGGCGGCACTCCGCGACAGGCGCCCGCGGCTCCGGAACAGCCACACCGGACGCAACTCGTACCGCTGAGCGCTGCGGGATTTTTGCGCCGCCAGTGGCCGAATATCAGATTTCTCCTGAAACATGGTTTTTTTTCTCACAATACCGCCCTCCCGCCGCGGCCTTTCCCCGCGCTCCGCTTTGTCGCCACCGCCCCCCCTCCGCCTCCCCGGCGCCATCTTAGCTCCTGGCAGCCGCGGCACCCTCCCGCCGGCGCTGCCGCTGGTGCCCCCGGCGGGGCCAGCCGGGGCGCAGCGCGGGTACGGCCGGAGGAGAAGGGGGAGCCGCCGCCGGACCTACGGCACCAACGAAGGTGCCCGCCGGGGCCAGCCCACACCCCTCTCCCGCATGGAGCCGCCACCCGCCCAGCACAAGCCCTCCGTACCCTTCCCCAACATGGCACCCGCCCGGGTCAGTTTACCGCCCGCAGGCCGGCGGCCTCGTCGCTCGGGATGACGTCACGCCGCAGCGCCTCGCCCGTTTCCATGGGAACCCGCGGAGCGGGCGGCGGGAGCCGGCTGGGCAGCGACGCCCGGTTGCCGCCATGTTCGCGGACGGGACGGCGCCCGGCGCCGACGTGGAGTCGCTGTGGAGGAGCGCCCAGAGCGCGCGCTGCGAGGCGGTGAGAGACCCCGGGGGCCCTCGGGGCGGCCCCGGCCCCTCTCTTACGCCGGCGGGAGGGGCCGGGCCGGACCGGAGGCGGCTGTCAGAGCCGCGGCGGCCTGCGCCTTCCCTCGCCCCGGTCCTGCTGAAGGGGCGGTTGGGCCCCGACTCGTCCCCTCCGTGCCCGTCGGTGAACCCCCCGCCCCTGCAGGTCCCGCTGCTCCAGCTCGGCCCGGCCCGGAGACCTTCCCCCCAGGGAGTATTTCGTCCCCGCCGGTACCCGGGGTAGAGCCGGCGGCGGGTGGGACCTCGGTGCCGCTGTCTGCCTGCTGGCTCTGCCCCTTTGCAGCATTTTACTAATTTAGGCCCTTTATACAAATTGGCAAAAAAAACATACGTGCAGCTGCCACAAAGCTAGTAGTCTGCGAGCTGATAATACTGAGCTTGTCGTTGCGTTCAGTGTTTGCTGTTTCCTCCGGAGGCTCCCTGCCTTTTTGCTTTCTGTCATCCTCCCCATTCCGTGCTGTAGAGCACATGGCCTGAATTTGACTGGCATTCAGGCCTCACTCTCAGATCAGATCATGTGAAGGTCACAGATACATCACTGACACCTGGACAGTTACAGAGGCACCCTGCTTTTAATGATGAACCACAGGTGTGCAAATGTGCTTGAACGTCTCTTTGAAATGCCAAAGACGGGAAGATGCTTTGAATGTTTTGTGCAGCATTCTTTTTTTTTGTGTTTGGACTATAGACTGTCTGTCTTTTTCTACTAGAAAAGCTGCCAGACTGAGCAAATTTCAACAGTAGAAACTGCAGCACAATCTCATACCAGCAAAGATGCCACTGTGCAGACGGATCAAAGTAAAGATGCTGTCCAAGACTTCCAGCAAGAAGTCCAAGTAGATTACACTAGCCTTCTATCATTCCTTCAGAGAGTGGAGGATGCTGTTATTAAAGAGCTAAATAAAAACTGGAAAAGCCATGCCTTTGATGGCTTTGAAGTGAACTGGACAGATCAGAATGAAGCAGTAAGTTGACAGAATTCAGATCTTTGTCATTACCCAAGCAGACCTGGTTGCACTGGCTCTAACTCATTAGTTCTATTTCCTACTGCTGTGATTGTTCTTGCCAGATGCTAATAATTAGACATTACTATTTTTTTTTTCTCTCCAGCTTTCTCCCTGCTTGTCATCTGGCCTTGCTTGGTAAAACTGTTCTTCCTGCTAGTGACTGTGTTGCAGCAGTTTAGTGAGAAGGAAGTCCGCAGTTGGTGTAGGCTTATCTCCAGCTTCCAGTAGCCCTTTTAGAGCATGCTAGCCTAGCAGGTATCTAGGATCAGTTGCAGTCAGTGATTGGCATCTCTTCCTATTTGGATTATATTTGTTTAGTGTAGGGTACTCAGAGTGGAAGCTATTTATATCAGTCAGTACATGTTGCTACAGTTGTTTTCAAACAATTGCTGTTGAAGCTTAGTGAGTGCTAGAGTCATAGCTGGGGGGCTGTTGTAAATCCTTACAGCACAGCCTTCCAGAGTTGTGCAGCCCCTGAAGTATGCAGTCTGTGAGGGGTAATTATGCAGGGACAGTTAGTTTGGTAGGGTTGTATGCTGTGGGTTTTTTTCCCCAGAAGGAATTCAACAACTTTTTCACATATATCTATGTGCTATTTGGACCAAGGGGAAGCCAACACTGTAACCATGCGATCATATGCAAGGGCCTGCACAGATCTCATTTCTCTGTGTTCGGAGATTATTGCTTCAGTGCTTGAATTTGATCTCTTCCAGGTGTTGTGTTTGCATACGTTGTCATACCCAGAGGCTCAGGATCAAAACTTACAGGTTACCAGCGTCTCATGGAATGCAACCGGATCCGTTGTTGCATGTTCGTACGGTCGGTGAGTATCTGAATGGATTGAGAGTGCAGCTGAAGTTGATGTGATGTCTCAGGCTGACCTGAGTTTTAAATATGTTTGCTTTCTCTACAGTAATAAACTAGACATATATATACACCTTCTGCAAGTTAAATAATTCATATTCAAAGAAACAAAATCTCAGGGTAGTCTTAAAATTTTGGCTTTTATTTCTTCTACCTTCCCTTCTGCCCCAAAACGGATACATGTACTTTTACAGATTTGTTCCTAGTTAGATTCTGTTTGGAAAGAAAATGTAAAGAGCAGATGTGCTTGCAAATATGTGTAGGTGAGGTTTGGAGGTACATGTTTCTCTTCTCTGAAGATTGTGTAGTTTTAATGTGGTCTCTTAGCACCCCAGATGAACCTGGCACCCATTCATGCATGTGCCTGATGCCATGGACATATGCTATCAAACATTTAAGAATTTCTGAAATGAGGGTTGGACAAAACATTCCTCTAATCCAATGAATGTCTATAGCAGCCTCTCCTTTCTGTGCTCTACTCCTGCCCTTATTCCTTTTTTGTTCCGTTACCTTTTCCTTAGATTAAAAGCCCCAGCAAAAAGGGTATCCACGAGTGAATATGTAGGGAAGAGTAAAACAGGACAAACCTGTATGTCACTTGCTCCTTCTGCTCTCCCAGTCTACAGCTGTTTTCAGATTAGAATGTGGTTTCTATGAACTTACACAGTCTCTGTGAATCTGTGTAAACTTTTAGCATCTACAACATCCTTTAATAAGGAGTTTCGCAGATACAGCTACCCATTGGATGAAAAATTGCTTTTTTTATTTGATCATATCTCTTCCAATAAAAGAATTAAGAGCATCAAATAAAGGAGTAGAAGTCAGGCTCAAAATCATTGCTTCCTATCCGGACTATTGACTGTTCTGTAGATCTCTGTCATCCATATCAACTCCTTGTAGCAAGACAGGACATCATATTGGTCAGTGTGGTGATAGTGACAGAATACACATAACATTTTGGTAAGCATCTGATGAATGAAGGAGGTAGAAATAACAAAGGAATTAGAGTGGCAGCTGTCCGTTAGCATCCCAGAGTAATAACTCATGATCTGCTTGGGGCAAACAAATACGATGGGCATAGGACTGGGCTGAAATCTCTAGAGCTGGGGTGTGTGGCGTGATTTGTGCAGGGTCATCAACACCATTTGGTGGTTGTGAAGTATGTGCTCTGTTCCTGTGGAGGCACTTGCACTTCAAATCATGCTGCTTATCTCAGGCCAAGCAAGACTCAGTAAGTTTTTTCAGCCCCTATCAGTCCTCCAGGTAAGATATTCCTTGCTGTGTATTCTCAGACTCTGGATCTTTGAGCGCTTGTTTAGAAGAAACATGGTTTGGTTTGCAGCTCAGTCAGTTTGCAAATCAGCGGCAATTTGTTCTCTTTGGATTTTCATTCCCAAATACTCAAACTCAAAAAAAGCAACTTTCTATATGTGCCCGTTAGATTATTCCCATTATTTGAATGGTTGGTAGGTCTTGGAATAGTGAATTGTACCTGAGATTTACTTGCTGGGACTTTGTTCTGTAAGGACACTGACATGTACTGTATATATATTAGCCTGCAGAGAAGTTTCATCATCTCATGATGCCTTCACCTCAGTTTTTCATCAAGCCACAAAGCAGGACATTTAAATGACCAGTGGGGCATACTAGAGCTCTACTAGACTGGGATTCTCTGTGGAACAGACAAGGCAAGATGTAGCTTTCTCTTTTTCAGGCTGGACGGTGGGGACTGGAGCACAGAAAAATCCTATGTTTGTACCTGGAATCTGGACAGAAGAGGGTTGAATCCACAGCACCCTGACCTAGTGGTGGATGTTCCCAGTTCTGTCATGTGCTTGGCTTTCCATCCCTCCCAGCCTTCACTGATAGCTGGTACATTGCTCTTACCTTAGGTCCTATCTGAAATGTACCCTTATTTCCTTCAGCTTGGATCACTTTCTTTCTCTCAGCTCAGTCTAAGATTTCTTGCAGAAGTAATGGTGTTGCAGTTCCTCCAGCTGAGGAACTAATGCTCACCAACACTGGCAAGTGCTCTGTTGCCTCTGAACTGGGACTCGTTGCTTTTTCAGTGACAGCTGCCTTTGTATCATCTCCTCAGAGAGAGATGACAGAAGGAAATTCAGCCCTGGGTGTAAGTGGGAAGAGTGTACTTTGTTAGAGCTATATTCTCTTACACCAGAGCTGACTGTGCCCTGTATATAGGTGCCAGTCCTTTGAAGCTGGTGGGCTTGTTTCCACCATGGCTGCATTTGTTCTGAGCTATTAGACCTTAGATGTTTTATCTTTATCCTTTCAGGTGGCCTTTTCAGCGGGGAGCTGGTGGTGTGGGATACCAGCAGAACAGAAGACCCTGTGATCTGGAAGACGGGGATGACAGATGACACTCATACTGATCCAGTCTATCAGGTAACAGAGAACATCTACAGCAGACATGGCTGGGGGAGGCGAGAGTTGCCATTGCTCTATTTATTTCACCCCTTCCGCTTCTATCCACAGACAGGCTGCTACAATTCTGCAGTTATGTTCCCTTTTGATGGGCTATTTTCCCCCAAATCTAGCTACTGAACAGGCATTTGCTGAACTTGACTCTCATGCTTTAAAAAATAACTTCTTGCTGTTCAGGATAAACGAAGAGTAGGCCTGTTCCTATGCTGTAACTGTTTATTGATAGACATGCAGCTAACAATACTTGTAGTGGTTTAAAAAACGTAAGTAGCAAAGTGTCACTCATACATAGTTGGAAGCTTAAAGCTATGCGCTTTGAGCATGTCATGCGGTCTGGCCTCCTGATGTTTTTTTGTCCTTCTGGGGTCCTGTGACTCTGGGCAATCTGTGTGTTTTCTCATCTGAAAGTCAGGAAAAGGCTGCTGGTTATACCTGGGTGAAAGTGCTATAAACACCACATCTCCAATGTGATGGCAGGTGAACCATAGAAACTGTGATACAGAATTCAGCCCTGAACACCTAAACACATTAATCTCCTAGCATCTATGTCTGCATGCCAGCTCCCAGCAGACAGTGGTTCAGTACCAAGAGCACTGGCTGCCACCTGGCTCTGCTCCACTGTTGTCTGTGTGGGTCAGGGGACCGCAGGCTGCTGAGTGTGGGCTTGGCAGTTGTGACAGTCCCCCTCGTCGTGATCTCATGGCATTTTGAACAGGTTAACTGGTTACCTGATGCCAAGCACAGGAACCACTCCCGGCTGCTGAGTGTGTCAACGGATGGGAAGATCCTGGTGTGGAGGGAGGAGCGAGATGGTCGGCTGGTCTTGGCCGAAGGATTTGCCATGGTGGCTCAGCAGATCCCTCACAGCAGTCGGCTGAAGAAGGTGAGTTCAGCAGTTCAAAGAGGGCTGATTTGACAAAACCACTCTTAACTCCAGAGCCCATCTGGCAGAGCTTGCCTTCCACATGAGAAGGGCCAGGAAAAGTCCCTTCTGAACATATGCACTAACCCTTAAGCCCCTCTCCTGTCCCATACTGAAATCACTCCTTGGAAAACTGGCAACAGCCTGGCTTTTGCCCTGCCCTAAAGAGAACCTGCTGGGATGGAGAAGAAAACTTGCTTGTAGTATTACTTCACATGAATCTCCTTGTAGGAGGATGCTGCAGAGGTTAAAGGCTGAGCAGTGCTGCAAACGTAGCAGCTGGTGCAAGTTGTGCAGCAAACAGCACACTGGGTCCCTGGCAGGCTAGTTCACGCTGCGCTAACCACGTGTGCATTTCACTGGAGTGCCCGACACTCACAACAGCTTTGTCTCTTTTTCTCCCAGTTTGCCGGGGGAGAGGCAGCGGCAGCCGTGGGTGTGACCTCTCTCTCTTTTTCACACTTTGATCATCGCGTGTTCGTTGTCGGTGTGGAAGGTGGCTATTCCCTGAAGTGCTCCATTGCAGCAGAGACGCTGGCTTTCCATCCAACAGGCAGTTCTGTTCCCCTCAGGGCACCAGCAGAGCTTGCCTTCTCCTCGCACAGTGGGCCGGTGTACTCCGTGAGCTGCTCACCCTTCCACAGGCGAGTGCTGTGAATTTACACTGGTGCTGCCTGTTGGACACAATTATTGTCTGGCTCTAAACATGCATTTTTCAAATAGTCCCCTGGGGGGGGTGGTGTGTGTACAAGTTCCAAAAAAGTGTCAGCAGCCTTGGGAACTTGATCAAGTAACTTCCTGTCGTAGGACAAACAATGTCCATTGGCTCTAGTGAAGCTGCCCACTTGAATATGCGGCGTGTGGCCACTGCGTAACAAAAAAGCATCTGCACTTAGGCCATGGTAGAACATTAGCACCTTCCTTACATCATCCTAGATGTTAATATTAAAGATCAATTTAAAGACAAGGGGAGAAGCTGAAAAAGTCATCTATTTATCAGTGGTTAAGTAAGTGATCTGCCCAGTAGAAATCTTACGAGTAGCTGCCTGACTTTAAACTAGCAGCTCACATCTCTGCCTGCATTTACCCACCATCCATGGAAGAGGCCCCAAGCCACGTTTCTATGAAACATGCTGACAGCCCAGGTTTGCATTTAATTCACATAAGACAAACCCAGCTCTAGAATGCCTGTCTCTGGATCAGCAGTTCTCAGGCATCCCTGGCCCACAACCCACCGGCAATACTGAGTGGACAATACGAGCCCTCCTTAAACTTAACTGAGGGCAGTAACGAAGCTGTGTCTCTACAGACCACATCCTGAGGTACAGCTTGGAAATCACTGCTTTGGGAAACACATTCATTGTCCAAGATTATGCTCCTATAGTGGATTTTGTTCTGTATCTTTAGCAATAAAGTCAAAAAAGTTTCTTGCTTCCTCCCTCCCCCAGGAACCTGTTTTTGAGCTGTGGGACCGATGGACAAGTTCACTTGCACTCCATGTTGCAGACACAACCCCTCATTTCCCTTCAGTTATCAAAGAAATACCTCTTCTGTGTACGCTGGTCTCCAGTTCGACCACTGGTCTTCGCAGCTGCATCTGGGGAAGGCAAGTAACTATAGGTGACTATTCTCAGACATAAAATTAAGATTGTGCTGGGTATTAATTTGTACCAGTCAGTTGTACTGATTAACATCTCCCACAAGCAGAGAGCAGTGACCATTGTTTGTACTGTGTAATTAGTGTAACGGACCAATTTCTAACTCTAGCAGATGACTTCAGTCACTTTCGATGATACCTTTACTTCTGTTGCCACAGCCATTCACAGGGATAGAACATGTCAAGATTACTGTGGCTAAAACTTATTTCCAGCTTCCTTGTTTTTGACATGTACTTCTAGAGCTAATGGTTTAAAACAAGAACTTTTTCCTTAGAAAACTGCCCAAACATTTTTGAGTTAAGGAATTGAGATTTCACAGAATTTGGCAAGCTGGTTTCAGGTCTCTGACAGCAGAATAAATCCACACTGCCTTGCAGTGCTGTCAGCTGTCTGTCACAGCCTAGACACCACCAGAGGCAAGGGGAAACAGGTTAAAAAGAACAACTACGTTCCAGACTAAGTAGATACTCATCTGCTGTTAAACACAAAGTCTGCTGCCATAAAGGTTTCTGTTTTATAGGAGATGTGTACCTGTTTGACTTTGAGAAGAGCTCGCAAAAGCCAGCTGTTTCCATAAAGCAGGCTGCGGGTGAATGTCCCGTGTACTGTTTAGAATTTAACATCAAGCAAACTCAGCTCTTAGCAGCAGGGGATGCTACCGGTACAGTCAAAGTCTGGCAGCTGAGTTCTGACTTCACCGAGCAGGGACCCAGGGAAGTGAATCGTCTGGAGCAGCTGGCAAGTGAGATCACGGACTAAGGCAGCAACACAGCCAGCTGTGTGAGCCCTGATACTACCCTGACTCCAGGAAAAGTTGCCTGAGCACTCTCCTCTTCCACACTGTTGGCCTGTACAACACATGTGACTATGACAGCTGGTGTTTCATCCACCTAACAGTTAAATTTGCATTTAGCCATTAAACACAAGATGATGTGGTTCGACCAGTAACTTTTATTGAAGCACACTGCAATATGTTTGTTTTCCCTAAGAGTTTTAAGCTAAGCAGTTTAAGGTTACATCATAAAGTAACACTGATTATTGTAGAGCACAAAGAGAGAGAGAGAGACACACACATGCAGAGCTATAGTCAGCAAACGTGAGCATGTTCTTTGCATCTTTTGGTACTAGGTGGTTTAGATCAATTCACAAAGAGTGAACGTGTAAATTCTATGTAGTCGTAGGCAGAAGGAAGTTCTCTGCCCTTGCCATCCATGTAGGGCTTCATGTGAGAAATGCAGTAATCGGCTTGTTCCCGGGTCAGGTTCTGAAAGACAGACAAAGTGCAGAGGTGAGGACGGGCACTTAGAGGCTGCGGCTGGGACATGTACAAGCAGCCCTCCCGGTCCCAAGGGCACACAGCTTGGGGCAGAAGCCAGAGCAGCAGAACTATGCCAGGCACAGAAATGCTCCGGCTGTTCGTGCTGTTTGGTTATGGGCTGGAAGCTCTGACCCGAGTCTTCCCACCAGAGAGGAGACAGAACAGGTAAGTGGTACAAGGAAGAAGCGCAACCTCTTTATTTCCTTGCCAGCTGGTGGGATTAAGACAGGAAAAACTTGCTGTCTTGGCAGGGACCTGAGAGGGAGGAGATGTTCATGCTGTCTAAGCTTAGGCTTAAGTCTCCCTTTGAATCACTGTCTGGAGAAACATCTCCCTCTAGTCTCCCAAGTGATGAAAGGAAAGCATCAGTTTCTGAGGGTAGACACAGTGAACACATCCCCTTCCCAGGCCTTTGAGTAGCTCCTGTTTTACTTGACCCGAGTAGTTCTTTGGCAGTTAAAGCTTTTCTTCTTCCTCTATAATAGAGCCAAGAAAGCAACTGGGTAAGGCTGTTACCATCACATCTGTGCAGAGGATACCCTGGCAGGTTCAGAACTGACTCAATCACAATGACATAAACCTCCAAGCAATTAATGCTGGTCTTTGTTAACAATCCACAAACAAAAAGCCTCTAGTCTGCTCCTCCCTGGTGCGCCACAACCAGTACTTACTTGGTAGAGCTCCTCCTTGGTCACGTAGGGCTTCCCCTCAGAGCTGAGGGCACGGAAAGCACTCTCGATCTCCTCGCTGGATTTCACGTTCTCTGTTTCCCTGCTGATCATAAACGCCATGTACTCCTGCAGTGAGACGTGTCCATCCCTGCCGGTGAAACACAGCATGTGAATACTGCTGTCCATTAATACCTGAGCACAGAACTTCCACACCCTCCTGAGAGGGGCTTCAACTTTTCTGGGAGGAGTGAAAGCCTTAACATGGGTGGCTGTCAACACCAGATCATTTTCTAAAGTGAACTTCTTCATGGATGTCAGCCTTGCCTCCATAAAGTCTCTTTTACATGAATTGTGAAAACAACCAAAGCCTCTCCACAACAGAAGTAAGGACAGCGCTCAGCCTGTGAGACACCTTCTGGCCAACCTCCCAAAGGTTATTGATACAGTATTTCGCAATATAGAAATAAAAGGCCCAACCCACGTACCTATTGGGATCTACAGTGTCAAGAATAGACTCAAACTCTGGGTCTGGCTCTCCTTCCTCAACCATAGGCAGGTCATAGCCAAGAGAGCGCAAGCAAGACTTAAACTCCTGGTGATTAAGTCGTCCAGATTTGTCCTTGTCAAAGTGCCTAAAAAACAAGCCACAGTTTTAAGTGTCAGTTGTTGAGTAGTCAAAGCTATAAATTGGGCTGAAAACTACAATAGATTATAACTAGCCCACTATTCTAGACAAATCAGCTTGAATCAATAAATAGTTCTATCTAACATACATAAAAAGTAAGCACAAGTTCTTTACTTTCCTTAAAAAGCAGCCAAAACCTGGCTATATTCCCAGCTGGAATTCATTGGCAGTCCCAGTTTCTACACCACTGTGCCCACCCACAAGTGAGGGTGCCCAGGAGAGGCTCCCAGGCGGCCGTATCTCTGGAGGCTCCTGCCACCTAGCAGAGATCAGAGCAGCTCAGGACAAAATTGGGCAGACAGCAGAGGAGCTACAAACAGATCAGTCAGAGAATCCTGCGAACGGGAGCCATCCCCATGCCAGAAATCTCTCACAAGCATTTCCTCCGGCATGCTTTCCCTGCAACTCACTTGAACATCATGCTGAACTCCTTCAGGGCCTCCTCGGTGACTCCAGTCGTGTTTCTGAAAAGGAAGAAGCAAAGCTTGTGAACAGTTCCTTAACTGCAGAACTCTGCTGGAGTCCATCTGCCCCAAGCCAGCGTCTGCATCAGAAGGTGAGGACAAATGAGCAAACAATACATCACCACAGCTCAACAGAGTAAATCAACTATCCCGAGATGTCATCACTGCTAATGGCCAACAGGAACTATTTCCAAAACTGCTAACTTCATCCCTCTGAAGAGAGCCAGGAGGCAGTGGGGATTTACAAGCTCACTACACCCATCAGTCAGAGCACAGGGGAGGCTCATTAGCATGGACTGCACAGGGTTTGTTTTCAGACACAAGCAGATGGGTCTCCTATCTTTTATCCCCCCCTAAGTTAGACATGCTTTACACCACACATGGGGTAGGCAATACCTAGCTTGAATCTGCTGTTCCAGGTTGTGCTGCATTCTCATCCCCAGCTGGTCAAGCTGGTCCCACTGCTGCGCCAGCCCCACGGTGCTGTGTTCCGTATATTTGTTGTCCAGGATAAGTGCCTCTTCCATGGCTGCTCCAAGGTCCTCAATCTTCTTCAGCTGGCTCCTCATAGCTCGGATCTCCTGGTGCTTGCGCTGTTAGGAGGGAGTGAAAAGGAAAAAATCAAGGAGTGCAAAAGAACCCTTAAAAAGTCAGAAGACAGGCTGGCAGGGGACGAAGAGTTATACTCTTCTTTTTCTGCTGGGATTATATATATATATATATTTATATATACACACACTGGGATTTGTGAAATAGTATTCAAAACTATGTTTGTCTTCATGCACACTATTGGAAACCAACAGGGCTTGCAAACCCGTTCATCAGGGCAAAACCCTCTTATTAGGAAACATGCTGAAAATACTGTATCTTCTCTGCCCTACCCCACTCATTTAGAAAAAAAGAACAAAAAAGGAAAACTACATCAGAGTGGTGTTTAACAGTTTGTGATGTAAGTAGACATCAGATACACAAATAGATAATCCCAAAGGTCTCTTCAGTACTCAAAATGTATAAAATCAATTAAGATTTTGCCATACAATTGCATGCACTTCCACTCCCACCCTGTGTTCCCAAGTCATCAGTCAGGAAAGTTGTTTTAGCAATAGGTGAGCACTGCTTACTTTAGTAGCTTCCAACTGCGATTCCAGTGTTCCTGATTCCTCCACCATACAAGACCTAAGCACAGAATCACAGTGAGAGAACGCACTTATCCCATAAAAATGGCAGGTGGGGCTTGAAATTAACAGTCATTCCTTGAAATTAAAAATCTTTACAGCAGTATTATTCTCCTGTAGATATTTAAGCATTTTGTGTGTTTCATTTATTCTGAGTCATCCTCATCAGAGATGTGTACATCTTGTTTGATTCTTATTTCTCTATATAGTTAATTTCTAGCCCCATTTGAAAGGCAACATGATCAGCAGCCACACTTCATGCCAGATCCAAAGCACCCGCTTTACGGGACCTAATGAAATTAGAAACTTAGTGCAGTCCCACCCCACTCCACCGTGCCCAGCACACACACGCACACATGAACTACAGGTGATTCACTGGAGAAGGGCTGGATTTGCCAGTAAGGTACAGGAGCTCCACAGAGATGTGTTACATGGGAATAAAATGGGTGAAAAAGACCTTGAAAAATACTGGTTGGATTTAAAAGTAATCTTAATATGGCATAATCTCTGCAGAAAACTAGACCTCTCCTGCACAGCAGTGGTTGGTGGGTAGTTGCCTTTCCCGCCCCACCTCTCCCATCCTGTGCCCAGAGAAACCGCAGCACAGCCACTCCTCTCAGTCCAATTTCCACACTGAGCTTGGTTGGCACACTGCAGCCCCCATGCCAGCATATAAAGGTCACCACTGCGGCAAGGGTCTCCAATATCTACTTCCTATGGACTAGCTATGGAAAGCCTTTGGATGCTGCCTTTTCCCCCCCCCAAGATCCTAAGCAACCTTTAAGCAGCAATGTTCAAGAATCTCTGTCCTTCCAACAGGTATGGTGAGAGTTCATAGTGAATGACCTTGTGCATGGACAGCAAGTCTGGGCGCTGTGCAGGTGGGCTGTCCTCTCCTTTGACTCTGTGGTATTTAAATTCCTAAAACTTAAGTCACTGGTATTTAAGTCACTAAAACCAGGTTCTCATCCCCACTGAAATCTATCCTACATGCTTTTGAGCTTGAGAAAGGGATTTCAAGTGCTGAATCACTCTGTAGCAATGAAAATGCACCAAACATCTGGGTGTTTCTCACTACAGGGTTAAGGCTCAGATTCAACGCATGTCTAAAGCGATGAAGCGCACACCCAGAACCCTGAGCAGGAAGCTGGGAACCAGCTGTGGAAAGAGTCAACAGGGGAACAAACCTCCAAGCATCTCTAAGCTGTGAAAGTTAGTTGGAAGGAAAGCGAGCCTTGGAATTAAAAGAGTGCATTTGAAAACCAAAGTGAGGTAAGAAAATAAGAGGAAAAAACCTTCCAGATAGATCATCCCCAACTTCATACTGATAGACACGAATGACACGACGATATGCTATGCTAGTCAAAGAAAAGAAACCAAGTAAATTCCAAGAAGGAAGAAAGAAAGAGCAGAGGAAAGAACACACCAGAACACAGCCACTGCAGTGGAGCCACACTCCAAGCCAGCACCACCTTGCAGCAAACAAGCAAGTACTTAATGAAGGAAAATTATTCAAATGCTGGTTGCACATACACAAAAATAATCTGTTATTATTTCTGTGTAAGTCACAAAAAAGTGAGTCTCACTGAGAGACGAATTGAAGTCTCGCAGTTAACTCATCTACAGATTCTTTAAATTCCTCCTAAACTCTTAATATTCTTTCTCCCCTCCCCAAAGAAAACCTCCTCCAGGCAGCACTGGGCTCACACAAGCAGCTACAGTACACTGAAAAGCAAGGTGTACGCATGGTGACTCTTATCTTGAAACTTCTCTGAAGCTCTGCCTGCCCTCTTGCCAAGGAAGGCTAAGCCCAGCCAATGCCTCTTTGAACTAAATCTGTATTTTTAATCTATTCATGCAGAATTAAGGACAAACTCTGCCTGGCATATCAGCAGCCTTCTGGTAATTTGTTCAACAAAGGAGCTTGGCATGGTGATCTCGAACTCTGACCCTACGTCTTTTAGTAAATGGCTCCTTTCTGTCCTCTCATTCTTGGATACCAGAACTAATCTACAACAATACTTGACAAAGGAACAGAGAATTTAGCATCTGTTCCAGGAAAATTTGCTCAGTTCCATTAAACTGCATAACAAAAATGGGGCAAATTATTTTTATCTGGCAGAAACAGCAGAACATGAGACATTGTGATCATTACAGAGCAAGTAAGAAGCAGTTATCTGCAAAGATTCCACCCTTTTATTATGAAAAGCCTTCTCTCTTTATGAGAAAGGCCCCTGCCTCCTCTCCAGCACTTTATACAGGGCTGACACACAGACCTCCGCACCAGGCCCATCCACGATTTGTTAGCATTTTACATTATGTCTTATTACAAAGCTTCCATTGTGCTGCAGATGTTTAATACTGCAGAAATTTAAATGGACAGACATACTCTCAAGAGGGTTTGGCAGTCTGAAGACATTTAAAAGATTTTATTAGTTCCTTTCCACTTCTTGACAAATGACCAGCATGCAGCCTCATCAGGAACTATTCCCATGGACACAAAGCAGACTGAAAACTGCCACCATCAAACTGCCTGCAAACCCCGGCAAGTTCGTGGGTTCATGTTGGAAGGTTTTGTTTTCTCCTATCAAGAATATAATCTTTGTGGGGCATGGTTATGCAACAGATTAAAAAATGGGCAGTTCATATTTACTACAGAGTTTTAAGATACGTAATTTTGGTAAAGCCTCTTCATAGGATTCTTCCCTCCTCCAAAATGGTCAATACTTTGGAGCTTTAATTGTTCTGAAAACAGTTCTAATGGAAAAGTTTATTTCATTAGGCGAGTCTCTGATGCTGGAAAACTAGGAACGTCAGCAGTTTTCCAAAGGCAGACTGTTCTATATTCTCCCATGTCTCATCAGATTAAGAGCCTTTCCTTGTGCAAGCCCTCAGAGAAAGCAAGAACAAGACTCAGGACTTCCATGGTATGCCAGTGGCTACCCATTAATAATTTCTCTGCTTTGACTAGCAAATTGTTAACTTTCTACTGGTTTATACTTAATCTACTCCAAAACCTTGTTTCCTGTGTCTGTGCACCTCAGCCACAGATTGCTCTTTTCAAATAAAAGGGGTTTCAGTGCAGCTTTCACAAGCAATGTAGTTACAGAAGAAAACACACAGACAGAGCAGAACACCAAATTTTTAAAGATATAAAATTCAATACTAACCCATCTAGCAGGTAAGTCCTGTAGAATGTGAAGGTCCAAACATCAGGCAGCAGGACAGAGACAAGACAGTAAGAGAGGGACAGAGATTTGGGTGGGAAGCAAACATCAAAAAGTTAAAAATTGTATCTATATATCATTATTTCATGAAGACACATACAGAACTTTGTAAACACACAGGGACAGAGAATCACAGTATTACACGAAAACAGAACTCACCTCCTCTGAACCACAACCAGAGTGTGTCAGACTTGGCCAACAGCACTGTCTGAGCACAGTTACCTCTGTTTTCTAGAAACATGCTCTTCGGTTCACTGCAATTCTTGACCTTGAGATTTTTGTTTCTAACGCAGTTGTTAAATCTTTACTACCCTCTTCCAAGGCATACTATTAGACAGCACCCCAGGTAAATGCTTACAAAGTAGTCTTAAGCTTTTTTCACAGCTTCTTTCTCTATTGAAATTCTAGTGAGATTTCTAATATGCTATTCAATACAAAAGGAGCTTTAACAGAAACACTACTGGCACTTCACACCATCTGCTTCGAGCTGTTGGTTCCCCACCCCTCCACCCGTACTGCAGACTAGTTCAGGAATAACTGGAGAAGAGTGAAGTCCTGGGTAACTGGAATTACTGCAGGAAAATAAATTCAGAAGCAGAAGCATTTTTAAAGTCTGGTGTTTCACGCCTTTCCTCTTCCCTGTGGCTAACAGGGCCTCTCCTCAAATCCCAGCTGCAGGAAATGAACAAGTCGTGAATAGCTGTTTTTCAGCAGAAGACATTTACAACTTAGACAGACCAAAGAGACATAGGATGGCTACAAATATTAGCTGAGCAATTCTGTAAGGGCAGCTCCTGGGAAGACAAACTATACCTGGTCTCCTGAATCCACTGATGGAAAGCATTAGCATGCTGAGCAAATTCCTGGCGCAATTTGTCATTTTCTTCCTGCCTTCGCTGTTCCTTCTGCAGCTCCAGTTCACGTTCCTGAGAAATGAACAAAAATAATTTCAGAGAAATAATGTGATTGCCCTCATCCTGTCATAAAAACCAAAAACTAAGAGCTGCATACCAGCACAGTTCTGAAGCTCAAAACAAGACTGAGTGCTCAAGGAGTGTCCTGGATATCTAAACAAAATCATTTAAGATGACAACACAGAACATTCCGACTGAAGTCTTGAGAATTGGAATTGAACCAGCAGTTACTTTACTGCATAACATGGACACAAAACATTTTATAGTTAGCAAGCAAGGGACATGTGCTTTATTTTTTGAAAGACCACAAATGGAAGACCATGAAAACAAGTTTATAGCTAATGAAATTTTTTCTTTGCTCCCAAATTTTGAGATATTTCTATCTGTAGTATAGTGACAAACTTGTCTGCTGATCATCTTGGAGGATAACTTCCAGGGAAGACTTGAAAGGTTGTAAACTATGAAAAGACTCTGTGACTTGCCTTAATAATTTTCTGCAGATTTCTCCAGGTTTCTTCAAGAGCCTCCATAGTAAACCAAGTATATGGATTGGAAGCTACACGGAAGCTCTTGATCTGGCGATCAAGCTCTGCCAGCTGGTTGAAGTCAGCTTGGGCAGAACTAAGTGAAGAACGGAAAGCATCATGAGCTTCTCGCAGTGCTTTGATTTCTTCCAGTGAGTTACAGCGCACAGGATCTGTCAGGTCCTCTTCAGCATTCTCAAACCAACTGTTGAAGGCAGATGCCTTCTTTGCAAAAGTCAGGAACAGATCCTCAACCTGGAAAAGAGAGAACATCTAGGTGTTCAGTTATGCAGTAACGCAAATATTCTGTATGAGTTGATCTGGAATTAACATACATCAGTGATAGTTTGCCTTTATTACTGATTTCTTGCAAGCATCTAAAAAATTCTTATGACAAGTCTCCAGGATCTCCATAATCATTAGCTGCAAATGAAAAACTACAGAAGTTGCAAGTGTTGTATGTTTTTTTCAAAGAGAACAATAAGATTTTCGTAGCCCCATGGTTTGGCCACTCACCTTTCTGAAATGCTCCTGAGCCTCCAAGAGTTTCTTTTTCCTGGTAGCAGAATTAGCAAGTAGCTGATTCCAGCGTTTCATCAAGGAAGCATGCCGTGCCTCAATGGCCTTTGACTGGATATGTTTGGCTGCTACTAGCTGGTCTTTCAGAGCTGTAATGTTTGCAATTCCCTCCTGCTGGAAAGCCTGAAGTCCAGCATCAAAAGTTTCCTGAAGAACAAAATATTTTACATTGTATTTTAACCATTCCAATATCCTGCACGTATTTCAAACATAAATACTAGATTATTATGTATTCCAGAAGAGTTCACCTGTTCTCTCCACCACTTATGGGGTGGAAGCAGCATTAGCACTAACCTGTTTGGTGAGTAGTGTTTGCACAGAAGAGAGATCACGTCCATAATCATCTGTCTTCAGACTGTTTTCTTTCTCGCCTGGAAAATGAAATAAATTCAGTAAAAATGTCAACCTCTATCTCAAACGTTACCTCTATTCCAAATTAGGTTACCCTAAAAGCATAAATCAGGTATAGCACTGCTGATTACTTTGGATTTAGGTCTGCTCGTTAACAACAGCAAGTGAGAAACTATGTGAGATCTTTTGAAATGAAGGAGTATTTCAGTTTCTTTGTGACAGGATACTGTGCCCCAACATAGAACATACCTATCCATGACTCCACTACGTCTGCTTTCCAGTTGAACTGGAGGAAGGCAGAGTTTTCATCCAACTTGGCTTTCCTCTGAGCTGCTGCTTTCTCCAGATCTGACACCTTGCCTCTGAGGCCCTTCATCTTGGCAGTAATATTCTCCTCGTGGTGATTGTTCTACATGACATGAGAAAAAAAACCCACCCATACCATATGTCCTTAAGGTCTTCCAAGGCATCCTGGAAGTTGGTGACAGAGCAAGGGCTTCAGTTGAAAACCTTTGTTCTCAATGTACATCCACTGTCTAAGAAATAGCTTTGAAAGCAGTTAACACCAACAGCTTATTCAGCCACAAAAAATTAGTAAAAACTCTTTGAAAAGAGATGACAAATCCATCCTCAGAGAAGAATAAGTATACTTTGACATGAAAATGTCTTAGGTAGCCTTTGAAGGGTTTTTTTGTTTTGTTTACCAGTTTATGCTCACCTTTTTAATGAGATCCTCTCCGTTAGCACAAACATCGTTCACTCTGTCTTTGTGGACAGTAAAATCAGTCTCGAATGCTTCATGTTTTTTCAGCAAGCCCTGCAAATACAATACACAGTCACTTTTAAAAATAATTTCTCACCACTTACTAAAAATAAAAAAGGAGAATTTATTGTTATGATCAGCTAGCATAAACTTTTTCTGACAAAACCTATTAATCTTAGCTGATTAGCACAACTTGCTTTTTTTCTGTGGACAAAAAGAGACTGATACTGACTTCAAATATAACTTCAGCCATTTGATTTAACCAGGACTGCCCATCAGAGGTCAAGAGACACAAAGCTACACCAACTTGCAAGTAATTTCTACAGGAAATAACATACTTGGGATGCTTTTATAAAATAAATTCATGTTTTTTACAATGTAGGCCTTCAAAAGGAACCAACAATAACTTCTAAATTGGAAAGACGGTTAAAGAAAAGGTTCATTACATTCTAACCAACAATAATGCAACAAGAACAACAAAGAGCTGACAACTTTCTTCATACCTGGATAGCAGCAAGGGTGTCCCCATAATCCTCACTGGCTACCAGTGTCATTTTCTCATTGATCCAGGCTTCTTCTTCCTCAACATTTGCTACAAACTGCTGGTACTCCAGAGACTCCTCTAGACGCTGACCCCTGTTATGGGAAAAGAAAGGTAAAATTAGTCACAGTGTTGCTTTATGGCTTTTAGATACAAGATGTAAAAACAAATTACAGCAGCAGAAAACCTAAGAATGTACAGAGGCTGAACCCTAAACACAGTCACTCACACTTCACTTCTCCAGCAGCAGACTGTAGTGTCTACAGCTCTAGAAATTCACTAGGCCACAAAGCCTGCAACTATTGAAGGACTAAAATGAATCATTTTCTCCCAACAGCTTCTATTCAGAAAAACATCCTGGTAGTGGATTAAGGCCAGTTAATTTCAAGTCTATGGATTCCAGCTGGTGCAAGAAAATGCTAAACACAGCATACCTCAAAAAAAGACTCATATTTCTTACTGAGGAACATTATCACTAAAACTCTTTTCAAAATTCTCCTAGAGCCTGTCATCACTGACATGTGCTAGTGCATCATATTACTAACTAATGACCCATACCTAACCCCTGAAACTCAGTAAATCTGGTCACTACAAGGTCATGTAAATGTTTTAATTAATACTGAATTTTACAAAAACATGTCTCACACACCTAGCAGCTGCCAACTGTTTTAATTCTTTCCAATGATCCACAAACTGAGCCAGTCTCTGCTGTATCTCCTCCTTTCCAATTGTGTTATCATCTGAAAGCTTCTTACCAGTGTCTAGAACACCCTGCAAAGAAACACACGGTTAATGGAACATCACTTGCTCTCTTCTTATGCAGCAAACCTACCAGTGGTTTTGATATTTGCCACAAGCAAGAAAGACACTGCTTATAGAGAAGTATGTCAAGGAGAGAAGCATTTACCTGGATAGCAGGTTCATGGGCAGCTAGTTCTGCTTCCAAGCGCTTGTGTTTTTTCCTAAGGTTCTGCACACCAGTTAGGTCTCTGCCATAGTCCTCTGAGCTAACCAACAGTTTCTTCTCTCTAAGTTCAAGAAAGAAAAGAGAAAGATAAAATTTGAAAATTGCTTCTATAGGTCAAACCTGACAAAAGGAAGAAAAAAAAAAGACTGCAGGTAAGGAAATATGCTCTGCATATTTCTGCATATGCTATGCTCTGCATAGCACAAAAATCTTGGATATAAAAAATTGTGTACATGAGTTATCAGCAAAGAGCAGCTGGCTCCTGGCAGCACATTCAGGGGTAACGTGGGGGAAAGAAAGGTGACAGAGAGCCTATCATTTCTCTCTGAAGAATACAGTTTCTCTGTACTGTTTTCTTTCTAAGAAGATAGATACCTTTTGTAAAGTTTACCTGCTGTTGTCCAATTTTATTTTTTTATTTTACAAGTGTGACAAAAAAAAAAGTGCTGTAATGTGAATTATTTCTATCAGGGTCATTGCTTTCCCTCCTCCCAGAATACTAACACCAATATGGAAATAGCATTTGATTAATTACTACAACTGGCTAGAACAAAAAAAGTACTTCAAATTGAAAAAGTAAGATTTGAATTTTTGGTAGAAGCTTTCCCAAAAAGACTAGAGTAAAAGTTCAGTTATCTGGTCCAGACCTAAACAGCATTACTTTTTCCAGTACAGAGCTTTCCTTCTTGGGGTTTGACCAAAGAAAACTGTAGATAAGAAGCCACACCCAAACTAGTGCTGAAGACATTTTGAATATAGTTTTCCTTGAATGAGGGGGAAAGGTGATTTCTTGTAGAGGCACATACTTGTGGAAAAGGCAAGTTCTAAAACCATACTACAGACTATGAATGTCGTTAGCAAGCTGGCAGTAAGCATGTGTCCCCATGCGAGAGCCTAGAACTTCCAAAATACACACTTGATCCAGGATTCCTCATCATCCATATCACGGAAAAACTGATGCAAACGGTGGGACTCATTCAGCTTTGCTCGGCGGGCTGCTGCCATACTCTTAATTCTCTGAAAGCGTCCATTAATGGTCTCACGTTTATCCTTTACTTGGGATGTATCAAAAGCACTGCTGGTCATCAAACTGTCAGCCTGACTGTTCAGGTCCTTCAGACGATCCTGGAAATGTGGGTGAAAGTGTGTGAATTGCCTGGATCTCATTTCTGTGTTTGTTAGGGCAGTATAAAAATCATAATGTGACTGCTGTGCAGAGTCATAGTTTTTATTAAGAAAACATGTTTCAACAGGCATATGACTGCAGCATCTATTGAAGTGTTATCTGTAGAATTTGCTGATTACTATGACTTATCTTCCAAAAGAAAAGAGAAAGCAGTACCTCGTGAGCTGATATATCAGCTTCCAGTAACTGGTGTTTCTTCAGAAGATTGTTAACTGATGCCAAGTCCTTCCCATAGTCTTCAGATGCCAACAAAGCCTCCACCTGGGGGATGGGGAAGGAAAGAGGGGATGGAGAACAAGTTGTGTTTTCACAAAACCGTTGAAATTACAATGTCTTTAAACTGTGCAAATTAAATCTCTTCTGAATTTTCTAGTGTGGATAAACTTTGCCTCATCATCTGTTTAATTCCTAACAGATTCTAAGTAAATATACTACTTCTCACCTTATTTTTTATAAATAACAACATAAAAACATCCACAAGATTTTTAGCTGTAATAATGACTTTTTTTTCAGAATAAATCTAGACTTGCTCAAAGGTGGACTGGGCTCCACAAAATCTAACATCAGTAAAGGGAATAAAAAATTAGAAAAAATAAGTCTTGCAAGTAAATAAGGCCAATCTTGCTTACCTCTGAAAGCCAGAAATCAAAGTCTTTGATTCCAGTATTGAAGTTCTGTTGCTTATTAGCTTCTTTCAGTTTCTGACTCTTCTCTGCTGACTTCTGTACCAGGAATTGCCATTGGTCAGCCAGGGCAGCTAGGCGTGCCTGTTATAAAATGGAAAAGATAAATGCTACAAATGATAAACAGAAGTCCTGATAAATGCAAAACCAGAATAAGGTACAAGTTTCGCTGCTGATTCCAGATAGGCAAATTACCCAGATACGCAAATTACATTACATACTGCCTAGCTATAATTCAGTTCAACTTTTACATCCTGATCATAGGATCAGAAAATTTCTCACTCTTGAGAACAAAGCAGAATGATTACCCTGATTTCTACTGCATATGTGAAATAGAAAAGCTTCTATAAAACAAGATTGGTTTTGAGGGACATTCTCCTCCCCCAATTATCCAAACACTTCTCAAAGTAAAAACTAAGCAAAGATTTGTTGTATCTACCTTCACAGCATCCTCACTGCCAGCACATGCTCCTCTTTCAATCAGCGAGTTCCCCATATCAATGACCCCGCGGATCCGATCTGCATTGGCATGGAGCTCAGCTTCAAAGGCTTGGTGTTTCTGGTGTTTGCTCTGAATATGACAAAAGCAAAACTGTTAAGAGTCTGGACAAAAGGGCTCCTAAATTGTTCTCATGGGCTGAAAGGAGAGCACAAGAGTCATCCACCTACATAAAGAGGTCTGCATATAGCCTGATCTAAAGAAGTTCTCTCTTTCGGTAGGAATACTTATTGCTCACTCAAATAGTAACTCTCATTAATGTGAGCAACCATCGAGCTTTTACCTAGCAAAACTGTCTCTGAGCCAACACACACAACTTGGGCAGTATCTTCTGTATCTTACAGATGCTCATGCAACATTCCTTGCACTAAGCTTAGCTGTTACTCAAGTAAAGCTCTCTCATTTTCAATGCCACCACCTTAGAAATTTGTGAAATTACTATAGTAGAAAGGATTATCTACTGCACTTCTGCTTAGGGTATGTATAATTACTGCTTTCAATTTCCCTCCTTCATCTATTAGTAAATAAGAGAAATCACTGCTGCTTTCTGCAGTTTAGATATTAGTCAAAGTTGTATGTGACCACATATATTGAAATAGTGAATTAACAACCATAAATTCTATAAAAATAACTGTGAATTATTTGTTTAAAAAATTTCTCTGCTGAGTTGAGAGCACCATGAGAACAACAGGAGCCTTGGTGTGGGAGGAAGTACACCATTCTCTGTCATATATACATGATCCATCCACCCACCAGGAAGATAACAGTAGCACAAAAATGACAAGACAAAATTTACAAGTATTAACTGGAAATGCTAGTAACATTGGATGGACATGGGTATACAGTGCCCTCAGAAAATGAAATGAAAGGAATGTTAGATTAAAAATAAAAGATGGAAAATACTATAGCGCTGGCATGAGAAATTCTGCATGAACTGCTTTATTTTGGGAACAGTTAAACCTGAATGCTAAGATTATGAAATCATACACTTCAAAGCTAGATTTTCCGACATGTAAAATTCAGCTAAAAAGCTGCCAATTACATATCTCCATATAATTACCATGACAACAAATCCAAGACAAACCTTTTTTCATCTAATATAAAATTATAATTTTTTCAACTAAAATTTTTTTTAACATGTACCACAGCCTAAAGTGACAACCAATGATTCTCTCCTTTTTTACTCTAGTTGCTTCCCCTTTCTTTGTTCTGTCTTCTCCTTCCATATATCCTCATTTTACTCCACTTCTTGGATTATTACAAGTCCTGTCAGCTTTCCATCTGGTACGTATCTTTTTCTGGAGTGTTCCTTCTGTATTATTCCCTTCTATACTACTGCTGCAAGAACTAAGCCATCTAGGTCTATTCATTTTATTGAATGCTCCATCTTCAGCATCTGATTCTACAAACGTGACAGGAGCTGGTATTATGTGTCACATTAAATCATCACCACTGAAGATCCAGACAGGAGAATGACAGGCCCAATAGCCAAATTTCTGGAAAAGGAGGATAGAAGCCCATTTTTCTATGGGCTAACTCCAAAAAACCCGCCCCCCCAAACAACATCACTAATGCACCACAAATTAAACAGGTCATGCAGAACACCTGCAAAACAAATGCATAAATAAATAATGCTGAATAGGCATTAAGAAAAAAGCGACACCCATAACATGAAGATCAATAGCTGTACCTGGATGTAGGTCAAGAACTAATAGAAAACAAAGAGATTGCATGAACTGATGGATGGAGCAACAGACTGCAACCAGACCTTGTGCTCACACATAAGCTATACAAAGAAAACAAATTCACATACCAGGGCTAGTCCAAACTACTTACCAGCAGTTTGGAAAGCTATAAAACAGATTGAGAGAAGTAGTTCAGTGCATTCATACTACTCCATAAACCAGTATTAAAACATAAGAGGTAACTTTAATTAATTAATCCTTAGGACTGGAAAATAAATGAGACTTCACATTTTAGAACATAAGACAGACACAGGACCCACGAACTCCATTTCCTTATTTTATTATCTAGATGCTGGGAGAAAGACAGAATAGCTACTCAGGGGTTTCTTCAGGAAACCTGCTGCTGCAGATACCACATATCTTATTAATTATATGCATCAATAATTACCAAGTGAGTTCTATTTTGGATCTCCTTTCATGCATAATGTAAGTTCCATTTTCTCCTTGTTAAAGGGAGACCAAGTCCAACATTATTCTGTTATTGCTGAACAAGAATTCCTGAGCATGTTTTTTTCAAACCAGACTATACTTTGCAAATTTAAAAATTAGATTTTGATTTTTTGAGCTGAGAATCATATTCACCTGGATATTTGTGGGATCCTTGTATGATTCATCACTTGCAGTTTGGAGCTTTTCACTGATCCAAGCTTCTATTTCATCCACATCACGACTGAACTGCTGCAGTGTCTGAGATTCTCCTAGCTTCGATCTCTTTTCAATCATTTGAGCTTTCAGACGAAGCCACCTGCATGCAATTAGATACGTATGTTGAATGAAAAACTAAGACTGCACATGGCACCACATTTAACAGTTACAAGACACTGCCAAAAAGCATCATCTTTCTGCATCCCATCTAACAGGACAATACTGACCTGTCCAGAACCTCATTGCGTCTGTTAGCAATGACTCCTTTTGCATAATGATCAGCAGAGATTAACTGGTCAGCAAAAGACTGCAAGACAGCAATTTTCTCTTCCTATTAAAAACAGAAGCCATAAATTAGAACTGTGGTTCCTTAAAGTCAAGTGATGAGCAGCATCTGGAACAGAACAAGGCTTTTTTTTTCTTCTTTAAATACACATTATTGTAAATGTGACTCTGAAGAAAGACTGTCTTCTGCAGGACTGGAGATCCTAACTTCAAAACATCTTTCACTTGTGGCATTCAGGAAAACAGTTATCTTTTGGACTTTAAGCTACAGCAGTACGATCTCTCAACCAGGCAGTGTTCTTTTACAAGAAACTGAAAATATACCTTTTTCTGTTGCAAAAAAAAGAAAAAGAAATCTGTTTCCAATCAGTAAGAGATTTACACAAATACTTGCCATTATTCCTACACTGTTCGTAGAGAGTGAAATACATCCCTATCTGCATTAGGCCCTTCTAGACTTCTGCTACATATCCCAAATGGCTGAATATTTAGAACTGAACTTTAGAAGCCATATGTAGTAGTAACGTCTTCTGCTAATAATCTATGTAAGAAAAAAAAAAACTTAAAAATACCCCTTACTTCAGCAACACTCCCTCCTCACCTGGACGTTGATTGCCTTATCAAAATCTTCATGTTTCTTGATGAGTGCCTCCACACTGTCTAAGGAGTCTCCTTTATCTTCTGTATTTAGGAAAGCCTCTCGGGCAGCCATCCAGTTTTCAGCTTGTTCACAGTCCCGATGAAACAGCTAGGGAGAAAAAACTCCAAAGCATGAGAAAGACAGACCAAGAGCACTGCTCATCACTATTAAAGAATAATTCTTAGGAATTATTTTTCTTGTCAAAAATGCAGCAGAGTACCTGTAGTTCTAGGCACTGGTCTAGCATCATCCTGCGCTGGACCCAGGCCTTCTCTAGGTCTGTCCGTTCTTGATCTAGAATATCCAGTTTCTCCTTGATCTCTGGGCTGGCATAGTGTCCATGAGCCAGAAGTTGTTGCCCAAACTGTTCAAAAGCCTGGAAAGTGCCAGCCCTTGCATCTATTTCAGTGCGGTGTTCCTGCAAGGTACAGAGATGCATTATTAAATAGACAGCACAGCTGGAACTGATCTATTTTTGGAACTCTAAATGGAAAGTGTCAGAAAAAGAAACATTTGTTGATATTTATGATACACACTTATCATCTTTCACATACCTGATGCCTTTCCAATAAAGCTTCAGCTCCAGTCACATCCTTCGCAAGTTCATCTGAGGAGACCAGGCCCCGGATTCCATTGATCCAAGACATAAGGTCCCTGTGAACACATACTAATAAGAGAATTTTTCCCTCCCTCCATTGAAATGAATCAGAACAGGAAAAACAGACCTTTTTTGAACCATTCCCAGAAATACGCCTGTGGAACAATGTGCCATATATACTTTACTAATAATATACCAGACAGACAAAGTCGGGGGGAGGGAAATAGCATCTTTACCTGAAGTCACTGAGGAAACGCTGCAGGTCATGAGAATCTCCAAGCTTCTCTTTGCGCTGGTCAGCACGTTTTCCCAGACTATTCCAAGCCTGATTCAACTCAGTACATTTTTCTTGGAGATCCTCAGCAGATTCTGGATGTGACTGAATCAGACGCTGGGCAGTTTCACCAAGAGAATTCACCTAGAATTAAAGAAAGGGAAATAAATACAATGAAGACAAGAAGAATCTTCTCTAAGGTTCAATCATTTCTGCTAGATAAAAAGAAAGCTTTTGGTTTTGTCCTCTCAATCTCACCTTGTCTCCAAGAGCTGCCAAGTCTCTCTCAAAGCCTTCATGTTTGCGCTGCAGAGCCTGCACACTGGCCAAGTCATGTCCATAGTTGTCTGTATTTAATGCTTGATTCTTTTCCTCTATCCATTCTTTTGTTTCATCAGCATCTCTGTTTTGAGTGAAGGGAAGGCAAAAAGAGAATTAAAATGGAGGTCAGACTAGGACCTCTGATACCTAGCAGGACACCGATTTCCAGAGAAGCTCTCATAGTTGACCATTCTATTAAGTTACTTCCCAAGATGACACAAGTGAACTTTGGCAAAAGAGGACAGTAGTCCAGACCTCCCAAGCCCACAGCAATTCCATGCTTTTGTGTTAACAAGTCTTTCTAGGAAGAATATAAACAATTCTTGTTGGACCACTGGTCGTCTAACTTCCACTGAACAAGCTAGGAGTTGAAATATGATTTGTTTAGAATAGGTCCCACTATGTTTTAGAACTCTTAACAGACAAAGCATTTTACTGAATTGAGACCAAATACAATACAAATACTTCACCTGTGGAATCTCTGGACTTCATGGGCACTGCCCAACAGCTGGCTTCGCTCCTCTGCTAACTGCTGCAGAGATCTCCAGCGTTCATTCAGTTCCTGCAAAACAAACAAAAAACTCCCACTGATATTGCACACCAGTTTTATAGCATGACTGTTTACACAAAAAACTCTCATGCTGGACTCCCTGAAGCTTTGCAATGTCAAACAGAAAACCTTAGTAACCAGTAACATTTTGTTAACTATGCTTATCTGCACCTTCTTCATTCTGCTGACATTTGCAAACATGCCAGCAACCCCTTCTTCATCTCCATTCTTATAAGCTTTATTTCAGGGGTCTACTGAGAATACCGATAGCAGAAGATTTCCTGAAATAGCTATGCTTCTTTCTTTTACAGTATATAAACTTCATCAAGCAGTCAGTAAGATAAATGAAAAGTCAAGATTGGCCTTTCACTACAGGTGAAGGTTACTATATTCTGCTTAATTCCAGAAGAATGCACAAATTCAAGCAGCCTAGTTAAATAAAATAATTTTAATGGTTTCTCCTGAGACGTAAAACCAAACAATTATACACATATAAGAAGATACTGATGTAACCTGAGAAGCAAAAGCTGTATATGTCATACTTCTTTCAGTAAGTTGATTCAAAAGGGTTTATAAAGCATAATGAATGACAAAGACTATGGAAATGGAGGGTAAAAGAAATTCTCAGCTTTTAAATCAGCTCATAAAAAGTTGTATAATTACCTTGATTGAATTAAAGGTTGCCACTGTGTGTACCATCAAACGAGCAGACTGTATGAAAAGGCAGAAATAAAAAAATGTAACATTGAACTCTGACATATCAGAGCCAAAATCAGACTGAAAGAAAACTCCTTAGAAATCCATGATGACCTGGCCTAGGTCAAAAATACAGACTTTGTAAAATACAACTCTACAAAGTGCAGGAAGAAAGAAACACCCTAGATTTTAAAAGTTTCAGTGAAAATTATTGAATTCTTTAATTTTATATACTTCTTTAGAACAGTGTTTAGAATACACTGTTGATTAAGATGAAAGAGAGAAGCAAACAATAAGAAAAATCAACACAAGTAAATTAAAAAAAGCAACTAAGAATAATCAGTTGCAATATCCAAGGTATCGCAGATCAGAGTAAGAATAGCTGAAAACTTACACGTGAGTACTCTATTGGTAGTGTAAATTGAAACAAACAACAATAGTCTCAGTAAGGACAAAGAAGAGGAAATTTTAAAGGCAACATTCAATAGATGAATTATAAAAACCCAAACTCATAGTCACAAGTACAGGGGGAAAAAATAATAATTAAAAAAAATAATCACACAAATGGTTTAACTCTTG
The DNA here is from genome assembly GCA_026212715.1 of Elanus axillaris. Taxonomy (NCBI): domain Eukaryota; kingdom Metazoa; phylum Chordata; class Aves; order Accipitriformes; family Accipitridae; genus Elanus; species Elanus axillaris. The sequence continues at coordinate 13,773,031 of JANZLQ010000055.1, read as the reverse complement.
GCTGAGTTTTTGGCAAAAATCAGCTTAGCAGTTAATTCAGCTATTTCTAGAACATCATCAAAATTGGTGAAGGCTAATTAGAAAAATGACGATCTGTTCTCTCCAACATGTAATCTACTTTTCTGACAATGATAGATTCCTAGCAAAATTCATCCCTTTGCAGATATACACAGAGAAGAACTTATAGTTTGCTAAGTTACTATGAGACTGTTGGGATTCAATGTACATGTGTAAAACCTGTGCAAAAAAAAACCCCAAATAAACCCCACATTAAAAAAATCCCCAATTCTTGTTGACATGGCTGCATTTTCTACAATGCTGTCAAAATACTGCATGCTTATCTTCACATTCACACAGCTTAGAAGATGTACAAGCACCTTTAAGTCTAATAGAGTGGATACAAGACATGAAACATGAGAATGAAAGACTAAATAAAAACACAGTGTTGGATGTCAAAAATATTTAAGATATTTTTGTGCATCAGCAGGTGACAGCTATTCCATTGTAAGCCACTAATGAATGGAGAAAGCCATCTTCTAACTATTGTAGAAAATGAGCTAAAGATGAATAATGGAAGACAAAGATACTGCTATACACATACAACATATTCCTTACTAAAGGAATATTGACATAAATGCCTTTGATTTTCAGGAATAAAAACATTTCTTTCTGCTCACTACATAAAAGAAATGCTAAGTGAACAGGGACTATTTCACATCTAGTGTCCACGTAATACCTAAAAACATTGGTATAAAAACTGTAATCAGTCTTACAGCACAAGCTCAAAACAAAAAGGAATTTCACAGCAGAGGTAAAAAACAGACTGTTGGCAACTTCTACGCCTACAGCAATTCTGTTGGAAACCTATCTCAGCTATTCTCATAATCATACCTGCAAATAGAAAGCTGACATAGTCACCTGACTTTGCCTAGATAGCTTTTATTTTTAGAACCAAGAGTAGTACCTATATGACATCTTAATATATAAAGAGAATCTGTATGCAAGTATATGAAGGTGAATTCCTGCTGAATGCTCAACAAATTTTTGCAACACACTTGTTGAAGTAAACAAGCAAAGTGAAACAAAAGTCACTAACGCTAAATTAATACCAATTCAAACACTTGCTGTGACTAGGACACCATTAAAATCACTTTGTCAACAGTTTTTTAAGGGGGGGGGCATAAAAAAAAGAGACAAGAAAAAAGGGCATATGAGAAGGTGTATGGTCTAAAAAAGATGATGTGCTGTAGTTTTTGTTCTACTTTCCTGTTGTGTGCTACTAAGTAATGACACCTACCTTCCAAGGAGAGGCTGTCTTAGAATCAGTTTCATCCTGTTTGAAAATGTGAAGAAACACCTTTAAATAGGAAGCAAAACCTAAAACTATCAGAATATACTAGAAATCTTCAAAACTTCTCCATGTTCAAATTGTAACAGAGTAAATAATATTTTACAAGTATTTGCATCATTTTGGGTTATCCTGCTCTGCATTGTTTTGTGAGGTGGGGTAAGACACTCAGGAAATAAAGAGATCAGAGATAAGATAATCTTTTTATGTCCGTTCAAAGTCATTATTGAGCTCCTTCATGGAAATGAACTATAATTACACCTGAACTTCTACTTGTACATCCCAAACCTGGTTTAATTGCCATACTATCAGAAATTAACACTTACCCTGGGCATCATACCATAGACTTCCTGCAAAGGAAAAAGGACAAACAGAAACAACTTGTTATTTTCTAACAGAAAGTAAGTTTTTACTGGCTTTCAGAAAGGGCAGATAGCAGGAGATATGCTTCCATCCTTGTTCTACAAATTCATTACTGGTATGTCATTAAGCCAAATAGTGTTCGCACAACCTAAAGTGCAGCAGAAATGGGAGTCTGGCTACTCAACCATCTACTGCAACACATCATCTTAGAGTTTAGAAAAATAAACAAGCTGCTTCAATACCCTGTCAGCACCCAATAGAATTATTTACAGAAATAGCACAAGTATGTGACAAGCTGGCAAAAAACCAGGCATGTTACTAAAAAAAACAACCATAAAACCCCTCCACTGTACATTGAGCTCTACTTTATTTCTCTTTTCCCCTAGCATTCCTCACCATTTTTCCTGCAAATAAAGGCTGAAATTTCAAATTTATATGAAGCAAAGCTAATGCATGGATCCTCCGTAACTTTTAATATTATTTTAAAGACTTTCTATTCCTAAAAAAAAGAAAAGAAAAAAGCTCTAGATGGTGCAATTTGCTATAGCATTATTTAAAAAGAAACAATTCAAAAGGTACCCTTGCGATGGCCACACTACAGAACAAGCATTAAGCATCTCTGGTTAGAATACCAGTATTATCAGACCAGAGAGCAAAAATGAACAGCTAGAATCTTGCAGTGACATGCAAAACGGAAGACAACAGACAAAAGAAAGGAAGAAAGTCTTTTGTTTCTCAAGAGGTTTAGACCAAGTCAGAGAAAAAGTGGACCTGTTGCTGAACTGCTTGCACTTCATCTGCCATCAACCCTTCTGACTCCAGGTCATTCGCAACCTTGTTTATATCCTTCAGACGTGACTCGTTAGCTTTTAAATCCTGCACAAAACAGTAAAATAGCCCAGCATTAACATTCACACAAGCAAAAGATGGGGAACAAGCTGGCACACCAGGGGTGCCAAAAAGTATACGGTTTGTGAACAGCAGGAATTCAGCACGCTTGACCTTTACAGTTACCACTGAATATACAACGCATGAGAGTATGCCAAGAAACCCCAGCTGCCAGCACCAAGCATCAATGGATTAAAGACATGCACTATCAAAGTTTTCCACACACAAAGCTAATTAACAATCAGGAATGGAATACATTTTTAAACTGTCAGGTATACAACATAACCAACATGAAGATCAAAAGCTATCATACATATTGCTGCATAAATTAGCTAAAGGCCAACTTAAAAAGTAATTTTACTAAGACACTTAAATGCTTCCACCCAAACAGACTGACAGAGAACTTTCTACAAAGCAGAAAGGGAGCTTGGTTAAAAAAGTAGTGGAGTACTTGCATTTAAATTTTAATAAATGACACTATCTTTTTCTCACCTACAATACTAGCTTGGCTCAAATTGTTAGCCAGCTTTCAAGCTGTAAACATGATAATGTCCACAGAACTGTCAAATTACTGTCTTGTCCAATGTATAAGGTCATGCATCTTTGCATTTCAGTGCTCAGTATCTTACCAAAGTGGACAGAGTTGATATATCTGCCCAAGCAATTCTTTCATAGCTCATGCAAAGAAAAAAAAATTATAACTAACTAGTACTGCAAACATTGGGAGAAAAAAACCCACCTGAAAGCCTACCCACATTTTGAAGCAGAGAATTATTTTTTTCTTATCTTGGGAAAAACTCTACAGATGGAAACTAAAATGCATCTTTCCTCTCAACAAAAAGGAAGAGAATAGCTTAACTGAAGGTTATGTTTTATACAACATGAAATTCCTCCAAAGCTTGGCAGATTCTGTATTTGAAAGTGTTGAGAGTTTCAGTTCTCTGGGAGCTGGGAAGCATGTAGCAACCTGGAGACTGTAACCAAACTGAAGACTTTGAATGTGGGATTCTCTCTATCCTCACAAAACAAAATTAAAAAAATGCATATATACCTTTTTATTTTCAATCAAAGCTATGTTTCCTTCTCAACTATGCTCAGTTATGAAAAATTATCACAGATACATGCTCAGAAAGCCTGAAAGCCAAAACTAACACACACATTATGCAGCATTACAACATACCTTCTGAAAATCATCAAATTTCTTCTGTAGCACCTCCACCTGCTCCAGATCAGCACCTACTTCCTCATTTGTGAGTGCAGCTTCCTTCTCATTGATCCACTGTTGAAGCTCATTAGCTTCACGGAAAAGCATAAATTTTTTGCAGCTTTTTTCTAACATGCCTTTACGTTTTTCTCCCAGCTCAAGAAGAGAGTGATATCTGGAACAAGCAGAAGAGGAAAGCAAAGGGCAGTCAGATTGAACTGAGCAGTGTCACAGTAATTTACCAAGTACTGGTATCACTGAAGATGTGGGAAATCCTGCAGTCTACACACTGTTTTTCTACAGAATTATCTACTTCTACATAATTTGGTAAATGTAAACTGCACATGTTTCTCCTCTACATGGATACACATGCCAAAATGAGATCTTCCACATGCAAAACTTTACTGGGCAAAAGCAAACCAAATCACAGCTTAAGTCAGGGTAGGCTCTTAAGCTACAGCAGCACTGCAGAGCACAAACAACTCCACAGGGTCTTACTTTCTGAGAGCTATTTTCCTATAGTACATAGTTTGCCATCATATTATTAAAATCCACTAGCCTCCCAGCTCTTGGACATAAATGTCTTACCTAGCCATTGTTCAGTGCAAGATCCACTGAATGTTTTAAAAAAAGTGTTACTTCTTTGATAAATACAACTATATTAAACTGGGAAATCCATTAAACTCATTTCACATGCACTGTTTTTGTATCTGTGGAATTCCCAACAACATCAGCGAAATTGCTCCTCATTTACATTAGAATAAATGCAAAGTAAAACCTCTAAAATGTTTAAACTGGTTTGAACAGTCAAATAAACCTCAAAAGACCCGCCATTTATTTAAAACCACAAGAAAATTGATGTCTCCTATTTGATTCCTGGTAACCAGCTAGACACAGACGATCCTAAAAGACCTTTCGCAAGCTACTGCTGAAAAAAGGCAACATAGGTTTTACAGTCATTGACACAGAATTACAGATCTCTTTAGCATTGCATAATGGCTGTTTTTAAGAAAACTGCATTCAGAAAAGCCACACCCTTAACTCCCATTCTTACTGTTACTCTATTTTAAGTCTTCTGGAAGATGAGATTCTCTGGCTGCATCTGCATGGGTTATTTTACATCCTGAATCAGACTGCACATTGGTCTACTACAGTGATCAACATCAGCAACTGATTCTCATTATTAAGCTATGAAGATAACCGTTTTGATGTTATTAAATCAAATCATACACGACACAGCTGAGATACCTGCAGGGACCTCAGATGGGGAAAAGGCAGCCTTACAATTTTTTCATTCCCCACCTTGGGGCATACAGGCAAACACTGAACAATTACACCTCCCGACCTGAAGTGTTCAATAATATAGCATTTTGCTAACCAATAACTTGGAGGTGACAAAGTCTGTTCAAGAAAATCCTCAGTACCCTGGGCTGTAATATCTATACATCAAACTGATAATCAACTCTAAGTCTTTCCATGGAAGCAGAAATTTTCTACTTTCCTGTCTATCCTGGTTTAAGACTGAATAGAAAGGAGCTAAGAATCTTTTGTACTAGGTCTGAATAGAAACACTCTACCCTGATTTGAGGTAAAAACTGTTTTGAAGCCTGCCTCAACTGTAGATGTTTGCCTCAGCATACAATTTTAGGTATTAAATACTTGTGAAGCTCATAGAGGATCTGGGGCAAAATTCCTTTAGAAGCAGGCCTTACCTCAAAGTTGCTTTGCAACACTTCGGAGATTAACATAATACTTTTACTTTTGATTCTCAAGAAATAAATTCTCTATGAAATGACAGTCAGGCACAGCCAATGAACATTACTGCTTTGGATTTCCCAGCAACTTCCGAGACCATAATGCAAACTTGGTATTTTTTCCAGGAGACATGAACACAAGTTTGAAAATTAAGTTAATATTTTAACAAAAAGTAATCATCCTATATAACAAACTAATGCTTTTTGACTACCCAGCATGAATGTTGCTGTATATGACAAACCATAACCCCACACTTCCCAAACTCCAAGACATTCATATGTGATGCAATACTTGGTGTATATATATTTTATATATATATATAAACAAACTAATATTTCTATCTGCACCTGAGAAAATGCAAGATACACTTTTTAAAGAAAACAGTCTAGGTATCACTAAAGCCTCATTTGGTAAGCAAAATCAGCATAATGGAAAATAACATCATCAACCAATTTAGCAGTGCAGAGGTGACCAACAAGATAAGCAGCTAGCTGGGTGGCTGGCTGTAAGGAACACACGAAACACATACCACGACACTCATCTAAACTAAAATAATTCACATTGCAGAAATTGCTTCCTTCATGTCTCTTTGGAGCAGCTTTCCCAAAGAAAGAAACAAACAAAAGGAGAATGAACAGTGACAGTATGGAGACAGCATGGTTTAGAAAGGGCTAATCCTACTCACAGTTCTTCGACCTGTTTCATACGCAGAGATACACTGCCGACTTCCTTAGTTATGAGAGTCCTGCACAGACAGAGGGAGCACAGCAAATGCATGCAAAAAATTAGTCAGATTAACAAAAATAATGAAAGCAGCAGCTCCATCCATGGGTTGTCTGTGGTAGGAGATGGTTAAGAGTTCACATTTAAATGGAGAAAATTAGGTGTCATTCAGAAGCAAACAAAGCAAATCAGACCAGGAGTACAATTCACATAAGGAAACCTCAGCAGTACAGTTGAACTCTCTCTATAAGGTCTCCTCATTCCTGATCATTGTGCCATGTGATTGTAAACTAAAGGGTGGTCCTCTCTCCTTGGCTCTAAAATAAGGCAACCCTGTTCTAGTTCTTAAAAGCAGCATGCAAACCCATAAAGCTACACATTATTAAAATCCTGAACAATGCATCACAATTTTCCAGCATCCTTTCTTCTCACCGGTCCAAGCATTATTATTTTGGTTTGGTTTTGGGGGTGGGGTTTGCTGGTTTTGGTGTGGGGTTTTTTTTTTAAACTCTAGAGCTAAAGCTAGCAATTATTCTATGTCACTGTAGTAACTCGTGACTCCAAACAACTGAGTGGGAAGCAATTCTTGTGTAGAATGACAGCGCAGTTGTGCAAACAGATGGGAGTATGCATAAAACTTAAAGCTTTGGCTTCCAAGTGGCTTGATAAGATGAGCCAGTAGCTCACAGCTATCACCCACAGCACTTGCTTGAACTAATCTACAACTACCATGTGCTTTAGAAGGTTATTACCAAGCAGCCATGCAGTTTTCTCTAGTTGCAATGGCATGTTCCTCTTTTAAGAAGGGGTGGGAGGGAAGAGGGTGGTACGTTTTAGCTTATGTAATGGCAACAAGTAATGGCACCATATTTCAGGAAAAAAGGTAAGGAACTAGCACCAATGTAGTCACAGCTCCTAAGGAGGTCACCTACAGAGGCAGCCCTATATAGGGAGGATACTGTAACTAAATTTAAGAAAGCTTTTCAAAACAGATCACACATTAAGCAGTGACAATTACAAATACAAGAGCTGCTTAGGACAGATATAACTCACAAACAAGTTGAAGTTGTTAGGTACAACAACAAAAGGAACACATAAAATACTGAAGTCAGACAGCAAGTTGAGCTCTAGTGTCATGAGTTTTACAGTTAAAAAATGGGAAAACCAACAAGAAAATCTAGAATAAAACAACTGAATATGGTGCCCCTGGTAGAGGAGCCCCTTGTTTTGCTCCAATTAATTACTCCCTAGTGTAAGAGGCATCAACTTCAAACTTCTGGCATATATGAGGCAAAGGCCAAGCCAGCAAATGCTGGATGGGTGTCATATCTCATCAGTTAGATCTTACTGGTTGTCAATTTGCTCCTGTCGCAATGCTATGCTGCCCTGCTCTTCAAGGAGATTCTCTCGGGATGCAGACTGGGCAGGGTCTAGTTTCTTCACATAGGCAGCTGGTACAAAACCCTGACGGTCATTAACTTCAACTTTCCACCAGTCCTAGAAAGAAAGAAAAAAAAAAGAAAAGAAAAAAAAGTAGCAACCACTGTGAGGCAAGCACCAAGCATAAAGGATGCTGAGCAAGTGAAAGCTGCAAATTAGAGGCTTCTATTAACACAAGAAAACCAGTGATGCTCACAACAGTTTCCTCTTTTTATGGAGACCATTTCAAACAAAACGTCTCTTGAAGACGTCAAGGTCTTACTTCCATATCTCCCCTTGTGTTTGGTCAAAAAATTCCAGTAGGAAAATAAGTTTTGTCACAGACACATGCCCTATAGCATATGTTGTTTATCTGACTTAGAAAAGTTGGCAGCTATAGAGGAGTCACAAGAATGAGCTGAAGAGGTATGCTGAAGTGCTGAATGGGAACATGGACTAAATGTGCAAATTCTTTAGCCTCTTTGAATGCTCTTATTAAAAAAAAAAACCACAACCACCTCCCCCGCCAAAATGCTCCACAGAAAACACAAAACCAAGTGAGCCAAAAGCAGCTCAGCAAGCCAGGAGGGCAAGAGCATACCTTGTTGGTGCTGTTGAGTAAGGTGAGGATATCTCCCTTTTTCATAGTCACCTCCCGGGGACTCTTCTCTTGGTAATCATAGAGTGCCAGAACAAGCTCTTTTCCAGTTTCATCATCTGTGGGAGCAACTTGTTGCTAACAAAGAAGGAGCACAAGAAAAATTAGTTGTTCCATATTTATTACAATCAATGTAGTTGTTCTAAAAAATACTTAGGCCTTTGTAAAGCTACTGCAGTGCCTTAAAATGATTCTTGTTGAAATAAATGTAATGCAGACAGACCTATTTTAGGTGCTGTCTAGTCTTAAACCTTGAAAACCACCACATTATCCTGTTTTCTTCCAATGCAACATAGCTGTCTGACTATAAAAACAGACCACTAAATTTTTTGAGAAAATCAAGTACAGTCTGCAATAAGTTCTCAAAAACAACAACTGTTATTAAGCTTTGGTTTTACCTTTTGCTGACCCAAGAATTTTAGCAACATGATGAGCATCCTTCCTTACCCGGCATGACTGGGCCTGTTCCCTTAATGCCTGTATGCTACTGCCGTAAGCAGAAAGATCAGACATCAAAGCTTCATGTTTCTTCAAAAGAGCCTGAAAGCAAAAGATAAAAAACAACATGTACACCTAGCCATTTTACAAATACTACTCTGCTTAAAAGACATACTTTGGCTCCATACACAGGGAATGTGGATTTTTCAGACCTGCCAGTCTTGTGACTCTCATGAGAATAAGTACTTCTATTTATTCACAGGCTAGATAGTCCAAATGCTTCTGGTGCTTTTCCTCAACCTTATCTCAGATACACTGTTTGTTGTGACCAGGAATACCACGTATCACTACGGAAATAGCGTTAAGTTTGACAGTATGCCTTTAAACTGCACTCCACTTTGATGAAATGTCAGTCAGCAGTGTCTGGGACATGGTGTTTGGTCACAGAATGATACTAACAAAACAACTCTAGACAAAAAATTACTTCCAGACCAATGAACTGCTGAAAATCAGACTTGCACTGAAATTAAATCTCAAATGAGGTTATTTGCTGATATTAGTCTTATTATACTTTACAAAAACCCTATTAAATAAGTGAATACAAATGTAAAGTTTCCTTACAATTGGTTTAATACACTGAAGAGCAAAATTTCATGTGCAATAATGAAGACACAAGAAAAACTGTCATCTCTTGACCCTGAGCCAAAATTCAGTTTGATGAAAGAATCTTCTGCCCTTTTTCTTAGAATCCTGAAATTAGCAGAGCTCCTTACTTTTTTTACCACTGGACAAACCCTTGCCGTGTTTATGCAAAACTGATTCAAACAACAATCTCAAATACCTCAGCAGAATCTTCATCTTTTCCATAGTCTGTACTGCCTACAATGGGCTCCTTTTCCCTCATCCAGGATTCTGCCTCATTAGCATCAGCAAAGTACTGCTGAGCTTGCAGGGAATCCTCTAGGTCTTGTCGACGCTGAGATGCTTTAGCTTTCAGAGAGTCCCATTTTTGGTTTAGCTCATTCAATTTGATTTTCACATCATCAGCTGCAAAGTGTCCTAGGTAACATAAAGAGAGGGAACTGAAGGACTTAAGGATACATAAGTAATACACACTAAAAGATTACTTGTACTTCTTGAAAGTCACAGAAATTAGACCCATTTAAAGATTCTGACTAGAATAGTGAAAGCACAACTCAGCTTGTCCTTTTGCCTCAGACTGGAAAACATTGTACCTGTCAATCAAATTGTACTAGGAATATTTGAATCATTAAGAACAAAACAAGCCACATCATAACTTTTTTTCTCAATGATGAAACAGGAAAAGTCATCTCTTTCCAGTGGCAGAGTTTTGACAACACACAAATATTATTTCAGACGCGCGTTCTGAATCCTGGGATCAGGGAAATGTTTTCAGTATTCTGGTGTTAAGAACACCCAGTCAGAAATAGATACATCCTTATTTAAAAGCAGGAATTACTCATACTGTCTTTGTGGAAGATCATCTCTCGCATCTTGATTATGTATATCAGATACAAACCTTTAATAGATTTAAAAATGGAGATTAAATATAATTGGCACAAAGCTGTTGAATACAGGGCTCTTATGTGTTTGTCAAGAGCAGTTGGATATCTGTGAAAATCACAACATATTCCCACCAAGGAATATTTTCAGGTGAAAGAATGACTAGACGTTCCTTCTGCTAGCAGGTACCTGTCTATTGCTTGGATAAAAACAGGCAGTAATTCTTGATTGTACAGGGCCAGAGAACAAAGTCCAGCACAAAGACCTTTGCATTTCTGGAAGAGAAAGAATTATAAAACATTGAGACATACCCTCTTCCACCATAGCATTTCCTTTCTGTGTGACTGCTTTAATGCGAGGCTCATGGCCTGCAATTTCTGCCTGCAAAGCCTGGTGCTTCTTTAGCAGATTTTGGACGCCGATTAAGTCCTTGCCTGAAAGATATAAAATAGTTAATCAGCTAATTCAGAGACATCAGACTAAACAAAAATGTCAAGGAAGCTACAACCAGTGCTAGACAAACTTGCAGAAAAAGTACTATCACAATGAAGACAGAGGACTATGAAAACTAAGTTACCCCTTAGAATTATAGAAGAAACCTAACAGTTAAAGAACCATGGGTGATGGCAAACATGTAACTCCAGGCAATGTTAATTACAATAAACATTTCAGAAATTTCCAGGGAATGTTCCATAAAGAGACAAGTTATAACAGACAAGTTCTGACATCTAAATCCTGGAGATATCAGGATGGACCAACCTCGGTTTGTTGAAGCCGCAATAGGTTCTTTTTCCCTAATCCAGGTCTCTTCATCCTCAATATCACGGAAAAGCTGCTGCAGGCGAAGAGAATCTGCAAGTTTCTGCTTGCGAGCTACCATGGGATCCTTTAGAGCTTCATAACGAGCTACTAAAGCTTCTTGTTTCTTCTTGATATTGTCAGCATCGAAGTGCCCAGCATCTTGGAACTGGCGTGCCTGGATGGTAATGCCATCTATACGATCCTAAAATTAATTCAGCAATAGCATTATGTCAGAATTTCTGTAAGATGGCTGCAGTGACTGAAAACATTTTCAGGTCTTAGCTAGTAAGTTATATTGTGACAGAAGAGAACCTTAGCTGCACACTGCCAGTGCAATAATTTTGGTAATAATTATATCCTGGATAATATTCAACACATTATGCAAATATAATAGGTTTTAATCTGTCAATTTCATAAAATAAACAAAAGATCCTTGAAATTACATTAACATTACAGATGTGCTACACTAGATGAACTATTTTTTAATTGTTAACAACTGGTAATTCCAGTTGTGGGAACTCAGATTTTGTTGATTTTCTTGCTGTGGATTTAATTACCCTAAAGATCATTTGCAAACAAAGGAACCATTTGCTGTAAAGTTCTATATTTAAAAGCTGATCTGTTCTCCCTCCCCTCCCATTTCTTAGAGCTATATGAAAACAAACTGAACAAGAATAAGCTGTTTGCAAATGGAGAGTTTAAGGGGGGAATTACTTCCTACACAAAGCACAGCACATCTTTTTAAGTTGGTATTCACAGCACAGAACACTGCTGTGCTGTCAGCAGGTCACAGTATGGAATTATTTTACTTTTTCAAAAAGCTTATTTTTGTCAGTCATGAAGATACTCTTCTTAGAGACATACACTTTGTTTCAGTTCAAAATTATTTCTGATAAATAAACTGTAAAGCCGAAAGCCACAAAAATAATTAAAATACAGACCTGCTAAGGTCTCTGGAGTGAATACTTTTGAGTGAGCAGATCTAAAAGCGGAGGAAGAAAAGTTATTTCCCTTACCTGATGGGCAGCAACATCTGCCTCTAGCAGGGCATGTTTCTTCTGAAGATTCTGAACATTAGTAAGATCTTTTCCATAATCATCAGAAGCCAAGTGTCCCTCTACTTCATACAACCACAGCTCAATGTCTTCCACATTGCGATTAAACTGCTGTTGTTGATTGGCTTCACGCAGCTTTATACCTGACCAAGATAGAGTAGCAAGAGGAATAGATGACTTAAGTTTTCCACTTCATTTAACTCACTTCCTGTCTTCTCCCAGCTAAACTCTCTAGAAAAAGAATTGCCCATATTCTTCTGAGCAAGTCATACCTTTGAGCTCAGTGGCCTCCAGAAGTTTTTTCCACAAGCTGATAACTTCATTCATACGAGCTGCCACTTCATCAGATGCATAGTGATTGACATCAATCAACTTCTGGCCAGCTTTTTCCAGTGCATCAATACGACTCTGATTAGCAGAAAGCTCTGCTTCAAAAGCCTGATGTTTCTGAACTTTACCTTGCAAGTTTGATGGATCCTACAGATGAAGAAAGAAAAAGAACCTTTCAATCTGAAATTAGTATCTATAGGTCTCGGAAGAATTTTTAAAATTAGACCACATTCATATACATGCCAGGATGTCACCAGAGGTTTTGGGTGCCAAAAATATGCCTTAAATCAGAACACTTAAGCTACTGAATAAGCATGATTATAGTATGATGGGAAAATTCCCCTTGGGGTCAGTAAGAAATTACAGTTCCTCCTGTTGCCATTAATACTGCCTACTAACAGCAACATTTTGGCTGACACTGCTTCCTATCATTAGGCTGATTACATTAAGCCTGGTATTGCCTTAAGATGACTCTAACATTAATCTTTGTCTTTACCTTGTATGCCTCATCTGTTGCAGTTTTCATTTTTTCATTAACCCAACTCTTTAGCTCATCAGAGTCTCGGAAAAACTGCTGCAGATGGAAAGAATCTGCTAGTTGAGCACGGCGGTACATAGCTCTTTCATGAAGGGCATTTCGGCGGCTCAGCAGCTGAAAAAAAAAAAAGTAAAGGTTTTTAAATTCCTCAAGCTTGTAAAAACCATCACTGTATCTGTACTTCTGGGAGAGCTCCTCTGACTTATCCTGTATTGCAGTCATACCATTTAAAATAATAAAGCAGAACACGACTTGAAGTATGCAGTCCAAATCTATTTTGGATACTTACAGCATCTCTGCGTGTAGCAACATCATCCATGGCATAATGGTTATTCTGAATCAATTTAGTAGCAAACTCATCTAACGCCTAAAGAGAAAACAGGTTCCCATTTACTTCGTGTAACAGAAATTGTGCAAGTTTACTCAGTAGATTAATTCTCAAAAGTTTATCACAGTAAAACTAACAGAAAGCCATTAAGATAGCTATTGTTACACCCTTTTTTACTGTAAAAATCACATCTTCACAGCTTATATGTGGAAGAATGCATATTTTTGACAAATCATCATCATAATTGCTGGCATGATATGCAAGCACTGGGTTACTCAGCTCTCTGATGGAGCAGTCAAGCTCTATCCTATCTTTTCCACTATTTTCCATTTTAGAGACAATACAAATAATTTAGAGATAATACATCCCACGTAACAGTGGATCACTCTGCAGAGCAAACCCCATCCTTCTCTATCATGTTGCAGCAGCGTCTCCTCCCTAGTCAACAAATTCACTTGTTTTATTTCTTGCCCATTTAATGATCACCTAATGTAAATGTCTTACTGTGATTTTCTCCTCTTGGGCACTTAGGGATTTCTCAAAGTCTTCATGCTTCTTTAGAAGAGCCTCCACACTATCCAGAGAATCACCAAGGTCTTCATTCAGCAGAAATGCCTAAAGTACAGAAGCAAACACATTTTCATGTTTCTGTGCTGAGCTACTCTAAGTCAACTCAAGCATGGCCACTAGTAAAGAGCAGTAAATTGTTTTAAGTCTACAGAAGACTAGCCAGAAATGAAAATCAACCATATCTGGAGAGTTCAAAGATATGCACTCACTTCTTGTTTGCTCATCCAGTTGTCAACTTGTTCAGTATCTCTGTAAAAAAGCTGCAGGTCCATGCACTGTTCATACTGTTGTCTGCGAAGCTCCCATAGTTCTAGCAAGGCAGATCTTTCATCTGAGAGGACGGTCAGCTAATGGATTGGGAAGAGGGATATGTAATAATTTTATTTAACAGTCCTGGTTCATTTCCATCTCAATGTAAAAATCAAGCTGAGCCTAAAGAAGTGCTTAACCTGGACTGAAAATGACCTCCTGTGTAAAGAATCATTCTCTTGTTACCAACATCATCATCTTCATATAGGGCAAGCCTTTTCTCAGCTTATCAAGCTTGACTAGTGGCTATAACCTTCTGACTTCAGTCAGAAAACTCTGCTTTTCCAAATTAAATCTACACAGAGATATTTAATACACAACCGCTCTTTTTGACTGCAGAGCGATTTGTAAGAGAAGCTCTTCAGCAAACCATCCTGCTCTCTCAGCCTCTGAAATCTTTTTGGCCCACTCTCGCAGCATTCGAACTGTCTGATTGACCAATGTTCCAATACGCAGACTTCATAAGAGGCCCCATTAGTTTGAAAACCAAAATTTAAAAACACTACATATTTACTGACACTTATGATAGCAAACCTGAACTTAGATAAACAGAGATAACCGATTTTACTTTTGGCAGAAAGATATATTAATAGTTCCTAATAGATAGTACTAACAGTCCTAATATTTCCTACTAATAGACAGGCAGAAGCTGTCAATTTGAGAATGAAAAGCACACACTACTTAAATGCATTAAAAAAAACCCTGTAACCTAGAGGGATGATACTTTGCCGCTCAGAATCTTAACAAGAAATGAACTTTTGAATTAAGGGACACAGAAAAGACAAAATTCTTCTAGGAGCTCTTGCTCTCAACTAACCTTTTCTTTAACTTCATCAGAAGCATAGTGCCCAGCAGCAAGCAAAGCCTGGCCAGACTCATCAGCAGATTTGAAGCTATCTTCATGGGCATCAATTTCTCCCTATGAAAGGGGATATATATAAGCTGTTACCAAAATTTATCTTAGAATAGTGTCAGAATACAAAAACTGTTATTGAAAATAACACAGAGACAACGTCTGGACACCTGAATGATAAACATTCAACTATCTTTAAATACATTACATTTAACATGAAAACTAGAATGAAATGTATTACCTTATGATGCAGATAAGATACATATAAATTCATGTGTTAAAATGAAACTCAAGGTTGGTTTTAAGCTACACTCTTTCTGCTTACGTATAGGAATTCCTCATGATAGAGAGCTAAGAGTCATTAGTACAACTGACTGCTATCAGGTCCAAATTTTTTGTAAAATATTATCATAAGCATTCTAAAATACTTACTTATTAGTGTATATCTACTATCTAGAAACAAAGTAAAACAAAAATATTAAATCAGGACAGCAATCTAGTACCATGTTAGTTGCATGACCAAATGATTCTAGTGATAAAAAATCAGCAGTTCTGACTTAGGAGACTGTGTTAGACATACATATCAGTTGTTGAGGGTTGCTGACCGGACTTGGCTGTATAATATAACCTTTATACCTTATGTTCCTGATGTCTATCTAGAAGGGCTTCTGCTCCAGCCACGTCATTGGCAAGTTCATCAGCATTTATCAGAGCCTTCATCTCGGTCACCCAGCTGGTGAGGTCTCGGAAGTCCGCAAGAAAGCGCTGCAGCCTTAGGAAAGCAAAAGCAAAAATGATTGGGAATAATTTGTTTGCATGGCTTCTCCATCCTTACCTCAAAGAAAGGGTTACAAACATAAAAGCTGTTCCTCAGATAGAAACAAAACAAGACAATACCAAAATGCAATCAGAATATTAAATAACTAAATATGCTCTCAGTCAAAAAAAGAAGCCTTCTGAAGTTAGGAAAATGCAAGGTTCAAAATCAATTTCTCAAGGACATGTTTTGCATATAACTTACAATGAAAGTAAAAGAAATATTCCTAACTACAAAAGCCTGTATATGTTGGAGACAACAGAAATCAAAAGATCGTTCTCAAGCAGAGTGTTTCAAGATAGCCCACAGGACTGCCTCTGTCACAATCATAACACAGTGTGTGAGGGGGGGGAACTGACAGGAAGTTCCAACTGCACATGCCCCAGCCTTAAAACAACATGCGAACCAATTCTCAGGTTCCTTTCAGCATGCTTTTACAGTTATTGCCTTTGGCATGTGCTTAACACTTGTCAACAAAAGAAATCAGTTTGTTTCCCTTTTAAATTTGCTGTTAATTGGTCTGAAGACATTATGAGAGAGAAGACAAAGGAAAAATTATTACTTGTATCAGTCTCCACCACCATAATACTTGCATCATGGGAGGGAACAAACAGCAGAAAAACAAAACCAGAAAGGATGTAAACTAACCACCGTATTATGATAAGTTTCTTTTTAGTATGGCTTCTCAACAGTGATCTAACAGATTATGTTCTATATACAGCCGGACTAGTACAGAAACAAGATTGGACGAAGACAAATCCCACAGCAACAAAGCAACTATCACAGAAACAGGTACTTCATTTAGTTTAGGACAATACATCAATCAATATACCATACTTCAGCCTTCACAGAGAATCATAAGGACTCCACAGTAAACAGATTTGTAATATGGGTATTAAAAAAAAACCAGCAAAACTAAAATATAGTCAGATAACGTACTTCAAAATGCAGATATCAACTCAGATGGGAAAAAAGCAACGTCCTAAACCACCGTGTCTATTTTCATAATTGATCCACATCCAGAGAATGACCAAAAGCTGTAAGTATTTATTTATCATATAAATATTTCTTTTACTACAAGTTACTGTAAAATACAATTTGGTGAACAAGACTGCTTCTGAAAACACCAGAATCATCCAAAAATTTTGGAAACAGCATCTCTTTCTTCTCCTCCCAAGATACCTCTTGTCAAATCTGAATAAGGAAGAAAGGTTGTTTTAGCATAATATTCCTACCTGTAGGAGTCATTAAGGCGAGCATGCCTCTCTGCTGCCAGAGTTCGGATCTGTTCCCAGTTGGCAATCAGCTCCTCCCGTTTCACTTGAATTTGAGAAGCATTTATTGGGTGAGACTGCTGCAAACGGTCAGCTTCTGCACAAAGGGCCTTAACCTAAACCCAGTCACAAACAGTGAGTAAGCTTCTAGCCTTTCACAAGCAGGTTACCTTGCTTAAATTGTAGGTAAGATGCATCTCATATGGGTACCTTATCCTCAAGAGCTGCAAGATCTCTTTCCAGGCCTTCATGCTTACGCAATAAAGCCTGCACACTGGCTAAGTCTCTGCCAAAATCATCCGAGGCCATCAACTGCCCTTTCTCCTTAATCCAGCTGATTGTTTCATCCACATCCCTTCAAAACAAAGCAGAAATTGAAAGCAGTCTATCTTGTATGGAAAAAGGAAGGAAGCAGGATGTTTTCCTGTATGTATGCCAGACGTACTGGCATACAAACCCATATATAAAAACACTGCAGCCAACTACAATAACCCTTTAAAAAAAACCAAAAAAGCCACAACAGAAAAAATCCCACCAAAACCTAAAAAATTAAGACTTGTTTTTTTTTTTTAAATCTAAAAAAAACCTTGAAGCATATTGGCAGGCCATTCTTCAGATGGTGTCACTAGATGTGAACAAGGAATTATAGCACCACCGAGTAGGCCCATTTCCCACTCTGGACCCTTCTCCTACTTAATTACAGCAAATCTTAAAATGCTGTAGATGGAGATGAGGCTAGAAAAAACACTGCTCAAAGACCACCAGAACAATTGGACTGACATCCATCTGACAACAAAAATCTGAAAAGCTAAATCAGAATGACTATTCTAAGGTAATTCTAGAACAACAAGGTCCTCATTCATGAGGAAGAGTAAAGCAAAAATGTAACAGACAACAGTAGCTCTTCTCATACTACTGTATGCAGCTGAATGCCTCATTAAACATCCACACAAATATTACATCACTTCAGCAGATCCAACCAAGATCATACCTGTTGAAGCGCTGAACTTCAGCTGCCCCAAAGAGTTTCCCTTGCCTCTGAAGGGCAAGCCCCTTAAGACGCTGCCAGCTTGCATTTACCTCATCCTGTTTGGACTTTATCAGTTCCTCTTCAGGGTGTTGTTCCTAGTGAGCAAAGGAAAAATGCTATTTTTATATGTTCTGTTGTGGTTTTACATCCACTCACAAAACCTTGAAACACTACTGCTTTTCAAGAGATCAGTTTATAATTACTGTACTTTCCAGATGATCACTCAATTCAACAGTTTCCCTGAAACCTCAGTGTGTAAACATTCAATATTCTTGCAGTACTTTAAGTTTCCTCATGTACTACTAATAGATCAATGGGAAGAGGGCTGTAAACAGTATCTTTTTTTTTCCTGGAATGCAATACTTCCTGCCCTGTCTTCATCCTTGATCAAGCCCCAGATGACATACCAAAAGAGAAGATATAATAATCCTGGTTGTCCAAGGGAAATACATTTAACCCCAAATACAACAGTTTCTGTTACTAATCACCACTTCCACATTTTCAGGAACGTTCTCAGCTGGGGCAGTTACTCAAGCTGTTCAGAAGAACAAATTAATCAAATGATGACCACTTAAGATTAAGATAGCCAAGTATCTAGGCACATGTAGAGCAAAGCTTAAAGTTCTGCTACCAAACCAAAGGGAAAAAGAGGAAGTTGAAGACAAAAGCTTGCTGTGTTATACCAGACTTGCCAAGAGAGATTTTTAAACACATTAATGTTTACCTGGATAAGTTTGCCAGCAAACTGGTTCACTTCATTTACTCTTTCCTCATGAGCTGCAAGGTCTGTCTGGAACTCTTCAAACTTCTTTTGCAAAACCTCAACGTGCTCTAAGTCCTGCCCAAGCTCTTCTGAGGTCACTATTGCTTCCTACCACATCGAGGGAAAAAAAAAAAAAGTGAATTTTCAGTATATCCTATGGGAAATCACTACTAAAAATCAGGAAGCAAACTGTCCTAATTTTAAATAGGTCAAAGACAGTTACAATTGCTGTACTTCAAGTCAGATTTAAGACTACAAGGTTTCCTCCATTAAACTCCACTCCCCCGCAAGTCTGTCCATTATTGTAGAAAACTTGCAAGATCACTAAGGATATTATTTTTTCATCGTGCTTGCTCTTACTCATTTTTCAAGTTATTGAATATAACCAATTCTTCTATCTTAAGTTTTCTGTTCTGTGCATGATGATCACTACAACAACCTAAATTACTGAAAGAAAATATGTACAGAAAAAACATGCTTATAAAACTACAAAATGACTGCCCATGTTATTTCCAAGTATATACAGTGACTAGAATTTGTTCACATTTTTAGATTGTTTATGAACATTTGCTGTAAGCTTCTGATGCAAGATATCTTTATGAAAAGTGCACCATCATATTCAGTAACAGTTATGCAGGGTTTACAGTTTGAACCTACGGTGACACAAAACAGCAAGCCATCATCAAGAAAACCTGTATTATCATTTTGTGGCTTTTTTTCTTGATAGTGTGGTTTGTGGTCTGTTCCTCAGAGTTCAAAGAATCAAGAGCCAACAGTTCTCCTGCAGCTAACGTCCTTACAATGTCTATCTAAAGATATTCTAATCATTATGTAATTATGTACGCACTACTTGCTAGTTAGGCTGGCTACTTTCTATAAACAGATTGTTTAGAACATATATAAAAAACATTTGCTTTTACATGTTGTAGATTTCCCTTACAGGAAACTTGAATTTGATTACTATGAGAAATACAAAGGTTGCCTCAAAGCAAAGAAAGAATTGATTATGTTTAACCATGCTCTCCAACATGCAGGCTTCCTCTTGTTTAGTACCTTTTTTTTGTGGCTGCAAAAGAAGAAATGGTAGTTTGCACACCTACTGCTTATGCAATATGAATAAACTAAATAAAATATATAGGTGCCTTTAAAAGCTCTCTGTGATTACCTGAACTCCAGCAACTTTGTATAGAAATTTTCTATCAACATAAACACATCAAATTTCCCATCAAGAAGACAGCAAAGGCAGATAATAATATACCTTGTCATTGATCCAGTCCAAGACATCTTCACATTCCCGTAAGTATTGCACCAGCTTCTGTGCTTGCAACAATTTGACTCCCTTCTCTCTCATCTTTTCCAACAGTAATTCCCATAGTCGGTGCAGCTCTTGCAGCCGAGTCTAGAACAATAGGGTGTTGTTATTAAAATCCTGTATCAGAGAAGATTAGATTTATTCCCTTCCTGACCTTAACAGAAGATTTTTTTTTCCAAAGTTGTACATCCTAAACTTTACTTTCCACAAAGGGTGGACAAACCTCATGTAATTCCATCTCTAGTAATTAGTTTTCAAATGATGCAAAGTGATGTATCAACACAAAATTAGAAATTACTGAACTCAGTATTTACATACTTGTCATTAATTAACGAAGCTATCAAATAGTTATCTTTACGTAACTAAGAAGTAAATGTTTTGAGATAAAATTTTATTTAAAGTCCATGCTAGTGTGAAGTCAGACCAAACATTTTCTACTGCCCCCTTCAAATGTTCAGTCTTTTACATGGAAGTCAACTCCCAATAAGTGAATCTCATCTTCATTTGGGATTTAATTTTATTTGAGATGACATTTTGTTTCAAGCCAAATTTGTACCACTTTACAGTATTTTAACAGTTTCTCTTAGCACTAATCAGTTTATACATTTAGCCAACATTGTTAAGTAACATAATACTGAAATATCAGGAGCAATTACTAGTTTATTGAGTCTCTGTCTGGCCGCACTTTACCTTTCAAACTGTTAGGAGCAACCATAAATTTTATAGACAATTAAAAGAAAAACCACACTCCCACACAGGCACACAACCTGCAAAACAGGAAAGTATCTGCTCCACCCATCATCTATAACGCTTTGCTCATCGAGATCTGAAACTTGAAAGTCACGCTAGAGAAGCTTTTGAACATCTAGCATGGGTGGATACCCATTTAATCCACTTAGAAAGTTCAGTCAGGTAGGTTTCAAGGGAGAAGAGAACTCACTCTACTTCCTAGCACTGCCCAAAAGGATAGTGCAAATTGTCAACCAAGGAAGAAAGAAGACATTGCAAAAAGAAGTTGCACTGCACAGCCAGAAGTTTCACCTACTCGTATGTGGAACCCAACTTGGATAGCCGTAACTATTGGGCGCTGTGCAGTCCGGTATGGCGTGAAAGACTGAACCATTAAAAGGCAAATTACCACTCCAAACAGAACACAACTTATATTAAGCAGCTAAGACACAGTATTATTTAAGATCACCCAACTGCAGAGTTGTTTTTTCTTCCTATTTGTGGTAAAGATTATAAAATCACAATGAGATTTCTAATATAACCATTACCTTAGGGTTTTTCTATATAATGTATAAAAAAATATTCTGCTTTTGTTAGTTACAATGAAACGATAAATGTATCAGTTAAGTTTGCTAATTACTACAAAAATATCACAAGAATTCTACTTTTGAAAAGTTGTAACAGCTCACATCCAAATCTTATAAAGGAAAAAGCTTTAAACAACTTCTTTGCCTTAAAGAAAAATGCAGCCATAACCAACAGTGAAACAAGTGAGGCCCAGAAACAGCAGATTTAACAAAATGAGTCCTAGAGAAGAAGCTGATATGCAGAAAACAAATAAATGTTTACTGGTGGGGTATGTGCATGTAATGTGTGCACACTCATGCGTGGGAGTAAGAGAGAAAAGAGTAACGTAACCAGAGAAAAATAAGAATACATAGGAGAAGGAGAAAAGATAACTATGAAGTCATTACATTAAATCTACAGTTTGCTCAGACTTCTAAAACATTGATAATCACTCAAATACTGTCAAATATAAACCTATCTAGTGCAGCAGCAAAGATTTTAAAAATACATTTTTCATTGCATTACAAAGGTTGGGAGATGTAGAGAGAGAAAAAAAAAAACCCAGTAGATCTCAGAAAAGGATTTGAATAAAGATTACAGCTTGTTATTGAGGAAGCAGCTGTCCTAAGAGATGTTCACTGCTGAATAAACAGAGCAGACAGCACTGTACTTGGAGCTCACAGAAAAAGCCATGGAACAAAAATTCAGAGAGATTTAAACATAGGGCCAGTACAACTTAACCAGAAAGTAAAATTCACTAGAGATTTGATCTGAGCCAGAGCACACAGAAATTAGATGTCTGAAGTTTACTGATATGGTTGCTTGTCTTCCTTATAATTTTTATTGTAGAAATTTAAAATGCTATGTATAACCAAAAAACGAGTAGTCAACATCTCTGACACCAAGCCTTGTGAATTTGCTGTTTCTTGACATGGCGCTATTTTGGGAAGAACCACAAGTATAATTAATCATTTGCCTTGTAACTTTCAACACATCTCAGAATTACTGATGATTTTCCAGTCTAAGTTCCTGGACTGCCCTGGCAGACAGTTCACCTCAGAACTGGATCCAAGATGTGAGCTGGGTGCTCATGAAAGAGAAAGATATCTGCAAGCTTTACAAATATAAAATTCTCTTGTAATTTCACCTATCAAATACCTGTAGAATTTAAAAAAGTGTTTTAGAATATGGAGTTATCCATGCAATCTGCACAAAGTGTCTAAGGAAAAGCCTGTAAAAGGGGAAAAAAATTTTAAAAAAATTAACACTCACTCTTATGGTTTCAGATGCAAAATGACTTTCATTAATCATCTGATTTCCAGTCTCATCCAGTTTAATGATAGCTCCCGAATTGGCCTGCACCTCAGCTTCAAAGGCTTGGTGCTTTTGCAGCTTCCCCTACAAGTAAAACATCAAAGAACATGACTGAGATTTGGTGCACAGCCCTCCTCCACATTTCCCAGCATCAAGATTTTTAGTGTATTTTATGCATATTCAGTACTGACAAACAAACAATAAAATAGCAGAGTTGAAATCATAGCTGTATCATGTGTTTCACGGGTGAACTCAAAACATCCCAATTTTAGTTATTTCAGTATTGTGTTTGCTCTTGTACACCAGAGCGTTCTCAGACATCTGAGAACCCATCAGCTAGTTCCACCCACACAAGTTTTTTTTCTTGCAAATATTTTTTTTTTGTGGAAACAGTAAGAGTTAATTCATGCTTATTTACAGAGCCAAAGCATCCAACAAATTTTAGGATTAAACAAAGCTGGTTTTACACTACATTACATCGAGTAACTTCTTTATGCTGATTTAGCATCTAATCCATTATTAGAAAAATTCCAATTACATCAGCAAAGAAACCAGACTTTTGAAGAACACTTTGCAAGGCTGCGGGTATTTGCATCCATCTTTCTTCACCACTCTCATATCAAGTTACATTTAAGCATTTGTTCTGTTTAGCCAAGTTGACGTGGGACACCCTAAAATTAATAGTACAGGAAACATAAAATGGCAGTAGGACTTGCCTGTAAATTGCTTGGGTCTTTGTAATTTTCATCAGATGCTATCTGCAGTTTCTCTTGGATCCATTTTTCAAGCTCATCTGCATCACGCTGGAAAAACTGGAATCGATAGGAATCTTCAAGTTTTTGGCGCCTTAGAGAAGATAGTTCCTTGAACCTGTGGTAACGGTCCAAAACTTGTTGACGCCTTTCTTGGATATCTTCTGCTGTTTCCAACACTTTTACACCACTTGGATCCATTTTCTGAAAGCCAAAAAAAATTACATATTGTTTGTATTATAAAACAATGGTAGGGTAGGAAGAGATCCGTGAAAGAAGTGCCTGCTTTTTTTTAAACTTGCATGTGGTTTACTTAGTCTTACTCTGCATGTGCAGATATGTCTATAAAATATAAGTATTATACAAATAAATAAAAGCACACTTCCAGCAGGAAATAATGGGAAAGGAATATTTATAACGATATTTAACATCTACTTGCTTTGGAAAAATATGGCTGCAGTCATATAAAAGCCATGTCATCCTGGATGGTAGCATGCAAGCATCCAATCAATACAAATGTGAAAAATATGTTTCTGTGCACATATATGTATGTAGATATACAGACATAAAATGTTTCTTGTACAACATATAAAATCTGGAAAAAATTTATTTAAAATACTCAATATAGATAAACTAAAGTAAGAACATTACTGATCTTTAAACCACAGCTAATTGATCCACATATATCTATATATATTATACATACACACACACACATCTGTGTGTGACACATCTCCTCTCTGTTCTCTCAGACAATTAAAAAAGATTACAAACCTAACCTGCCACTCCCTACATCACCTTTCAAAAGCCAATACAGAGGTTCACAGTGCTTCATAGATCTGACCTTAGACAACTAAGTCAAGGAGCTTTTCGTATAACTAGTGATCTTGCTCTGACCGCTTTGACTGAAAATCCTTATACATTGCTTTATATACTGAAACCTGTTATTGTTACCACAGACAGCAAAGAACTGACCACTGTTCTGCTTTATCTCCTTTCCATTAAAATTGAGATAACCTTCAATTTTCAGTTCCTAAACTTTCAAAAAGCAATTCGATTTGCAATAAGAGTTCTGTGCATTAGAACAGAACACAAATCTAAAAAGTAGTATCATTATTGTCATCAGAGTTTGGATATTTATCCACTTGCTTGACAATTCACTTGGCATATCAAGAAGCTGTTGCAAAACACTCTATGCTTGAACAATTATGCAATTAATGTCTTGATGTACAAGTGTTTACATGTATAGCTCACTTAATGCTTTTATTATAAATTCTGTAAGCATCAAGCTAAATCTACTTCTCAACAATCCTATCAAAGATAGGGAATAAACCCAGTCTGCAACTGCATACTAAAAGACAAGGGCAATCTCTTAAAATATGTTATTAAATGTTAAATTGTTATTTAGTCATTAGCTGCATGCTTTAATTAGATATGCATCTTGCATAAATCTATGAAAAACTCCACAAGTTGGAAAGTGATCTACGTGGCCACGTTTTCTGTTTGGTTTCCAAGCACTTGTAAAGGGACCATCTGATAGAAAGGAACATATGGGGGCGAATTCACACATTCCCGAGCTCTCTTCCAACAGTCCCACCCTGCAAGAGGACAGCCATTTCAGCAGCAGTTGTTACTCCCGTGAACTCTGAGCCCCAACTGCATTGCGGCAGTTTAAGGAAGGAAAGAAAATTCAGCTTTGCTTCCTCTTCCAGGCCTGGGCATTTCACTCATTATTGTCACAAGAAGGCAAGGAAAAAACCCAAAAAACAAACCACCACAAAAAACCAAACAGTCTGTGTAGACTGTATTATATAAATGAAGTCCAGGTTTCACCGGGCAGTGGTACCAAAGGCTCCACTTGATTACTGTATCTGAGTATTAAAAGATCAAATCCCTGAACGTAACTTGAGCTCAACTACAGATCTGTTTTCCTGAAAAAGCAGCTGTTTTCTTCAAGCCCTGTGTCAAGCAGAGTTTTCCCTCCAGGAGAGCATGTTATTGCTAAAAACTTCTTTCCCTGCGTTATCACACTGTGTCTGAATTCCGACAACACTTCTTTTAAACTGAATTGTGTTCAGAAATTACAAAGTGGCACTTAGTCTAAATGAACTGCACTACTGTAGCCTGTCTCTCCGCTTCTTCTGGTTGTGGGCATTACTGGGAGAAAATGAAATCCTAGTTAGTCTTTGGAACGCCGTACAGTCTCTTGCTGTCCACTTACATTTCAGTGTTAGAAATAACCTCCACAGCCCAAGTAATTTTAGACCACTTTAAATTATTAAATTATTTAAATTATTAAATTATGCAAATGATTAAATTACTTATTTTCACATTTTAAAAAACCACATAGAAGACCTCCTGTAATTTAGCCTGGTAGCTGGTTTGCCTCTCACCACACAAGCCATGCAATCTGGCTCATCTTTTTGCTGGAATTCATTAAAAGAAAGGCTCCTTTTATAACTACAGTAAGTCAAGCTAGTCAATTGTAAAAGAAGTGCTTTGGTCTAGCAATAATAGACTGTTCTTTCCTGCTGACGTCAGCAAGTCTGTGCTCTGCCAGAGCGCAATCAGCAGTCACTGGGGAGCTCTGAACTCGAAAGTCATCAATGCTGCAGAATGATGCAGTCTACTTCCAATGTTTTCACGCTCAAACGGCATTATCCCCCTTGAATACAAAGCATTTTTCCAAGATTTTTCTAAACCTTCTCGGTTGAACACCATTCAAAGGCATCTAGGATACACCTCTGCACCAGTAGCAAAAGAACTGCCAACAAGAAGTTGCGCTTTATATTTTTAACATGAAAAACATAGCTTAGACTGGGAGATACATGAATGCCCAGCCCGACACCAGATAACCGGCCCCAGTGCTGTGCGCAGAGACAACATTCCCCGCATCGCTGCTTGCCTCCTGCGCCGGCCGATAAGGTCAGCAGTGCAAACCTTCCAGGCAGTGTGGGCAGGAGGAATGGCACCGGCTGGCTGCTGCCCAGAGCCTCGGCCTTCCAAACAGCCAAGGCAGTCGTCATCGCAAAGACGTCCCCAAAGCAGGGCATCTTTAACTGTCCTGAAGGCATTTGCCACTCACTGTACTTTTACACTGTAAGACTAACTTTAGAAAGCTGCTTGTCAGCTTACATCTTACTACAAAAAATAATCAGAAATGTTTCTTTGCACTGTACCACTGTGGTGGTATTTAAAAAAAAAAAAAAAAAGCCAACAAAAAGAAATAAATTTAAGACAAAAACCAAAACAAACTTACTGCTCTCATCCTTCAGTCTAAAATGATTAGCCTTCCTCAGATGATACAAATTATACAAAGAGTATACTAAAATTTTCATGGGACTATACAACTGCAGATATTTATAGACACCGCAGTGCAACAACGATGATGTCAGCAACATCATTCAAGTTCGGGAAACAGCAGTATCGAGGTGGGTTAAACAGGAATTACAGCGGTGCCACCAGGGCTGACACACATAAGAGCTGTCAGCACTTCCCTTACCAAAACATGTTTTCAGGGATTTAAAAACTCAAATGTAAAATACATTCAGTGCTACACAGAAGATTTTAGCATATTTTTAAAACCAATTACAGGAAGCTTAAAGAATTAAACTCCTTTGCCTGAAAAGCAATCAGATATGAGTATATAAAGATCATATCTTAAGATTTAGTAAAATAATTACTTTCTCTTAAGACAATTCCTGATGTGTGCTACATATATTCAGCATATGTTACCCTAGTAGTAGCTTGTAATACAAGTACTTTCCTTATCAAAACACTCTCTGCTCCCCAAGTATGCACACATGAGCAGCTTGATAAATTTTTTTTTTTTTGCATTCATCGACATTATGCATCCTAAGTCTTGTCAAAAGAGCATTTAACTTATATTGGCTACTCCCTCCTGTCTCCCTCTTCGGGGACAGGAATGGATTGCTGATCTTTCTTCTTTAAGAAAAAAAAATTGAATTCTAATATTGGATGTGAAAATAACCTTCAAAAGGAAATGACAGAGGAAAAAAGACAATGTAGAGTTTTTTCCAACTTTCATTTCTCCCATTCACAGCTTCCTCAAAACCCTAGGGAAGAGGTAAGCCACTACATATGTCTCGAACACAAAACCACCACGACTGCCTAGTTTAGTGCTAAGTTAGTACATACTAGTACTGCAGGAAAATAAAAGAGAATCCTTCTGAAAAGTATGTGCAGCACTGGCTCCTACTCCTGTGAAGGGAACTGCATGAGTGTACTGTGTTACAGAGAAGTAACTGAAGGATGTCATATCATATACCCTGTACTAGAGATTTAAAACACCACTGAGACAAAATCAAATGACCGGGCATTTGGTTTGTTATGAATGTAAATCTACAAAATAAGGAAATTTTAAGTGTGGACTACATGCAGCAGAACCCTATGTCCAAATACTCCTGGTGACTGTCAAGGAAGGTCACCTACAGCCTCAAACCTCTACAAATTCCAAGCCAGAAAAATGAATCAAGTGCTGCAGTACAAAAATACAAGCTGTGTTGAAGTTGCTGCTTAATGCCATAGACTCATACAGATTAACCACAGCACAGGTATAATTCAAACAAGCCCCAAAATTTAAGTAGGTATTACAGGGACACAAGAAACTGTAGCATTAAAAGAAAAAAGGCAAATTGTTTGAACTAAAGCAGGCTGCAAAGCTAGTGATTTAGTCTGATTAGAGGGTTTGTGCACAGCCTTAACTATGCACTTTTGAAATATAGAAGACAATTAAAGACCTGTTCATTTTTAGGCACTTAGTCTTAGAATTTTAATTCCACTATTCAAATAAAAGCAGCTGAATTGCCTCTCTGAATTTGGTGCCTTTATGTATGAGGGGTTTCTTGGCTTTGTTTTGGTTTTAGTATCACCAGAGACCTTTGATAAAACTATGCAGTGCTGGCAAGGACTGCACTCTGCCAAGTCCTCCTGAGAAAGCAAATTACCTTGACTGCATTGCAGAAATGCAGAGTTTACAGGTAATGTGATATTACACAATAAACCCCAGCATTTACCATGCCTGTTTGTTACCTCTTCATTGTAATTTTAATTGTAGTATAAACATCTACATTACTATTGTTTCCAAATAAAATCTAGCTGCTTGTGTTACCCAGCTGAAGTTTGGTCCATACATCCTATTTGTTTTACCATCACTGAATGGAAAGCCACACAGGTGTATAAACAGTTACACCACAACAATACAAGGATTATAAATTTGTGCAAGTGGATGGAACAAAAACCAAAGCCAACTTCAAATGCATAATGTTCTACAGTGTAAATCTTAGCACGGTTGATGTTTAGATGCTATAAGTAAAAAGATACTAGTCAAGTACATTTAAAAAAAAAAAACCCTCTTAGAAAATTAATCCACATCAAAACCTGATCATACTGAACAACAATAAAACGTTCACACATCATGCATCACAGACAGAAATTAGGAAATTCAAAGTATTAAAGGAAAGGCAGGTCAGACTCAACACTGAAGTACAAATAAAGCATCTGCTATGTAGAACAAACTCTCACTCAAACGGCTTTTTGTTACAAATAGGTCACTGCAATAAAGGCAGGCAACTATGGCAATGACACTTCATGCATTATGTAAAAATACCTGGACTTTGACTTTACGAAAGGATGACAACATGATGGAGGAATGTAGAGTCTAAAAGGGAGGTGGAAATGAAGATAACATTCAACTAATGACTAGCATAAGGACATGGCTTAATTCCCTTGTTTCTTTTTTTTCAAAATACATATTCTGTCACAGTACACGTTTCATACCTTCCTTTTGGTTCCTTGCCACAATTGGCATGATTGTTATGCAAGCTATTGCAAGTGACAGACCTCCCCATGCAAAAAAGGTTACAAATGTAAACAGAAAAACTTAATTAATCTGGTATGTACTAAAACAAAATAAAACCAAATGTACCATAATCTGAGGGTCAAAACAGAAAGTAAAGAAAATTATGACTTGGCAAATGATGCTTCATGCTACAGCATAATCAAGTGTGGTGGCTTAATTTATAGACACAAACTCACTAAGAAGGTTCTGAATAAACATCTACAAAGGTGATTACTTTCAATTACCACAGTCAAAAAATGGACAAGTAGCAGCTGTGGCACAAGGTATTTTTTGAGATGGCTAATTATGTAGCTGTCAAGTGTATCTGACCAACTGAATTCTTAGCCAGAAATTTTCTCACCTCCCCTAACCCTACATCTTCCCCATGAGTACTCCGCAATCCCTGAAGCAGTTCATGGACAACTGCAGTTATGTGTCTTTGTGCCGGCTGAAGCTAGTGCATATCTCTCATGGCATTTGCATAGCTTAATGTGTATCAGTTGCAGCAGCAAGGAGGCAGCTTGCCACTCCATTTGACTCATGGTCAGCTACAGGAGTACAATGCTGGACTACGCTTGGCAATCTCCATCCAGAGCATCTGCAGTCTGCTCCACCCCATTTTTCTGCTGCCTACACTCCAGGGACAAATGGAAAAAACAAACTCCCACACTACACTAACATGTAGCAGAGAAAAGGGAGGAATTCAATACAGGGGAAGCAATTAGTTGCCCCCCCAAAAGCAATGTATTTATGAATAAAACAACTACAACCCCATAAATACATTAAGTAGACAAAAATAAGGCAGCAAAGACACCAAGTTATTTACATTAAATTACTAAGGTTAGCTATAAATGTAATAGTTGAGAAATAGGAATTTCACACCAAGAGGTACCACCCTGTCTCAAGAGATTTAAGGCTTCTCCTACCTTTCTGCTGTGCAGGAGAAAAACGTGTAAAATCCACTTAAAAGACAGTCTTTGGTATTCAATATTTTTGTTATTGTTGCGATCTTTTTTATGTTATTAAAAAAAACCAACCGAAACAACCACAAATAATATGTTCGCTAACTTCATCAACTACAGATCTCATAGAAGCATAACATCTACATCTGATTTTAAAATAAGAATTCTATTTCAATTTGACCAGTACAGTTATATTTTTTCCCAACAGAAACGGAAATAAATTACTTCTTGTGAACAATGTAACCCGCTATCTTCGTTCAAGTATTTTCCACAGCTTAACAATTCCATTACTACAGTTAGAGATCCTGTACACAATGCAGCAGAAAGCATTCCATTTTCAATCTTTTGTTCATTAATCTCTCTGCACAATTTATAAGTAAGGACAAATGGAGATTTCATGGAAGAACTCACTCCTAGTTGAATTTAAATGCATAAAAATCACACAGGGGGATTTAATATTTGTTTTGAACAAATCTGAATCCCTGAACAAGGTCTTTCAGTGAATACAGTCATCAGAATCTTCTGGCACTTTGCTGAAAACAAAATGCCAAAAGAAAATGGATTTTTTTTTTCCAGAAAGATACAGAACCATTTCAGGCTGAGTTGGGGTTTTTTTTATTTTTTTTGTTGGGTTTTTTTCCCCCCTAACGTGTTCATTCGCCATCTCCAGACAACTGCTCTTCAGAACCTATTTAAATATGTATGAAAGACTGTTCAATAGTCACGTACATTTTAGACTGGAACATGCAGCTGTTTTATGACAAAATAGCTACTAAAAACCCAACACGAGCCTGCTGAAAAAATGTACAGTGATAATTGCTTATGCTTTTTCTTAAATATCGGGGCAAATGATTACCCTATTGGTAGATATTTACAATGTAGCAATGTAGATTTATCATTGTAACCAGATAAGGTGTATGCAGGCAGTGAATCTGAGAAAAACTTGACCGTCATTACTTTGATTTATGTTAAACTAAAAAAAGAAAAAAGTTAATCAGGGGATGAACAAATCCTGGTTCTTTTATGAAGGAAACCGTAGTGCTTGACCTATATACCACAATGACACATATCTGAAAGGATCACAGGTTGGGAGGATTTTCTTTTAAATGTCTTCCTGCTCGGCTGGACAACTCTGTTGTGCCTGCTATTTAGGTGTTCGTCATTTCAGTGAGATACCGAGCTCCTTGAGAAAAGGGCTCTCTAGCCAGCACAGAACACCCAGCCCCTCGATCCCTCCCTTTTCTTCTCTCCCGTCGCACACACTCTTCGCTGCATCTCCTGACCTTGGACAGGGCTGGGCTGGCGAGAGCCAAAGGAAGCCATTGCTGTGCAATGAATCCCCTCCGCCGGGTTACCGCAGAGCGCCAGCTTCTCCGTCTCCCCCCCCAGAATTCCTCCTCAGGGGAGGGAGGCAGGTGTTACCGCAAACCTCACCGGACAGGGGCGAAGGGAAGGGCGGGCAAGGCGGGGGACTCTCGCTCTGCCCGCAGGGACGCAGACTGGCTGTCACTGTTATTTACCCGCCTGTTTATCCCCTCCCCTGAGCGCTGAATGAAATTCCTGCCGCGGGTCTTGCCTGACCAGGGCGGATCCCGCCGCTCCTTGCCCGCCTGCCCTTAATCCGCGCCGCGCCCGGGGCTGCTGCTCCCCCGCTCTCCCCGCCCCCGGGGGCCGCAGAGACCCCGGGCGCTGGCAGCGGCCCGGCTCTGCGGCCACCCGCGATAAACAACACCACCACAACAAACGAAAAAACAACCCCACGGCCGCAGCCTCGGCCGCCGGGGAGGGCGAGAGCAAGCGGCAGCCAAGGCGCCGCGGGGAGCCCCGGGAGGCAGGGCGGGCCTCAGCCTCCCCCGCGGCTGAAGGGAGAGCGCACCCGTACACCTGTCTCCGCGGCGGCGGGCAGCGGAGCGGGCGGGGGGGCGTTCTGTCTACCCCAGTGGGGTCGGATGAAGGTGTCCCGGCCCCCCCAAACCCACGCCCGCCGCCTCACCGGGTGGGTGCGCAGCTCTCCACCGCCGGCTCCGCGCCCTCCGCCACGGACGCCGCGCGCTGCCTGCGCCCGCCTTTTTATAAGGCGGCCCGGAGATGACGTCAGCGCTGCAGAACGGTCTCCCAGCTACCGAAAAGAGCCGAAGGGCTTCGGAAAGAATCGGCAACTGGGCCGAGGCGGGGGGCCCCACCCACCCAAGCTCAGCAGGCGAACTGCGGGAGCGGCGCATGCGGGGAGGGCCCGAGAGGTTCCGGAAAGTGCCGAGAGGTTCCGGAAAGTGCCGAGAGGCGGGGCAGGGTGCCGGAGGGTAACGCCGGGGGTTGGCGGGGGAGGGTGGGGACGCGGGGCGTTTGTCCCCC
>JANZLQ010000055.1:13679676-13740095 GCA_026212715.1 Elanus axillaris | reverse complement strand
CTGACGCGGGGAGTTTGTCCCCCCCTCAGCAGCGGCGGGGCGGTGGGCTGTTGCCTCACCTAACCCCCTCCCCCGCGACCAGCCTCGGACACGGAAAAACTACAAGATTACCTTGGGAATCAGTTAAAATGTCCGTGCAGCATGGCGGCAGCCGGGGTTTCTGTCCCCTTCTCCTCAGCCCGAGGTGCTGCGGCTGCAGAGCACCGAGGACGGGTGACAGGTTTTTCAATTTAAATCAACAGGCCAGACTCAAAGCAGCCGCCTCCTTAGTTTTATATTATTAAAAATATATGTGGGTAAGGCTGTCCTTTTGAAGCAGCATGCAGTGTCACAAAGAAGCCAGGCAAGGACAGAGCATCAAAAGGCTGCAAATGCTTGTTAAGAGAAAGCTATTTTTGAAAAGCCGATGCATAAATTCAAAGAAAAATGAGCCTTTAGTATAAACTAGATGTTTAAAATAGACATGGCAGAGAAGTTCAACTCTACTCTCTTAATTTTTGTAGTTTTAGGAGATCTAGTAAGGCAGCAAGAACTGTATGGAATTGAAATGCTGAGTGGGTTTGAGTGATTTTTGAGTTAATAACACTTTCTTTTAATCAAGTACTTAAATGGAAAAAGCACACTTGCAGTGAGATTGCATCACAACCCGTGGGACGGCCTGGAACTATTGTCTCCAAGGAAGAGTATGACTCACAGCAATTTTAATGCATCTTGTCCTGAATGCGCAGTATTTTCATATTGGAGATGCTTTCCTTTGTCATTTGATACAAATATGTGTATGAAAATACCATGAATACATTCATAAGACCTTATTTGCACTGCGTCTCCATAACACCCAATGGCTAACATTCAAAACTGCTGAAATGACAAAAAACACAGAATAGCATCATATAAGTCAACCCTTAGTTCAAGCAGTAGAAACAACCTTAAGCTACACCTAAAAATAAATATTGATTTATTATGATTCGTTTGAAGTGCACTCCTTATCCAATTACAAATTCTTATTGGTGTTTTTGAAATAGTATTTAAGTATCTGGATGCCCTTTACTGAGGCAGACAAGGATACCATGTTTGTTATTTATAAAAATATATAC
The DNA here is from genome assembly GCA_026212715.1 of Elanus axillaris. Classification (NCBI taxonomy): domain Eukaryota; kingdom Metazoa; phylum Chordata; class Aves; order Accipitriformes; family Accipitridae; genus Elanus; species Elanus axillaris. The sequence continues at coordinate 13,739,001 of JANZLQ010000055.1, read as the reverse complement.
TTACATTCCCCCCACAAATGTCAGAAAACCCTAGTACCTGTCAGCAAAAAAAGAAAGCTATTGCATCTTACATATATATCTCTCAACTCATCACTCCTGTGTTTTGGCACAGGCAGACAGTTGTTTCTAACAAACAGTACCAATTACTATCTTGGCAAAGTGAGTCTCCAACATAACTGTAGATATGCGAGATGTAATCAAAACATCTCCACTCTGTATAAAAAAAACCATGAACATTTTCAAGTATACTAATGGAAGTTGTATTGCTTCAGTGTTATCTGGTAAAAGGATACTAGAAGGAGGTTTGCAGTACCCCAGAACAATTACTGGTAACACCAGTCTAAAAATTCCAGTCAGTTTAAAAAATGCATAAACCAAATTCAAATTTAACTTACTTACCAGTCAATTTAAAAGCCAAGGTTAAAGGCTTTAAAGGCCTGAATTCCAAAGTACGTTACAAACTTTTCTCAGAAATCTCAAGAGCTATATAAAAATCAAACTCAGATTCTCATATGGCCTCAACTCCGCTTTCTACAGCTTCAAACTGTGGTGCCTCTAGGAATAATAAAAACTCATCTGGTAAAAATAATAAATTTTAACTTGCAACATGTTATTGCAAAAATAACACACTACTTTCTGTAACTCAGAAGCAAATTTTCTCATCTTAGAGGCCACCAAAATAGTTCAAGGACAGTGCACCATAAATAAGATAGATCTCCCGTCACTCTGATCTCTTACACTATCCATCTCCTGTATTCACCAAGGAGCTGTAGATTTTCTTCACGATCCCTCTTCTATGGAAAAAAACCAAACTGCATCAGCTTCCGATTAAAAAGAAAAAAAATTAAACTTTAATGATAATTCAAACAGATTTCTAGAATGAACTATTCTCAGAATAATCCACCATTGGTACATAAGTATTACAGTACTTGATACATAAAATACCGTAACATTCATAAGGAAGAAATCCATTTACATAAAAAGACCCCTTAATGAAACGCACCTTAGGTAACCCAGGCACATCATTTCCCGCTCAAATGATGGCAGAACATCAGCAAAAGTGCTAGAATGAATGCACCATTTTGACACTTTTTTCTTTTATTAAGAAAATGGATTATTAGTTTCCATCCACCTGATGGATAACAAGACACAGAATTTCTGTAGTTTCAGGAACTCTCCTCTTCACACATGAAGTTTCTATTATCCATGCAAACCTTTTAAAACAGTGAGTCTACCTCTCTTAAATCAAGAGTACTGCCTCTTGGAGCAGAATTACATTCAACAGAGTTAGGTGTCAACACTGCTAGGCCAAATGCCTTTACCAATCTCACTGTAGTTTTAAAATGTTGAGGCAAAGAGGATGCAAGTACATCAGCATAATTAAAATTGAATTATAAAAGACAGATGTAATAAATACAAAAATAAAGTTCTAGCTGTAAATTTCTGAGATTGATTAGTCTGCTAAGACTTCATAAAGCTATGAGGTATTTTCACTTCCATGAACAGAACAGCACTGTGGAAATTTTCAATCCAAAAGTCTTTAATCTCTTTAGCCCAGAGGTCATCAGGGTACTATATTTAAAATGTCTTCCACATGTTTAAATATATGAAGGAAGTGTCTTCAATTTTCCACAATTCACTATAAAAAACTTACAAAAATCTGAAGCAAAGAATAACTTCCAATTATTTGCAACAAATTAAACACGAGTTTGTTCTGCCCAACATAAATCTTATTGAATTAAATGTTAACAGGTTGATGGAATATTTTTCTCCTCATTCCTCTATATACAAAATATATTTATTTTGCCTTTACATGTAAACAGGAAGCCAGGTCTGAAAGCACTGACATCCAGGGGGAAAGAAATATAAACTGATTTATGATCTCCAAAAGGAAGACTGCAGAGCACCCTTTGGTAATGGAATTTCCTTCTGCTGTAGACATTCCTAGTGGAGAGAGAAAGACAAAGAAAAGAGAAATGTGTATCTTAATTTGTCATCTCTTCTCAGGAGTTTTGATGGCTCTTACTGCACACATTCAAATCATTGCAAATAAAATGTACCAAAATTAACTTTGAAGTGAAAGTACAAACTCAGATTATGATATTAAAATGATAGATTCAGAGTCAACATTCACAAAACAATTTAAATAATCAAGTATTCTACAGTTTTGCAAACTTTCATAGAAAGATGCAGAATACAATGCTAAACAAATGCTACAGAGAGCAGTTCGAAGTGTCTACTTCCTTGTGTATCTAATCAGGACAACAGATAAAAAAAACAAACCACTGATAAAAAATAGCTGTTAGAGAAATGACTCAGCAGAATCCTCCTCCACCTGTACATCTTCTCTCACTGCAACTAGTCTTACTGAACTTCCATTTATAACCAAAATACATTTTTCACTGAGAAAAATTAGATGTGAGGTAAGAAATAAGTGAGATGTTTGATATCATAACTATCATTAAAGTAATTCAGTAACTGAAAAGTTACAAAAGACAGGTGACATCACAGTGACCAGTCTGGACTATCAGATATGCTGCAAGCAGCGCCAGCCTCATTAGCAAAATGATGCATATATGGAATGAAAGGAAAAATCACCCAAACACTTGAAAACTAAAAACCCAAACAAACAAACAAAAAAAACCAACCCAAAAAACCAAACCAACAAAACTGCTTTACCTCCAAGAATTGCTTGAAACGCATTAAAGAGCCCATCTGTCCAGAGCTGGTAATTGCTTCAATTCTGCAGAAATAACAGCATGTTTCAAAATCTACTCAGACAGTTAGGTTTGATTTACAAGTGGGTTTGGGGGTGAATGGCAGAGATTGGAAAAGATGGACACGTCATTTAAGAGCAAACACTCATGAAGTAAAAAAAAACAAACAAAACCAACAAAACAACAAACAAGGATCATTTCACATTCCTAACCACAGATATCATACCTTGGGAAATAGTCTTCTCGAATGAGCAACATCATTTTCCAGAACTGAACCTGATACTGTTTCATGAGAGCGTTGCCACACACCTACGGAACAGAAATCCACAAAGACCAGGTTCCAGAACTGAGTTTCAGACTAGCATGACAACTTCAATGAAGCTGTTCAATATCAGCCACTTAGTATTCTATCCAGACATTTAAAGAAATATACCTAACACCTGCAATAAAACAAGCAAATCCTCTAAATGCCATTACTGCTACCACAATCATCTTTTTTTTTCTTGTTGACTGTGTGGTGGTCACTGATACCAATCTTATGTTATGCTTCCTCTCACTCCAGTCTGCCTCTAAAAAGAACACCATTCCCTAATGCCATTTGCTAGGGCATATTGTGGTCATTTCCCCATCTTGATTACTGCAGTGTGGATTCATCAGCTTGCTTCATTCAGTTGGTTTACAGGATGAATGTTCCTCAAACTTCACCACTACTAACAGAATGCCCACGGTGTATTTCAATTTGCACTTACTTTCTCTTTTCTACTTTTAAAGCTCTTTAGACGGCATTTGATAAGCACAGAAGCTGCTCATGTTCAACAGTGTTTCTCCCCTGACTTCAGCCTTTGACTTTGGCTCTTATTTAGCATAGGCCTATATCCTAAAACATGGGATTAATATACATCAGGCTCTGTCCACAGCCTGAAAAACCACAGTTTTATGAACTAATTCAGCTGGAAAGACCACAGGACCTCAGTCCATTGTACGAACTGATGCCAAGCGCTTAGCAGACCTTACTTTTATAGGATCATGCAACTACTTTTAATATACCAGGAACCTTAAAGGGAACCAAATACAAGAACAAAAGTTGCATGTATAAAAACTTCCATTTTTATATCATTCAGCTCCAAAGCTATATTTGCAAGAATGTGGAATATTCATATTTGTTTCTGAAAGAATAAGGACAAGTTAAAAAAAACCTCTTAAAAATCACAATGAACCTCACCTCAGCAATCCCTTCAGAAACTAAAATGCCACCAATTTAGGTTTCTTTAATCATTAGTAATCCACATCACTTACCTCCAGAAAATCAAAAAGAAGTGTGGCTGTCACATCTGCCAGAGGCTCCATATTCAACATCTGAGCAAGCCAGCGCCATCCATGGTTCAGCCCATGAGGATGTGTCTATAAAGCAACAAAAAAGCTACCCACCACTTGTTTTATGACTTGCAAAATGCTGTCATCAAAACAGGTAGTTTTCTGATTTACTTTCTTCTTTATAAAGTTATTTTATAATAGCCTAACATAAAACTTGATCATTATGAAAATAAAAAGAAAGGAAGCAAAGGTCTATACTACAAATTACTTTGCATTGTTCTGATGGTTATGACCATCTCCCTTCAAATACATTATGAGCTGGTTTAAACTTCAGCCCACCTTAACTACAAATCAAGTTTACAATATATTTAAGGGACTCTTGGGATAATAAAAAGGTTCTAATTATAATGCCATACATGCATACCCCGTGTTTGTTTCCATAAGGCCACCGGAGTTGAATGATGGCAGCATAAAGACGAATCATTCCTGACATCCGTTTAAGAAAATGATCTTGCTCTTCCATCTTAGAATCCTTAACTTGATATCCAAGCATCCTAAGTATAAGAAGACATTCCAGTATTAGTACAGCAAAACCCATTCACTTGAGTCCCTGCAGTTCTCAGCTTACTTTAAGTCAACTGTACTGAGAATAGGGATACTCCGAAACCATACAATTATTGCAAAGGTTGATCATTAACCTCTGAATCATATGTTCCACTATTTTATACCACAAAGAACAATTAGGTTCTGTACTGGATATTTCAACTTGAATCAGGCTATGGCTATCAACCATTCTTTGAGAAAGATGAGAAAGAATAAGCAAAAGAGCACTTCCAAAGCTGAAGGACACAGCATCCTCCAGGGAAACAGGGTCAGGGGAGCTGCACACTTGTGAGTGAATCTTTATAGAGTCTATGTCAGCATGTCACAGTGCCTACGTAATCAGAGGTGGGGAAAAGTGGAGTTCACTCAGAAGAATACAATCTTCACCCTTGCAGGGTTCATGCTGAAAAAGTCCAATAACAAATTTACCTCTGATACTCTTCCATAGAAGTCCCCTCCTTCAATGCAGGGTAAAATGGCACAGAATAGGGGCACTTTTTGTGCAGGTGAGCTAAAAAGAGGTCTCCAACTCGAGGGTGTATTTCCCAGATTCCTGAGGCCACCACAGCAATTGGGAAAGCTGCATCACGATGAGAAGCTACTTCTTCTTCTCCTTGATTCTGGAGGGGGGAAAGAAAAGCCAGTCCCCACCACTTCAAGCCATTTCTCAGACAAAAATAAATCATCTCTTTTGTGTAATTAGCCTCTACTAAACGATCCTAATGTTTTCATGGCTATTTAGCCAACTACAGAAAAGCTGATAAAGCCCTATGTCTTCAGCTCCCACAAAGGATGACTATTAATAAACTTTGGCTCAGGACAGAAAAAATGAGTTAGGAAATACAGGCACAAAGTGCAAGGCTGCACAGATATGTTCGCTCCAAACAATCATTTTCAGATGTTTACAGATCAGTCAGTTTTACTCCATGGGCTAAATTTTGCATGTATTTGTCACTATGGGTACAAAAGAGAGTTTCAAACAGCCGATTTAGCAAACAAAGAATAAAGAAAAATACTGCCAACTTCAAAAAGCAAATTAAACAATGACACTTCATTTCTTGGGAGGTGCTAACTACACAGCAGGGACAGAAGTTTGCCTCTTGGGCCTTAGCTCACCCCCTGCTCCCCAAGATGTAAGGTTTTGAGCATATATACAGTTTTGTGATGTATCGTAAATTAACTATCAACCTGTTTTCCACTAACACCATACCTAACTAGTCCAGAATGTAAGCCTGGAATTTAAAATAGTTCTTCCTCTTAGAAGAGATAAAATAGGGGATGGGAGGGAAAGAGAAACTAAGTTCTTTCACTTTTTTTTACCGCAAAAGCGCTTTCTCTCATCAATATGAACATCAATACATGCAAGCTAAACACCTAGTAATTTTTTTCTTGGTAGCTGAAGACAGAGGACAGTGTCCAAAAGAACTTCTTAAAGCACTAGCTAGTTTGCCACACCAGTAAAGAGAACATTTCCTCACCACAAATTTCTCTGCAAGTTTGTAGTAAACAAAATCCAGACCCTGTGGATGCTGAGTCACTGATACAGTTCGCCCTCCACTCTGAACAGACTTTCCAGAGAGCAGGTTATTGATCTTGTCAAATATCTCTCTCAGCTGAGAACCTGCAGATATAAAAGGAATGTATGGAGACAGAAGATTAGGAAACAGCAGACAAGTCTTAACCAGACCACATGAACTTCACAAGAACTAGACCTACATCCAGAAGGGCAAGGCACCTCAAACTGCACATTTGCTACATCTGATTAAAGAAACTTAATCATGATGAAGCAAGATGCCTCCGAGGGAAGCAACAGACCTTCAAAACATAAGCAAACACTGTGCTGCAAAGACTTGGACTGTATGCGTACCAGCTTTCTTCTGTAGGGATAATTATAGAAACATTGGATATGTTGTGTCCTACAAAATCTTTACAGTAAGAGGCATTTCAGTTGGATTGGGTTGTTGGCATTTTCCTGACCTGCTATTCTAGAGATCTGGCTCACAGGGATTGTAGCTGCTTTCTGCAAGTCTGTTTTTATCTTCTTAACCTGCAGAACAAACAAACAACCACCTTTAAAAGCCTTTACAGACAAGTAAACTACCATGATAGTTTGGATAAGCAGACTGCTAACAGATGCTGCTAACTCTTTTTTTTTTAACTGAAAGTTGTCCTATTTCCCCTTGAAATTAAGATAATTACTCTTCAGCAGTATTAATCATTTGTTCATACCTCATTGTTGTCTTTGCAGTTGCTGATTCCACTGAAAGAAGCAACACACTGCTCAGCAGCATCTTGAAGCTGCTGGTACCACTGCATGGTACTTTCTTCTGCCTTAACTTGAAGTCCTGGTATTTAAAAAAAATAGCAGAAGACTAATAAAGACCCAAAACTCTAGAGAATCTTAAGAAAACTTTAAAAAAAAAGAAAACTGCAAGGAACTAACAGCTGCATGAGTGCTTTTCCCCCAGAATTTAGTTTAGAAAGTTACATTCATAAATGAACTACAAGTTTGGAAACTATACAGGAGGCCTCCTTCTTCAGCTTAGGAACTTAAATACGCAGGATATCTGGACTTAACTTACTCTCAAGAAGGAAGCCATTTCAGTGGTCTGTTCTTGTATGTTTTGTCATATCATGCATGACCCATCTACACTCGCAAGAAAGCACAATGTTATTCTCTAATACTCCAATATATGGCATACTGTCTGGAAAGAGCAGGTTTTGTTCCAGTTAACAGTCAATTTATGCTGCATCAGTTTCATTTCAAAAGTTTGCTGCCAGCAGTCCTATACCCATTTTGCTAGTTGTGCTAAAAGTAAAGGCTACAAGAAGGTATGTCATCACGACAATAAGATTCCAAAGTAGTATTTAGTCTAACAGTAAAAGAGTGTGTAAGGGGAGGGGTGGGAGGAGGGAAGGCAAGAGCCTAACCAACCTTCCTTCTGCTGCTTTCCCCCTGATTGCTGTGCAGGGGCAGGAGTCTGAGCCTTCAGCTGCTCTTTTTTCAGTAACTCTTTCTGCTTTTGTCTCTCTTCCTCTTCATCTCTCCTCCTTTTTTCTTCCACAGCTGCAGCAATTTCTTGCTGCATGCTGGATATCAACCCTCGCATCTCTTGCAGTGCTCGTTCAGTATTGGCCACATCTACTTGAGTAGGGAAACCTCTCTGTCAAGAAACAGAGGAGGTAACATAGCATCAATCTTTTGTTCCACTATCCATAGACCAACAGCGAGAAAAAGGAGTCTTTGAAGCATTAGCCTTCAGGTAACCTGGGAACCAATTAAACATTTTATCCTCTTTGGTAAAAATATCCTTTTTCTCCTTTATTTGTACATAACTTTGGTCATATTTGTAAATAATGTTACTCCATGACTAGATCTCACAAGATCTTGGCCAACAAAAATTAATAACACACTTTGACAATGATAAGTGAACCTCAGTGCAAAGCCTAGACAGCTTCCTCTGCAGGAAGCCAGCTGTGACAAGCTGGAACAGAGAATTAGCCTTATTAGTGTTTTATTTTTCAAGGTTTGTATCCCACCTTTACATAGAGAAAAAAAATTTTCAAGGAAACTTAGTTACTGCAAAAAGCCTTACAAGTATAGAAGAACGATAATGTGTTCAGTATTTAACAACTGGTTTCTCTAAAAGGACCTTTACAGCATCAAGAGTTTACAGTATTTTAATACTGAATCTTTCTCCTGTAGAAATCCTCATGCATTTTTGTAAGCCATTTTCAAGAGAACAGCTAAAGTGCCACAGAAAAGAAATCTTTTTTAAAATTAGACACTTTATAAGCCAAGTATCTAAAAACATTTCTGTGACATCTTATTGAACAGTCTCATAACAAATTACCTTTGAAGACAACTACAGGAAGCTTTATAAAGAAATGACAACCAAAGTTAAGAACAACTCTAGAGCCTCTACCTCACTTGTGGTGCGGATAAGTCCTGACACCAGCCCACAGATCTGGTTGCCACGATTACTGTATGCAGAAAGATCGATTCTTGGCAAGTCTTTGTGTCTATAATTGGGATCAATCTGCTGGTTAAGCTGCAGCACTTCCTCCTGGATAGAATAAAGGCGACGCAATCTTTCCTGGCCCTCTTCCTTACGCAAACGCTCCAGCTCTTCCTGACGCTGCCTCTGCTGCTCTGCCTCACGCAGTTTTAGGTTTAATATCTGGGGAGAAAAAGAAACAAGACACACAAAATACTGAAATAACTCAGCTTTACAGGTCCTTCCTGGTCTGATGCCTCTAGCTTTACAGGTCCTTCCTGCTCCTACAACACATATGCCTTTACTGCATTTCCACAACAATGCAGCAGGTGTCTAGGACAGCACCAGAAAAGACAATCTCACTACAGGGGTGCCACGTAAATACAAATAAATCAATTAGTCTTTCCAGTTCCCAACAAGTAGTCACAGCCTTTCATGAAAGACAATTCTTACAAGTCACAGACCTTTGCTCTGTGTCGGTGTTCTTCCTTCAATTTCTCTTGCTGTCCCTGAGCCTCCTTTGAGCTGCAATACACATAAAGAAAGAAAAACTGTATTCAAGACAGGCACAAGACAAAATACAAGCAAATACACAGCAAGATACTTCTAAAATAAGCCAAGCTAGAGGACCTGTAACTGTCACAAATATAGTCTTTTTCTAACCACTGAAACCTCAGCAGTAGCCAGAGATCTACTTGGAAAGACAAATAATTACAGGATAGTTAATAGAAGAAAAGCAGCACGTAAGATTTTCAAGCACAAGTGACTAGCACAGATCCATCAGGCACAAGAATTAATCCTCACTTTGATTAGATTCCATAATATTTTAAGGATAACAGAGCTAGTCTCACCTCTTCTCCATTACTTCTTGCAAATCCTGGAATTCCTGATGCTGCTTTAGCTCCTTCAGTTCATCAAAGCGCTTCAGTTGTTCACTTGCCAGGTCATACACTGCCCTCACCATCTGCTCTTGCTGCTCCTGCCGTTGCCTTAGCCCCTCCTGCAGATTGCAGAGGTGGCAGAAGCACCACAATGTAGTAATCACCCGAATTTGGACAGAGGAAAATACAAATTAAATTGCCCAAAGTGGGCCAATATGGTCTAGTTGGGGTTATCTTAAACTTTACTCTCTAAGGTTTAGGATAACTTACTGTCCTGGTACTTTTACCAAAGCATTGTTACATCTGGTTACATAGCTCTCCTGTGATTCACATACACCTGCAAGTTGTTTTCTTTTACCTTTCCTTTCAACCTGTGCATCTCTTCATACATCCGAATGCAGCCTTCAACTTCTGTAACTTTAGATGGTAGAACTGCTGGAAAGAGTTCTTGATCCATTTCCAGAAGACTAAGATCTTCATTTCCCTGCATGGTCAGCGTATAAGCAAAATTAGTGACTGAATACACTATCAGCCACTCATGGAGGAAACCAGGTAAATCAAGTCTCCTAAATTGCATATTATTTGTAGAGAAACAGACAAAGGAATCAATCAATGCACAACTTTTTAGAGTAGTTATATACCCCAGTAGCACAGCCTCACTATTTTGAGTATCCTCCAGCAGCTTTATGAGGTTGGGATAATTACTTTTCCTAATTACTAAAATTGGGAGATACCAAGAGCTTATAGGATATGCATGAAGGCTAACTGTCACTTAGAAAGGTGAGACAGACTCCCCACATTCTCTTTACATTCAGTGAGGATGTTACACTGGAAGAAGTCAAGACAGGTTCATACTCTGAATCATCCTTCAGGAGGAGTCTTCAGACTCTCTATTATAACTTTTATCAGATCTTGCTGCTTCATTAAGATGTTTTCCTCATAATATATTCCTCAAATCTAAACGGAGCCAAGATGATGCAAAACTTTGCTGCTCAGTCTCATTGTTATGTGGTGAAATCATAATTTAATGCACAGCAACGGGCATTTGTTTTCAGGTGCTTCATCAGCTTCATTACCTCCACAACTCAATGCTCATTGCCCAGTTTCCTGCCCTTTTGCCTTGTAAAAGACAGCCATGACACATCTAAGTCATTCAAAGGCTCCAGAGAACCCAAGGGGGTTACTCATGGACTCGTAAGCCAGCAGGCCTGGCCCTAATCTGTGACCTTCTCTCTCCAAATGGATGAATCTCATGCTGCTAATCCAATCCATGCAACTATACAGCTCCAACTAAATTCTCTTTAGTTATGGTAGAAAAAGGGAGTTTGCTTTTAGGCTACTGTCAAACATTATTCTATGAAAATCTTGTTAATACCAATTTTATTGTCAACCATCTATCCTACAAAAACTTGAAACTAAGCATGTTTTCCCCTACAAGTTAACAGAACACAAACCAACCTTTATCAGACAATTTATAGCAGCAAGTTAGCACACTTTTTCTCACAGTTACTCACATGTGAATCATAATCAGAGAGCTACCTTTGTTTCACTTGGCTCTGTAGATGAAAGTGCTGGAGAGGCCTGGCAGCTAAGAGATGTGATCTTCTCCAGAGAAGATGACTGGTTTGTGTGGGGAGCAGATTCTTTAGGTGTTGAACTTCTGGAGGGTGCAATTTCTTGGGCTGATTGCCCAATCACTCTGTCCAGGACCCAGCCAGAATAAGGGGACAGCACAAGAGGAGACATGCATCCTTCCAAGATATCCTAGAGAGAAAACATTTTCTGTAATCGTGAAACATATCAAGAAAGCAACAAAACATTAATGAACACACACTGAAAACATGTGCACGGGTCAGCAGGTGCTTTATAATTGCAGCTCAGTACCCCATTTACCTGCTATTTCAGTTCCACACTCTTTCCGAGCTCCCCTACTTTTGCAGGACAGGAGCACCGCCACGCTTGAACCTCCTCCTGTGACACCTCCTTCCTACACCCTGCACTATCTACCCAGTACGGAGGAGCCAGGACCCGACCTGCTGGAAGAGGAGCAGGGGGGCGCAGCCGCCGACAGGCGAGGAAAAGCGGGCAGCAGAGATACCACAAGGGCAATTTGACTATTTAAGACCCGACTGTTAACGTGACAAGGAGCCGATGTATCACCGCTGGACCAGCGCTCACAGGGACGAGTCATCGATCTCCCCCCTCAGCCGCCCACAGGACGCACAGGCCCGAAGGCTCCCAGCCGCCCGCCGGGAGCGAGCCCTCACCTCATCCTGGAGCCAGTGGCGGCAATAGCTCAGCTGGCCCTTGCTTGAGGTGCGCAGAGCCGCCAGAGTCTCCCAGCGGAGCTGGCGCGGCTGCATGGCGACTCCCCGCCAAGCGCCCGGCAACGGGCTGACCCCCACCTCGCCCTTCTTCCGCTTCCGGGGCACCGCCGGCTGCTTCCCGCCCTCTGCAGACTGGGCGATAAGGGCGGTGGCTGCCCCCTTGCGGGCAGGCGGGGCCCCGCCCCTCCCCGCCGAGCACCAGAGGCACGAGTTCGAGTCCCACCGGGGGCGGCTCCCGGTGGGGGGGTGCCGTGCTGCGGCGAGGAAAAGCGCAGGGCCGTGAAACACCGACAGCTTCGCAGCTTTTTCCTTTATTTTGTGTATTCTCGGGGAGGGGTCCCGGGAGGGAGGGCTGGAGGCCAGCCTGCACTGCAGCATTTCTCCCAGATTGCAGGGGCAGGAAGAGACCACCATCCACAGAATAGCAAAAGGGTCTAGAGCATAGTTGCCTGCACAAAGGCCCCTGGAGTGCATTTTTTCCCAAAATAAGGGCTAGAATACCCTAGGTGCAATACAATGAAGAGGAAATCCCCAACATAACCAATTAAAATGTAGTTTATTGTCTGTTTTACCATAGCACCTTTAGGATTTCTAAAGTGTTAAACACGCGTGCGCACACAATTGCAGAACTCTCAAAAAACACTTAAAAAACCTTTATGAGAAATAGTGCCCAATGACCACATTGCACATAAATAGGATACAAAAGAGATAAAAATAAAAAACAATGCTTATTTTTGCCCCCTTAAGAACCATTTACTGGAAAGAAAACGGCACTAGAAAGCACGTGAGTTTTGGGGAGTCAACACATTGAAGACCTGATTTTCCAGGAGACGGTGCAAGCAAATTTGATGAAGAGTTGAGTATCCGTAGCTGCTCTTTAATTGGCTTAAGACTAAGTCAGTATTTCATGCACACCCAGACCCCAGCTGAAGTGCCACTGAGGTTAAACCACAATCTTTCCTTTGAATTCAGATGGTTTTGGCTCAGTCCTGGGGATATTCAGGATCAGAAAATCAGGGTGAGAGGCAAAGCAACATTAACACTACACTCAGAAAAAAAGGTGAGGATCAGGGAATATATAAGAATGAAGTAAAAAAACCCCTATCATTATTTCTTGTATAAAACTGTTTACGAATGCTGTGGTTGTTCAGGAGATAATCTCTTGTAAGTGTAGAGCCCAGGCACTTAAGTTATTTTCAGCTTCACACTTCTGGCAGATGGACCCTCTCCCACCATCCAATTTATCAATACAGTGTTCAATAGTTTAAAAAACAAAAACACCACCACACACAAACAAAAATCCCCACATGATCTCCCCAACACAGAAACAGAATGAAAAAGGAAGCATGAAAAGGAAGACAGCTCTTAATAAACATTAACATGCTGAACAAACCATTGACAGGTATTAAGAGCTGAAACCATCAGGACCTCAGAGGATGAAAAGGACCTTTTCCATCATATGCAAAACTATCTGGTTTTGGGGCACAGTTTATGGTGTAACACAGACCTCCAGCATCAATCCGGTATTGCTGATACCCTACACTTAGGACATATGCCACCATCATTTTATCATCTCATGCTGCAAGAAAAAGAGGAAGACATCTCCTGACAGTGACCCTGAAATGCCAACCTATTTTCTAAATAAAATATGGCTTTGAAATAGGGCTCCTTTTGTGCTTAAAACCAGGAGTGCAAGGAGAGCATTGTCCTCAGGGAGAAGAACGAGAGCAGCTGGGGGAGCCCAGCAAGGCACTTTCTCCAAAAACATTGGCATAGGAAGACTTGAGGAACTGGACGTAGTTTTGCATGCTGCGGTTGGTGCTCTCCGACTGCTCCAACCGATCCTTTAAATCCTGTAGGCGGCTTTCATACCGGTGCTCTGCCTACATAAAGAAGCACAAAACACAGGCTGAATGACAGCAATGTTCATTCTACTCACATTAAACTTAAAACTGTTCCCCAAAAGTGCTGAGGACAGCAAGAATTAGCACAGCAGTAGATGACATTACCATAGATGGTGCTATGATATTTATAATTCTTTCTGCTCATTACCAACTCCATTCAGCAACCCGCTGATAAAAACAGGAGACAACGCAGCTAATCAGTTTTGCTTTTAGAACTGATTAGCTATATTTATGCAGAATTAAACACGCTCTTTTCTGAAAAGCAACTCGACCTGATCCATGTGCCAATACAATTCCAAGTAAAACTCAAGTAAACAAGCAGGGTAAAGAGTACATTATGAAAGATTCCCCTTCTTTCTTCTAGAAGAAATCCTTTCCTCTGGAAGACAAATTGCATTTTCTCTCAGATAACCAAGCACAGTAAATGAAGTTGAAATCTGTCCATGGTATCTGGTGCAAATCTCATTTGAAGAAAGGTCTGATTCTCTTCGTGCACATACATATCAGTTTAGAGCAAGTTCATTCAGATCATTGCTATAAGTAACAAGGAAATAAGAGTCCACATTCCTGAATTAGTGATGTAATAGACATGTCATATCACACATCTGACGTGGACACATATAACAATGTCACATTCAGACACAGGTCTGCATGATTTTTGTGGCATGTCCATAGGACCTTGGTTTAAGGACTCCAGTTGATGCCAGGACACCACCAGCACAGCAAGAGTATCCCTTGCAAGTCACTCACATCATCTTTGCTCCGACGCAATTGGCTCAGCTCTGTTTTATTCCTACTCAGCTGGGTCTCCAAATCCAACATCTTGGACTGGGCTGCCCTCTCTCTAGATGTCGCTCGTTCTCGAGTTTGTTCCACCTATGTATAACAACAGAACAACCATGTTAAAGGGTTGTCTACGGAAAAATTATTTTTCCCTATCCCATTGCCCACAAAGCCCTATCAAATTTAATTGGACACATTCTCATACATCAGCAGCAGCTCAGTCTTGTGCTTTCCTCTCTTCTGTTACAAACTGGAGTGCAGGGTTCAGTTTTTCAATGATTTAAGCGCTGACACAGTACCAGCACATTTTATTATTTGTATTTCACTGAACATTATAATTTTCATGAATTTGCTCATAGGCTGAGGAGGCATTTCCAGCATTCTCACTGTTTCCCTTTTATAGCCTAGGTAGTTTTGGGAAAATTCACAAACACAAGAAATTACTTACTTGTCTTTTGGCGTCCTCAATGGCCATCTCCAACTGACGTGCCAAGGAGCTACATTCACGGGTCTTCTCCTCTAACCGCAGCTGACACTGGTGGATTGATTCCTCACGTTTTGCTATGACCTGAAGGAATTCTATGTTCTGGGCACTCGTTGTCTCTAGTTTTCTAGGTTAAGACAACAAGGGAAGGAAACCTATTCATTTTAAATGGAGTGTGTTTCAGTCTGCCTTTTTGTCAGGTCCTGACTCGTCTGGGAATAGATTTTATTCCCCCATGAAAGGCAAGAGCCCCAAGAAACACTTCTCCATTTCCCACATCAAAATTTCAAAGATTGAAGGACATACAGAGCACCCACATACCTGCATTTTCCCAATGTCACTAAAAGGAATTCATAAACATGGCAAAATTACTGTAATATGTAGTAAGCTCAAAATTGTCAAGCTAGATTGGTTTATCTGCTATATAAGCCATCACTCTTTCTAACAACATTCATAACAGGTGCTGCAAAAACATATAACTCTCTCTCCAGTGGACAGCTACTGATTAGAGATGCTTGTGGGAAAAGCAAATGCACAGAATCCTGGAGGCACGTGAGGGACCAGAACAAGACTGAAGCTGTTTCAATCCCCTGAAAAAACAATAGGAAGAGGGTGGAAATGGAAGGTTAAGAGAGCAAGAAAGCCCAATATTCCTGACCTTTCTAGCTCCTCCACCTTCAAGGTGAGCTGTTTTTTCTCCTCCTGGGCAGACTGATACCTCTCTCTTGTCATCTCCATTTTGTCCCCCTGGAGCTCAATCTAAAAATTACAGTAAGTAATTACTTTGCAGAGTAGTCACTACACACACAACCAACCAGCTAAAATGTGTGCAGCTCTCCAGAAGGAAACATGCTCAATTCATAATTTCTGGAGAGCCCCAGAAAAGGAACAGTAGATAAAAAAGCAAAGCACTAAACATCTATTTTGCTGGTGCTTCCACTTAATGTTTGGAAAGCTATGAGGAAATTCTTCCATATTGCAAATTAAAAGCCAGGTCTGTAAATGCTTGCATGCAGAGCAGCCACCTGTAAGCACAGCAAAGCACACACATTAAAAAGCAGCCATATACATGACAGCAGCCCACAAAGGCTTTAGAGTCTGAAATACCAGGAAGGTTTATAATTCCAAGCCAGAGTAAAGCAGTCAGAATGCAAGATCATTTGCTGCATCTTGAGGCATGGTTGTACAAGTCATGCCTGTCTGTAATTGCCCTGCAATACCTATGCAGTCCTTCTGGGGACAAAAAACAGGGACTGGGAAAACAACCTGAAATCAGGGTGAGAAAACAAGGTTGAGACAGTACTATCAGCAGACAACCACAGGAGGGAAAGCTGACAAGATCATGGAAGTAACAGAAGTGAGTGTTGGCATTAGCAAGTGTTGTCACTGCTGCTATTCAAGTCCCAATAAGGTTCTGCACCAAGGGATGAGAAACTTTTCGATCAATAAGGAATGCTACCAGCTACATCGCTAACTTCTTGCACAAAGACATAGCACACACCTTTACTTTTCAGTGCACGTTTAATCTTTTCAAGAAGTGACAAGAACAGAGACGAAGTTTGAACCTTCCTGTGATCAGAAATTCATCTTGGTCTCAGACTTGTGGATGGCAGTGCTGCAGGTACTTTCTGCCAGTCCCTTACCCGCTGACGAAGATCTGCAATCATGACAGACAGGTCCACGTTCTTCTTCTCATAACTCTGAAGCTGGTCCTGACATTCTGCTAGCTGTGTCTCTGTGATCTTTAGTATCTCAGGCAACTTTTCCAGTTCAGCAAGCTGGCTCTGGAACTGCTTACGCACCTACAGTCAAAGAAGAGAACATGAGGAACTTTCAAATGTTCATAAGATCAAGACTAAAAAATTTCTCAACTTCAGTGAAGCTTTGTTAGTCTGCAACCATGATGTCACCGTGTGGATATCTGACCAGTGTTAAAGTTCAAAGCCTAAGGTCTTCTCCTACTCCAAAAGGCTTTCTCTTAGGATTTGGCATTCGCTATGGATGGAGAGAGAATGAGTATTTTGGAACCTGAGCTTCAATTTTACTAGTACAAGCTCTTTTTTGAGGACAGCTATTCCACATCAGACAATGGTGTAACTTGCATAGTCCACTGTTCTAAACCACTATTTCTGCAGCAAAGGATGCACTAAGCAATTTAAACACCTGAGGAACACCTTATAGTAAAAAAGAAGCTGCTAAATATTCAGTAACTTTTGCAGAATGAACAAGTCCTGAGAAAAACTATTGGAGAAGGCAAACTCAGATAAGCCTTTTATTTCCTATTCACAGCCATTTTTCACTACATTCAGAACATTAAGATCCATGAATGTTTACAATATATCAGTCTTTAGAGGAATAGTTACCAGTTCAATCTCCTTGTTCATTTCATCCTTTAGTGTCTTGTTCTCTTTATCACACTTCTCCAGTTTTGCTGCCACATCATCTGCTTCCATTCGGGTCTTCAACACCTGGATATTCAAAAAAACTCCACATACTTAATCTGCTATATGTAGTTTTCAACAAATGTGCAATACTTTGGAGTAACTAAAACTGCTCAAGGATCAGCAACAAGTTTCCTGCCACATTAAGCACCACCCCAGAACTATATTTGGAAGCTCACTTTCTGCTTCTGCCACCTGGATAATATGGGCTTTCCACCAAACATTCTCCCCTTTTGCCTTGTCTTCCTACTACCACAATATGCAACCTCCCCCCCCAAAAGCAGCCAAGGAACAGTACTTGGCACACTAAAAGGCAGAAGAAAGCATCTCACTATTTCCCTTTACTTTTTGAAAAGGAGCAGGTAAAAGTGAAATAATTAAAATGAGTCTTTCGTTTTCTGTTACTCAAGATCTCTGCTGTGGGAGTCAGTTCTTCCTAATGACCAAGTTATCAGCACATAGTGAGGAAAGCAAGTCTTCCACACTTTAGCATACAGCACATGGCAGTCTGGATGCTGCCATTTGAATAAAAGTTAGGCTAACAGAGACAAAAGGACCAAAACCATATGAAACTTCAACATCCTCCAAGAGCAAACAAAGGGTTAAGGTATTACAGAATAAGCCACAACAGTGAAAGGAGAAAACATGTTTGTGCAAGGGCTGAAGGTTTTGATAAGATGCCTACCTGTGACTTGTAGGTTTCAATCAGCCCTTCATAGTTCCTGACAGAGCTCTTGAGCTGCTGCACTTCCATCTGTGCTTGGTTCAGCTTTTCCTCCACTGGGACCACACTAGCCTGAAAAAATAAACCATCTTCCATTGAACACTTGGAAGTAACTGCCACACTAGCTGTCTAACATTGTCTAGACTAAGATAAAAATACTTTTGTCAGTGTAACTTGGTAAAACCTTCCAGACTTCAGTGGATTACCAGATTTACATCAGCAGGGCACAGAGGTTTGGGATGGATGTGCAATCTTTCCATTTGCCTGAAAGAGCTGTGCTACTTGGATTAGGGCCACTCCTTATTTGGATCAATGCCTAGCTTTCCAAGAAGATAATAATGTAGGTCACCTACAAGATCACAGTGGTAAGAGCTGACCAGAGAAAAATGCCAGCCATTTTTTTTATTCTGGAGATCACCATTCTCTCTGCCTGAGCTACTATTGTTTGCTCTCTGGCCAGCAGCATGAACATGTAAGGACAAGATGTAAGATCCCAGCTGGAAGAAACAGTACTTGGATTGGAGATACTCCTAGCCAAAATGTGGAAAAACCCCAGTCATCCCAGCATATTCACTTTCTTTTATGTCCCCTCGCAGCATACTTGCCCTGTCATACTCAGGTTATGGTAAAACTGGTTTGAAAATAAATGGCAGCAATGGGAGCAATTCAACTCTGTCCTCAGAGGCCAAGCAACTTGTTATAATTTCTCCTTTTTTCCCCTAGTATTTCAGCTTCAAATCCCTAGAATAACTGACCTTTAGCCTTTCATTCTCCATTTTGAAAGAAGTGGTCTCTGTAGTCTGTCGATGCAATTTATCCACCAAAGCTTCTCTGTCCTCCCGCATCTTGTCCTCCAGGGTTGTCTGCTGTTCCAGCAAGTCTGCAACACGGCTGCCATACAGAAAGAAAATTAATCCTTAAGTGACAAGAAAGAATAAGACTCCTAACCCTTGAAAATTAGCTTCAGAAACATGGCTTTTTCCTATCTTTTCATCTTCCTACTCCAGTAACCTATCTGTTACACTGTTCTACCACCTCAATCTTCTTAACCTGCTGAAAATTAACTTGAGTTGTGCCCCTGGAGCCCAAATACATTGCTTCCAAGATACACAGGATAGAGGTACCTCTCTTTTGTCTCATACATACCTGTTTTCTCCTGCAGCAACAACTGTACTGCAGTGATACCAACGCATTTATTTACCTTCACAAGAAAACTGGCACAAACTATACTGCCTATGTCTTCTAATCCCTTCCATTCAAGCATCTCAAACAGACCTCAAAAGAGAGATAATCTTAATTCTTTCAAAGCATTATAAAATGGCAAAGGAACAGAGCTTTAAGGGTCAGCAAACCCTTAAAAAGCCTGCCTTTGCTGTGGCAAGTCAGCAGCAGAAGCCACATCTCTCTGTTACCACTGCTCTAGCCCTTAAGCAGTGCTGGTTTTGCTTGGATATTTACAGGTAATCCGATTAAATTATTCAATTTAATGACATTATTCAATTAAATTCAATTAAATTATCCTTGAACTTAGAACTCATCCCCATTCATGCTTGTTTCTCCATACTAATTTTGTTTTAACCTGTTCAGCGTAACAATTTCCAGTTCGAGGTCGCTCTTGTCCTTTACTACTTTGTTGTAGCGACTCCTCCAGGACTCCAGAGTAGACAGTGCCTCAGCTACATAACTGTCCTATCAACCAAAAGAAATATATGAGGAAAAGAGCAAGGGTGAAAAAAAATGTCACTGGACATGGGATATGCAGACAATATGCAGAGATGTTGATATGGGTAAGCATGATGCGTGCAGAGACTTCACTAAGAATTTTAAAATATTGAGGACAAGTATTTATTTTTATTCTTCCTGATCCTTCAGAAAGGTGTTCTCCAACACCAAGCTTATGTCAGCCAACAGACATAACAGCAGCAAAAGAAGAATCCTCTTTCAAGGCAGGTGAACTATCATAAATACAAAGCATGGCTAAGATTCTGCTACTGGCTCTGGTCCCTGGAATTCTAAAAACAGTGGAGAAAAAAAACCACAATCAAGTAGTGTGAAATCCATGTTCCCTTCTGATTTGTTTTAGTCCTAACTTTTCTACTTTTTCCTGATATCCTTCAGTCATTTTTCAACAGGAAATTCCAGTACACCTCTAACTCTAAGACTTTGTACTTTTCTGCTGACTAGTTTCTCAATTAGCAACTAACTCCATTCAGAATTTTCAGCCAAACCCACGATGCTTTATTTTATCACCTTTTGTCAACCCTCAGATGGTTCTAAAGAACCAGCAAAAAAACAGATCTGCTAGTTTAGTATGATCCGAATTATTGTATGTCCTAAGTTAAGGACATGCAGTGAATATAGTGACAGCTGAGAAAACTGGATTTGTTCTAAACTTAGCATAAATGGGCCAAAGCATCAAGACAGAAATAAATCTCATTAGTTGAAAGCAGAGACTCTCCTCAGGGCTGCTACCAGAAGTCAAAGATTTGCATGCATGATCTGAAATGAGGTCTCTCTTCCTGTATTATCAGGTACCTTTTCTGCTAGCTGGACAGCTAATTGCTCTGCATACTCTTCACTTCGCTCTGCCCGTTCTTTCTGTGCACGGATGGCTTTCTTCAGGGCCTCTTTATCACGGTCTGCCTTCTGCCTTAGTTCTTTCAGTTGTTGCATAATACGTTCCACCTCTGCCTTATGCTGAGCTTCACTGCGCTCCAAATTCTGAAGCAGGGGGAGAAAACACACCACACAGAATAATGTCCTTATACCTGCATACCCAAAGCACCAACTAATTTCCTAGAAACAGTGGAGAGAGGTAGGATAAACACCCAATCTCCAGCCTGGAGATACCTGAAATCACATTTCACCTACACAATCTCATCCTAACGCTGACAGGCATGTCAGCATGACATGTCTTCCTTTCTTTCAGAAAGTTTTCCTTTCTTCTTTCATAAGCTGCTCTCTAAAGTACTGATTTCCTTTCCTGACCAAGAGAAATACTGTCTACCAGTCTTTTGATCTACCTAAGAATATTCTCTTTATGAATTGAAATGCTCACATATAATAATGTAGCTTTATGAAGCTATATAGCTTAATAAAATTAAAGCTCTTCTAAACCATTAACACACATATGTTCATCACAACATCAACAGATATTTTACACATAAGACTTTGAACAAGATAAAGCAGGGAAACTTTCTCCTTCCCATTAATACTGTAGAAAACATGCATGAGTGTGATCATATACAGGAAATCATGACACAGCATTTTTCCCAGAAAGCAAATTAAATAGTTTACAATCTGTCTTGATGCTTGACTAAATTAAAGCCATCTTTTAAATAATTATGTAGTAATTAACTTGGGGGGGGAAATCTAATTAATGCACATAGACCTTAAGGTTATGATTTTTGCCTTATGCATCAAAAGTGAAGAGATTTTCCTTTTCCTACTTAATTTGAAAAGTATGCTGTGTGTTTGTGGCATAAACATCACCAGCCAATATTTCAGTCTACCAGACACAGTAGAAGAATAGTTGGTGAGTGCTTCTTCCCCTGTCAGTCAATTCAGTTCATGAGAGTAAATGAAGAGACAATCCCCAGGGACCACTGAAAACATACCCGTATCTGTATAGTCAGACGGTTGTTCTCAGCTTCTTTGTTTCGCAACTGCGCTTGTAAATGGCCTCTCACAGCCTCCATAGATTTGGAGAGTTCGCATGCTGTCTTTGCCTGGTCCTAAATAAGAAGCAACAAGATGCACACCTTTTTCCTCAACAAGCTAATAGAAGGAACACTTTACAATATGTAACAGTCTCAGATTTCTTCACTGAATGATGTCCAGCTACCTCCACTTTCCTCAGATGGACCCTCATAGCTCTTCTACTCCAACAAAATGAGGAACAAGTGAGTAGCCATTTATTTTACATCAGATGTGAATGACTGGCCTGAAAGATTTGTTCTACGGCATAACACCCTTCATATCTGATCTCTTCCCTACATTCCCCTTTTATTTCCTGAACAGAGAAACAGACTGGAATTTGACATCAGGAACCAACAGGACCTTAAACAGAAAGGCAATTCAGTCCAAGCAAAGAGAATACTACCTATTCAACCTTGTGAAGGGTGTCTTATTAGCCGAACATGGAATCCACGAGTCTGTGGGAATTAGTAGCTGTCTGTCTAGTTTTATAAGCAAGCCAGTCATCTCATCCCTTAAAAAGTAATCATCTACAAATACAAACCCATATTTTGGACTATCTGTGGTTCTACAGAACTGGAAGGTGGAACAGGGAGAAGAACACAGAAAAAGGGAACTACCTTTTCTGCCTGTATCTCAACGGTAAGATTGTCCACTTCTTTTTCTTTCTCCTGAAGCCTCATCTGAAGTTGCTGGGAAAACAAACACCACTCAGACATTAAGTAACAAACAGATTTAGGTTGGCAGCTGGAGGGAAAGAGGTGTAACTGCCTCCCTCTCGAGACCCTCTGATCCACAGCACACTGTCTGGTATCCGCAGCAACAGCATCCTCAGGGCTAGAAAAAACAGGCTGCATTCTCCTCAAGCAGAAAGCACAAGGGATGCACATAGATTTGTGTAACAGGTAATAGGATACCCAGTCAAGAACAAGCACCTGACCAGAATATATACTCCACAGACAAAAAAAGGGCATTACCTATGTCTCACAGCAAGTTTTGTAACTTGTGGCAATGTAAGAACTCTTTTCTCAGTTTACAGATAAGGAAATGAACAAAAGCTGGCACCAGGTCACTTGCTCATTCAGAGGCAGAAGCAGATACAGAAAGCATACCCTCTTCATGCTTTTCTATCTCTAAGGATAACATGATAAACATACATAAACAATAAGATGATTTCCAAACTGAAGAATTCTATACTGACCATCAGGTGTATTTTGGCAGTAGATATTTTTTCTCTCCCACCCTCATAGTTTTCTTTTTAAAGAAACATGTAGTACAACTCTTCCTTTGTACATACAGTACCATAAGAAAAGATAAGTGGAATCATTTGTGCTTAAACATAAGAACAGGCTTAGGTTCTCCTTTATAGCCAAGTCCTGTAAATCCTAATGGTGCTTTTATATGTAGCTCTTAGTTGTGCTATTCCCATTCTAAGCTCCTGTATTTCAAAAGCTATGAAAGTCTATCCACTTTGAAATGTAGGTTATTAACCAGAGGAGTAATATAGTGGCTCTGATTACCACAAAAGGCAAAGTATTTTTTTATTGGTCTAAAAGGCTTTAGTGTAACACTTGACGGCTGAATACAAGACAAAGGAGAGCTTGTCATTTTAGATCTCTCTGCTTTATCATTAAAAAAAGGAAAAAAAAGAGACACTGTGGATTGCTTACCATTTTCTCTGCATCTGAGTCAGCCAGCCTTTTCAGCAGTGCTCCTTGCTGCTCCAGTATCTTCTGAGCATCCTTCTACAAAAGAAATATGTGAGAAAAATTGTTAACTAAAAAGTCAATTTTATATAGATTCTTTAAATGGAACTGGGCAAATCAACCATTTCCTCTCGGTTGCAGCAGCAATTCTCAGAAGATACCAGAAGCATCAAATTTGCTAAATATTTCACATATCAGCCATCTCAGAAAGCTTTCCCACTTCTCAGTCAAAGATTACAATTGCATGATGGCAATTTAAGATCTTTCTGAACTCTCCTGCTACTCAGGTAAAGTCGTGTGGAAGAACTCAGTCCTTTTATTCAGTTTCACTGGTGGCTGAAAGAACTGTTACCATCAGCCTGCTTTTGTTCAAATGGTATATAAACTACAGAAGGAATAGCAGTTTCATTTCTCTATTGCTCTTACAAGTAGTATAGAATTGTTCTGTACAAGCAGTACAGAGCCATTTACAATTACTCTGTTACTGCTCTTACAGCCTACAAAAATAAAGTTCTGAACACGCTTAGGCTCCCATTAGCTAAGGCCACATCTAGTCCTCTGACTTCAGCCAATGCAACTGTAGCAGTAATGTTTCAGGCTAGCATGATCAGCAGATACAGCTGTATCCAGAGGAGAAAGACTTGGCAACACAGTAGTGCCTATACCTTTTAATACAGTTGAAGACTAAGGTGCTCTAACATACTCGCAGAAGAAAAGTCAGTCTTACTCTGTGAGGTAGACAGAGATAAAAAAAAACTAACCACCCTTTATGACACAGGGTCAACAGAAGGATTGAAAAAAAAAAAAAAAAGAGCAGTTAAAAGCTCTCAAACTCCACTTCAGTCCACACGGCAATGTAGCCTCCTGTGTTCAAGCACACAGCACTGCTCACCTCCCGGTTATGCTGCTCTCTGAGAAGTTCTCGAAGTGTCTGGTTGGTTTCTTCAAAGGTACTCAATTTCTGGAGGAGAAGCTCTTTTTGTCTTGTCAGTGTGTTAATGTCTGAGCTGCTCATGTGTTTCTCCTAGAGGAAAAACAAAACAAAACCAACAACAACAACAAAAGAAGAAAGAGGAATAGTTCACCTGGAATTAATGTATGAAGCTGATACAAGCATAAGCAGTGAAATAGTCAGCACCACGTGTGCAGGTGACTGGATGCTGGAAGTAAATATCCCACTTCCAAACAAAACTAGCAAACATCTTAAGCATATTAAAACCCTCCACTTTTCCATATATTTTTCTGGATTAGCAACTGTAATGCTACATTTGTAAGACAACCATATAACAGGCCAACATAGCAAAGGCAAGAACAAAAATGGACAACACCTACAATGTTGAGTCTCCCAATTGTATTTTTCAGGGCATGGATCTGCCTGGCTGCTGCTGCTCCATCCCTTTCTGCCTCACTCAGCTTGGACATCAAACACTCCTTCTCATGCTGCAAGTACTTTTTCTGCAGCCTGTAATTGAGAATTAAGCCATCAGAGAAACAAGAAGATATGACAGCTGTACCAATCACTATTGATACACAGTTGATTGGGTTAAAACTCATATAGACCCTCAAATCAGAGGATAAAAGCTCTAAACAAACACTACTTAAGATTTACCGTCTTCCAGTGTGGAAGTTGTTCTGACAGAAGCCAGCAAGTAGAAACCAGAAGCTTGCTAGGTTTCCACAGCTATGAAACAGGAATTTAGGAGGAACAAACTGGGCTTATACAAAAGCCTGCACACACTTTAAACCCAAAACACAATGCTGTGCTTTTCCTGGGCACTTAAGCCACACCAAAAATAAGACTCAAAATGGCTGAACATGAAACAGGAAAGCACATCAAGATATACAGCTCAAACTTTTTAGCCAGGGCTTTTAATCTCAGAAGCATTCACAAAGTTTTCTGAAAAAGGAATACCCAGTATTAACTTCCAAGTGATCTTGAGGAAAAAATAAAACTAACTCTCTTAAAACACTAGTGTCACCCTGGAGACAGAAACTTCCCTAATTCCTTAGATACAAAGCAGATGCAAAAATGCCAGACTTGGAGACCTTCAGATCACTAAGAAAAAAAGACATGATTCAGTCCTCCCAGGGGCTGTCACTCCTGTCTCAGCATGATTTTCACAAAGGCCAAAAATTCTCCTCTAGTTTTCAGTTCCATATTTATTCATTTGTTGTTCTACCAATATCATCCCAATTCAAACAGCATCTCTTAACCTTCAAGATATTAACTGCAGAGCTAGTCAGACCAGTAGGCCTCCAGTAGGCCACACAAGCCAATCGCTTTCAGGTTCCTCTCAGTGCTTTTTCCATTCTAATAATCATGCTAGAGCCCCTCTCTGCAGCTATTGCCATCTGAAGTCCCCCTTCTAAAAGGTAACAAAAAACGCCAAGAAGATCAGTTCTTCAGCAGCACTGCAACCCAGGGTACAAACTACAACCTCAAATAATGTTAGCAATAAAGGAGGTGGGTGCCCTGTAAATACCGCTACTTGCAGTAACTATGAACAACTGCAGCTTTCTTACACAGTCAGATCTTTCTCTTCCTTTATGCGCTCAATATTGCGCCTGAGCAGTGTATTCTCATGTTCTGTTTCTACCAGTTCTTGTGTGACCTCATTCAGTTCTTCTTTCTGCTCCTCAAGGAGACGCTTTGTCATTTGCTGCTGTTCCTCCTTTTTCTGAATCTTGGCCTGATGAAGATATTTAAATAGAACATAAACCCAGGTGCTTTTAAAGTGATTTTTGTTTTTTTGCTAGATACTTCCAGGCTGTTCCTGTGCATGAAGGGCATAATTCATTTATTGCCCGGAAATAAGTCCCATCCCACAAACACTGGGAGACACAAGTGTCCTGGCTCTAAGTCACACACCAAAAATTGTCATCAACCATGAGACATGTGACAGACCTCAAACATGGCAAGAAAGGAGCTCTGGTAGCAGTCCACATGCTGGAGATGCCTCCCATTCCCCCACTTGCTTAGTGAGATCCAGGGAACTGGGTGAAATCAACCTAAAGAGTCCCTGGCATTTTTGTTTCCATCTACCCATTTTGGATTACCCAGCACTTTCTGTTACAGCTCATTGTCACTGCTGGTAGTATGGCTGGAGTTGTGTACAGACTACTCAAGAGCTGAATGGGGCTCAGAAGTTGACTACTGCTCCTCATGAGTGACATGTGCATCCCATGTGGCAGTTAAGAGCACTACAAACAGTTGAAGATATGCAAGAAGAGAGAACGTGGGGGGGGGGGGTTGAACTACTGTATCAGACTTGTTTCTTTTGCAGAAAAAAAAAAGGTCACTGGAGATTCCCTGGCTTATACAGAATTAAAGCTAACAAAACGAATGTGATCTTACACCATGGATTTATTTAGGTGACACCATCAAATATTTAGATTAAAATAGCTTATTTTAAGTATAAAAATGGATTTTTGTTTTACAATCATGCAAGTAATTCCATTAAATTTTGTACCATAAATAAAATGGAAAACATTTCACAGAAGAATCTACCTGACTCAAATCCTATTATTGTTCACTGATTTGAACTTCATGTAGTTTTGAGTAAAATAATAACACAACAAGATTTGCTACCCTCAGTGTTAACTCAAAGTTAAAAATGCAGTTTGCCCCCACAATAATGCATCTTAGAAAATCTGGATACATCTCCTACCCACTTTTTAATTGATGTCAAGTACATGAGAGACTATTTATCTGGAAAACACAACATCACTGGGTTGCACATTTTGAAACAGAGTCAGAAGAAATAATCTTGTTGTGTAAGTAGATTCTTTGACAATAAAACATCATTGTGCTGTATTTTTCATCTTCTGGAAGGACTAGTTTTCAGATTTGGGGCCTGGAAAGAAGACATTATTTGGAAACTAATGCACAGCAATACCTTATTAAATGAATAATATTTTTAAATGTTTCATAGTAGGGCTTAGTAAATTTATCCCTAGGATAGTTCAGCTCTTCTAAACAACTCAGACTAGTTAGCTTGCTTTAAAAAAAAAATTAAAAAAAAAAAAAGGCCTGGGTAATCTTCCATTGCAACAAGACTTGACTCCAGTCTCCAGCCTCCTCTTGCCAAACAATCAGCTACAAAGCCTGAGTAAGCAGGTAACTTTACACTGTCTTCTCACCTCATTCTTCAGGGTTCCCACCACATTCATCAGGCTATCTATCTTCTTTTCATATTTGTTCATTTTGCAGTAAACAGCGTCCTCCTCATCTGTAGAGAGGTCACTCAGGTGCAATACTGACAGCATTTTTTCTGAATCTGGAGGTGTAACTTCTAGGCGGTGAGTTGGTCCCTAGTAGAAAAGCAATGAAGAGCATAATTTTTTTAGTATAAAGTTATCAACAATATAGCCTCACTGCAATAGGGCTAGTAAGGAAAAAAGAATATGTAAACAGCTCTTTCATTGCCATCAGGGAAAGGTCAAGAATGCAGAAAGACTAGAATGGAAAAAGAAGAAAAAAATAATGAAAATTCAAATTCCTATCTAGCAAGAGCCAGGAACACAAAAGGCAAAACTATCAAGCCATGAGAAAGAAAATATTACACAATACTACACAAATGCTCCTTGCTTTGGAAGAAGCTAAGAACAGCAGCTGCTCACTGTGCCTCCAGATGATATCTTGAAGGGGACTAATAAAACTACAATAAACAAAGAAATTTGTCTGGCTTCTAGAGGCAGAAAGGTATGATATGGCCATAGGCTGCTAATTAATTTCCAATTTTTCTATATTAAAAGGTGAAAAACATTTATAGAAGACAATTAAAATGGATAGTAGGTGATAGTAGCCTTCTTTCAGATCAGCCCAACTTCCTCACTACACAACTGCTCTCTTCAACCACAGATAAACCTGAAAGTTTGTTTTAAAGAGAAAAATCAGTCATACCTCCCATTTGCAGGTGGACTCCCGGACAGATGTTTTGCCTGGAGGCACCCAGGGGGCCTTAGTTTTCACCCGCACAACTCGGCACGTGCTCATGGTATCCCCTTTCATTTTCTGTTTGTGCTTTTGCTAAAGAAAGAGAAAATAGAATAAAACACAGACTTTTAAAGAACCATTTACAATTTTTGGTGTTGCAAAACCAAATGAAAGTTTATTCATACAAAAATATCACATAGTGTTTCACGTGATACATCAGATAAGACAAACCAGCAGCCATCAGAGGAGGCTACCACCAGCCAGAAGGAAAGGTTATTGCACATTCAGTTGACAGTATGGCTAGGTATAGTACATTCTTGTCTATGACATAGCAACTCTGTTATATCACTGGGATGGATACCTGCACTTGTGATGTGATGTAATGTGATGAGACCCTTACCCAGTAGGCCAGGGGTGGGAGTTCGAGGACGAGGGGAAGGAATTCTCCTCTGTATGGAGATACACCAAAAAATACCGCAATATAAGCCATTCATGTGAAGAAGGAACAAACTGGGAGATCCCTTCTCCATTTGAGATTCAACTTACAAAAGAGCAGCTGTATCATTTGACAACAGCATTACCAGAGAAAAAAGAACAGTGCAGTGTGATTGGTTATGAAAAGCCCCTGACGTGTTTTCCCTGCTTTGCAGTCAACTAATAAATCCACATTTACTTGTGTTGAACTCAAGGTGCTCTAACTGAAGGAAAATTAAAGTGGTTTCGCACAGTTCTAACCTTAGCAAAAAATCAGATGTTCTCAATATTCCCTACAGGCAATTAACTAATAGGAGTCATTGATCTCTCTGTCAGGCCCTACCCCGATATGACATTTGCCATTAGCAACAAACACAAAATTAATAGAGGACTTAGGATAGGATGTTTGCACATAAAGAAGAATGAGTTAGCAACTTCCATCACCTCTTGAGAACAAATTTACATAACCAACTACAAAAGAGGAATGAAATAGCTAGATACTCAACTTCAGTATTGCCTTCTACCTACTGTGGATAAGGCTATGAAAAGATCCTCTCTGCTGCATAGCTCAGCAGACTAAGAAGGTGCTTAATGCCAGAAGATGGTTTGAATCCACTCTTTTTTCTCTAAATAAATTTATTTTAATACAAACAAAATGGAATTTGCAACGTCTAGATGCTACCTTTCCCCAAAGCCTTTCTACAGAAATAGTGATGAAGCCACAGAAAAAAAAATCTCAGGACACAAATCCAGGAAACAACATTCCCCCAAACCACGTCACATGGGAAGCAACAATCACACACTTGAACGTGAAAAGTAACTATATATTCTATATCATACTTAAATTGCCTTAAACACAGAAGACATTACTGAAAATTCACCACTGAATATGAATTCAAGTCTTACAGTCGTCCTAATGCAATTGTACAACAGACCTTGAAGATTTTGTGGTGCTTCTAGGACTGATCACCTTCCTCTTTGTAGCCCTTAAAAACACCCAACTACACACTCCTACCTGGCATTTCGCAGGTGTGGTTTTCTGACCCTTTTTAATATGGACATGGACAGGGGTGTTTTCATCCACATGGACGTGCAAAGGGGGAGATGAGGAACGATTCTTCATGGCTCTTCTGCCACAAACGGGAAAGGGCAATACAATTAAAGGAAACCTGTGAATAAGGAAACTGGAAATAACAACATTTCCCTCTATGCCAGAGAGCAACAATGGCCAGCTTTGGTTAAAACTGGAGCTTTCTTTCGGTAGCATCTGCCATTTTGAACTGCACACTATTTTGCTGTAAAGCTAGGATTAATACAAGTAATTTCTCTGCTTCTGGTATTTTCTGCTTTTAATATGGTTATTAAAGGCCAAATACAGTTGACTGATAGCAGGTGTCTGTAAGAGTCATTGGAGTTCACAGTCTTAGACCAAGTGAGCAAATCAAAGGTTCCAGTAACCAACACAATCTGATTATGAAGAGAAATTTGAAGTGGAGAGAAAAGAAGCATTAATTTAACAGTTTAGTTAAGACAAATCAACAGGAAACTATCAGATCCTTCCATCCTAGAACCTGAACCTGTAAACTCGTATGTTCTTAAGTGTCTTTTTGAAGTTAAACTAATGCTTAAAAGCTTTTGGATCATGGCATTTCTTTAATCTTCAGAAAAAAAGCATAACCTTAACCAATATCTAACACAATGTGGAAAAGCCTAGAGACACAAGGTTAAAGTCATCACCATTGAGCTTGATGCTTTGGCTGAGGTAATGGTATAAAGCAATTGCAAATCCTACAAAAATCCACCAGCAGCACTTATCTGATTCTGGCAGAAGGGTTTTTGTCAGCCTAGGTAAAATTACTTACAGTTATTCTAAAGCTTTTAGCTCTTCTTGACAGTGTGCTCTGTGCAGAAACTGAAGTCACTTCATTGTTGATGGATGAGGGACACCTGATATAATAATAAAATAGGAAAATAATAAATAATAATAAAATAATAAATAATTGAAAAGAAAATATTTTCTATATAATAAACAATAAATAATTAAATATATAATATAAAATAATAAAAAGGACCAGTAATAGGAAAAGGTGCCAATTTCTGAACATCCTCTTCCTTTTGATTTAAGGCAACATGCAGGGTCAAACACATCAAATGTATGAACCCAAACAACAAAAGTTGATGTGTCCTGGCTTCCTCCGACAAACATGCTATGAGGGAAAGACTGAGATTATAATTCCTTACATAGTGATGATGAAAGTTGGTTTAAACAATGTACAATCACACATGATGGGTTTACCCAAACAGTTACAAACCTTCAAATTCTAACTGCAATTTTTAACCAGTTTCATAAGCAAAAAGGTCTGAACAGTTCCAGGGTACCTGTACATCCCCTTCCAAACCCTACACCCTCTCTAAATTCTGCCATCATCAACCAATTCTGTAAAACTTGACTGAAATGTTGAGGTTCTAGGTTTATACAGTTTTGCAGGCTGAAGAGATGTGTCTAAATGTCATGCTGAAGGAAACCCAGCATCACAAAGACTTGTGTTGCAATGTGGTCACTGCCTGCCCAGCAGATACATGAGTAATGGTTGGCTAACCAGTAGCACACACAGAACTGGGAGTCAGCTACAGCACGAGCAGCTTCTTGTCTGGTGGTTCTTGAGGGACCTGAAGAAATGAGAGGGAGGAGGGATCTCCAAAGGACTAATATCTATCAGGGAGTGATGAAGTGGTGGTATATCAGGCTTAGTTAGCTAATCTTATGGTAACACTCCTTCACAATTTGCTGTGTAACAACAAGCGTTACAAGTGTTGCTTGTGATGCAGTAGAACAGGATTTTGTACACCACCTCTGCTAGACTAGAATTTAGATCACTTGTTATAGCCCATTGATTACTTTGTCAGCTTGCCAAGGTTCATGTAATAACCTACCCTAAATAAAACTAAATAAAAATAATAATACTGCATCTGTTTTTAAGCAGTATGTGTTTAAGACAAACCACACCTGTATATCACGTCAGATTTATGAACATTACAGAGGGGAAGATGCAGCTGTACTTCGCTTGATCAGGAACAGGAAGTGACAGTTTTCTGAAGGAAAAGGGTCTCCCAGCTTCTAGCTATGAACAACTCCAAACACCCTGGGCGTTTTAATCCTCTCCTTCTCGAGGGTAGCTTAAACTCTCCTCAGGACTAAACGTACACATCGGCTACGGCACTGACTAAGAACTTCGACAGAGCTTTTGAATCACCACAGGTGAAACTCGGATGCTGTCACCCATCTTTCCCTAGCAACAAGGTTTATTCCAGGAGTTTAAGTCACCTCTCCTGCCGTCTCTGGAGGCTTTTCAAAGGATCTCTGGCTACCTCGGCCGGCAGGGACCTTGTCTGTGGTCAGCCTCCTGCTCAGAGCTTGCCCCGACCGACAACCAGCACGCTTTCCGCCCTATATTTGAAGTCGCCTGATTGTTCCCGCTTTCTCTCGCAGCGGGAAGAACCATCCCAAGACAGGAGGTGCTACTGACACAGTGAGGAAGGCGCCGAAGGAATTATTCCCGGGGTCTTCGACATCCCCGCGGCCACACCGCGAGGGGACCCCCGCCCTCCCCGGCCGGGACCCCCTACCCCCCCCGCCCCTCACCATGAAGGGCCGCGCGGGGTCCGCAGCCGTTGCCGCCTCAGGAGGTCTTCGGCGGCGGCGGGGAGGCGGCGGGAGGCGCTGCCGCTGCCATGGAGACCCCGCAGCCGTGCCGAGGGGGGCGACGGGTGGCCGCACCAGGGGCAGGAGGCGCCGCCGCACTTCCGGGGCCGCCGCCGCGCCGCCGCCGCCCGCGGCTCCTCCATTGGGCGATTCAAACCCTCCTCGTGATCCGGCCTGCCGCCGCCCGCGTCACAAGGCCCCGCCCCGCAACGGGCTCCGTCGCCATGGTAACGCGAAGCGGCACGGAGGGGCCGGGACGGGCCCGGTGCTGCGCTGCCCGGGATCCCTGGTCCACCCGCCGGGAAGCTGACGCCGGCCGCGCTCCGCCGGCCCCCAGCAGCCGGGTGACCGAGCGCCGCTGGGTCCCGGCTGCCCCGGGTGAGGAGGCGGCCCTGCCAGAGAGAGGTCACGTCACTGAGCTGGTGACGTCTCGGATCCACGTTTCGGTTGTGCTGGCGCACGAGGCTGCGCAAGACTTGTCCTCCGTCTAGGGTTCACAGAGATGGGTATTTTAAGCGATCATAAAGGCTTCCCTCAAGCACGTTCAGTATAATTTTTTTAAAACACTACCTGGCTAGAACGTTGTTCTTTTGATACCGTGGAACATCAGTTTCTGCACAGAACAGCTTGACAAAAAAATACAGCAAGTCACAGACCAGCAACCCCGCTGTTTTCACTGTAAACGTTTTCGTTCTCCCCTCCGTGTCAGATCATAACTGAATTTGTAACTAGGCTTCCATTTGCAAAACAACCAACCAACTTCTATCATAACCTTTGTTGTTATACCCAGAAAAGGTGCCTGCCCGCCCACCCACCTCCCCCCACAACAGAACCCACAGCATGCAAGCACCTGCATTACAGACCGACCTCAGCTGCACCTGAAATATCTCAAAAAAACCAGCTTCCCCAAAAACTGCCCTTTCTTTTGGGGAAACAGAACTTTATCAAGTTGACAATTAAGGATATTTAAGCCTTGGGCTGCAGCAGATCAATCCCACTCCAACCTGTATTATCTCTCAGGCATTTCTACCTGGCACAGCTCAGTAGACTTCGTACGTCACGTTACCTGCAGAGATGGCTCCTAATCTGAGTGCTACAGCAGCAAATCCTTTGTTACTCTTGCACAGCAAAAACATCTAGAGAACCCTGGGGCATGCAGATTGTTCTTAATCCTTCTTTTTCCAAAACAAAACCAAACAGATTTTCAGGGGTATTCCAGGGAGCTTTCATGCAAGATAAATCTTTCAAGGAACTGCTCTGCATTAGTGATTTCTGCGTGGGGTGTGCTTTCCAAGCATAACAGGTAAGGTAGGAATTCACAGATCTCACAACAGGCACAGAAAGAAGCAAGCCTTTATCCTTGCAGACCGTACAGAATCAAGTACTGAAAGAACCGTTTACATGGAAGAGTAAAAGCATACAATCTGCCAAGTGCAGCATCGTTTCTGTCATAGGAAAGATGCCTTTCCCAGAACCGTGGATTCCTCCAGTTCCCTCAGCACTGGGATTACAGGATTCTATTGCAGGAAAAATTGTCATTTAAAGACTAGTATCCAGTGTCTCAGTCAGGAAAACACTTCAGATGACATGGATGAGTAGCGGAAGACAGCCTGAAGTAAAAGCTGCTCAGACCCACCCCATCTGATATGGCTGTTAACTAGCCAAGAGCATCTTGCTTTTACAGTAACCTGCTCTGAGAATGGCTCTCACCTAAAAGAAGCCTATTTGCTGCGTTCTTCAGTTCAGAGCTTCTCCTTTCCAGCAGCGTCCAAGATCGCTTCCTTTTACCTGTCCCCATCCTTCTAAATACCATGTTCAAACATACACCCAGATGGATCCCTCCTGCTCACCGCAACTTGATATTCTAAATGGGACAGTCTCTGTGCCTGCATGTCAGTCCATCAGGTGTGACCAGTCCATTCAACTCTTAAAAAACAAATGCCATTCCTTCTGAAGTTTTTTACCATGCAAGTACTTCAGGAAGGCAGCTGCAGCTGACATCAGACTGCAGCTTCAGCTTTTTGAATGACTTCTTCCATGCGCTGGTACCAAGGCTGAATCTTGGTGTGAACCATCATGTCATCAAAGGCTTCCAGCCCTTCCATGACTCGGAGGACCCCATACACTGCCTGTGCCAGAGGATAAAGATTAGAACAACAAAAAGAGTCAGCAGGGACAATGGCTTAGGGTACCAATGAGTGTCTCAATAGCCTAGCCAGTCAGGCTCTTTCCCTGTCCTACCATCTACTCCACCACTCTGATTAGCAAGGAAGACTGAATGGCAGAAAGGTAGTTAAGAATATGCATGTTTTTTTCCATGAGGAAACAGTAAGGAAAATCAGGATCTACATGCAGTTATGGGGCAGAAGTTAATTCCATCGTTGCATGAAGCCCTGGTATGAAATGCTTTCACTTGCATTCCAAGGAGAACTGCTGGTGCAGGGGATGAATCCTGCTCCACTCTGCACTGCAAAGGAAATCCCAGCAGCTCCGAGTGTAATAAAACCTGTGCAGGTGTGAGGCTTTATTGACCAGCATTCATGAGCTAAAGCAGCATCCTGGCTTGTAACCTGCTTTTATCATGCTTCTACATGATGAATAACACCCACATGCAGATGGGAACCACAGGTTGCATCTTAGGAAACTTTTCTCTGGAGGAAAAAGGAATGCAAGTCCCCTTCACATGGGAGCTGTATTACTGCACAAAGGACAGTGACAATGTATCTCATGTAATTCACCTTCTCTGCCTATATTTTTATGAACCATTTCACACAGATGATCAACTGGATGATTTGTAATACACCTAACAATAAATGCAGGAATTAACCCCTTACCAGGTCAGCAAGGTTCGGCTGGTTTCCACCCATGAACAGTCGATGTTTGCCAACTGCTTTTACCCACTCATTAACTGCTTCATATAAGTCTTCTCGGACATTGTCTTGAAGGTGATGTCTGGATAAAGAGAACTAGTTTGAAGACACTACTTTGTTTCTTTCTTTAACCTTTTATCATTTCTAATCTTATGGGCTGGTCTTTGCCTGGGAATTAGAAAGGTATTTGAGAGTGAAGGGAGCAGTTAGTGATTAAACAGTAGAAGAGTAGAGGGGTTCAGTACCTCCAGCTAAAGAAGTACAGCTGTTACATTGGATTAAATGGTTGGTTTAAAACACCGAAGTTCTGCCCTTTGACATCCAAGGCTCACAGCTAAGGAGGTTAAGGAGCTATTCCTCTTGTGTACTTAAGTGTTCAGTAGAACCAACCTTTTCTTCAGCCTCTTGCTAATGAAGAACATGGCAAAAGCCCCCATGTACTTGGCGAAGAAACCTTCCATAGTGCCAAACTTCCCCTCACGGACAATGTAATCAAAAGATGCCAAGGCTTCTCTCGGGGTACGGTAAACATTAGGGGAGATGAGGTGAACAAGCCAATCGTCTGCCCATTTTCTCCACTTCATTTCTTCCCTGCAAGCGTTCAAATGAAAGAAACTTTTCAGTGAATGAGGTACGGATACAAGGGCCACAGGAGGCAAGCAGAATAACAGTGGCATTACCAGAGTTTCTGCCAAGGACAAATGTGCCAGAAACTCCTGCCCAGCCTTGTGCTCTGGTGACCTCTCTGAAATGCACTCAGGATCATTACATTTGGCAAGGCTTCTCCAATCTCAAACTAAAATTAAGACGAAGATAGAGTACTAGCTTCTCCTCCCAGTACAGGAACTAAAGCAGAAAAGGAAACTAGCACTCCATAGCATTGCCCTGTGACATAAAGGTAAGGTCAAGAAGGAAACTGGAGACAACTGAAGGCTAGCATCACCATGACGTGGGGAACTAGGCCATCTAACAGCATTGTGTTAAGTTATGCAAGAAACACGGCAAAACCACTCTAACTACTGAGGTTTTGAATACTAATGAGGGTGTGACAAGATTTGTCATCACCAGTGGGATTTTTATATCTACATCATCCCTGAGTACATATGGAGGAGGCTGCGACCCTACTTGGAGAGCCCAGAAACTTAAGAGCACTTACACTCTCACTTCTTTGACAGGATAGATTCGCTTTGTCTCTTTCTCATCCAGCATGAGCCAGTATTTATTCCCATACTCAAATACCTCCTTGCCTTGCTCAGTCACAGTTTTCATAGGAGGATAGAAGGACACGATCTCTTCTAAGCTATTCCTCCTGTGGACAGAAACCCAGTTAGCACCAATCTGGCTGTCACAAAAATGAGCAAGAGCAAAGGACAGATTGAAAGTTACACACTTTAAAATGCATTATTCTAAAAATAAGTGCACAAATTCTATTTGAAATAAGCTTTGAAAAGAGACTGGAAGAGCTACTTGCAAATAACTATTATTAGTGTATATTCCTTTGTCTGTGTCAAAACAGAAATTTTTGCAGGCATAAAACTACTTACCATTCTCAAGTGCTTTGTAGCATGGACCTAAAGGACAGGCCCCAGGTACAGCAATTTTATTTCATTCTAGAATTTATAACTGGCTAAATGTAAGCTTAGTTCCAGGACTAACACTAGTCAATGTTTAAGTAGGTTTTGTGCAAAGAGAATCTAACAGGTGAAAAAAAGAGTAGTTCTGAAAGGTAAAAGCTTTTCTTTACTGCACATACATCATAACATATATAGACACCATCCACACCATCATAGCCAGGGTCAGGTCTGCTGGGCCAAACACCCAGAGCTTCAGAGACCAAGGTCAGCAAGGTACTTATAATCGACTCTGACAGAGTCCTCTCAATCTCTACTTTGCTAGGGCCATTCACATTCAGCTCTTCTCCCATCATCTCGTTTTCTTACTTGGAAATGAGATATGTCTTTATTGCACTGATGATCACCGAAGAGTCATTCAATTGCTGAAAAACAGAATTAAAATAAACTTTTAAAAGAAGTTAGTGAAATTGAAAAGGAAATTCTTCGAAACCTTTTCCCCTGCGTGCTGGGGCTCCAAGTTAGTACTGCAGTCCCTTTCCCCCCCCATGCATTTCTACAGGAGTCCCTGCACATCTAAAGACACCCCTACATTCAGATCTCTTCTGTGATTATTTTAGAGTATTACTTCAAATTTGTCTTTCATTCTGACAACAGAGGACCTGATGGTCAGGTACACATCCGGTACTAGTGGGTTTTGGATTTAGGCTCTTGGCAGCAAAGGAGGAAAGCAACACCAACATAAAAAACCCAAGCCAACTTGAATCTTCAGTATTCTTGAGATCTCCTTCTTTCCCACAAGATATAAGCAGTTTCTGTTACCACTGGTACAAATTATATGTCCTTCATATGGGTTGAGAGAAGCTAGATAATCACTGCATTTGTCACTCCACAAACAACATACCTCATAAGAAACGCCAACAAAAACTCTAATAAAGGCCGAGGCATAGAAAACCATGAAGCAAGAAACAAATCTTAGGCTCTTGAGAGAATAAAAGATGATATAAAGATTACACTGCACGTGATAAACCACAGACATGTGACATAAAAAGCATCCAAACCACTGCTTGTGGGGAAACAGTAAGACTTACCACAGGGCTTCCAGCATTAGCTAGCAGGATAGGCACCTTTCTGTAGGAAGAAAATTTGATCTCTTTCCTCATTATTGGGTTCACTTCCACGATTTCATATGGCAGTCCATGATAATCAAGAAAAGCTCGGACTTTACTGCAGAAAGGACATGTTTTATACTGGTAGAGAGTGAGCTGCAGTCTCCCTGCAGGCAGCTGGGGAAGGAAGAGATCAGAACTTCCATTTTCTACTAAAAATATTTACATTACCTTCCTTCCACCCTTACTTTTGTCATGAAGTTATAGTCATTGATTCAGTTTCAACATCTGATCATCAAAATATCTTGGCTAACAGACACTTCAAATGGCATCACAAATATTAACCTTCCACTGGGACCAAATGCCTGTTTTTCTAAACACCTATTTAATCTGCTGGAAACTCCTACTCACAGCCAGAAAAAAGAAGTTAAATCCAAACAGCTTATCCCTCTATACACAATTCTGTAACTAATGAAAAACACAACCCTATTTTAATAATCTTTAAATGAAAAGCAAATTAGGCTCTTAAATCCAATTTTCCCCCCTCAGTAACCTCTGTTGAGGCCACAGGGTGGGGAGAGCAGAGAGTTTGCTGTTGATTTTAGGCATGTGTCTGACCAAGTTCAGATTCCCATAATGAACCGACCTGTGCACAACTAAGACAAGGCAGGGAGAACTCAGGGCAGCACAGGGAGCAGGGCATCAGGTGAGGGATGTTTTCCAACACTATTACTTCAGCGATCTCACAGGCCATGCCAATCATTAGTTATACATTATAAAACAAACGCAGCCATCTCACTTTGCTTCTCATTTGCAATTTATTGGGTTACACAACCCTCCGTGGGTGCTGGGAAAATGCAACAACAGACAATGCTTCACATCCCCAGCAAGCTCTTGCTTTCTGACAGGCGTTCCTTACAGCTCCTCAAAGGGAGTGCTGCGGAGCCTCCTTTACACAATTTCACGCGGTTTCCTCAGAAACCTGAGCAAAAGCAGCCGCTTGGTCCGCAGAGCCGGAAGAAACCGCTCTGCGCCCTCCCTGAAGCTCTATCTCCAGGGGCTCGGCGCCGCGGCCGGGCCCGGGCCTCGCCCGGGCTGGGGGTCGAGGGAAAGGCAGCTGCCCAGGGAAGCAGGCGGGGGTTGAAGCGGCAGAAGCCGCGGGGAGCGGCCGGGCAGAAAGGAGAGCGCAGCCCGCGGTCGCGGGGGAGCCACCTCAGGCGGCGAGCGGGGCCCGGCGGCGCGTTACCTCAGCGGCCGAGTGTTCCCGCAGGCGGTGCCGCGCCGCCAGGTAGAGGCCGGCACCACCGCCCAGCGCGAAGGCAGCGCCCAGCAGCAGGCGGCCCCCGCCGCCTCCTGCTGCCGCGGCGCTGTAGTCTCGGCGCGGGGCCCGTAGCCGCCAGGCCGGCAGCAGCGCAGCGGCCCGCCAGGCCCTGCCGGCAGCCGCCATCTTCCCGGCACGGCACGGCACGGCACGGGCGGCCGACGAGGGGCGGGGTTTAAAGAGACCGCCCCGCCTCTCTACGCGCCCCCCCGCCCCCAAAATGATGGGACCGGCGCAGCGCTGAGGTAAAAGAAGCCGCAACGGCGTTAAGCTCCACAGCGGAGTGGCACGGCGAGGCCGTCTGGCTGCGGAGAGCCACGGCGAGCGCGGCTCCGCTCTCTCGCAATAATTAGAAAATCCGGGTTCGCTGAGAAGACGCCAAAGTAGAAATAAAATAATATGTTTTCTTAAGAGTCTGTCCTGCCTGGCGCGGGCTGCTGCTTCTGACTGGCACGTACCCACAGTGTGAGTGCAAACCTTCACGCTGAAAGTCGTAATCTTTTTCGTTGTCTGTTAATTACATTAATGTTCAGTTTCCCTACATGGGGCACAACATGGACCCAACTCAGCACCGCGCAGTGGGGTTACCCCACAGAAAGGAGAAGAGCTGGCTGTGATGTTAAATGAGGACATAACCTTTTCTTTCTTCCTTGCCCCATTTACCCACTTAATAACAGAGCCCTCAAACCGGGTTTATCATGGGAGTGCTGCTTGAATTAACGCTCTAATTTCAAGTTATTTTCATCCCAGTGACATCTCTCCTGGGGATGAAAAGAACACGCAGGGATTGGATCTCCTCAGAGTGCCTGAGGTACGACTGATACTGGGCCAAAGACAAGGAAGGACAAAGCGAATCATGCTCCTTCTCTCAGGGAAAAGCTTTGAATGTGACCTGAGGGGGTTCAAACTGGTCAGCAGACAAAGCAGGGCTGCATTTTGGAGTTCAGCAGCAAAGCCCTTGCTGCTGCGGCCTCAGCAGCCGCAGGATGGCCCGAGGGGGGATGCTCATATATATGATCTCATATAGATCATCTATTGTCTTCAGAAAGAAGCGCTGGGTGCCGATGGCGGCCCCTGAGGAACGACTTCACCTCGTGCCCAAATGCACTCGCTTGTGCTGGTGCGGGTTGTGGCTGGGACAGTCCTGGGGACGGAGAGGCCTGGGGGGGGGGAGTGAGGACACATCAGGGCACGGAGACAGCCTCGAGCTGGGAACGGGTTTGGGGAAAACACCCAAGAAACAGGGAGCGCGGAGCTGCCCGCCCCTGCGCGCTGCCCTTCAGGGCCCGCGCCGCTGCCGAGCGCCGCTCCCGCCCGCGCAAGGCACGCCCAGCTCCCCGCACGCTAACCACAGACTTTATCCCAAGCGCCGGTCGGCCAGCTTGCGTGACGCGAGCGCACGCCGAGCTTTCCCATTGGCTAGCGACCCTACGGGCGTACCGACGCGCCGTCCTGGCGGTCCCGAGGCGCGGCCGGCGGCGTCGCGCAGGGCGGTGGGATGTCGGGGCCGAACGGGGAGCCGCACGTGGCAGTGGGCGGTGCCGGCGGCAACGAGGACGAGGACGACGACAGCTTCGGGGAGGAAGGTGCGTGGGGACGGTCCGGGACAGCGCCGCCTGCCTTGCCCGGGACCCCGGTGAGGCTGGGTGGCCGGGCCCGTGCCCGCGGGCCTGCCGGTGACGGGTGGCAAGGCCCAGATGTGCCCAGATGTTTTGCTGCTTCTGCTTGGGAGCAGTGCCTGACACCCAGGGTGCGCCCGCTGTGCGGTGGCAGGAGGTGAGGGGCTGCGGGGTCGGTGGGGTTTGAAACCAAGCGGGGCTGGGATGATTCCCACCCAGCAATGAGGCAGTGAGCTCCTGTGTGCTGCCTTGGGGGTATCTTCATTTTATTATTTTTTTCTTCTTGTGAAAAAATGATTCTGTGTTTTTGTGGGTGTACAGGGTGTGGATGACCAAGAGAAAGAGGATGTTCAGATTTTGAAACTGCAGGACAGATCATGTGGGCGGGTCTGGGAGAAGTAGTCATGGGTCGAAAAAGTGAATTTAATGCAATTAGCTTGGCAGATCCCACTTTTGAGCATTTCTACAGCACCGAGGTATGGAATTTCTGATGCTGTCCTGTCCAGTTAGAAAAAGCCAATGGAGGAAGCAAGACAGCGGCAGAGCTGTAATGTGTATGTACAGGTCACTCTTAAAATCAGAAATCTTTCAAAGGATAAGCACTTTGCTACTCCTCTTTTGAAAATGGTGAAGATTTGGGTTATGCTGCTTCCCAAAACACCATTTCCAGATGTGATCCACGCAAATGAATCTCATAGCTGTGGCTGTGATCCACCTGCAGTGACAGGAGGATCATTTCAGCCCTGAAACACCCCAAGAACATTCATTACTTTGTGTCATCACAGTCATTTGCGTTTCAAACTTTTTGAAAAGCTGAGACACATTGGATATGACGGAGAAAGTCACTAAATCTGCTCTACATTGAGTCTCTGCATTAAGTTCTTCCGCCTGTAATTAGCTGGGGCTTTGTGTGCAGCAGCTGATCATAAAGGTCTGTAGCTATTTCCTGGTCTTGTGGAGCTGAAGCTGTGGATCACTTCCTTGATCTCCAGTCAGAAACCTTGTTTTTGGCAACTGTTCTTGTAAAAATGCAGAAGAGTAAACAATGCAATTGCCATACTCCTAGTCAACATTTTCATTAGGGGATGTGGTCACATTTCAACAAAAATAGACCAAGCTTGCAACCAACAGAAGACAATCAAATAAAATGTGTTTACAGATTATTTTAAAATGGTTAATTTTCTTTTTCCCAAAGCTGCACAACTTATATAGCCTTCGCTTGAGCTCTAGGCACTGAGAACAATTAGGCTTCTGCTGGGATTACAGACTTCTTGCCTAGTTGATGAATATCACTTGTCAGAAGTAGTTACTGTGTCTGCTTGGGATCTGCTCACCATTTCATTGGAACATGATGCATCAAATACTAGGTTGAAGTAAAGAGCTCTAACTCACGGACATTCTCACATACCTTGAAACAAGGTTTGAAAAATACTGATCATTGCCACCTTCTTGGAAAGAATGTGTTTGTGGGATTGGTTTTTAAATGCAAGGACATCAGCACTGCTCCTGCTCATAATGCCATGACTGCATATACCTGCAAGGCCAAACTTTTTATAAAAGCTTAAATGCTACATATGCAATTCTCCAAAAAATTAAAGACTGCAACACTGCTGTGAATAGCTACAAAGTATTATAAGAACAATATTTTTTTAATAATGAAACTTCTCCTTAGCTCTTAGTAATGCAAATGACTGCAGTATTTTAAATATTCACAGTTCTTTTAAAGCTGCTGGTAATGGCAGTGTTGGGCACCAGGGCACCCTGCTTATGGAAGTGTCAAGGGGCGGCCAAGAGGGGCAATGTTGGGCTTCTGAGGCTGGGGGATTTCAGCACAGCTCAAGCCTCATCCTTCTCGCTTTCTCTATATCCTCTGTTAGCTCAGAGCAGCGCTCCAGCCAGGCACTGCGTGTGTCACACTTGGCTCTGACACTCCCCCAGCTGCTTGGAGGAGCCGGGTGGAGAGCAGCCAGCCCCAGCCATTGAGGTGCAGGATTGTCTCACCCACGCAGGCATCTTTCCCTGTCCTACAGCCCATGATCTTCGCAAATGTCAGCCTGTGGGCCACAGCTCGATGCCAGCCTCCCTGCACTCACTCAGCACGCGTGGCTTCAGAAAGGAACATGGGACTGGCTGCGCCTGTGGTCCCCTGTAATGCCCCTGGGGTTCCTGAGCAACTTGTCAGCAGAGGTTTATCTTGTTGATTTTTCAGTCTGGGTTTTTGTAATTCTTTAGGATGGTGTGAATATCGCTTGGAGCAATCCAAAAGCAAGTGTTTCATCACAGTAGCACAGCTATCTTCACCTGATTAACAGTGCTAATACACGTCCCTGTGGAATGCCACTGTACTGAGGCTAACACTTCTGCACTTGAAACAAATGCTGTGAAGAAGAAACTGTACCTAGGGAACCAACTGTCAGGATCATCCCAAAGTAGTTCGGTTTTCATCTGAAGTACCCAAAGCCTTAATGGTGCATGAAAATCCTGTGGTTGAAGTTGGTGCCCAGTGCTTACCTCCCTTTGGAAATAATGGTGCCACTACCAGCACCTTTGGGCTCATCCCTGCTCCTGCCATAGCCATGGCTGTGCTGTCTTCGCAGTCTGACCCCAGCCAGGCTCCTCAGCCTGGGAGCCCTGCACAAATAATTCACAGAATGTAAACACTTTGGCATGCTGCCAAAATGCCTGCACCTTTGTCAGGAAAGATGATCCCCAAGGAAGCTAAAAAGGCTAACTTGTCCTTGGGATTTATTTGTTCCTGTTGCAACGCGGATCACAGTGCGCTAGCACTCAGCCTGTGGTCGGCTATTTATGTATGAGATCAAAGGCTGTCAGATACACCAAGAATGGGTTTGGACTGCTCAGGTAACTTGCCTTAGATCTTGTTACCAGTCCTCCAGCTTCCCATTGGTCTCGTTTGATTGGGGAACACAACACATGCAGGATTCAGTTGCCTTTTACTTCATGCACCCAATGGCAAATAAGGCACAGCCAAAATGCTGTAGGCATGTTTTGCGAGAGCTCTCACTGCCTTCACTGACTGCAGTGATGATATACTTACATTGTTCAGTCTCTCATTTCCCTTCCTTTTAGAATATGCAGCAATAAACTCCATGCTGGACCAGATCAACTCCTGCTTGGATCACCTGGAGGAGAAAAATGATTATCTACATGCCTGCTTGAAAGAACTGCTGGAGTCCAACCGCCAGACCCGCCTGGAGTTCCAGCAGCAAAGCGAGCAGCAGAACATGGAAGCTGATGTGCAGGAATCACAGCCTCCTGTCTAGTGTGCTGGCCACAAACTCTCAGTTGGTATTTCTAAGGGGACATTTACTGGTCACCGATTTAACGTAAAACCTGAATAGAAGAGGTACCTTGTGCCTGTTACTTGTTCCTGTGGTTGTGTCCTGCCATTCACCTCCATGTTGTTTTTCTTTAGCTCTGTGATAGGTGCAGAAGCACACAGGTGGATGTAGGAGGGCTGGCTCTTTTTGCTCCTCAACATGAGCCTGGCACTGACACTTGGTTAAAGCTTGTAGGAAACCTGATGCTATGGAGGTTGTTTGCCAGCAGACCCTCTTCACAAAGAGTAAAAATTATCTCTGCTCTACTACGCTGTTAAATCCAAGCAAGGAGTGTTACAGTTCTAGCCTCTTCCCTCAAAAAGCACAGTAGGCAGGGGGTGTCCTGACTTCAGGCTTGCGCCTAAGCATAGCTCTGGTGACGGACTTGGAGAGGGAGGCCCTAGGCCAGCTCCTGAAAATACAGCTTCCCCAT
The DNA here is from genome assembly GCA_026212715.1 of Elanus axillaris. Classification (NCBI taxonomy): domain Eukaryota; kingdom Metazoa; phylum Chordata; class Aves; order Accipitriformes; family Accipitridae; genus Elanus; species Elanus axillaris. Next base: position 13,694,046 of record JANZLQ010000055.1, on the reverse strand, counting down.
TATTCACATTAACTGTGATGTAAGAAATATTGGCTGATGGTCCCAGATCACTGGACACTTCTATACCCTTCAAAGCAGAGAGGACAAGCTACCAGGGTGATGTTTTTGACTGTTGTAATTGGAAGCTGCCTAACTCCTTAAGCTGCCATTAAGGACTCGGGCATTAGAGAGAGGCAGAGCAGCCTGGTTAGGCCCCACCACAGCATTAGCTATACAAAGCAAAGAGGCAGGCCTGCCTGCTGTGGGCTGTGAGCAGAGTCCTCCTCTCCCTGTACATTTTGACAGTATGCATGAGCATTCTGGTCTGAAACCTTGTGATCGTGTCAGGATTGCCTGGGGCCAGCACTGTGAAGCAATTCTTACTGTTCTGTAGAGTTAAAGGAGTTTTTTTGAAAGTTAAATAAGTTATTTATAAGAAATCTGTTCTATTAAAATCAGTTTGAAACAAAATTTGTTCCTGAGTCTCCACTATGAGAACAGATTGTATTAAAGCCTTGCAGTATTAACAAAGGACCAAGATGCACATTCTTGCATAGCTAAGGACACAGTGCTTGTCCAAGAGTGTGCATCTTTGAAAGGAAACTGTTCTGAGGAGCAGAACTGGGCACGTGGTCTCCCAAGAGATAGGCTTTTCCTCTGCCTAGAAAGGAAACGAGGGGAACTACCAATAATTCTTAGTGAAAAATAAGTTTGCATCCATCTATTTCATGAACGTTATCCCCTATGGAATCACATTACCATCTTTCAGGTTAAACAATCCAAGTCTCAGGCTTTCCACATAATTGCTGTATCCCAACTGTACAAGTAATAACCAACACCATCCTGTATTAGACACGCTAAAGCCAGGCTTATTTTATTCTTAAAATAAAAACAGCAGTAAAGTTGAAGGGTTTTGCTCTATTAAAAGACTCAGAAAATAAACATTTCCAGCAAATATTGTATGTAAAGGACTCTCCCTTTAAGGCCACTCTATCTGGGTTTGCGCCTTGTAGAGCGTCTGCACCCAGCAGAGGTAAGACTGGCTGTCTCACCTTTGGCTAGGGAGGAAGGCTCTGCTGCTGCCTCCTGGCCTGTGTTTGCTGCTTCATTCTGTCCTAAACCCCCTCCGCTCCCTGGATCCTGGCAGTCGTTTGTGCCTTCCTTTTGCCTGGCTGCATTGGCTTCCTCCTCTTTACACGCAGTGTGTCCCAACAACTCCCCTACAGTGCGGTTCTCTTCAGGAAGCGGGCAGTCGGCACTAGTGATAGCGGACTTGCTCTCTTCCTGTAGATTTTCTTCTTCTGCAACCATGATTCCACATACATCGTCAGTCATGCTGGCTAGGCTTTTGCCCTCTGCTACAGAGGTGGCCAGCTCACCCTTACCCTCCAGAGGCGTCAAAGCTTGTTCTTGCAGGACTGACAGCTCTGTACCCTCCTTGTCTATCCCATGATCATCATTCACCTTCTTGCTGGTATCTGCTGTGGTAGCAGGAGGCTGTTTCGGATCATCCAGCAATTGGGAGCTGGAGCCCTGGGAATGCAAAGGAGCCTCGGGGTAGGCAGCTGTGGCACGATGCCTTGCTGCCTTGTATCTCTGCAAATACAAACAAACCAACATGAGAGACAAGCCCAGCTGAGCTACTCTCACTGCAGCAAGTAGCAGCTGGTCCAGGAAAACCTGTACAAAAACAGTGGTGAGTGGCAGCTAGAATCTGCAGGGGCACGACTTGTCTTGGCAGCTCTCCTGGCCTGGCTGCTGGGGCTTTCAAGCAGAGAAGGGTCAGCTCCTGTGAGGAAAAGTGGCAATATTAAAACCTGAAGTCCCTCTCGCATTACTTAATGCTGAGCAAGTGCATGGCAGACTTGTGGCTCCTGAGGCAAAAATCATGTTTTGGCAACTGTTAATCTCAGTCAGACTCAGGACTTTGTAGATGTAACAGTGCAGATGACAGCTCTTGCTTCAGCTGCTGCCAGGACATAACTCTGGACATGTACCCTGGATACATGAGGCTATGCACTGCCCTCAGCTACAGAGGTGTGATTTAATGTTTATCAGCCAAAGCAAGACTTAAGTTGAAAGCTTAAGATTTTTTCACTGTGTTGATACAATCTGTACAGTCAGTGAAACTGTTGACAGGAACACTTCTTGTTACAAGGTGCTGAGGTTCTCTACAGAATAAAGGTAAGCATATAATGAATAAAATTACTCATTTGCACTGCTATTACAATGAACCAGTAGAGGTCTGTAAAGAGATTAAAAAGGCCACTAGCCATTTTCAAGACTGGATTTCAGAAAAACAGCAACTCTGTATCTCTATCTAACATGCCGTAGGAATCTGGTCTTCAAGACCCAGACAGAGCATGTGCTAAAGGAGTAAAACAAAGCTCCCTCTTTTCCATAGCAGTTCCCTCCACAATCAACTCACTTTCAGCTTTCTGCTAAAGGGTCCCTTGAACTGGCTCTAGCATTAGACCCAATAATTTAAGGAAATTATTTTGAGCACACTGGCTTTCACCACTGCCTTAAACAGTGCTACTGTAGACAGCAACATGGAATTACAGCACATCAGATGGAGAGCTTCACATTATAATTCAGTTTATCATTGCAGGCTTGTTCTTTCTCTGTCCTCAAATAGTGGAATATGCAAAATATTGTAACGCACTGGAACTGTATCAGTCAAGCCATAATGTTGTACCCAAACTAAACCAGGTGCAAGCTTGCCAATTTGTTTTCAGAGTGATTCTGTGAACTGTCTCACCAGCAGACAATTCTCTGCTTTGAAACCCTCTGCTGAGCTACTCTGATGAGAATACCCCAGAAACTGGCAATGATTCAACTCAGACTGTGACAACCCCAATGCACCTAGGCAGCGAAGACTAATAGTCATCTGGCTGCAGATATTTAAGGTAGGACTGTTGTCATAAATAATCCCCTCAGATCACTCCAGCATCTATTTGAAGAGTGTCTGATTTGAGCTCTAAGCAGGCCAAAAGGGAGGCATACACACGGTGCTGCAGTTTCATTCTAAGCTGATCTAAAATAAGCCAGGGAAACTGCAAGGCCGATTCCTTCATTCCTGAAATGACTAGCTGCAGGAGTGGGAGAGGATGAGCAACCATGAAGGAACAGCTGTGGTATTCTGCTACTTGCCATTCCAAATCCAATGCTCTTAAGCACCCTACCCCTTGCTGGAGGCAGTGACAGTTGACTAGGAATAGTTAACCTGTCTGAAGACTAGAAAAAAAAGATGAAGTTTTGGGGGCTTGGGGTGTGTGTGTGTGGGGGGGTTTTTTTTAAACACTATCAAAAGTGGGTAGGGAAGCACAGTGACTTTTGTTGGAACAAGTTTTGTATGCAGGCAGAGGACAAAGTCAGTGTGGGAGCGTCCCTCCTTGCCAGGGTCAGGGAATACCATTCTCCTGCAGAGGCAGGGCCCAGGCAGTGGTCATAGGAGAGGGCAGAGACAGTGCAAGCCCTGCGTACCCACCCCAAGGTACTAATCCAGGCCCCTCACCCTCTGGCAAGTCAACAAGGACAGAACAACGGAGGCAGATTCCAGGCCAGCCCAGTAGAAAAAGCTTCTAGATACGAAAGCAGCAAGGGGCAATATGGCTTCTTTAGGTGGAGCCAGTAAAGCAAAGGAACAGCATCAGTTGGCAGAGCTTTGTGCTAAGGAGTTTCTAGGAAAGGGTAGCAGACAGACAGACAGACTGACTTCCTGTTGCAGGCTGACCCTAGGCACCAAATTGACTCTCACCAGCTTGTAGCTTCCGTCACATAAAGAGTCTGTAATGTTAAATTTCCAGATTTCTAAGATGAGTATCTGATTTTACCAGGCCCCTTCATGGATGAATCACCCCCACAATTTTGGCTAAAGGAGCTGTTCCTGCAATATCGCATGAAAAGATGCATATGTACCAGCTTTCTTTAAAAGGAACAGCTTATGTCTGTTGTTCTTTCCCCCTCTTGACCCACCTGTAATCTGTCTAACAGAGAAGAGGCCTAGACTGAAGAACAGACTCCACAGGTTCCGCAAACAGAGCAGACACTCTGAGGAAGATTTCCAGCCAGAAACGGGCAACAAGATGGCAGCAGCAGTAGCTGGGAGGCAGGACTGGACTGGATTTAGATCTACAGGGGTGATGGGAGACAAACACAAAGCACACCAGGAGAAAGCTATGGCACAGTGGACACCAAGGATGATGGAAATGAACTGAAAACAAGACAGCTAACGTGGTGGATTTGCTGAAGACACGCATGGGGTAACAAATGCCAGGCCATGCAATCGCCAAAGGGTCTAACCTGAAAGTTCTCAAAATGCATCAGGGACTTGCAGTGTGCGAGCCGGGCAGCAGAGTCGCTATGGTAGAATTTGTGACACAGCCTGCAGAGGTAACCTGCGACGGGGACCAGAAAATCCAGGCCTGCGAAACGGGAGGGGAAGGGAAATCACAGATCACATTGAATGGAACTCAAATAATGAAAGCATGTTAAAAGGGAAGGGGAAGGGCAAGAGAAAAGTAAAAGTGGAAAGCTTTGCCTCTGTTAATCAGGGATTTGCAAGATGACTTGCTGAATATCTCATCTTACCATGGAATGGCTGTGTGGTTGATATTCAGAGAGAAATCTGGCTGCCAGAGCAAAGAAACTACACAGGCCATTAAGGGGGGGGGAAAAGGAAAAAAGAATACAATGGAAAACTACAGAGAACATGTGATCTAATGTAATGGGATCAAACCAAGCAGAAGACAGCAGGCGCGCAAGAGGAACACGCAGAGAACATTCACAGCATGAATCATTATTCCATCTGCCACACGATACTGGAAGGTTACAGTGATATGGAAGATTGGTGTAAACAGAGCTCTCCTTGGGCACAAAACAGCCTCTGCAGAGCTGCCCTCCTCACAACACGAGTGGCCATTAGAGGTTTGAAGTCAGAATCGCTTATAGGGTGGGCACCCAAGACAGCCATCTGGAGGCAACACTGCCCACCAGTCCAGCAACATGTTTGAATAACTAACTGCTAGGTAGAGCGTGGGGGTTCTGAAGTGGAGGAAACATGCACAGTTTGGGCTCTGGCAGAGAGTTTGATACTGTCAGTACTGCTCAGTATCTCTATACAAGCTACATTTCTGTGGGAAAGCATTCTGATCAATATGCTTTCAGGGTCCATCATTCCAGAGCATCCCTCATTTGCTACCTACTTTCTTCAGTACTCCTGCCCTACTTGTTCCACTTCCTACCTTAGTAAGGTATCTGGCTCTCATCCTTTCTTCTTCAAAGCAAAAGGCAGCTCACAAATACCAATCACATCCTTATGTCTTATCACACAGTAATAAAGCGACATTTGGCCCTTTCTCCAGGCAGCAGTGACCTGCACCAGTCTGATGCGGATGCTGGAGCACCATGGCCCAGGAAGTTGTTACAGCAGTAGGTAGAGACCATCCTCTCTTACAGATACAGCACGTGGCCAGAGAAGGCTCTGTGGGCCTTTGTGCTTAACTCTGCTTGCTTACCATAGGCTGTGTCTGGACAATACTTCTCACTTCCTTCGTAATCCTCCAAAGACACTTCCTTCAGCCCGGTCTGGAAACCAAAAGAACATTAGTGCCTACTGTATCTATGCCAATTCCCTTTCTGGGCTCTTACATTTTTCTGGTAAGCTTGGGAGCAAAACAGAGCATTCACATACCAGAGACGGAGTTGCACAGCATCTGGTTAGGGCCAGACACAAAACCCCATTGGTCAGCAGGCCACTTCATTACTAGGGTTAAAAATGCCCCTTGCACTCCAAGCCTGAAGTAGCTTAGCCATGTACCTCCTTCTTGGTAACTGCTCTCTACTGGGAAAATATTTATCAAGATAAACCTCCACACATACGTTTGCTATGAGACCAAGCTACTGCTGGGCCTATTCAAAGAGACTATCTCAACATCTTTGTCAGAAATTCTTTCCCTTGAAAAAAACATTGCTTATGCTCCTCAACAACGTAATATTTGAAGACACCAGTAGGAGCTGTACAGCACAGCAGAAACACCCTCCTGCACCCCAAACATAGTGTGATTCTCTTTTGCATTGCCCTGTGCTCTGGAAGAACCCCAGAGCCCTCACCCTCCTGCTGTAGGGTGCAAGGAAGGTTGACTGGACTTTTGAAACCCTGAGCTCAACCAGCCAAGACTAATTAAGTCACAGGATCCCACAGCAGATTCTCAGACAGGTCACTCTTTCTCCTTTTGCATGGCATACCTGCTTGGCAGCAGAATCCTCATTCTCTATCAGCACTACATCAAGGTCTTCCTCCTCACCAGCTCCTCCTTCCTCCTCCTCCTCCTCATCATCATCATCTTCAAAACAGCCAACAGCATCAACAGTGATCAACTCCTCCGAATCTTCTGGGCTGCCCAACTCCTTCTCTCCTAGCCTCACCTGTCAGGTACAGAAAAGAAAGATCAGGTCAACTTTGCACTCTCCATTTAACCAAGGAAGACCCCAGACTCTAAACTGACTACATTTGGCAAGTAGAAGGGACTGCAAGAGAGGCACAAAGCTGTCTTGCTTCTACACACATTTAACTCCTTGCCCCTTTTTCACTCAATTTCTTAAAGGTTTAACAACTGAAGTCCAGCAAAAGATGAAAAAATGAAAACAGGTTGGAAGAACTGCATATCTTCCTTTCATCCTTGCAATAGCCAGGGAAGCAGAAAGTTAACCTGCTCCATAGTGTAGCTGCCTCCAGTCCTGCACAGCTCTCCACTCAGGCAGTATTACCTCTTTGGCTTTCTGTTTGTGCTCAGGGGACTTCATATGCTCCACAAACTTGCGAGGGGTCTTGAAGTGGCGGCTGCAGATGGTGCAGAAAGGACGAAGTGAGCGTTTGGCCAGCTAAGGAAAGAAGGACAATTCAGTAAGTCACAAGAGATACCATTTCAGAGGAATGCAGATAAATCTTGGGTGAAACAAAGTCACAGCCTTGCATCTAAAACAGGGAGACCACAAAGTCTTCTTTTCAGCAGAAAGGACTCCCTACCTCTTTTCTGCCAAAAAGATGGCAAACATGCAGAGCAAAACAAATGTGGTTTATAAAAGGTGTTCTGGCACTTCTCCCCTAAGAGCCAGTATATATGATGGCCTGCCTACATTTTAGCTTGAAAATTTACAGACTGCCCACCAGTTCCCCCATTCAATTGATTAGGTTAGTATGATAGGCCATATTTATTGGGAAAAGTCAAGAATTATAAACTAGAGGTGCTTCAGACCATACTGACACAGCATGACAACTGGAAGCTCCAACAATGCCAGTGTTCAGAGGCATGAGGCAGCATGGCAGTGCCCTTATCGACAATGGGGATGTTACTGGCAGAACTTTATGTGCATCTCTCCACTCCAATCACTTTTTCTTTGCTGCTTGGGGAGCAGGAGATGCTAGACACTTCCAGTCAATCCCCATGAATGGTCAGTGCAAAGATGAAATCCATGCTGTGGTTGTTACCTTGTGTTCTTGGGTCCTGCGATGTTTGATTAGATCCCCTGTGAAGTGTATCTGACAAGTGTTACACCATCGCTGCTGGGTCTCTCTGAAGCGACAACGGATATATCTGTAAGTCACACCTTTTTACATTCTCCATGGAATGCTGCAGTTTGCAATCTGTTCTCGGCATTGTTTTCCCCAGCATTCCTGTATTTACAGGCTCGGAATTATCTTCTCCCCTTTTCAGCCATTTATATAGCTTGCTTTAGCTCATGCTGACAGAAAGGCACCAGTTAAAACAAGCCTCCAGTCTGATCTACTGTATTAAAAACTATACAGCATGTCAAAGTCAACACTGGTATCCTTCAGCAGGAAGAAAGTTGCCTGAAGGAGATTAAGGCCCCTGAAACCAAAGGGATTTTGTACCTTACCTAGAACACAGGGGCAGTGAGGAATTTTAGAACCCATGTAGGTCCACATTCAGATTGAGTTTTCTGGTGCAGACCAACACTTACCCATCTTTTTCTGCTAGCACCTTCTGCTCCTTCACCATGGGCAGCAGTGAAACAAAACAAACATTGCTCATGTGCTGAATCTCCCCAAGTCGCTGCTGGTGCTGAATTCCAGCCATGTGGGATTGGAAATTCTGAGAGAGAGGTTAGGAGGAAAAAAGCTTTTAAATGTATTCAAAATACAGAAAACAACAGGTATAAGCTATGTTTTCATTCTCTTGATTGCTGTTTAACAATGAAATGGTATAAAAGCTTAAGAGCATGGCTGCCTGTGCATCCACCCACATTCACTCTCTAGCAGGTTGCTTGCCAGCTCTTCAGGAGAGGTTTATTTTATCTACATGCTTGTCATCATTTTTTATGTTCCTTGTTCCTGAAGCATGAGCTTCAGGATAAAAAGTCTCCTGCTGCACCTCCCCATGGCAGCCAGCCATCTAATTCACTTCTCTTGACCACCCATATCCCAGTCAGACCTGTGGATTTTTACCTGCTGACTGCAGCAGTTGGTCTTGCAGATGTAACAGTAGAATTTAAGGACTGATTCAGGGTTGGGATCAGCTGTGCCCACCTCACAGGTCCAGTGCCCTGGTTTCAGAGCTGTTGTACTTATAGCTCTGCTCTCACTGCTCTGCTGGATAGTCACTTTCAGTGAACCTCCAGAGCTCAACACCTGCCGAAAGGAGTCAAGATTAAGTCCAATCTCTCAGTAGAAGACACTAAAAATTACACCTGCTTTTTGTATGTGACCTAGGCTCTCTACCACTTAAGAAAATGCATTTAAGCTTGAATCCACAGGATGCTGATCAGAAAGACTCATACACACTCTTTCTCCCAACACCGCTAAATCAGCAATCCCTGTGTCATAGCACCAGGCCTATTAGTACAGATAGTTCTTTCTACAGGCTCTGCAGAACCTGTAAGATCCAGTCTGGAGACTGAAGCAACAAACAGTGTGTTGGTAAGGGACACAATCAACTCACATTTCTCCACTGCAGAACTAAAGGCAACTCAGCACCACACCTGATGCAGTATGGAACTCAAACAAGGCCAGGATGATACAATTGATCACATCAACAACTGCTTCCAATTATGGAAGACTATCAAGCATGATTCACACCATGGGTTAAATCTTTGTCTGCTTACAGATTTACACAGCATAAGATCCTGCTTTAACATCTACCATATGAGCAAGGTATTTCATGCAGAAGACTCCCAGGTTGCCAGCTTCACCTGTGTCCCGTTTTTGCAAGCTGCCTTTCAAAAGCACAGACTCCCACTATCTGCTCATGCCTGCTGTGACAGCAAGTGCTACAGCAGCTGCATCTTTACTGCCATCACCTGAATGTTTTTTACATCTGCTCTTCAGGAACATAAAGGATGTATTTAGCTATGGCCCTCAATACATATATTTTTCAGTGGCTCTTTAGATTCAACTTTCTGTCTTTCCAGATGAATACTGAAATCTTAGTGAACCCCAGCATCCACAAACAGCCAGCAGTAGGTAAGGTGCAGGCTAGCAGAAGTACAAAAGCAGCAAGCCAGAGCAGACTGCGCATTAATTGCAGACATATTATGCCTTATTGCCAGGGACAACAGCTTACAGCAGGAGACAGAACTCCAGACGTGGGTGCCATCTGGTTCCCAGTGGCAACGGGCTTCTCCAGGATGGAGGGGGAGGTTGTATGTTCTGCACCACCCCTGCATGGAGTGGTGTCTACTCACCTCAGGAGCCTTTGGTTCCTCAGAGAATTTCCTCTGTTTAGAGAGATCTTCAGCTGTGCCCTCCTTTGCATTGTCTGTACCTAGGAAGAGAGAGTCCTTTTAGCTGCCTTAAATCAAAATAGCAGTGACAGAAGAAACAAAGCAGCAGTTGAATGAAATCAGAGCCTTCCTCACAGTGCTGTCAGCCATAAGCCCAGTTCACAAATCTTTCTCCAAAGAAATCCTCACTAAAGAGGGAAACTTCCCATCCTTTGCATTTGGTGGACAATAGGTTTTAGGGGATTATGTTTGCATTTGGTTCTTATATTTTCTCCTCCTTTCTCCATCCTGTGTGACTGGAGGAAGGACATTTCTGATGAAACCCACAGGATCTACAGGTGCTGATCTGCAGGGTGCAGTTCCAGCAAAGAGTGCCCAGAAGTATGAATCACAGTGCTCAGCGACTCACCATCAGCTTGGACGCGGGTGCTTGACTCCCCTGCTTCCTTGCTGTCTGTGGCATCCTCTAATGCAGACTCCTCGGTAACACTTCAAGGGTATCAAGAAAATAACCGTATTTGCCATGTTACAGACAAAGAGATTCAGAAGACACACCAAGGCACAGGTTGGGGTCTAAACTACCACACTCTGTATGAAACCCCCACATCAATAAGCTAATGGAAGTGGCATTTCAGACAAGGGTTCGGCAGAAATAAATTAAAACAATGAAGAGTGGGCATTGTAGAACAGATTCAGAAACAGCAGCCAATAATCTGGATAAGAAGGTTACAACTGATTTTTTGGATTACTGCCCTCTCCTGCAAGAGGCCTGCAGGGACTAAGTACTGGAAATATTCTTAGTAAGAGCTCTCAGAGCTCACTCCTGTCTTGATTGGTAACCTGCAGGGAAACTGCAATACCTCGATAGTACTCCAGGCTGCTCTGTGCATGAGAGAACAGAGACCTGTCGGAACTGAATGGGTTCTCAATGGTGTCTTACCGGGTTTCATCATAACTGCCTGCTCTATTCATATCAGCTGTGCTTCGTTCCAGAGTCCCTACAGTTCTGCTTGTGGGGGAAGTGGAACTGTATAAGATGCAAATCAAAAGGACTTTGCTGGGTTTATTTGGTACGGGTGATCTGCTAAGGAAAAAAAATATCCTGAGGGGACTGCTGAGAATAAACGGTTGACTTCCAGAGGGTACAAAGTGTACTTTACAATAGCTTTCTCCATCCCCTATTTTTCTATCGGGGCTAACACTTTTCACCATGGCTTGAGTGTCTTCTCTCTCAGGCTGACTCGGTATCCCACCCGCTGGTATCCTTCTGCCAATGGGGAGCAGCACATTCTATACAAGCAAGAACGCAGACTATGCAGGTACTGCATCCAGCGATCCAAACACACACGCATCGCATAATTTATCAGATTGATAAGTGATAATGTAACTGGGTTACATGGCTATAAATATGCAGCAGGGTTTGGGCAGTGCAAACACGAAGAAAACAAGAGTGGCTGGCATTAACATTATTTGTCAAGTGCTGCCAGCAGGCTCAACACTATACCACACACAGATGGTGACAGCACTCCAGGGCAAGGGTTTGCAGTCTAAACTGCAAATCTAAGGAGCAATCTAGGGAAGCAAAAGCCATCACGAGCATGATCTAAGGACAAAATGCTATTATATGGATACTTGTCAGGCCATGCTAGAAGATGTGGGTGTTCAAGGAGGATTTGAAGATGATGAGTGCTTTCTGCACTGGAATGAGGATGTTGTTCCAGGCATACAGATGGTACATAGGAGAAAAGGCAGAAGTGGGAAAAACCTGAAATGAAGGAGGAGGGTAGTATTCCTGGCCAAAGGGAAATGGAACAACGAAGCATGAAGCAAAAGTTTGTGACATGGATGGGGGGAATGCTCTTATCATCTGTGAAGGGCAATATGAGAACAGTAACCTATTTTTTTCAGAGATCCATCATCTGTTCATTGGAAGTAAACAGAAACACTTCAGAAAAAAGCTAAGGAATGATCTATTCTAAGTAAATACCAGCCATAATATATGCACCAAATCCAGCAGTCCCTAACTAGTGCTTAGGGAAGGATTTTCCTAATAGAAGGCTTGCTGCAGTGAGATCTGTCATTCCTCAGACTTGATTCTTTTTTCAATGTATGTAATGGGACTTTCATTAATACCCTACTAAATATTAATGTAATTAAAATTAAATTAAGCTTTGGCAAACAGATTTAACAAACCATACACTCAAATGCGTTTGACTTAACTTTAACTGAATTTATTCACTTTCTTGCTAATCAGAGTCCATAATTCACAATAGTCCCTGCTCACATAATATTTATCACTCTGTGATGTTTTACATGATCAAGGTAATATCTGAACATCAAAGTAATCCTGGAATATTGTCCCTAAAGCTAGCCGTTAATCTCTAATCTACAGATGGGAAACAGAAGTGAAGAAACTTGTTTGAAACTATACAGTGAATGGTTAACAGGGAAGATAAGAGGACCCAGGAGTCCTGACTCACAGTCGTTAACATATGTTGGAGAATTCTGAAATCAATGCCTCCAGAAATCTGTATTCACTCCCTCCTCTTCTCCCTCCACACCAGCTAACAGCGACAGTTCTGGGAGAGGTACAGCACCGTGCAGATGGCACCAGGAGCTCCATGATGTGCCTTCCCACTAGATGGCAATACAGCCTTATACATTCCTTCCTGCACCTGTCCGGGAGGCAGGGAGCGCCAAGACCAGCCTGCCATAGTCAGCATGCCTGCGCTGTGCATCCCTTGAGGCTAATAGGATTGCCTTTGTCTATTTTTACCCAACAGACAGGGGTAGGGGTGAGACAATCGTCGCAGAAGGGATACACAACTCAACACTCATGGATACAGGCTTGGATACTAAGGAGCGTTGATTCTCTTCCCTTTCTCATTCCTCAAATTAAACTACCCTATCCTACACCTATTGTCACTTAACATATTCCAAGGCTTTTCCTCTCTCCTATGTGGCTGTTCATTTCCCTTTTTGACATTTAGGGAAGAAAATTAGAGAAATGTATCAGAACAGAAAATAACCTCTCTGCTTCTTACAAGAATCCTGGCAGGAGATCACATGAGCAAACTCTGTTTTGTTGCACATCTACATGAGCTGCATCTCTTATTTTTCATTTTTGCAGTTGTGTCACCCATAGCAGAGACCTTACAACACCCTGGATCTCAGCATCGTGAGATTTTCTGAATTGTCCATGAACACCTGAAATACCTCCTACATGCTAGACATTAGGCCAGTACAGTACAGCCCTAATTATTAGAAAATAAAGTTAGACAATAATTCTAAACCCAGTAACTATTTCAATATTCCATTCAATAAATACCTCTTTAGTCTTTTTGCTGCAGGCTCAGTGTTCAACACAGATTCTGTTGGAGTTCTTGGCTCTGCAGGAACACAGAAAATGTCCTTAGCAAAGTAGACCATGCCACCTTAAGCATGTTCCCTAGCTGAATGGCCAATGCCAATAAAGCTCTGTTAGAGCAAATACTACTATACACTTTCTTATTCTGAATGAGAATTGTAGTGACAAGGATAGATAATGATCTAAGAGATTTGAGTTTTATTGCAATGTCACTTTATCAAGTTGTCATCCAGAAAGAAATCTATATTTATGTCTACTAAGTGGTCTTAGTCCTATACCTAGGTGACAAGAGCCCAGATCACAGGAACATTAATGTAAGTTGAGGTGGCATATCTATCTGACAGCAACCATTTAATCAGGTAATTTTCGCCACTGCATATACACTGGTCACAACTTCATCATATGCCTGCAGTTTTAGATTAGGCACTCTTCAGTTAGAAATAACATTCCCACATCTGTATTGTATCCGACACTGTAAGAGATTCAGTGCCAGCAGTTTCTGTTCTGACAACTGGACTACAAGTACTCTTTCAACTCATCTTTTCCTTAGCATATTGATTGCAACTAGTTCTGCTTCATGTGTTTGACTCAATGAGATGCTGAGTTCAGCATGGGTAAGGCAATGTGGAAGCTTTAATTTCAAACCAGTTTTCACCCCCCCATCTTAAATGGGGCTCACTGTCAAAGTGACTTCCGAGAGGTTTCCATGCAAGAGATACTGAGCTAGCTTATAAAACCCAAAAATCCAGGTTCAAAGGATATACAAAGCACATAGCAGAGGGCTTTCAGAGGCAGTTTAAGTATTTACAATTAGCGAGAAATGTAGCTGGTTAAGACTAAAGTCATCTGCAGTCTTTGCTGCAGGAATAGCCAAGAGAATTTTATAATGACTAGCATTTCTTCTACTACAGGGTCCCCCTTACCTGTGGATGGTGAGGAGTTGTTCTGCTCTGACCCTGCTTGCACTCCCTCTGAGATTTCCATTTTCTCATCACCTTGTGTCTGAGATGAAGAACCAGGATCTAGTTCCCGCTTCCTGTCAGGGACCCTCTGGAAGTCCTGCAATGGGCAGAGAGTCACTGCCAGCTCTTGGTCCTTCCTTAAACCCAACACACTGCTGTCGTGGTTTAATACCAGCAAGCAACTAACACCACGCAGCCACTCACCCCTTCCCCCCCGGAAGTGGGATGGGGGAGAAAATCAGGGAAAAAAAAGTAAAACTCGTGGGTTGAGATAAGAACAGTTTAATAGAACAGAAAAGAAGAAAGTAATTATAATGA